>JAJNNQ010000006.1:10747500-11347500 GCA_027886175.1 Phylloscopus collybita
AAGATGCAAGATTTTTTTCCCATGACAAGCAAAATTCTAGAAAAAAGCTTAGTGACCTGATTATAACTAAATGATCTGTTTCTGGTGTTCTGTGTGTTCCCGAAGCACAGTTTTATGAAAGCATTCCTTTAACTTGAAATACGATGTGCTCAACATAGCACATTTGTCCTTAAGGCTGTATGATTATGCTTTTGCAAGCACCTAGACAGCACTTTTCACCCACAGATCTCAAACAAATTTACAAAAGTAGATATCTGTCATTGACAAGCATTTGTCTTATGTCCCACGATGTCAAAGTTGCGTGCACAGTCTTGTCATTAAAAGAAGTGCTATGTATCATACAGTAAACAATGACATTCCACAAAGAATCCTTCTGGTCTGAAGTTAATATTTATCTTATTTTCATTTTTGCAAGTGAACACTTTTAGAAAGGGAACACAATCACCTAGGAATATACACATTCAGTTTACATTAAGAGAAAAATACGTATTAATAATAGTATAAAAGTAAAAAAAAAAAAAAAATCAGTGTTTAATCTGTTAAACAATAGAAAAATTCTTATGAACTAGTGATACTGTCATTGAACTGGAGAGAGTTTGAGAACAAGCTTGCTCTGGCTTTTTCACCCTATGATTTGGAATCTGCTCACAGTACTGCCAGCTTAACCAAAAAGGATTAACTCTCATATCCAACTGAGAACACAGATAATTCTCAGTAATTGGTAAAAAATGAAGATGAATGGGGCTGAGAGATAAGGAGCAATTAGCTCATCAGCAGTTACAGCTGTGCACTCAATCCGGATCCATCTCTTGAGTCTCGGCCCCTTTTAAAGAACCCAGGCAGAATAAGCACAGGACACCCCCTCCCAAAAAATTGCCATACCTGCCCATCATTCCTCTGTCTTCCATTTTATTTCCATGCTATACAAAGACACCTGTCATAGCATTCTGTGTAAATTACTACCTCTCTCAGGACCTGTATCTACAGCCAATCTTCTTTTACATTAAAAAAAAAAAAAAAAAAAGAAGAAGAAAAAAAAAAAAAAAAAAGGAAAAAAAATCCCAAACCCGAAACCCGGAAACTAAATGACTACTGTAGACACTTTTAAGTTCCCTGTCAATCGTTTCATTACAGCAGCATCATCTGTTTGAAAATATAAGCAATTCCCTCATCTAATTATAGGGAGGATTTGAGGTTCATTAACATTGCCAAGGCAGAGAATCAGATGTGCAACTGCAGAGCTGTGCTCAGTGGCCTGCATTCTCTGTTTCCTTTTATTTGCTTTTTCAAGGTCTCCAAGACTTTTTCCTGGAACCATAAAAGTAATTCTTTCCCTTAAAATAGACACGTGTGTTTAGAAAAAGGAAATTACTGCATTTTGTACTGTTCTATTATTGGGCAAGGTCACCGGAGAAAAATAATTTCACCTAAATCATTTTATCTCTGATTCTGGATGAAAAAAAAGGAATAGTATTCAAGCAAGCATTACTTTTGAACAACACATCACAGGAAGCCTTGTATTTGTCTCATAATTTTAAATATTGCGAGGTAATGCAGATGAAGAGGAAACCTAACATGCCAAGGAAATCTCCTAATTTTCAACACATTTTGTAGTTGTTTACGGATTAACATGCTAGCCAAGTGTAAAATGTTGCCTTGTATTTCCTAACCGTGTTTAGAAATTAAGAACACCAAAGTCTTCATGATTGCTTCACTTCCTTCAAGAAATAATAGCATTTTTTTTGTATGAATGTAGTTTAAACAATGACATTTTCTTGGGACATCTGTTTTGAGATCACATTTTGAATAGATATGAACTCATTTCCTGCTAAGCAAGTAATTTACTATTGTTGATAGTTGTTTACAAGTTTTATGAGTCATATTTTAGCAAGTGGCAAAGGTCTTAACAAATCCTTTGAGTATTCCCCAAAGTGTATGCATAGTGTTTTCATTATATAAAATGTTGGGGAAGCAAAAGTATACGAACTGTTCTTCACTTCCTAACAAGTTATAGATAGCAAACTCTAGCTCACAAAAATAGCTTTTAAAAGGTATTTATTTTCAAAGGCTTTTATCTTTTGCTGCTGCAGGTTAATGAAGTAGGACAGCAGGGCAGTAAGTATTTAAGCAGCGAGGAAATGACAGAACAGCTTTACCTATCCATTGCTTCAGAGCATCTGATGGTAAACATACACCTGATCCTAATACCACACTAAGACATTAATATGACAAAGAGTAGAACCTCGTCAGTGAAATTTAAAATTTGACCTTGCCACTCTCTTTCTTTTCATTCTTCAATTTAAAACAAAACACCCAAACCAAAACCAAACAAAACCAAAACCAAAAACAAAAAAACCCCATCAAATCCAACAAAAAAAACCAAATCCCCAACACACAGCATAATCTTTCTTTTTCTTTTGCCGCCCTACGGAATTCATTTTTTAAACAAAACCCCAATAATTTATCTACCCTGCATGTTGTATGTAGAATTGCCACTAAAAAGAACCCGGGACATTTTTCCTTCTTATCTGCAATGTAGCTCATATCAGCCAAGCTGTCACAAGACAGTACTTGATATAAACAAGAGATTGCAAAGACATCTCAGTAATCAATATTAGGATGGCTACAGTATGGAAGCCCCAACCACTGCATATCATTTGTCTCAGCATCTATTTCTATGACCAAATGAAGCATTAATTCAAATCATAAATCTATGGTGATTTAAATCTGGGAATGAGCACCTGCCTGCTTTAATGATTTATTTTGTACATTTCAGTAAGCAGGAGATTTGTCCATATGAACTGACAGGTCACCTTCAGATGCCAGTAGCAGACTGTTTATCACCATGCAGACTAGCATCTCATCTTAGCAAGTAAATATTAAACTAAAAGAATCCAATTGATTGTGGATGGGGGAGAAAGGCGTTGCAGCCATATATTTTACTCAGTGTGCTAATACCTCACTCTGATTCCTCTGTAATCTCTTTTTTTTTTTTCCTTTTCTTTTTTTTTTCCCTCTTCTAAAATGATAATTCTGGTGGGAGGATGCAAGCTCAAGGTTACCAGCAAAACTGAAGAGATATAAAATAATTACTTATTAGTATCATTGGCTTCCTTTTAACTCCCTTCACTCACTAACCTTTTGGCCATTGTTTCAAAGGACCAAGTTAATAAATTTGTGTAGTGCTTTGTATAATTATAAAACGTTCAACTACAAGAATTACTTCTGCAATTCACATTAGGCATTTGATTAAAACCAAAAAGCAAGACAATTCGGAAGTAAACCTGACAAGTCGGTAAGATAAGATAAATAAATTAGAGGTCCTTATTTTATTTATCTGCCTTTATGTAGGCATTGGAGCACAGGATGATCGATCCACGCACACCGTAATGCCTGCTACATATGGGCTGAGATGAATCAGTTAAGCTTTTAGCCTGGTTGGATCGTTTGTTCCTTTTCAGTTTGGTCAGGCACATAACCTAATTTAAAATATAAACTAAAATCATGTTGTTTTCTTTTGTTTTATTCTTTCCTCCTGTCAACATTCAGTAATGTAGTATTTCATGTCCTTACCTAGCAAGCTATAATCTAAAACATTAATGGTATATGAACTTGATAATATTTATTTGAAAATACATAGATAAACACACTCCTGAAAAAATGCAGGAGAAGAAAAAATACACACCTACTACAAAGCAACACCTTTGAAATATGAGTTCTTGTCAAGATAATATAGTGTGCTAATTTTCAAAAATGCAACTAATAAACAAAGAACTTAACTCTTCATGAACCTAATAATACCCTGACATTAGTGGCAGTAGGAGCTACTTCTCTGATTCCGTATGCATGACCAGCACCAGACACTAGACAGGGTTCACTATAAAAATAAACAAATAAAAGCAATTTGGTTTTGAGAAATCGTCGGCATGAAGGGTGCAGCTCAAGACAAGATGCACAGACAAGAAAACTGTATTTTCAGAACGATTCCTCATGGAATGGAGACAACTGGAAAGCTATTCACTCTACTCAGAAGAGCCATTTTTTTCTCAACAAAATTAACTCAATTCTTCATTCAGTTAAATTGGGAAATTAACTGAAGCTAACAAGTAAGTTAAGGGGCTGAGAGAAAATTTTGACAATGACAATAAATAATCTTGCTTCGCTAAGTTTGTCCTACAAAAATAGCTAGAATGTATTTTCTTCAATAGGGAAAATGATTAGGCTGTCTAAGAGCATATTAGTTATCTAAATTAGGCCTAAAACAAGGATTTCAAAATAGATATTTTTCTTTTTTATTCAGAGGAAGTTCAGATATTCCTTCTATCCAGTCTTCTACAAATACTCTGCATGGTTTAGATGTTGATTACCCATTAACTTTTCCATCCCCATGAATGCACATGTGGTTTATAGCTAGACCTGCCAAGCAGAATAGCAGCTCCACAAACCAGTATTTGAACTTTTTATTTCACATAATGGATTCATCGAAACCTGAGAATCTAAATTAGCTTCTAGTTCTGGTACATACTCTTCATCTTCTCTGTTTGTATTTACATTTTTCACCTTTCCCCATTACTTCACTTTTCTCCCAGTATGCAAGAGGCCACTTGGTCCTTCCACTTCATTTGTACCTATCTCCTCCTTCCAGATTTAAAAGACACCTGCTCTTTACCCTCTCTTGTTTTCTCTCCAAGTGAACAATCTTTACACTTGTATTTCAGTAACTGCATATGTTGGTATCTGAGTACTCACACACAATTTATGACAATTTTCTTCACCATCATAGAGGTATTTTTAAAGCCTTTATTTAAAAAGAAAACAAAACCCGTCATATAAGCTTCTTATGCAGTAATGCACACATATTGCTGATATTTACAATAGTATGTGCCCAGGTGAACCTGTTCTTTGAACTGCAATTCGTATTATTTCTAAATAATACCCTACTGATGCCTACTGAACTGTACAGAAACACTGTTCACAAACATGTATTTATTGATCTTAAGGCTAGTACATATCTTCTAAGAGTCAACGTATTTAGATGAAAAACTAAAAAAAAAATAAATAAATCTAGACAAAGGGTCAAAATAAAAACAAAAAAAAGTCTATCTGAGGCCATTTTTTCCCAATATATACCAATCTTCCCTGCAGTCTTCTAAACGTACCTCTCTGTCATTGAATTTCTGTTGCTGAGTTAATACTGTCTCAACATGATAAAAGGATCCAATACAATGAAATGGCATAACAAAACATTTTACAGCAGACACACACAGATGATTAAAGATTTAATCAACAACAACAAAAAGTTATCCTAGCTTTGAAGTATGCTTTAGCAAAACAAATTGTCCAAACAAACGAATAAAGTATACTGAAACAATTCCTTTTTGAAGAAGAACTAGGGTTGCTGATGGCTGCTTAAGAAATGGAAAAAAAATGTTAACTACATTTTAAGAACGTGTTTATTAAAATAAAATATGATAGGAACTGCATAGCATGGCAGAATTTATTGTGTATGTATGTTTTCCTTTTGTCACAGGGCACATGAAAGTATGAAATATTTTGCTTTCAAGCTTGTGTTCTGAATTACCTAAAGTCGATACCCAGCACACTGAGCAGGAGACATTGTTAAATTTCGCTTTGACACCATCATCTGTCACTCCACCTGTACTTTGAAAAATGAACTCTAAGCAATCAAACCACTTTCTTTCATGGAAAATATTAACTGGAGTCTGCAAAAGTAGCCTGCAAAGAAAAGAATGTTTTTGTAATAGTAACAACAGAGCTGAACGCTGGTGTAAAGGTCAGGTACAAAATAAAGCTAAAAACATTAAGAAAAGGAAAACAAATATGTAACTTTTTACACCAAATCAAGAACTTCAAAAGGAACTTGAGAAAGATTATCATTTTAATAAAATATCTTAGTTTTATGGACATATAATAATGCTATGTCTGAAACTTACCAACACTTGAATTCAGATCTCCATTTTCAGAGTCTGCTCCATGCTGGTTATTATTTGCATGATAGTTGGACATAGCTTCTAATTTGATTTTTTTCACTTTCATTGCTTCTGCTATGGCAGCATTGGTGGCAGCTGCTGCTGCTGCAGCTGCTGCTGTCAGACCTGCAAAGAAGTATGAAAAAAATTTAATATTCATCATTCTATGAGTCTCCATTATTGTAGGGACTGTTATTATTCCTTCATGCTTGTTATATAAGAACAGAGAGCACTGCAGAGTATTATTCCTCTTGCTGGTTTTGAAAACTATCAACTTTCTCAAGTAAAATGTTTTACATCATATTTAGATAATTACTCCTATACATTCACCTTAACTTTAGCTTGGTATCTAGTAAATGCATTCATAATAGAATCACAACTAGATGCACCTACAAATGCAGTCAAAAATCTAATTTAGCTTCAAAATGGTGTCCTGAGTGTCTGAGTATGAATAGGTGAATATGTACATAACAACACTTAGGGAAAAAGTTCCCATTAGATCTCTAATGTTAGACATGCTAAAGAAAACAGAAAAAACAGGTCTATAATTTCTATTTATGAGGAAAAGATGACAGAACTCAGACATTTCTCATTTCATACATAACAGCAAGGAGATGCAGTTGTTCTAGGAAGCATTTCTAGAAAAAAAAAATGCAGAACATTATTTTGTTCTCCCCAGACTTGACAGCCTGAAGTATTTATCAATGAGAAGAGGAATTATAAACCCATTTAATACCAATCCCAAAACCACCTATGGGCAACTCATGTGCTCTTCCCAGTAAACCAAGTTTCTTCCATCCAGCCATTTACAAAAACGTTGTACAAACCCAGGAAAGTTTCTCTTTGCCAGGAGCAATTGGATAACTGGTCCAGTTCTCCAGTTGCCTTCAAAACTGAAAATTAGATGCGGCTTCTAATCAAAGTCACAAGCACCTTTGCAGTTTTTACCCTCTTTGCTGAGGTAGGGTAATTCTCATGTGGTCCCCAAGCCCTGCTGCTGCCCACCCAGATCCCTCTGCCCCAGCCTGGGTGGCAGCGGAGAGAAGCCAGTGTCAAAACTTCACCAGAGCTGCCTCCCCCCGACACACAACTGATGCAGGGACCAGAGATGGAAATGATAGAGAGCTAAATTTAAGAAATAAAAGAGAAGGCAATAAAGCAGGTAAATTTAATGCATTGATGCACTCTCAGCCCTCAGCCTGTGATGCCACAAGAAGAAAACAGATCCTCAGTCATTTTGAATCAAGACTCTTGCCCTGAATGTGGAGAAGGCTTGAAAAACTCAATGTAATTAGTTTAAAGGTGCCTGCTCGTCTGATTTTCAGCTACTCTGAGAGGTGTGAAGTGTCTTATGGATCTCAAGAGGAACTAACTCCACAATTTACTATTCTAAGGCTGCTGTCTAGCATAGGAAGAGTGCAATTTAGCAGGAAAGACCAAATAAGCAAATAATCCCAGGCTGCTGAGGTAAATATTGCTAGCACATTGCTTCCCAGGGTCTCTTGTTGTCTCCTTTGACTCCTTACATGGAAAACAAGTTCACTTTTGCCATGTTTTTGGCTTGTGACGAGGAGGGACAGAAGGCAAATTCCAGCAGGGAAAAAGCAGAAGGTGAGCAGACATCAAGAAATCTATGAGGTGGCATAAGAGGTGCCTTTGAATATATTATTGCTTGACTGAAGGTTGTTTCCCCTTATTGCTTTGCATGGCCACATAAAGATCAGCAAATGGTTCCAGCCTCCCGACCCTCCTCACAGGCTGACTTCTAACACCTCCAAGTGTAATGAGAATTACTGAACAAGTGATAATTACAGATCAATATTCTTTAGAAAAGTGCTGTTTCAGGTAGAAGATGTACCAGAAGCCAAAAAATAAAGGAGAAGGTGAATAAATATGAGGGTTTACTTTAATTTTAGCTTCTGCTACTATCACAAATTGTGCCTGTTCTGATCTTAGAAAGGTATTGACAATAACATGGATTGCTTCCAATTATATTTTTACCTTAGAGGAAGGATATGAAGCCATACATTATACAAATTTGGTTACAGTCCCTAAATTTGGCCACAGAAAAAGGGATGGTGCACCTCTGAACTTTGGTTTGCATCCGGTGCTCATTAAACAACACAATAACCTATACTTCCTTTTTTAATATATGTATACATCCCTGAAAAGCTAAAACTAGCATTTTTAAAGAACAATTCTTTAGAGGAATATTCTGGGACATTATATTCAGTGACTACAACAACAGGCCCCAAATTTTTGGTTGTGACTATACTTACAGACCAGCAGTTTTAAAGTGCTTCCAAGTATTGGGGTAAATTACATACTAAGGAGATGCTGGACATAGGACTTGTGAGACCAGCTTCAATTATTTTGTTTCACTGAAATAATGGATGCAGAACTCCTGAGATAAAAACTGTCTTTTGCCACAAAAATTGCAAAGAAGGGTATGCTTTGATGCATCTCTTTGGATGGGGACTCAGAAACTAAAATACAAATTGCTTAGTTCTTAGTAGAATGATTTTTGCAAAATAATGATTGTGGTAAAAAATGATAACATTAAAAAGTAGAAATTAAACTAATAATTTCATTCCTTCTCTTATACAATCACAGAAGTCACTGAAATGATTACTTTGCTATACAGCAATTAATGGAAACCATACAAATATGAAATGTGTTTCATATAAGCACTGGCGTGAGTAAGGAGGGAAATGGAAGGAATAATGCTCAGAATTCTAGCTTAATGATGGCCCCCACAGCAATTCCAGCTTACAGCACAGTTTATCCTTTACTGCTACTTTTTTTCCTATCACCTGACTGTAATGATACAGAAAGCAAGTGGCAAGGGAGGCCCGAAGCCAGTAATCAGAGCTACTTGCTTCATAATCACTGGTGCACTGTGGTGTACTGGGGTGTGGTACAACCCAGAACTTCAGCACTGGGCCCACCTTATCTTTCTTATCTCACTAGTATAGGCAGGCAAGTATATTATAAGCAGAAGTTAATACACTACTATGTATGTATATTTATATTTTAAAATACTAAGTTTTAAAGAAGCAGTATGGGTATACACCCAGGGAAATACTTGGGATTTTTTTTTAATTTATTCCTTGAAAAAGCCTTTTGATGTAAATATTATTTAGTATCAATTTACTCTTCCAATAACTTCCAATAACTTAAGCAAAGGAATTTCCAATGTGCACATTTCTCTACATTACAGAAATGTTGTCTTCAAAAATGAGGTAACAAAACTGAAAGGAAAGAAATAGGGATCACGCTAAACAGCCATGTAGGTATTTTTTATTCTTTACAAATATTTATTTGAACAGTTAAAAATATTCAGGCCGAAATATTCAGTGGATTAAAGTCAATGGTAGTTGTCATTAATATTCTGAAATTGATAAGTTGTTTATGTCTGGCATTCTTCCTGCTGATTATGCAGTGAGACAGGCAGCTTTATAAATATCTCATCACTCCATCGTCACACAAATTTCATCGACAGTGCTCATGCACAGCTATTAGCAATATGAATCTAACCATTACAAGAGGAATGAAAATCGAACATGTGGCATTAATACGCAGTCCTGGTTCCTAACCATCTGATAGGCAGATGGTGTAAAGCGGATTCTCCAGCTGAAATGAAGGGGCACATCATTTAAAACCTTGTTTGCATTCTAACTGATATCAGTGCCATATTGATATACATGATACATCATGGCAGTATTTGAACAATCTAGTTTGTTTCAGTCATAAATGTTTACAGCCTTGTTTTTTATCTTTAGAAGCATGTTCTGAGGAGCGTATTTTTAATTTATGAAACCTATTGTTTACTTCTGTTGAACCAGAAGATTAGCAAAGAGCAGGAATATTAAATTACCACAACCACAGCAGTATAACTAAGATGGATGAATAAAGTATGGTTTTTCAATATGTTAGTAAAGGAATTAAAAAATTAGCCTAGACATTTTATGCATTAAATACATTTATTCATTTAAACCTTACAGCTTTTTTCCCATGTGACATACTTAGAACTTTAATGCTTTATAAAGCCATTCATTTAAATCTCTTACTGCGTGCAATTAATCTTGTCCAACAATTTAATTCAAAAAGAAAAACATCAGAAAGTAAAGTTCGATTCAACCATCACACTTCTGAAGTAATCTCCGTATTGCTGACAGTTCCTATAGACTCATCAGCAAAAGTCTGTTCAAGGTGTCTTGCAGGAGCCATGTGAATTTGAATTACAGCTCAATTGAACACTCGCCAAGCCTTAGTAGGAACTCAGGAACAAGAAGCAGAACACCAAAAGAGAGCGCGAAGGATCCTTTCCTACTAAGGCCTTCTCTCTCCTGTCACTAGATTACTTTGGCCTGTTGGGTGTGTTTGTAGCTGTTAATTATGTTAATAAAGTTGCAGCCTGCTGTCTCTGCCAAATATAATCATAAGCTTTCTCCTGCCAAGTCCTAGTCTAATTTACACCCGTGCAACTCTACTGAAGTCAGACTTTCGTGGGTGAGAATGAGACCAGAAGTATGCCCAGTATGTGTGGTCTCTAACGCTGAAAAATGAGTGAACAAAACAGAAAACAATGACAAAAAAACCCAGCATCTTCAGAAAACAATTCTGTTTTAAAAGCAAAGCCCCTGAGAGAGCTGTCATATATCATGACAGATTTTCAAAATGTATACGAATTACTGGTGGGCACTAAATCACATCCAGAGTTTCTGCCTTCCAACAAACATTACTGCCTGCCTGCCTTAAGAGAAAGCTCTTAAAACTTTCAGGTTTGATGGGGTGAGCAGCTTACAGTACACCCTACTTGTGAAGCAAAATAGAAAGGACCTGTGAGTGGAACTTCTTCAGCCTCGAATATGTCTCAAAACACACATTTTTTAATTGCATGCCGAAACTTCATCCTGGGACAAATTAAAGAATTATTTAAATAATTGATCTCAATTCACTTCTAACTTCCTTCACGTAATTATGCCTAAGAGTAATAACAATTCCTAATAGTCATTCCAATAATTTCCTTAATGCAACTATTAGCTTCCTCTATTTTTTATTTTATATATATCTATATATATTTTTTTGGCGGGGGGTGAGTCTTAAAAATTCAGTAACATGTATTTACACAAGCTCTTTAGGACTTTTACAACATTTTCAAGAAACTTTACCTTTGTCATCACAGAACAGGCAGAAAACCAAAATACAACTGTCAGCAGTGTGTTAACATTTAATTTCATTTATTTGCTGGAAACTTCATTCTGCAGAAACACTTTACTCACTGCATGGAAGGAGCTCTAAATTCAATCTCAATTCTGAAAGAACTCCATTATTTCCAATTAATTTTTAATCCTTTTTCTTCTCGTTTATTTCAATGGTACTGACTTGAAAATAATTCAAGCCCCTTTTTGACTGAATACCAGACTTCATATTGTGGCTCTTACTTCGGCAAAATTCCTACTAAAATCTGAAAAAAATCTGCCTCGGAAAGAAAGGCAGGGTTACCTCCTAGGACCTGACCCCGATCACTGTAGGTTATTGCACTGGTTTCACGGGTTTCAGCAGTTCAGGTACAAATTTTTGGTAGCTTATTATGCTGCTGCCTAGTTATTTCAAATGAAATAGGATCCAAACCTTAGTCTCTGATCTACTGGGTGTTTTATATAGTGTGATACATAAAACAAGAAGGGGAAAGCAATCTGCAGGAGGACAGAGGTCTGATTACATACACTGGATTGCAGAAAGGAGAACTTCACCATAATGTTCTGCTAAAATATACTGAGTTTCACTAGAAGAATTCTTTATGCATAATGTATGTCCAGAATCTCAGTTATCCAGAAACTTTATTTCTGCTAAGCTGTCTGGATTGATCCAATACAACAAACTCAGTATACCCTAAAAATTTCATTACCTGTTATTTTGGCATAATAAAAGAATTCTTGTCTGGTCCCCTTAGCTACATTTTCCTGATCCACTAGAGTGGTTCAGCATAAACTGCTCATCTAGATTTTTTTTTTTTTAATCTCTCTTAAAGGCCTATTATTAAGGGTACCATATTAATGAAAAAAAAGAAAAAAAAGGCCAAAAAACCAAAAACAAAACCAACCCCCCCCCTCCCCGCACTTAAAATATTGTTAAAGAAGGAATACTCAGACAAAAAAATCATTCATGGTTTAAACTGGTGCAACTAAACTGAAACTGACAGTCTTGCACTGGGAGAAAATCAGTGTATGTGAAGCTCAAACCATCTGTTGTTCATCAATCTAGACTTTTTTTCCTGTAACTACTCCTAAGTTGTAATATGAATTTTGAAGCCTGGGTATAGCATTTAAGATAAACAAGCAAAAGAGCTAAATTTCCACAGCACTGTTCAAACCTAAAAATCTTTCTGGTTAAGATGTGCCTCCACAATTAATAACACAGTTGCAGAAATAAAACCTTGATGTAGAAAGCAGCAGCGTCCTTTTGTTTCATTAACACTGCATTTTTTTGAAATAGATCTACTAGCAGGTTGGAAAATGCTTCAAAAATGTGTAAATGGAATTATTTTATTACTAATATTTGCCATTTATGGAACCGATTGACTTACATTCCATGAACTTGTTCTTTCTAGTAGATATATTCCTTTGTACTGAAGAATAAAAAGTGATATCACAAAGTGCATTTCAAATACCACAACAAATTGCTAACTGTTACAGTTTCATGGGGTTTTGTAATCTATGAATTTATTATTGGCTTGGTGCAATTGTGACAAAATTAAACAATGTATGTTGCATAACTGCCTGGCTATACTGCAGTTTTAAGCAACAGTTTAAAATCCTACTGGAATGCACACAGCAACAATATAATACAATTAAGAGAGAACATTCTTTCTTATACAACAGTCATCTTTTCAAAAGCAATAGATTCTCAGTTCTCAGTCACTCTGTTGCATTATTCATTTCATGTGCAACCTCATGCTGGACCATAAATTGTTACTTTATCTAATCAAAGGCGACTTAACTCCACAGAAGGTCAAAGGTTTAATTTTGTGAAGTATTATCTTACGCTATGAGTTTAACGGAAAAATAGAAGAAGAAAAACAGCCAAGAAACTGGTAATAAATGAACCTTTATTGCCTCAGGCATTGGCCTAGTTAATAAACTTTCATTGAAGGTTTCTTTCAACTGTTATGGACAATGAGGTAAAAAAAAATCTTAAATTACAGCCATGTGTGACTTTTAAAGCAGGCATTCTTTTTTATCTCAACCTTCCCAGCTTAGGAAAAAGACAAAGAGATTGTCTTCAATTTCTTAACCAAAAATGTATGCTTCTAAACAGATGAAAAAGTGCAGATCAAGCCTTTTAAAAGCAGAGGTCAGCTTTGAACAATATAAAAAAATACTTTTCCTTAAGTGTCAAATCCTGATCCACAATCTCTTTAACCCAACAGTATGCAGTTCAAAAAAACAAAAAAAAAAAAAAAAAAAAACCAAAAAAAAAGTGGGAAGGCAAAACATATATATACTGACAATATATTATACTAACAATGATGGTTGGTTCCTGAAAGACTTTCTGTTTTACATTTGCATTGCTAGACTGAAATAATGGCTCTTCTTTAATAGAATGACTTATTATGGGAACAACTTCCCTGCACTTTTTACAAATAGAAGTTCTTTTCTTCTTTTCATGTGTATTATCTCATGTTCTCACAATACTATTCTTGTTGTTAGGAGAAATTAAAAGGTTTAACATAATGACAGTTACTGGTGGTTATTGGTGCTCTGTGAATTTCTTCATTTAATGTTCTTAGATTTTACTAACTACAATGTCTTTTATTGACATACTCTTTGGGACCAGTTTAGAAAAGTGCATTACAGTTTATGTTATACAGTCAAAAAGAAGAAGAAGACCAGTAGCATTTAAAAAAGCCTTACCCTTTAACTTTAGTCTAATCTATAGCTAGATGGACACAGCTAATTAATTGTAACAGTGCTACAATTCAAAAATACTGAAAAGACGTGTTCATGCCTGTAACAGCAGTAATGTAGCTAAATACTCATAATCTTTCAACCAGCAGGAGCTTTTGTAGTTTTTTTTATAAACTTAATCCACAGCTTGACACAGATCCTGGAGTAATGGCACACAGTTCTTTGATTAAACTAATATCTAAACACTGCTGAGGCAGTCTGATGGCCCCGTGGAAGTGCTGCCCTACTACTTCCGAACTCAGCCTTGCAAACAGAGCTGCCAAACCCTTTCCCACAGACCCACTGTAGGCCACGTGCCTAATCATGTGAGTGAAATTTAACCTACCCATGTGTGCAAGTATTTGTGGCACAAGAACAAGACCAGAATAAAAAGAGATTTTAGCTGTGGACCACAATGGTGCAGTTTTAGCTTTGACAGCCTTCTGGTGGAATGGATGTGCCCCCAGAGGGACCTGTTCTCTGCACTGAGTCTACACACTGAAGAAACAGCCCACTAATATTTAGTCATCGTGTTATCAAAGCCTTTGCGGCCTGCATGGCTTTGGTCCTAAAGCAACATTTTTGCCCAAAGAAAGAAAGATTGGATTCTCACTTCCGGTGCATAAGAATAGTCAGCTACAGATTTATTTCAGGTTCCTGCCATCCTCAGGAAGCAAAAACAGCTTTATTCCTAGTCATGAAAAGAGAAGGCAAGGAATTCCGGGCTTTAGCTAAGATGAAACATTATCACAGCTGCTGAATAGAGCAGTAGACCTTCAGTAAATGTCTAAAATATAAACTACTATTTCAAGATACTTTAAATAAAGTTTCCATTGGATTATTCTTTAATGGTGTTAAAATATACTATACATATTTAAAAAACCTAAAATGTCTGTAAAGAACAATTTTTATCCTGTTTTGTCATATTTAGCTTTAAAGGAGAGACTGTTTTGAATCCTCTTGCCCCTAAAAAGAAATCTTAATAATACAATATACTTTTACAAATTCTCTGTTTTCTGATTATCTGTCTCTATTTGCAGCGTGCAAAGCAGGTTGTGCCAAGCATTAGAAAGATAGAAGTCAATATAGCAGTGGAAAAAAGTCCCAGAAATCCACTGGTTATTTCAAGACATATGTATCCTTGTTTTAACACAGTAAGTTGAGTAAGAGATTTTTCAGATTTCTGAATATAAAGAATTCACCTGTGAGGGTCAGGAGAGTCCTCTCTCCTTCTTCATTCTTTTATTCACTAGAAGTGTTGTAACTTCAAGAGCTGCACTGTGGCTTTGGGGCTCTTTTTTTTCTTTTCCTTTTTTTTTTTTTTTTTTCTTTTTTTTTTTTTTCTTTTTTAAGTTTCGTCAGATCCATTATGCATTACTCTGTGCCAGAGGCAAGGCATGGGGCTAAATGTACTGTTACAGCACAGTGATAGCAGAGTTTGTACTGTGATGCAGAACTGTGATACTGTACAAAGTAGCTGTGATAATGACTCACAGGTAACACTGTGTAGTCCTTTTTTCAGATGAAAGGCAGTCAATTGTCACAGACAGTCCTCTCTCACCTTTATGCTCTAATTGTTGCACAACGTAAGAGAACACTAAATCCCACAGGTAGCACCCTGGGTGCTAACCAAGGCATTAGATACATGTTTTTGGGTGGCGCCTCACATTTGAAGACAAAGTATCACTTTCCAATACAAACTACGGCACAACAGGGGCACAACGGGCACTTGTGTTGTGTCCCAGCACTTCGGCAAAGCATGGATAGTAGGACAAATTTAATCACTGAAAGGGCGGTTAAGCACTGGAACAGGCTCCCCAGGCAAATGGTGGTGGCACCACCCCTGGAAGTGTTCAAAAGGTGAGTAGATGTGGCACTTTTTGACACAGTTTAGTGGGTATGGTGGTTGTAAAAGGTTGGACTTGGTGGTCTTGGAGGTCCTTTCTAAACTTAATAACTCTTTTTTTTTTTTTTTTTTTTTTTTTTTTTTTTTTTTTTTTTAATTCTAAGGCCAAATTATCATCTCAAATCAAGGAAGTTCTCTCAGACCCAGTGTTCAGTGAATAGTGAACTTCATTTAACAGAACACTTTTGTTTTGTACCTCAGAATTGCCTGCTACACAAAAAGTAAACATCTGAAGACTGTTAATGATGTTAAAAGGAAAGTGTGGCATTAATAATGGATACATTATTACTGTACTTGACTATAATACAAAAACAAACAAGCAGTAGCTTTTCTACAGTTCCTACTGTATTGGCATAATTGCAGTTCTGTATTATGGAGACCTGCAGACATTTGTAAATTCAGATTTACATACATGATCATATGTATTGCTTCCGAAAGGCATACGCTTTGAAGCTGACAACTGATGGGTACCACTGCCTAACACATTATGAATAAATATTCAGAGGTCATCACATAAGGAAGCGTAAGAGAGCCCCAGCATTTTCTTTGGCAGAAACCTGAGAAATCCTCTTGATACACTATGCAAAAGAGACATTATATGTTCATTACCAGCAATACTTTACGAAAGAAAAAGCTTTATGTTACCATGATCCTCTCAACTTGGTAGTGTCTACAAAAAGACAACATGCTGACAACAATTATTTCAGGGATTCCACATTTTGTAGAGAGAACTAGATTACAATTTGCAGCAGATAATTTAATTAATCTTTTCTTCATCCATTAATGAACAGGATATCAACAGATTCAACAGATTTGGATTATCAGAAATCTATCTGTTACTGGAAATAACTTTTCTCCACTTTCTCAACACCCGCACAAGTGTGAAATGGACAATGTGCTTTCTAATTTCTCCTCCCTCTGGGTTATGACCTTCTTTCTGATCATTGCTAAATTCCAAGTTTTAGACTTAGCTGGCATTCAGATTGGCAAGACGGACTGCACACTTAGCACAGAATGAGTAATAGAAATAACCGGTAAAAATTTAATTAGTATCTGGATAATAACTCACTATTTTTATCCCACTATATCTCACTAACTTTAATCAACTATAAGATGCAACCTCAATACATAACAATGAAAGTATCAACATTCCAAATGAATTAATTTTTCAACAAAAAGAAAATACATAGCCCATATAGTGTACATGTATTTCTTTCATATTTTCTATTACTGGTCTTCAACATAATGACTTCTAGACTAAAATTTACAGTATGAATAATTTGGAAAAAAAAAATGGAACAGGATCACTATTGTTACTTTATCTTAGAAATCAGAGTATCATTCTAGTAATTTGATACTAATGTTGACTTGCAGTCACTTTGGAAGACATGCAGATAACTAATAAGATTTCAAGTATAAAACATTGATTATAATCAATATTTGTCACTGCATAGCCCAAGAACTATGGATGAATATTTTCCAAAGTGAAAAATAAATTAGCTCTGAAACCATGTCTATGGTATGCATAAAATTTACAGGAAAGAAAATTACTGGATTTGATGCAATTTCTTATATTAAATAGCTGAGTTTCTTTAAAATTGAATTCTTAATCACTACGTAAGACATGTTAAAACACAGGAATTGCTTTTGAAAGGATGCAGAGCTATTGTTAGATTTAATTCTGTGATGTAATAACAGCCCATAACATTAAGGAATTTTTTTTCTGCCAGTGCCCTAAGAAGTCTATGAGACATTTCTTGAATTCTCTTTGTTTGCTCTGTTCTCTAATTGGTTGAATTAGTCACATGCTATATTTCTTTGCCAGGCTTGAAAAAGAGTAATTCCTTCATCTATTGAAACAGATTTTCTATGGCGATAACAGGTCACAGGAGGATTGTATTTCATCTAAGCTGCATGCTAACCATATTTATATGTGTGCATATATATATATATATATATATATATATATTCAGTGAGGTTTCATGTAATGAAGGCTGATGAATCAACACAATTCTGTCCTTCTAGCAACAATATTTAATAGGGATGGCATATTGTCTACAGAGACATTCATACATGCATCAGGTAGTACCATGATCAAATCTCTGTGTATAAATACAGTTGTATTTTCATTTTTCTTTCTTTGCTGTTGACATCCTGCCTTTCTCAACTACAGCTAGCACATTTCAAAAGAGGCAGTACAGTGTTGTCTCAACTGACCATGTTTTTGAAGAAAAATATTTACAAGTAGCTTTTTCCATTCTCATGTTTTTTTCTAAGAAAGCTTACATTGCAGGAAAACTTCAGTGAATATTAGCAAATGTTCTACTTTCACTAGAAACTGCTACCATTCAAGCATAAGTGATTGATATTCCTCATATCAAAGAGCATGAAATACAAAATTAGTTACAAAATGGCTTCAGTGCATGGAAAAAAGATTGCCTCATACAATGTTGATGATATACAGGAATTTTGGATGGATTCATATTTCCAATCTCCTCAACGAACAGTTGTCATTCTTCACCAAACTAACAGATTGCCAGAAATCCAATTGTATCCTGGGCTGCATCAAGTGAAGCATGGCCCGCAGGTTGAAGGAAGTGATTCCCCCCTTCTACTGTGTTCTTTGAGACCCCATCTGGAGCACTGTGTTCAGCTGGGGCCCGCAACACAAGAAGGACACAGACCTGCTGGACTGACTCTAGAGAGGGCTCACGAAGACAACCAGAGGGCTGGAGCACCTTTCCTATGAAGACAGGCTGAGAGAAGACTCCATGGAGACCTTACAAGATCTTCCAGTAACTGAAGTGGCTACAAGAAAGCTGGAGAGGGACTTTTTACAAGGGCATGTAGTGATAGGACAGGGGTTAATGGTGTTAAGCTAAAGAGGGTAGGTTGAAATTAGGTATTACAAAGAAATTTTAAACTGTGAGGGTGATGGAAGAGATTGCCCAGAGAAGCTGTGGATGTTCAATCCCTGCAAGTGTTCAAGGCCAGGATGCATGGGGCAACCTGGCCCAGTGGAAGGTACACCTGCCCATGGCAGAGGAGTTGGAACTAGATGATCTCCAAGGTCTGCTTCAACACAAACCATTTTGTGATTCTATGAAATCAATTTTATCAAGAGGATCAATTTTTTTTTTTTTTTTTTGCATTCAATGGTAGCATCAGCTCAACTTAATCTTAAGAGTTTTTAATAAAAGGGATATTTTAATGAACATTTTTACTTCAAGCTACCATATAAACAAAACAAAACAAAACAAAAAAACCTTCAGTCCATTTCAAAGCTCCTACCTTTGTGCTGTATGTCCCCAAACCAGTCCTCCACTAAAAGAGTGTTTCACACAAGTATTTACAGAAGCAAATATATCTGCACAATACCATTAACACAGTGCACTTCACCTCATATTAACATTCTTTTTCTCATCCTATGTGTTCATATAAAATGCCCATATGCAAATTATGGAAGATACTTTTTTCTAACAGTAGGATTGTGCTTTTTGACAGATCATATGAACAGTTTCTTTTTGGCAGCTTTAGAAATGCCCCTAGGTCATTTGCTTGGGTAGACTGCTGATGGCCTGAGTCTCCTGTTTGTCATTTTCTTATAACTTATCTTCAGTTAGTAGCAAATTAGATCCAAAAAGATCATGACCTGACACCTATAAGACCTATGCTTAACCACATGTGCCAAGCATACCTCCTACAGAAGTCCTTAGATGGTAGCAAGAAGAACCTGAAGAGACTCTGAAAGAAAGTATCTGAGTAACATCTGAATTACTTTAACTTTTAGTTAAAAATACCATCAGAAGAAGAAATTAGAGGCCCTTGAATTTTAATTCTGAGATTACCAGAAAGTATCAGATGTCATCTACATTTTAATTTTATTCCCCATTACCTCTTACATGAAAATAACATTTCTTTACTCTACAGAAGGATTATCAATACAAATCAGTCAAGAGTTGTAAAAAGCTTTAAAAAATAAAGTGCTAAGCATACATTAATATTGTTTTCAGCCCTTATTCTAAATCTATAAAGTCAAACAAAGTCCATAAATGCAAGGTAGATTTGCCTAAGAAGTGTGGGCAACAGTTCAGTACGAAGTGCACATGGATAAAAATCCACAAAGGAACTATGAAGATGAAACATTTCTTTCAATTTTACCATGCACCTTAAAAGGTCACAAAACACTTTTGAGCCTGGGAGACACTAAGAAAGAATAGGGAATAAATACTTTTATTAGTTTTGCTGTGGTGTTTTTCTTAAAACCATCAAATTAACAGATAAGAGGTTTTTTACTTGAATTTCAAGTTAGCATACGGTCAATTCAAACTCTGAAGCAGGGAGGGCATAAGATCAATAGATCAGCAATTAAAAAAAAAAAAACAAAACAAAACACTTTTCAGTTTCTCATGATTTGTCAAAAATTCTTAATTCCATGAAAGCTACTTAAGGCTTTATTAAAACTAAATTTAAAAATTCCATCCTTCTGTTGTTACCTGAACTAGTTAAGTGTTAAATGTGCTCTTCCTAAATCACTGACAATCATGAGAAGCAATATAATGATTTTACCTTATGTTTTTAAAACGTGACTAGTTATTTTTTTGTTGACTGCAAAGGAAGTCGTATTCTGAAAAACAGGATATTAAGGATTAAAAAATACACTTTTAATCTAATTTTGCTGTAAAGCTGTCAGAAATTTTTTAAATGGCCTGAAAAGAAAAAGGAACAATATGATTTTCTAATAATCTTTCCATCCTCTACAGACAAGAAAAAACAGGCATTTTTACATTTAATAACTATTACATCAGGTTATCTATTCAAGGATACAGTGGAATAATGCTTAATTCTTTATCACTACATTAATCTTGAGTTGAGAGCTTCATAAAGCATATTCTGAACTTCACTTCTAATCCAAAAGCGTACACACACGAAGGAGAAAATCAATGTTTGTTTTTAACGCAGAAGTAATAACATTGGGGGAAATTCTCAGGCAAAGGTCCATCTAGCATAAATTAATGAAATAAAGCCTGCTGTGGTCAACACCATCGTCAGCTGTTGATGCATTTTTCCAGCTACATTTGATCAGTGAAACCTGCCATAGACTTTGCTCCTCTAAAATACCTTCATGTATAATATCTGACAACTATGGAAACTTTGCAATTAAGTCTAAGCCAAAACTGTGTTATTTTATTTGTTCAAATGAATTGTTCCAAAAGGTCACATACTGCATGCCACCCAAAGAGTACCTTCTTTGACATACTACTGCCTAATTGAAATTTGCAGGTATCTTCTCATTGTCTCAGAATTTCTTTGGTAGCCAAAAACAGACTTTAGAGCAGGTTCAAGTACTGCCTTAAAGCAGAGTTTATTCAATACACAACTACTTCTATTTCAAATTATTATGGTAAGGCTAAAAGAAGCAATTAAAAATTCAATATATTAGTTCTAGTTTCCGGGGTATCATCTGTAGATATACTTTGGAACCGTGAACAAATAAATATCATTAAACAGCACACACTATGCTCAACAGCCTTGGAGAAGAAAGAAATGATGATTACTTTTGCGGGTCATGGTTGGCAAATACTGGCAGTTTTGCCTTCAGTAAGTGGCGAGGTGAAGCCATGAACTGTGGCTGCAGTCATCTAGTTCCTAAAATACGAAACATTTTGTATGCACCTAATCTGCTAAATATAAAGTCTATGAGATTTCCTGGTGTTTTTGATGATCTTTGTAAAAATAATATACTATATATCTATGTACAGTGTGCTTTTTAAAAGCAATGTAATATATATCTTGCAGTTTTAGTATATGCTATTCCTGTTCTGCACTAATTGTACGCTATCTTATGCATTTATCTTGTTTATTTTTGTTGTCATTATTGTTTTCACCTTCATTCTTAACTATTAAATGGATGAGCATGGGGAAAAGAAATTGAAAGAAATATGAGAAATGTATTTTGCAAGTATCAGTATATTTTTACTAATATTTAAACTTCTTCAGCAAACTCTTTATTTTAAAGCTAACTGTTTAAAAGGGTTTTTTTAATTTTCTACTGGATTATATTTATTAAAAAAAAAAAATTAGCCTACCAGATAGGCTAATTCTGATAATAAATATTTATCCTGCATCTTTATGTTGTTACATGGTATGCCTCTGTGTAGCTTTAGAAATTAACATGAAGCCAACACAGTAGAGAGAGATATTTGAAGTTCAGAAGCTGCTGACATTGGGCATTAGACCATAAGTAGGTCAGAATAAACACTTAACATTCAAATTTAAATATAATATTGTGTAATATAAGAAGATCTATAGAGCCATAATGTCTGAATATATTAGGTATGATGATAATACTTCTATTGATTTCAGTCTGTTAAAATAATGAAACTGGATTACACGAATCAATTCTTGGAATACAACACAAAAGCATATATTATTTGCTTTGCACTTTCAATATAGGCTTTTCAAGTGAGATTGACTGTAACTATTTTAGACTTTAACTAAAAAACAAGTGTTAATTTTCTCAACATCACCTAAAAAACAGGCTCATAGTAGTCTTTTTGTTATCTTACGGTTGACAAGCTTAACAGTCTTTTAACCATCTAACAAACAGTTTTCTCCATGTGATCAATTATTTAAGACTCACTCTTACATCATTACTTCTGCAAGGAGAGGAGGTGTTTCAATAGGAGGATCTACCATTAAAAACAATTAACAAGCACTCCATTTCCTTTGGCAGAGGGAGGACACTCACAAAATGCTGTAAAACATTCAAGAATGTAGTTTCTGGTGATGTCTTAACAGTTATACAGAACTAAATATTTCATAACTTCTTGAAGTCTAACAAAAAACAAGGCATTGGCTTTTCAGGCTGTCAGGAATGATGTTTTGTTTTCCAACAAAGTGCTCACTATATGTTAAATTATTTCTACTCCAGATGGGAATCAGACTGTACTCTTGAAATTATCCTGCTATAAAAACATTGAGAAGATTATGTTTGTCCAATATCACTATTACAGTCACTAAACAGAAATTAAGACTAAGGCGTTTTTGAGAATGTATGTTACGAAAATGAGTGGTGATCCAGAACAGGGAATACGATAAATCTGCAAAGCACAAAGCATGCATTCAAACCTGAAGTGTGAAGCAAAGAGGAATTTGCATTGTGAATGCAATAACAACTGTAAATCAGTTCCTTAAAAGCAGAAGACAACAGCCTGAGTTAAGGGCTGCAGGCATCACAGCCTAACGGGGTGTGCAGAATACTACAGATTTCCATCCTGGCATAGCAAGTTACAGATCTGTGATGGAGAGTCACACTCCTCTGTTGTTACCAGGAGGTAATTATACAACAGTATTTCTAATGATGGAGTCCCAAAGCAATGCTTCTCCTCTTCCCAGTGGAAAATATCTTTTGAAGCAAAGAGTGGCTGTGGGATTCAAGAGGAGGGAAAACACATACCATAAAATATAATTAAAAATTGTGGAGGCTGCCTATGACAAGAATAACCATAAAAAAAACAGATACAAACCAGCTGGCTGTTAACAACTCCTGAGTTATAAAAATCTTAACCTGCTGTAAAGCACTCAATTCGATTTACATAACCACAGAGCTGACATTCCTTTTAGGCTCCTCTGCTGGGGATTATTTTGACATGTTTTAAGGCAGCATAAAAAGCAACTGTGAAAGGAAGACATGTATCATCTTACATAAAAATTCATTCTTGCCTTAAGATTGGACTTACACGCTTTAATCCCAGCATCTTTACTGAAACTGGAAAATATCTTCAATGGCTACTGGTGATTCAATTTTATAACATTATCCCTTTGGTGCTCATATTTTTGATAAAGTTGATAGTGTATGTATACACACAAACAGAAAAAAAAAAATCTATACAATCACAGAAGCTTAAGTTTTGCTATTACTGCACGAAATATCAACCCCACTAGAACCCACTACAGAGCACAGCATATCTAGTCTTAGATAGATTATGTTGCTTAAGATTGCAACTGGGCTTTGCTAAACAAGAAAAGCATTTCTTAGGAAAGTAATGATGCAGACAGCATTTTACACAACTAACACAGCTTGCTGTAGGGAATTAAAATAAACAAAATAAAATAAAATCAATCTTACACTGAGTGAAGTTTTGATGTATAAGTGGTGGCAGCTTACATTGCCCAGAGCACAGAACGAGTTTTGCCATTTGATAATTTGCTTGATTCACTGTGCTGCCTCATGCAGGGCATTTTATGCCTGATTTATGTTTAATCGAGTCACCTGCTTAATGTTAAGGAGGGTCACAGTTAGATAGAAGGGTTACGACCATATAAGGCTTTCAACATCTTCCAGTTTGACATAAGAAATGGGTGTAAGTGTTAGAGGTCAACCTTTTTCTTTTATTTTGATTTAATGTTCTCTATGGAATATTGCATAAAACATTAATGCACCACAAAACCAATCTGATTCCCTTTTGAAATGCAGAAGGCAAATATGGATTAAGAGACTCAAAACACTGACAAAATAAAATAAAAGAAATCTACAGTCGAAATAATCATGTATATGTGAGGGGGTTTTACGGCTTATAAGGTACATCCTTATACCAAAATGAATTGAAGTTCTCCCTTTAATAGACAAGTAATCAAATTTATTCTGGTGTCTCAGAAAAATAAAGACTTTAAAGACAAAAGGATCATAAACTTTTAATATAACTGAGGCTTCCAGGTTTACTATTCAGGCTAGATGTTCATGCTTTTAAACATATATAACTGGATATTAGAATAATCAGCATTTTCTTTGCAATAATGATATGAAAAATTACATCCACATTTAAAAAATAAAATTAGATGTGGAAAACTACTACCAACTAGAGAGCTTAGACAAATCTGATCTTTCTCTCAGTGTTTCAACATGCTGAAAATACTACAGGACATCATGAATTTTGAGATTAAAATTCTCCCATATCGCACTGAAAAAAAAATAGACATAGCACCAAATAAGGTATTTAAAGATGTACTTTTAAGGAGGAACTGTTACAGTTAGCAAGTGCAGATGGAATTCAGCACTTACCAGTTTGGAGAGATTTATCAGTCTTTTAAGTGCACTAATGTATGTACATGTTATGCCATTAACACAATTACCAGAACCCAATAACAGACACAATTCACAGTGAATCCAGAGGTATATCAGAAGTTTCAGTCCTTGGCTAAAATGTGATTTGTTTGCCTGCTAAATTGTGTGTGTGTGATACACAACTTCTTGTGCAAATGAAAAGAATAAATATTTCCCTATTTCTTTGTAATTCTATACCCAGAATACTTGAAACTTTGTCAAATACTTTAAAACATAACAATAATTTCCAAAGATTCATTTAACCGACAATGTACAGACACAGTTTTGCATCCACATATTTAAAATAATTTACCTACATTGACAGCTTCACCCAGCTAATTTTAAATTAACCTTCTAAAATTTAATCATTCAGACCAAACTCTTCATCTAGGTTGCTACAGTCATTGAAGAGACACAAGCATTTCCAGAGGGTGATTCAAGTTGGCCTATTTTATACTGAGATGTATCACTCTCTAGAGATGTCTGCTGCTTTCCACTGGCTATGAAAGAAGATGACTTGCTAAGATTTCAACAGCTACATTTCAGACATATTAGCAGATGAATCTCCTCCTTGATAGCTAACTTCTTACACAGCTAAAGCTAGAGAAAACTAAATTCTTTCCTCAGATAGTAAAAAAAGTAGTGCATGCCTGCCATTTTTACAGAAATGTAATCAATCTACTGTTTTGGAATTCTATTTCTAGGTATCTGTTTCCTTTAAAATTAGTTTTCCGCTCAGAAAAAAATTACTACAAAACTCTCAACTTCACACCTGATTAAAAACCTCTGCTTTATAAAAGTTTAAAGAACTTTAGTCATTAAAAACTCAGAAAAAAGTCAGTCTCAAAATGCTTTGTATTGTTCTGTAAGAAGAAAACTATTTATATTAAACACATTTTCTTTCCTTCTTTCTTCCAAGGACTCTATTTTTACAGAAATATTTTAAAAATAGGTCCTGATGGACAAAACAGAATAAAATCTACTTTGAATGCTACTAGTTATCACACCTTCTATCTGTTTCTGTCAAACATTTTGCCAGGGTTTTTTTTTTTTTGTTTTGGTTTGTTTGTTTTGTTTTGTTTTGTTTTTTCCCAGTTCTACTTCCTATTAAAATCAAATTAGGGAGGCAAACTGATTTCACAGTATAAATACTCACCTTCTAACCAAAATCTAGATTTAATACCAGAGTACATATTGCTAATGAATGCAAAGCATCTACAGAATTGAGAACTCTCCAGCTGAATTACTTGCACAATCTGGCCCACATCAGCAGCAACTGGGTTATCAGTGGGAACCCTACTGAACAAGACATTTCGTGATTGGTCCCAAATAGTTATCTCCATGTCTTGATTTAGGAGTAGAAATCAGCTGCAGACCAGGACAGCAGCAAATCTCCCGTGCACTTCCATACAATACAGAATCCACCACATCACTGTGCTGTTCGTTGCTGCATAGAAAATGTTGAAAATATGAATTCATCAGAGCATAGAGAGAATCCAAAACACACTTAGAAAGATGTAGCTCCATTCACTCAAGTAAACCTACAGGGATGATACTCAGTGCTGATTATGGGCCCATTTATTTCATTTAGTAGAGCACAGTAGTGAGATACCTGAATTAGCACGTTCACATACATGCACTCATACACTACACAGAGGTATTAACTCTGGAATGGAAACTCTTTTGTCATGTTATAATAGTGATGCACCCAGGATGACAAGGAATAGTCTCTTTTAGATTGTAAGTATTCCCTTAATTCCCCCTTCATCAAGGCAGTGGCAGACCAAAGAGGGAGAAGTATCTGAAACTATTTCCTACTTTGAAAAGGACTTATGAAAATCTGCCAGCTTTTTCTCTCCTTCTGGCTGTCAGGTCAGGCTGAAGCTGTTTTAATTTGGTGCCCAGAAAGCTCTGTTCTCAATAGCACACACTCTAAATAAAGTGCTCTTCCACAGTATATTTTACAAAAAAAAAAAAAAAGTGGATGGCAACAGCGTGAAATAGTGTGGACTTCTGAAAGCCTCAGCATCAATGAGAGGCTCACTGTCCATGCTGGTAAGAATTATGCAATTCTAGCTCTATATATGAAATGGTAAACTTATATTAAGAAAGAAAGAAGGAAAAAAGAAGTTATTTTAAAAAGAAATTGGCAAAGCGTTCATAAGAATTAAAATTTTAAAAGAACTGTGAAAAGTCTCTTTCTAGATCTTTAAACAGGATGGGGTTTGTGAAGAGCCCTCTTTGATCCTGTGCACCACAAATAGTATTTTCATGCCATGAAAGAGATCTAACTTCGTATTTGAGTAAGTATTTTTCCAAGAATATGTTGTTGTAAACAAATGCAGAGACAGCACAAGAAGGTATATTTGTCAAAATATATGTCTTTAAATGTTCCCTTTTTTGTGTCAGTTATACAAATCTAAAGATTTTTCATTAAGCAGCCTCAGGGAGTGAGGTTTCTTCTTGAAGATGTATGCAGTATATATGAAAGAAAACCAATGCAATTCAAAACAATTACATCATCTGAAAAATTTCCTAGAAGATAGGAAGCAGGAGGAAGTGAAGAAATAAAAAGGGGTAAGAATTCAGGTTTGTATTTTCTTCAGATATTTGGCAAAAGTGACTTAAGAGGCCTTTAGGAGAAATTATGAGCTATGTTAGCACAGGAAATCCCTTTTCATTTGCCATGTATTTATCTATCAGTGTTTAGTGTTCTTCATCTTTTCTTTAAAAGAACATTACTTAAGGCATTCCTCCCAGATTTACTGGAATAATAGAAGTAATAAATCTGTCAAGCTTGAAGCAACAGTGTTAAGGTGTCTAAAATGAATCTAATAATCTTGCCAAAATACAGTTACATAACTTGGTTTAATTTTTGGTCAGCACTGAAGTGGTCAGGCAGTTGGATTACATGATTGTGGTAGGTCCCTTCCAACTGAGATACTCTATTCTATTTTATTCTAGTCTATATTTTAGGCATATTAGAGACAAAAAAGCAAAACCAGAAAGAGAAATTCAAGTGAGCACCTTTATTACGATTTTTGATATGGTGAAAATGTAACTGTGTAAAGTAGAAAGGAACTTAAAGGCGACAGAATTCAGATGAATATCAAAGTCACTAACTTTTGAAAAATGAGAGGAACACTTCTCTTTAGAAGACAGCATAGTGGCCAAAACTTAAGTTATTTAATCAAAACTATTCAAAGAAATGAGGAAGCCTCAAACCACACATTCTGATACCAATACCTTCTTCCTAAAAATAAATTGATCATAATAATCAGCTCCCAAATCTTTCACATCTCTGAAAAAAACTGTTGAGATCTAGGTGATGGGATATCATGGAAGATTATGTGATTTTTGAATAAAGAGTCAGGGCAGCAGAAACTATACCACAGCAGCAAATAAAAAGTGGAAGAATCAAATAGAAAACTCTGGTAGAAATAATTCCTGCAAGTAACCATAGGAACAATGCTGTACAAAAAGTGAGCTGGAGCTAAGCAATGCGTGAGATGTTCACATGTAATGACTGAGGATGAAATGAGGAGGCTTTTACTGGGAGCAGGCCACAGATGGATCCATGTTAAGTGAACAAATACAATTAGATCATGAATAATTCTAAAAGGAGCAATGAAGCAGATTCAAACAAAACTCCAAAAGAGAGCGTTATCTCAGAGGTTATATAAACACTTCTGAATTACACAGTAAAACAAAAAAAAAAAAAAAAATCCCCACTTAGCACAATTTTTTTACACAAAGAATAAAAGCATTTTCCACAGGCAGACTAAATAGTTTCTGTGGTTTCACTGAATTAAAACATTCCAAGAAATTAAGGTAAATCCATTGGCAATAACCTTCACCCAACTTGATTACAAGTTATATAAGGGCTACATTAAATATCCTTCTGTTTTGCCTATGCCCTACTTTAATCTGGGCTACCTACTGAATCTATTAACTTACTTGATTACTTAATAAAAAATAAAGTCTGAAAAATAAATAAAAGTTCAGAAAAGATACATCATTACATCTAAAATAAAATCCTGGTACTCTTTTTAACTTCTAAAGTGCCAGTCCTTTTCCCTAAAGAAAGTTCTGTGAAACTCTTGCCTGGTCAGGATGAGGGAATTAAATATTTGAAATGAATGGCAAGGGAAGACATCCCAGGGATAATTTTGTTAGTATTTACTGTTATTCTTCATTTAGTGTTAACCCTCCCAGAAAATTTTCTTTTAGCTATTTAGGGTCTAATGAAATAAAACTGAGTATTAAATGAAGTAGGTTTGAGAAAAAGGATGCTATATTAAGATACTCATTCTTACCATAATTCTGTGAGTTTGTGTAAGTTTTGTATAAGCACCACTTATACAGTTCAAAATTCATGCCAAGGTTATATCTGTGTAATTTGGAATCAGTGAAACGTCCAACATTCATTAAGGAAAATGTCTCAGATTAGGAAGAAGAATTACATATTTTAGTCCTTCTGTAAGTTTTCAGGGGAGAGTCAAAAATGAGTCACAAAGGTGAGATTTCAGACCACTTGTAGAAAATTCTAAAATACTTTTTCACATACAATAAAAGTAAACATTTTCTCAAATCATGTGACTTGGAACTCAAGATATTTAGAGAAAATATTGTGTCTCAATATCAAGCTTAATATTTTGACTAATATAATCAAATTCACTCTTGTTAATATGAGCTGAGATTCCGTTATACAAATGGAAAACAAAACTCATCATAAACACTAGTAGTAGCAATAGCTGAAGTAATAACATTAATAATAACAATCTCAATAAAGACAGCAGCTAACAGCTATGAAATAACTTAAAAGCAAGTATTTTTCTTCAGAAAATTATAAAGACAAAAGTCTGCTAAAAGAAAATACGTGAATGGTTATCCATATCTTTAAGTCTCAGACATAACAAGTTACATGGCATAAAAAATGTAGCTGATCTCAAGATGACTTTAAATTTTACACACACATGCACAAAAAAAGAAAAAAGGAGAAAGGAAAAAAAGAGATTATTTAACAGATTTGTTTCCAAGTACATAATCATCTAACAATTCTTTAAATTTCTAAGTGGATGTGGATATGGTAATTATACCATGTTTGGACTGAATGCTTCTTTTTTTTTTTTTTTTTGCTCAAGGATAAAATCAATGATGTACATAAAGAAAATGTATATTTATTTTCTTCTGTGTCATCAGGAAGTTGGTTTGGGGTCATCAGAACACGAGGGAAAAAAGAAGAAAGATAATTAAAGGTATCAGGAATTTTCTCCTGGAGTAGAGAAGAAAGCAATTAAAGAATCACCAAAAAAAAAAAAACTTCTGCATAAAATTTTAATGGAAAAAAAAGTCATCATCTTTAACACACAATGGACAAATGGTATCCAGCTATTGAACAGAAGGTGGAGAAATCAAGTTGCTTTTACTTAAAACAGAACTTCCATATAAGCATTTTTAATTGCTTTCAGATGCTTTTAGACCATAGTAGTGATTAACTTCATTCAGCAGACATAAGGGCTTGTGTTCTAAAAGCCGGAGAGTTTTTGGCACTTGGTCTAATAAAAGATAAAGATAAAACTTCCATAAAAACTTTGCCTCTAGTTTCTTTAAACAAAAAACCACATCAGAAACTCAAGACATTCAACCTAGTACAGTAGGTAGTAGTATAGCTACAGAACATGTTCTGTAATTGGCCATGGACAGTACAAGAAAATAAACTGTCCAGGAACTCTTCCTTGGGAGAAGATATGGATTTTTTTTTTCCTTGGGTTGGGAAGACTGTAATAAGAAAAAGATTTTGGATCTGCAGTTGAAAGCTGCAGCATGCATACCCTGCCATCCAAGGTAAAGAACACTCTGAATTGTTTTATTTATAATTAATTTATTGGCACAGATTTAGCTACGAAAGCCATCTTCTTCACGGGAATCATAGCCTAAATAGTACAATCCCTTACCCAGACTCTTCCTGGTAAGTAAGCATTTGGGATTTTTTTTTCATTAAACTTAAGAATGCTCTTCAACGGTAATAATAATTAATTTTGGTTCCACATACATGTCAGCTCCTAACAGTCTTTCCCTCTAGAACTTCAGCCTGGGTGATAATAGAAATAGATTTTAAGACAAATCCAAGTAATCTATATTTTATATTAGGACATTCTTACGTTTGTACTTTTTTTAAAAATCTATATCCTATTTCATAAGGAGTTATTCCATATTCCACAAAAAGGATGCTTGCAGAGGCAAAAGTGCTGTATTTTCTGTCCTTCACCTCTAGGAGTATGATGTCCTCAGTGTGTTTACCTGAGACATCAAAACCTGAATATAACCTGAGCTTTCAACAGAGTAAAAAAAAATTACTTTAAGAATTGTTTTGTCACACAGTCCCTGAGTGCACAGGAACCATTGTTTTCTTCCACTTCAATGAAATATTAACCGAGTAGAATCTTTTGAGATACTTTTCAAAACAAATGGACTGATAGACAAAAAGTCACCTTTCTGTTCTCAAATATTAGAACTGAATATTTTGTAGATATTGAAATTCATTTAGTGTTTGAGGGGTTTTTTTTCTTTTCTTTGTAGTCTGGTACTTACAAAAGTAATGCACTGTTGTGATATAGCAAGTTACTTGGTTATGAAATCACCCAAGTTACACCAATCTTTTATTCCCCTATTTATATACATTTATTAAGCAAGGGTACAGGGAAATTCTATCATTCTTTTCACTGTGTTGAGCAGCTTTTCTCACCATCTGACGTCCCAGTTTAAGTGACATTACAGAGTATTCTAATGAAATAATTACACTTATATCTCTGTATATTGGATTGATGCATCATAGCATACGTATTAAGGATCCAATTTACTGTCAAAAGAAAATATAAAAGTGACATCATCTTTTTTAGTAGATATTATAGATATTTAGATATTGCTTATCTAAGATCATACCCTTGATTTTACGGCTCCTAGCAAGGTACGTCTAGTAATCTGATGCAACCACAAATGGAAATTTTTGGAATATGCAGCTGACACCAACTCAAGTCTCGAATTCTGTATTTCCACTATAAGAGTTGGAAACATTTTTTTAGAAAGAGAATATGGAGAAGGAAATGCTACTCCATTAACTTTTTTCTTAGTAAGGGCTGGATTGTTCAAGCTGTACACGTGGTCGTAGCAATTGTGATAGCAGACAGCACAATGAATACAGATAAATGAAATTTCATAGAAGCATCTGCCCATTTAAAATACTTCTCGTGACTTATTCTACTTCCCCTTGGTCAATCTAAATCTCAGTCCTCCCTAACGAAAAGGTAGTGTTGACAAAACCTTAATTCTCAATAAAACTTGTCAGTACATCATCAGACTATCTGCCATTTGTAAGGATTTTGATGAGTTAAAATGATCCAGTGACATTATTAACTTTGTCTTGACTTGGTGCAGTTTTCCTTCTGCCAGCTTACTCCACCCTAGAATGCTACTTTTTTTCTTAGTTAGAAACTAACACATCATTAATTGATGACCAACATCATCATGTAGTAGCAGTAACATTCTCCTCAAACTAAGACTTTTCTTCCTAAATGTCAGGTCACATCTCTAATACTAGTAGCAGTATCAGTTTATTCTTTGCTAACAGCTTGAACATTGAACAGTATCTCATATCAATTAAGATTGGACTGAAATGAGATGATTTAAGAGTCACATGTAGAACATTCCTAACTTAAAAAAAAAAAAAAAAAAAATTCAGGAAAGCAAAATGCAGGCTCCTGTGTCCATACACACTGTGGAAAGAGGATAACTTCTGAAAGCACTTATATCAACACTATATCAATCTAGCCTTGTAACTTCTCAATAGTCATGAATTAATACACAACAAACAAACTAGCTTGTATTATGTTAAATAAGTTGGTTATACCAACTCTTAAAGAACTTCTCTCTCCCTTCCAACCCCTTTTCTTTCTTTCCTTCTCTCCATAACACACAGCTTCCTTCTCCACTTTCCATCCCTCCCTGCCTTTGCAATTGCTGTCTCAGGCAACCAACATGTCTACCTACGTTGCAGCTTGAAGGAATAAGAGAAGTCTTCTCATATGAAATGAAGTTTTCAAACTGAGCATCTGGAATGCACAGAAACCAGATTACCAGCTCAGCTTTTCATAAACCACGAACTCTAGGAGCAATAACTTATAGGCATAAATTGGTTTCTGTTTGCAACACAGTTCATCAGCACATGAACTGTTACAAAATGTGCTTAACTTCACTTCACTAGACAGTTGTGACCCTGATTTCCATGCAGGAAGGAAAATGTTAAGCAATTCTCAGATGATATGGGATCAAGTTTGAATAATCTGGCCCTGTAATCCTGAACTTGAACCAGAACAACCTTCCTTTTGAAAAACCTTCTACCAGTTAAGACTACTTTATGATAACTCCAATATATTTCACAGGACAACATTAGTAACAGTACAGTGCACTGTGAACAACTGATAGTGGATTCATTACAATTCTGATAGTATGCTATTGTGCCTTGTACAATTCATGCAGGCAATGTTCCTGGAGCTATAAGTCATAAGGATGACTCACAGTGGCTGATTCTCCTTGGAAAATGTTCATAGAACCATAGAATCTGCTGAGTTGGAAGGGACCCATCAAGATCATTGAATCCAACTCTTGGCCCTGTACAGGACACCCCAAGAGCTTGAGAATAAATTAATGTAGTACTTAGCTAGTTAAGTTTTTCCCTTGAGTTATAGTCTTCTAAAGCTTCTCAGACAAAATAATGCTTCCTTGCATACTTTTCCTGCAAATACCAATTACTTAAGTAAATTCTGAAGTTCACCTACATCATATATCATATAACAAAAACACCTGGGCTACCTGACATATTTTCTGGAAATCTTCCTTGTATTTAAGTCCTTGCATAAAACCTGCAAAACTCCACAGCAGACATATTGTTCTTAACCAGGAGACAATCATATTAAATAATGACATTTGACACTGTGTTCCCCCCAAAAATCCAAAATGAGTGGAAAACATCAAGCAGTTTTTTCCTGTGCTTTAGAGAATCCCCAAATATACAATAATGAAATCATGGACCATAACTTTGGAATATATAAATTTGAAGGGGTATTTTTATTGAATGCACTATGTAGCACAGGTAACTATTCAAATATAAAATCAAGAGAAAAAAAATCATTCACCCTTCATTGAGCACATCATGCAAGGACATAAGTAGTCTAAGTCTACAGGCAAGGAGCTGGGCACCACCATAGCATTCAGGAACTTCACATCTCTGTGATGATGCAGAATCACAGTCAGCGACAAGACAGAACTGAGCTTTGTACCAGGCCTCGCTGTGCTCACCCCAAAACTACCATGTTCCTATTGTGCTACAACAATCAACACCATTCAGCTAAGGGACTAAAGTGTTTGCAAGTCTGAGATGTTATTCCAAATTCAACAGCTCAGGTTCATTTCTAGTGGCAGATGTTTAACCAAATAATACTCTGTACTTCATGTGTAAAATGACGTGTTGCTTGCTCTACAAAAGGTTTGTTTTGAACAAATTAGAGATTAAATGATTTGGAATCAAATTATTTTGGCTAAACATTCTCACTAAAAGGCAGGAGTGGGTGGAAAACCAACAGGTTTATTATATGAAAAACTGTAAACACAGGATTATGATTATCTTGATGCTTTTCTATTGAAAGACTCTGCCTGAAATCTGAGCAACAAGAAAATCTCAGTATTACCCACAACTGAAAAGCTTACAGTTTGAATAATTTAATTTAAAGAAACAAACTGCATATTCTGCAATATATATCTTTCAATTTTTTTTTTTTTTCAATTACAATTAATAGAATGTCGGGATTCAGAAAGCTATAGAAACACTTGCACTACTAGGTCCTAATGTAGTCACTGATAACTTCACCACATACCTGCCTTTAAGAATAAGGTTTTAGTTGCTTTCTTTTGTATCAAGAGCTTGGTGTTTTGTTTGTTTTTAACTTCGTTTCAGTTCACATGTTACTTATTTAACAGAAAACTGCTATGATAACAGATTGTTAATTAAATATTGTTCTGAAAAGTGGGGAGCTTTTTCTCCCAAGGTGTTCAATATACTTCTATTATTTGAAACAAGAAGCTGGAACTGGGGAGATGGTCACTTCCAAATCACATATCATTAAAGGCTTATCTAATATCTTCTAATAGTTCATCTTCATTGAATATGGTCACTCAATTGGGATCCTAAATGACTGCTACAGGAATAGCATTCTTATGGGGAAATTCAGAAATCAATATGATTAAAAACTTAGATTTCAGAAAGCAAAATTATTCTGTGATCCAAAGTAGAATCAAAAAACTTTTATCTCATATTTTCCACTAAAAGATAATAAATCTGTATATATCACAACCTAATACTGAGTACTCACAAGATACAAGAAGAGAGGATTCACTAGTTTATAACTAAAGCTTAAAACTTAAATAACTTAAGTCCGTTTTGGTTTTTTGGGTTTTTTTTAGTACCTTGAGCATGACTATCCTTGCTGCTTAAATATTTAATCCCAGAGTCTCTTTTGAAGTGAACCAACTTGTTGCCTTTATATCAAAAAAGCTGGGAGCATTTCTGGAAACAGTTGAATCTAGGGATGGCATGGCTCTCAAAAGGCAGTGGGTGAACCTGCATGAGGTGTGACTCTGGACTTACACAGTTTTCCAACAATATATTTTAAACTTTGAATGCATATGATACAATGTTGCAAAACGTACAAGTTCTTCTTGTTAAAAGTTCTTCATAAAAAAGGTGCAATTTCTGCAAGAAGTTCTTAGTTTTAAAAAGATTTTATGACTGAAAAATGTAAGGCACTCACTGGAACTTAAAATTACTGAGCTTCCAGAAGCAGCTTTCAGTGATAAATTCTCTTCTGATAAAGCAGAATATGCCTAGCTGTTCAGTGGGATGATAGTACGACAAAATTATGACTGTTTTCAGGAGATGACAGGTGGCCTGAATTACACCTTAATTATTATTTTATAAACTATCAAAAAATACATTTACGGAGTTGAATCAGTTTATTTTCCCCACTGATACATCAACTAGTGAACACGACAGAAGCTTTCATATTAATTATAATGACTACTTCCTTAATGAAGTGCAAAAATGTTTTGTGTAATTTGATTCAGTCTCTTCAATTAGGTTACAGTTTGTCACTCTCAAAGCAGGACTTTGTTGCTTATTCTTACAGTAAGTTAGTTCAGCCCCAATAGATAAACAGCGTATCATCCTATAATACCAATCAAAACCAATGTTAACAATAAAAATGATTTAACACTAATAACCAAATTACTGTGTTAACATGGAATGTATTTTAAAATAAGTAAGGAACAGCACTCAAGTTTTATCGATGTGCATCTTTTTAATCAGCACAAGATCTCAAAATGCATAAAATAAATAACTGGATAATAGATTTTCTTCTCTAAATTACTATCTAATTCCAAATTATAGTTTCTAGCCCCTGGAACACTCACAGAAATCAACTCTATTCATTTCAGTAAGTTAAATATATTTTTAAGACCTTACAGGATTGAGACTGTCAAGAGGGAATACTTCTAGCTAAAGATTTTGCTTCTTGGCAATATGATGTGGATAGAGTAACAACGATAATTATATTTTAACCATTCTTTCAGTCTGCCTAATACAACATCAATAACTATGAGCCAGAGAAAATGAAATTATTTAATTATGTGATTAATCTTTCTTTAAACACCAAATAATTTCATCATCTACTTTAGCAAAAACATTACCACACTTTATCAATCGCTGTATCTGTGAACAACATTCGCTCTCCAAGCCAAAATAATCTATACAAAACCTTTCAACTCTCTCCTTGTTCTAACTTCCCATAAAAAATGCTTTGTGGTGCAAAAAATTTTGTACAAGATGGAAGCTGGAATATACTTATCTTGATTCAGGCCCACAGCAAGACAGAAAATAAGGATGAGATTAGAAATTGCATCTTCAGATTACCATTTAAGAAAAGAAAAAGAATGGTTTAATAGAGGAGAGCAGTTATAATTTGTACATATGAAACATTTTAGAGGAAGCTTAATATCCTCTACACTGGAACAGCCTGGATTCCGATGTGGAATAGTTATATAGAGGTTCCTATCATAAAGCAAACCTGTTCAAAATAATAATAATAATAATAATAATAATAATAATAATAATAATAATAATTCATTAATTTAATGTAAAATTAATATAAAAAATTAAACATGCTTTGAAATTACTTTTTTAATTGACAAAGGTATATCTGTAGATATATATCAATATATGAAGGAGCATTCTTATCGGCCATATGTCAGAAATTTCCAAAGCACTTTATATTCTCATTTTATCTTTGAAAGATCTAGTTCCTGAAATAAGCACAAGCAATTGCAGTTACTCATTTTGTCACCTGTAGATTTCAGACTCAGTAGGCCAAGTTGCAGAAAAATTAAGCAAGGAGTTTTAAAAGCAGCTTCAAAACCTAAGAATAATTACCAAAATAATTAGAAAGGTGAAGAAAATTGCTTTTCAAAGTCTGTATGAAAAATAATGGAAATATCATTTTACATGTTATATAGCTACACCAGACATAAAAGTACAGACCACAATGTACCTCATACACGCAGGACGTACAGCACTTCTTTTCTGATTGATCACAATTACAATCATCTACTGCTTAAGCTTTAGACAACTTTTGAAGCACATTAGCAAAGAAAAGATCTGAAGTACAGAGAGACAGCAGATCAAAGTTAACTGTGATAAGCCATACAGTTTTGGAAGGATTTCAAGGTGTTTTCTAGATAAGCCGGAAACAACAGTACAGCTGCTGGAGCCTACACCAAATTCTTTTTTCTGGCTACATGATTTGTGACATAGGCAGATTGTAATTCTTTGGACAGTTTGTGAAGCTCTTCATTTCCTGTTATTACATGTTTCTCATTTTGTCGCACTATCAAAGGTCCTACATATTTTTTTCATAAATACAAGATTATCTTTTGTGAAGTGACCAGTCTTCTATAAATTTGGGAGCATTCTGTAAACTGACCTTAATGAAAGACAGTGGATAGATCAGCAACTGTAGGTAATATTTAATTGTATGTAATAAAAGGGACAGAATAGCAACTGAGGGGTGATCCTAACTTCTTCAATTTATAGTTCATTTAAAAAATGTGGGATATTATACTTTTTTCCCTCTTTTATTTTCCTTCTGTATATCATTCCTACCTCTCCTTTTAGTCCCTAAATACTTCCATAAAGCAAGTTCATTCTAAGTGATGATGCAATGTTCTCTGCATGTGTTTTCAGAATTTATATCAGTTATATAAAATATTTTCAAGGGTTCCTTAATTTGGCCTCCTACAAAAATATACAGTCCTAGAATATCAAGAGAAATCTCAGCATACAGTTTAGTACCAGTATTGTTTGTACACATAAACGATGCAAGCAGAACCAGTCACTTTAGAAATCAAGATTTCCACCTTAAATCTCTATTGCTGTATTATGCAGCATATTTCAAATAAAGGAAAAATTTGAAGTAAAAATCATGCATTGAATCATAGTATTGTGTATCCTAGATATACCTAGTAATTGCAGATCTCTATACTTGAAAGCATTAAATAGCACATAATTGTTTGTGTGATCACTTATACTTTTTGTAGGCAGGAAGGAAACTTAGTTATTACACTCAGATTATTAAATCAATCAAAAAGTTTAAAAAGAAGAAGTTATTACAAAGAAAAAAAATAACAGAGAGTGAAGGGGTAGGAAGCACTTAATAATCTGGTAATTTTATTTTTTCTGCTTAGAGCTGGATACTAAAAGGAAATTCTCGCTTCACAAACTTCTCAAATGAAGAATCTTTTGAAATTCCTGACATATCAAGAGAGACTAAGAGAACTGGGACTGTTCAGCCTGAAAAAGACATGGGGGTATCTTACTGATGTGTATGAAAACATGTTAAGGCTAGAGATGGAACCATACTTTTTAAATGTAGCCCAACAAACACAAATTGAAATACAGGAAATTCCATAGAAAAGTAAAAAAAAAAAAAATCCAATATTATTTTTAAGATAGGGAAACATTGGAGCAAGTTGCAAAGTGACATTGTGGTGTCTCTATCCACAAAGATACTCACAGAATCTCAAGTGTACCCAGCCCTGAACAACCTGCTCTGAGTGATCTTATTTCGACCAGCAGAAGCTGGTCTAAGTAACCTCCAGCAGTGCCTGACAACCTCAATTAGTCAGTGGTTTTCTTTATATACAGTCAAAATATAGAGTAAAATTTTACAATTGGCAAGATTTTTCTTGCATAAACTAATGCGGCAGCACATAACAATGGCACCCACATCATCTACCTCAGTCTTTTCTTTGTAGACTCTTACAGCAGTTTTGATACTTATTTACAATGTAGACCCACAAACTTTCATTGCTTTGAACTCATCAGATCAGACTGTAAGTCTATTTTTATACTTGTCTGTCTATAAAATGCTGGAATGACTGTCATGTAGCACTGCTGTCATGATGCTCTTTGTCTTTGCTGAACCTTTGCATACCTCATGGAACACTAGACCCCAGAGCTCGCTTCTATCAAGAGTTATTGTTTGCATTTTTTGTGCTGTTTGAGACTCAACACCACCACAATGGGAAAAAAATCATACCACTCCTTCTGTTGTGGTAAGCCATGTAATGTGAAACCAGCTCAAATGTAATAGCCATTGCATTCAAACCTTTCTTCTTTTGTAAGAGACTCACAAAGCATTACCATCCAAAAAGGATTTGATGAATGATAATCTTACATATGCCTATTTTATTTAATTTTGAATTATTTTCTTTTATTTTTTTTTAATAATCATTTTAAAAAGATCTGTGTCTGGTTTTGTGGGCTGATACTCTAAGAAATTGGATCTCTGGTTTTAGTATCATATATTTTTACTGTCAACTTGTTATGACCAACTTTAAAGGACTAGAGAGGAATTGGATACTTTTAGGCATTAGCTGTGGTTTTAAACTTTCTTAAAATAAAAAATCAAGAGGTGATCTGCTCTTAGATATTATCTGTAACTCAAAACCCCAAACGATACTGTGACAAGGTTTCTTTTCCTGTCTCCCTCTTTTTGGCCTGCTTATTTGTCTCTTATTTCTTTCATCTCCTTTCTACTTTTCACATGCATTTTTTTCTTTGATATTTTCCTGCCTTACTTCCTCCAAATAATTTCTCTTTGCTTCTGCAATATTTGATCTCTCCCTCATGAACATGAATATTTCCGCCCAACAAAAATCATTCTCTCTCCATATCTATCCCATCTACTATTCTCATGTTGCATTCACTCTGCACAATCTCTACTTTCTATACAAGATTTTATCCTGTAATTCCTATTGTATAAAGAATTTTAATCCCAATTATTTTTTTTTTTTATGCTGGTCACACCTGCCCAAATTACCACTGTTAGTCCAACCTGCCTGATGTTTTCCCGTACTCCTCTACACTCTCAGTCTCATCCCTCCTTCCCTCTCCTTATTTTATACCTCTCTTATACCTCTCTCCTACCAACCTTTGTTGTCTGATCTCCCTTCATTTTGTCACTCCTCTTCATCAGTAAAAAACTTTAAATTTCAAATAAAATATTTCTAGCTGTGTGTCTGTCTCACCATGTAAAGCAGCTCCTGAGTCTAAGGCCAAAGTACAGGCCCCCTTTTGTCCACTGAGCTAAGCCTTCCTCACTTTCCTCCAGACAAGATATGTACATTCACTTTCTGGCATTTGTTGTTTCCTGAACTGAGCATTTATTTTGAGAATGTTAGTCATCTGTGACCAAAACCATGCCAAGAATCATGCTCATACTTAGAGAGACATGATCATGGGCATGTACTCAAACATCCACCCATCCATCCGGTCCACAAGATCAAGTAATCTTCCTCTCTATTTGATCTGTCTAGTTAATTATCTTTCCTTTGCCTTAGAGAAAATCAGTGTTAGAGACTGAGCCATGCAAATAAACGGGAAATAACTGGGCAAGAAGCAGAAGTTCGGCTGGACTTTGCTGAAACAAGTCCCAGCATTTAACTGGTCTGTAACGTGAAGAGAGAGAATGTGGCACCACCAGCAGCTTGACTGTTGGGTGCCTCCATCTTTGGGTGACTGGTCATCTCCTCCCTGAAATACAGCCTTTCTTAATTTAACTATGTCTAAGAACAAGTCACTGCTAGAAGATGGTACAGTAACTTTCAAAAGAAAATAGTAGTATGAGAAACAGATTGTTACAGGACTTTATATTAGTGCAAGGCCTCAGGAGAAATATCAAAAATAGAATTTCAGGATGAAAAATTAAGAAAGACATGTGTGCAGCATGGAGTTATTTTAACTAACTCAGTTTCTTCAGGCAACTATATTCATGATGACATTATCTAATGAAGCAAAGCAGCAAAAAAAAGCAGAAGATATGTGATCTATTAAAAATGAATAGGGAGATTATTGTCTAATGATAGGTAATTCATGCTTTGAAAAGTTTTTGTTTATAAAGAAAAAGAACAGGAGAAAAAAATCATAAAGGATTACTATTTGTCCAGTTACTTTGAAGTACTAAGCTGTCACAATTTCCATTACATACAACGTGTTTGTGTACCAATAATGTGACATTAGGGGAACTATTGTGATATTTGTCTGCTGCTTTCCTAGACTGTTAATCTATTAACAAGTGGATATAAGCCATGAATTCAAACGATGTGAAGGTGTTTCTAGTGATCCTACCTGTTGGCGGGATGATTCCAGGAGACATTAGGCCTGGGACAGAATGTGGCATGATATGAGAATTCTCTGGGGAGGTGACACTTTGAGTCCTCTTAGGAGGCCTTCCAGGTCTAGAACTGAAACAAACAAACAAAAAAATTTTTACAATTAAGCTGTTGTCTTACACATCATTTCAAAGTTGTTTCAAGTGGTAACATGGACTGTAAATAAATTTGTTTCAAGGACGGTTGCTTTTGCAGTTAGATGTAATAGACTTCCATCACTAATTAGATTACATGCTGAATTCATTTTCCTCATTGAAGATCAGCCGCTCTTGATGCATAATTCATAGCCTGCACCTCGTTACCTGCTTCTTCATATTAATATCTATACACAGTTTGAATTGCCTCGTTTGCATATGCTAAAGTTCTGCATGCAGCCTTCAGCACGAAAATTATGCACTAACTTGTAATAATTATTACAGTCAGCCTGCTATTGATTTATGAGACTTTTAAAAACCAAATATGTGTAGTACTTGTAATGAATGATATTTTAAGGTTCTTCAGGAAATTAAAAGGCAATGGCTGCCTAAGGAAATGTTCTGCTTGTTTGATTTAATACTACAGTTAGCTGGGAGGTGGAATGAAAGAGTGATTCAGACCTATAGCACATTTTTCGATGATATGTTTTATTACTTCGCACTGCTAGCCTGATATCTAGATGATAAATGACAATACATATCTAATGTGTGAAAAGGTCTTGCAATTTCTTTATTTTTTGTCATTTAAAAGATAAGTCAAGTTATCATTTAACCCTTATTCTATTTAAAGTGAAAATCTCACTAAGACACCTTACTTTAAATATACTACTTTATGTCAGAAGGCACTCGGAATTGTCTGTACGATATTGTTGAGCAAAGCATCACAGCAGCTTACATGTGTCCAGTATGGAAAAATAAAGGGTTCAGGTTTAAGCACTCCTTGTCTGTTAAACGCTCGCAGACACAACTTTCCATCTCCTGGACTGCTTAAGTAGCATACAAATTAGAGACGGATGACAATGAAAATGCCTATTGCCCACTTACATACAAATATGTGCCTGCTCCTACAACATATGTCCAAAAGCTGGTGTTCCTATGTACAGATCATAGCATGGTATCACTGCAACATCCTGTAACTGCTCATTTAGGGGACAATGTGGAATAACTTCACAGAATAAGGTGGTGTGCTGCTTTAAAACTGCAGTGTTAACCTGTGATCTGCCAAACATTTGAAGTTCTTAATTTGTTTCAGAACAAGAAAGAAACAAAAGGTGGGTATGAAAGGTTTTGCTCCTTAAGTCCTCATACTAACAAAACTCCAATCAGGGACAATGGCATTTCTAGCTATGCTGGGACTGCAGAATGAAGCAGATTATAAAATACCTGTTTTCTGTTCATAATAGTTTCTATTGTGTTTGGAAATACTTTTTTTTTTTTTTTAATAAACCTAAACAATCAAAGTACGGAGCATTTTCTTGAAGTTTAATGACTCAAGGCATTGAGTCATTAACCTTAACTAATCATTAATTCCCAACTTAATGTCCTGAGCTTAGGTCATTATTAAAATTATAAGCTTGGTAATTTCTTTGATTGGCTTGGGATTTTTTATTTTCTTTAATATAAACAAAATTGTCACATGTTCAAAACAACAAGAAAAACAGTTGTAGAAAAAGAACATTGTCTTACTCCAGCTCACAAAACCAAATTAAGTGTCTTCAGATTTTCTTTGATATTTCCTTCGTGATTTACAATAAAAATAAACATACCATGAACACACATAAAACTGAACAAAACATTATGGACAAAAATGATCTGATTTAAATGGAGTGTTTCTAATATATTCACCCACCAAAAAGTGCCACCGTGTAGGAAAACTTTAATGATTTCATTTAAGTATCTATGATGAAGTACTCAAATCACTCTTGTGAAATGACTATTAAAGGGTCTGACAACAGCGTAACAGAACACAAGTGGGGTAATGTGGCACAATGCACAGTGTACCAATGAACTCCAGGTCTTTATAAAGCAAGTTCACACCTCCAAACATGTCTTTGATGTTAACTACTAAGCATAGCCATGGTGAAGCCTGAATGCTTTTGTCTTTGATTTTGAGGAATAAAATCACCACTCTTCAAGCCTAAGGGAAGACAGTCATGGACTAAATCTCTAAAAAAAGGTCAGCAACAAATTATAGGTGAGTGATAGTGAAATATGCAAGGCAGAACTCTTCCTCTGGTCACCTTCTACAATCAAATTGCTCATGCTATTGTACACAAAAGGCAGGGGGGTCCACACTCAAAGCCATAAACAAGTCTAGCAAACCAACTCCATTCCATGATTTATCCCAAAATTCACCATGTAAATGTTATCATAAAGTCCTAAACTTGCAATTCCAATCTTACTAGTAATACCTCATCCAGTAGATGGTTGGGCACTGAAAGAGGCTCCCCAGGGAAGTGGTCACAGCACCAAGCCTGGCAGTTCAAGGATTGTTTGGACAACACTCAGGCACATGATGTGACACTTGGGGATGGTCCTGTGCAGAGCCAGCAGCTAGACTGGACCCTTATGGAGCCCTTCCAACTCATCTTACTGTGGGATTCTATTTAAATTTCTGAGAAGGAAACCTATAGAATCCTTCCTGAGAAGGAATCCTGATAGAATTTTTAAGTGACCTTAGTTCCAATCTACTATAAAAAGGCCTTTTCCTATTTAAGAAACATGGGTTTTTTCTTTTAACAAGACAGAAAAACACTGTAAAACAAATTAAGAATTATATCTCAGGGCCTGGAAGATCTGATTTAGAGGCACAGTAGACTATGCAATAGTCTTACTATTGCATTACAATTGGAATTAATATATTTAATTGTCCTTAATAATTGATTGAGTAGAAATACTTGACTTAATTTGTTAGTTGTCATTTGTTAAGCATTTGTTTCATTAACTATACTACTAACTTAAAATACCACCATTTTGTAAGATGTTTTTTCAAACTATAAGAATTGCAAGAATGTTCTATGAATCATTACCAAAGTTGTAGGGAAAATGGCATGAAAAAAATACTTCAAAAATAATCACTTTGAGTAGAATTGAAAACTCCCATGTTGTTTTGTAGTTCATTATCATTTTATAGCTGTATGATAAACTCTTTTAAAAAACATCAAAAGCATTGCAAATTAGTTTACCTATCATAACCAGGATGATAAAAATAGCTTAATAAAAATTTTTGTTGGTATTTTTCATAAATTGGAGTTAAGACCTACTTATTTTTATATTAGGCCATGGTCATTTTCATTACAAGATAAGGAACCTTCAAAAATACTCATATTCCTATTTTGTATCAAAATCTGCAGATTTGTCTTCAGTATAAAAAAAATAAATAGTTTATCATTTAAATAGGTATAAGATGATTTATTATGTAAAAGATACATTTAAACGCCAGAGCAATGTAATCTTTTTTTCTAGTTGATGACACTGAGATACAAAACCATAATTTAAAAGTTGATGACAATACTATTTTTACTCAAATTTCGATTTTGTATATAAGTTTTATAGACATATAAAAGACGTAAGATTTTGTCTTTTATCTGAATACAGTTATTGGAAGAACTGTTTTTTCTGAAAGCACATTTGACTTCTTATGGAAATGCTAATTATCTCAATGGGTAAACTAAACAAAGATGACCCATTTTGATTTTGAAGATGTCTAAAGTCTGGATTTCTTAAAGCTAAGATAGTCTGAAATGCCAAAACCCCAAAAGCCCAAGTGAATACCTAGGGTTATAGTACAGATAAGTCAAAGAGTGTTTTGGGACTCTGCAAGAAGACACTGGAAGAAACAGCGCTACATCTGGAAGTCATAGCTGATCTTCCCGTCTGCTGTATTGTTCTCTGAAGATTAAATTAGAGAAAGCAGAAATTAGACAACATTCAGACTCAAGGAAGCCACAAGATTAGCTGTTTTAAAGACCTGTGGAGAACTCTATAGGGAAGTTAAGAGTTCCTTGCTTACCCATTAGAAAAGATATCCAATAGATTGTCACTCTACTTTTAGAAATGTAAGTTAGATATTTTCTGCTATAAAAGTTAAATTTTCATATGTGGGATAACATATGTTGAAGAAGAAAATGAAAGCTTTCTACAGGATCATGTATTACTAACTTAGTAGTGAAGATTTTGACGTGAAGCACCTAAATGTATTTATTCCTATGAAAATCCATCAGCCTTCTTTAAGCTTATGTCAGTTTGTGATAAAATTAAAAGACTTTTCTCAAGTCTCAAAAGACATTCCCACAGACAACTGATCTTTATTTTTTTAGAAATTATCATGGTTTACAGTTACAATATTCTCATTATGTGAATGAGGAACTCAAGGTGCAGATTAGTGAATCTTGAGAGTCTCAAATATTTTCTTCACTAACATCAGCTAATTAGATAACCAGAACACTTTCCAGAATGACTGAAAATAAATCCATCAATTTTCGGCCAGACTTGTATTTCATCCCTTCAATTTCATAAATACATCAAGCCATACTCTGGCTGTAGCATTTTCATCTTTGAAGAAAAAGGGTGTATTTGTCTACTGCTCTGTGATTAGTATGAGAAGCAATTGAGACTACATTTAAGGCTGAGAATATGGTTATTTTTTGGTCTTTTGATCAACATCTATTAGTCTTATATCCTTCCTGTCTTACCAAATCTAGAAAACAACAGATGGCTGAATTAAAGAGTAAGAAATGGAAGAATCTGTGTTCCTTATCAGTTAAAATGTTGTGCTTTGATAATATTTTCAAAGTTTTACATAATTTCAGTGGTATTATCAAGTATGAGTTTACTCCTAGAAATGTTTTGATAGTGCTAAACAATTAAAAACAGACATAATCAACAGAAAACCTGGCCCTGCACAATCACATAGAAAGAGACAGCAGGACAATAGTACGGGCTTATCTGCCGGGCTTCAAAAGTAACCAGGCTGCATTCAGCTCTTATTACTATCTGCCAGAAGACAGACTTGATGTTAAAATTTAAGGGTCTCATTCTTGAAAGCCTTAGATAAGTAGACCTCCTACTGATTTCTGTTAAGACATTTGAGCACCAAGGAATGTTTGGCTCCAAAACAGCTGAAACCCTTCATGAGTAGTATATAATTCTCAGAGAATGTCACTAGCTTTTTACAGATGACTAACTGCATGGCAAATCATGTGCTAGGAAACTAAAAGTGTTCAAAAATTGAGGTAATTCTGTGATTTATCTTTCTCATGTCCTGATTTTCAGGAACAATTGTGCAATGTTAACATTCGATTAATAAAGTTTTGCTCCTTAAAATTATTTTTATAAATACATGAAATACCCATAAAGAAAACTGCAAGTCTGACCAGTAGTACAAAGGTAAACTGCCTTTCCTGACAAAATTAATTAATTTCAGGGTTTGTTTTCTACATTTAAAGGTTTGTTTTTAATCTTGTCTGTGAGTAAGTTTAGTTCACAGAAATACTGTGCTCATCTGTAGCTGGGCATACATGATGCAGTGAAGTTACCATTGGCCAGGCAGTTTTATAATCAGTGATACTGGGGAGTGGCAGGAAAACTTACACTCCAGAAGTGATAGGTAGAAAATCTGTAAGAAGAATTTGGTGTATTTATTAAATGTATTTTCTAAGTTCTCAAAACTGCCCAAAACAGCTTAGAATATCAACACCAATTTTAGCTATGCATCTCATTTAGGTACATTTTGAAAATCTATGCTTTATTTCTCATCTGTTCCACCTCCCCTTAGTGCTTCAAAGCCTGACACAGAACTTTTGACCTCAAAAAAGCTGGCTGAATGAAATTTAGATGATCAGCCACTGGAAGTAGTTATTATGGGCTCGCCATAAAACGGACACTGCAAAAGGGCCAAAGATGTCACTTGCTGACTTAACGCAAAGACAGGGGTGCCCTGTGACAACCTGTAACCACAGCAGTGGACTCTTCCCACGTGGTATTCCTGGGTTTTGGGATATCTTCTGTGCTGCTCTCGTCATACGTGCAGCCTTCACACTGGCAAGACTTGAGCCAAGGGCGTGTCAGTACTGAAAAATAAGGTCTAGGAAGACTGACTAAACCTTTTGTGTAATTTAATTCCTTTGCTTGGAAAACGCTTGCCAAGGTAACCTTCATAAATATTTCTAACGCACTGAACTAGCATTTTAAAGGCAAAAAAATGACAAAGTACATCGATCCAAACCTTATACTTTACTATTTTAGGTTTTCCCCTTCTGCTCCCACTCAAGAACAAAGTAAAAAATGCATTTCTAAGACAGAGCATACATTTATTTTGGCAGTTAGTAAAACAACCATTAGAAGTCACACCATGTCCTTTTTACTTGCAGCAGTCTTGTAAAACAATAAAACTCTCAGTGCAATTACCTTAAATTTATTTTTCTTCTCACAGTTAAATAGAAAATGTTCTCACGCAATAATTAGTGCTGAACTCATGATATATTAGGAGTTACTGAGACAGCAAACAATGCTGATAAAAATAAATACAAAGATCTGTTTCAAAATCTTCATAAAGAAGTGCATGAATGATCTTCAAAAGAATTAGGTTGTGTTACAGGAGTGATCAGTGGAGAAATCATGCTGATGAAATATTATTGCATTTAAGTAACAGAACACTTTACTGCTATTTTTGAACCAAAATGGCCAAAAGTGGATATTGGGTCAGAAACGCAATACCAGTTTATCAGTGGAAGAAAGAATAAATGGAAGAAAATATATTTCACTCCCCCCATTCCAAAGTCATTTACTGCAGTAATACAGGAGGCACAGGTTAGTCCTTGGATGCTACTCTTTTGCTGGGGTAGGGAAGACATTGTTGAATTATTTCTTTTCCTAACTGAACTGTCATGTAAACAGCATGTCATTTCCATCCCCCCCAACACTGCAGCCCAAATCACTCTGCTTTTCAGCAAGATTAGTAATATTCTTGATACAAGAGTATAAGATACAAGGTACAAGAGTTCAAGAATATATAAAATATATATTAGAGCAACACCTGCCAGTTGTCCCCTGATGGTTGAAGTCCTACTACAAACACAATGAAAGAATGTAAGAAAAAGATTCTCTGTGACTGGTCATGTTACTTGAATATATGAATGATCTAAAGGGCAAGAAATGAAATTAAACCAGTGTTACTGGAGTAAGTTACAGTACCAGATTTAAATACAGCTGTGATTGTACATAAGCTTAAAATATTACTGACATATGCCTGTTCTCTTAATGAAATTGAGATCTGTAAATCATCTGTTGGAAAGGGAAAAATAGATAAGAAATGAAGCTAATTCTGTTGTGTGGCTGAATTATGATGTCAGAAGTAAATTAACTCAAAAAGTTCACTGCTTCATCTAATTAGCTGAAACACTAGATCTTCCTGAAAGTTCTTAAAACATGTAAGTATGTTGGCTCTCGCGATTATGTAGTAACTGTGAAACACAAGCTTCTGATGATAACAGCCATACAAGCTCGAGTTGAAAATAAGTCTGAAGGAACAATGAAATGCAATTATTAAAGAGAACTCATGTATAGATTCAAATCACAATGATTTTTTGCACTGGTGATCCTGAATAAAGTTATTTAGGAATACTGGCAATATCAAGAAAATAACAAGAAAACAATAACAAGAAAACCTTGAAAAATCATATTTATTTCCTTTATTTACTGCTGTTTTTTCAGAATAATTCTTCAACTACCAAAAAATTTTTAAAAATGTGGAAAAAGTAGTGATATAAAGTGCATCCTTCCCACAAAATGCTCTTTCTGTCAAGTTATAACAGATGCCTTTCCCATTTCACTCAACCTTACAGCATAAACCGCACCCAAAATTTAAATATGCAAGCTAAATGATTCCTTCTAACAGTGTTATTCACCCACATGAAACCCCAAACTATAACAGATGCAAAGTCTATTTTTTCCTCAACTGTTTTCATCTTTTCTTAGGCTTTTAATTCTAAAAACATCCCCTCAAAACATATATATTATAAAAATGTCAAGCATGGAGTTAATAGGCCAGAAAGAAAGGTTTGATCCACAATGACACAAACCTAAAAGAATTTTAAGCTTTCATTTTTTTAAAAAAGTTTTTACTTCAAGTTGATGAGATGATTCCTAATGTGAAGCAAGCCTAAGTCTTGTGGTTATGTCTGTTAGAGTCTGCATATGGCCTGAAACAATGATTTAAATGTATGAACTTTAGTTGGAATGAACAGTCCTGCTTCAAGGCTTGTTTTCCAACCATCTGTATTCATCTCTGCATATAACTTGCACATGTAATTATAAATTTGTGAACATAAATCAGATAATTGCATGTACAAATAACCAATTAGACTCAAAGCAGAAATAGGCCATATTACAGCATACTCCTCTTTTGAACACATATGTAATGATACAAAACATAAGTAAGTATCTTTATTTAAGAAATTTTTGTTTAACTTCTTTAGAAAAATATAATCTGATTTGTTTTCCATCAAGACATACTGGGAAGCAGCTGCCATTTTGAGAACCACTTAAAAAAAAAACCAAAAAAACGAGCAGAAAACACTACAAGAAAAAGCCTCTACATAAGGTGCAAACCCACCATTGCTCCAGGGGTCGCAGAGCTAGTGTTCATTACCATCTGTATTAAATATAAGATACATTAACATCTCGATGATGATTTAACTTAAAAACAAAAAAAAAGAAAGTACTGTACTATTCAAGGTGTTTGGTGAAAATATTCTGGTTCTCCTGGCAGTTCATTAATTAATATGTTATTTTTATTCATAACAGTTGATAATGAAGTTCTATCATATCAGTGTATCCACTGTAATATCTGAATGCACTCATCAGTTAATTGGCCACAATTCTTTGTATGAAATGCTGAAACAAGTGAACTGTCACCTCTTTAATGAAGCTGCCTATATCTTAAACCCTTTGCCCTTTAAAAAACTCTTTATACTCAAAATGAAAAATTTTATACTAGCTTCTGCCAGAGACTATGGTTAATGTTCACTGCCCTTTATTCACCTTATTTTTAATTCTGAAAACCCACACTCATTAACCGTACACTTCCAAAGAATTGCTGGAACCACCTAAATAAAAGCTTGAAAGTGACTTTTATTGTACATTGGAGAGCAACAGTACTGATATGAAATACTGGAAAGACTCTCTCCTAGTCTCTACAGCTGTAACTGCTCAGCTGGAGTAATACAGATTGATGGTAACCATGCAGTATCCACTAAAATCAAGAATTTTAACCTCTAAATAAGGTGATCTCTATTAGCATATTTATAAATACAAAGCAAGTATTAATCTTCTGATGAGTACTGAGCATTAAAAATTACAAGTTTCTTTGAGCAGATGATATCTGGGCTCAGAATGAGTGGGTCTACTCTTTGAGTGCATTTCTATTTGATATCAATAAGCAAGTCCTAAACCAGAAGCTAAAGAATAGGCACAACATTAGTTTGATCTCTGCCACTCTGACTTCGAACTGTTTGGGACAGTAATCAGCTCTCAGTACAGCCATAGGTTTGTGCAACACCCACCACAATGCCCATCACAGAAAACCAGAGATACAAGGCAGGGATTACCCTTGTAGATGCCCTTTAATTAGTAAATCCTTCTGTGTACTCCAGATGTACTTTACTTCCGAAACAGAGCAAAATACGAATTCATAGGGAAAAACTAAATTACAGTACACTCCAAAAAACTGACCTGTGTACCCAGTCCCCAAAATCTGTTTGTGAAATCAACATGCCTGGTGTGTTACAGTGTTCCACCCTTGCAAGTCTAGACGTAGACTTGCTTGGCCATTATACTGTATTAGAGAATATTGTAAAATAAATTTGTATTTTATTTTCCTTGTGCAAGGCAAGGAACAGAAACAATCAACCTCCCATTTCCTTGCAGAGGAACATCTATAAACATATGAACCGTAGCACAGTTTTCCCTCCAAAGCAGTAATACTACAGTAATTTGAACACTAAAGAATACCAGTCCAATACTCCTAAGTCCTAAAAAAAAGAAGCATAAAAAACCAGACAGTGTTATAGGTCCAAATGGAAATAATTGCAGTGATTCAACCAAAGACACTCAGATGTGTTATCCTTTCAGCAATTCAAAAGTTATTTAGTGCATTTCTATCAAGCTACAGAGGATCGAATCTGGTGATACCTTAAAATATGTCGCCATAACCCTTAGTCAGTGTTTGCAGGTAAATTATTTGCAGGCCTGAAATGCAGCCAGTTCCCCAAGCTGTCCCTTAACGACCTCGTGTCAAGTCCGTCCTATCAGAAATAACAGTCTGCTACTAATGTGTTATCCTAAGGAAACACCGAAAGGTTAATCAGTCATTTCTAAAAAATAGTACAAGGACTATGTTTTTAGATAACAGAGCTGACAAATGTATCTACTTCTGATAAGATTTTTAAATTATTATTACTATTATTATTATTTCTATTTCATTGTAAGTCTGGTAATTCCATTATGAATCTTCATACAACAGAATTACATAGGAAGATATCAAAGGATCTATTTTACAGAAAAGTCTAAATCAACTACAGAGAAGTTTATTTTAAGATGTATATACTCTACTCTGTGACTGGAAAAGTTACACTTCTCTCTACTAGTCCCTTTATTTCCCATCTTCAAAGTACATAATGAAGACAGTAGACTATGAAATTCAGTCAAATTACTGCTGCATTGTGTCTGAAAGGCGTTTTCCTCAAAAACATCTCACTTTAGCCAGAATAAAGAATCCTCAAAATAAAATTAGCAAATTCATCAAGTTACTCTAATGCTTAGAAATGCATCCTCAACAATGAATTCTCAATACAAAACCTCCAATCCAATTCATCCTTCCTTTTAAGAACTCCCATCTTCAGCAGCGTGGGACACATACAACCTCCCACACAGATTTCCATATAAGGGAATTTCAGACAGGAACACAATTTCTAGGATGGGCAAAATGACACCAAGTCTTGCAGCACACTCTCCTGGGGCATACTATAGCTGGTATGTACATCCCTGCAATACCTGATTGACATGCACTGTGCCTGGCACATCTCCACACATAACATGCACACAGAGCTCTCTTTTGGCTCTGGCCACATAGCTCATAGCACAACAAGAACAAATCCTGACCGAGCATCGCGATGATAATGAAATACAAATTAATCACAATAATTACAAAGAGATTTTCTATCTCTGCCCAGAGTCAAGTAAGACAAGAGTTAAAAGTAGGTGCCAATTCACAATTATATTTTGATTTGCCATAATCGCTACTTTTCTCAAAGATTTACCTCACTGTTTGTTCTGGTTTTTTTACCAACAAAATCCTACTTTTCTATCTGTCTTGCTCAGACACAGAAAAGCTCTGAAAATGTTGTTAAATGCAAGTTAAGGGCTCAGGAATGAAAAATCACCCAAATCATCAAATACACTAATACAGAGGGTTTGTGGTTTTTTTCCTGATTTTGTCCTGGCTGTCTCTAAATGTGATCAAACTGCCATGGATCAAACTAAGAGGTACATTTTCATCAGTGCTAGAGCTTGTCCCAAGATACTGTATTTGTTTCAGACTTTGTTTTAGCTTTTGTTGTTTCAAGCTTCAATTTAGATGATACTAAAGAAAGATCTACTTGACCAAACCTTACACTTTCCTATGCTGTTTTTAAGTACTTCTGGCAGAACTGGGTTTGTGTGGTAATGGAGCAGGTTCTTGAGGAAAAAAAAAAACAAAACACAAAAACAAAACCCCCCAAAAAAACCAGTAAAAGACTGTCCCTTTTACAGAACAAGAACCAAATTAGACATTATCCTGTCCAGAGATGTGCTTGGTTGCATGCTTGGCTGAAAGTCAGTGATGTTTCCATGATTTTGTAGCTCTCCAACACAAAAGCACTCAAAAGCTTTAACTGGACAATGTGTTCATGCTGTTTTTTCCAAAAAATGATCAATATTTGAAGAAGAGAGTGCAGTAAAAAAATAGCAAATTAGAAGATTTTTATATCAATCTATTATCCCTCTCTCAATTTTCTTGAAATGGATAACAGATATATTCTGTTTTAATTGAACTGTATAAAGTGGCCAAGTATAATATGTTTGTAATGTTGCTTTCTCACTTTATTTCTCTATCTTCATTACACTATCTTTTAAAAGAGAGAAAATTTTAAAGTTTTTAAGCAATATGTGGAACAGTAAAGCAGCCATTTGTTTCCATTTATCTGTTTATTTAATAATTTAAGAGGAAAAAAAAAGTGACAAGACATGCTTTGGACTCCTGTGAGTAGGAGACACAGTCCTTGCAAGAGTGTTCTCTTTCACACAGTAACTCTTCACAGGAGACACGTTTGCTGGTATGGGACTGTATGTATATTGCACATACGTGTGTGTATATAGGCCATATAGTGAAGAACACTCTCCGTGCATGGGAGTCTCTAGGCTGACAGTACCAAGGCAACAGGTGTTCTCATCCCAAAGCACCTTCAATCAAAGCAGGAATCAATCTGGATTTTGTTCTCTTTACTAAGTACTGACTGTCACCTTCTCTCCCACTGGGCTGCAAGACTGTGCACTATTCAACTGGACTAGAGAAACACACAGTATGCAAACAGTTCAACCCCAGCTTCCATGACTCTTTCACTAGGAACTAAATGGTGAAAGATGAGTATTCTCCACTTCTCCACCATAACAAAGCCACACACTTCAAGAGTGATCATTACATTATCTTCATACTAGGAATTACAGCCCTGTCAGTCTGAGGAGGTTTAGAGGGTAATTGAAAGCATTTCTTCACCAAAAGGGTTATAAAGCACCAGAACCGGCTGCCCTGAGAAGCTGAGTCACCATTCCCAGATGCATATAAAAGGCATGTAACTGGGACACTTAGGGACATGGTTTAGTGGTGGACTTGGCAGGATTCAGTTAATGGCTCCAATCTAAATGATTCTATGATTCTGTATGCAAACACATATTCACAGATGTGTGCGCCTATCTGTTTGTGCAGTATGCGTACACACAGACTACAATCCCTGCAGGTGATTAGCAGGGCACCACAACATGAACACAATCATTTAAGAAAGAAAACGAGCACCATAATCAAATGAAAAACCAGATGTCATTTGCTAATGGATACCAAACCTAGAAGTGTAGTCAAGGATAAACAAAGGGTAATAGAGTTTACCTAGTACTCCTTGCACTCTGTAACTTTTTCTAACTTTCACACATGCCAAACAAACATTTTCCCCTTTTTCTCCCTTTCCACATCAGGATTGTTAAGACTCAGTATCAATTCAGTCAATTGCAATTTTACAGTGAGATGAATCTTTCAAATGGCCACAGACCTCTCTTGTAAACCTGTTTGGGTAGACAGACCTTAAGAGCTGTGCCTTGCACTGTCTTGGAAGATTAATGACTCATACTAAGTCAACAATATTATCTGTATGTTCCCCAAAGATCTAAAATTAAAATACACATTGATCCTGGCCCAGCTTAGCATATGTGAAATTTGTTTTTCTTAATGAGATCACAGTTAATAATAATAGAGGCAGGCGACTCTGGAAAATAACAAATATAAACTCACCCCTGAAAGCTGGTTTCCAGAACTAGCATTCTATTGAATACCATTATCTCTGACTTTTGTAACAGTCAATTCTAAAAATGGCTTCACTTATCCAAAAAGTGTCTTATGAGAATTATACATAAAAAGCCTTTATAAACAAAAACATATTAAATATTACGCTGCGTCACAACCTTCAGAGTTCATCAAATTTCATGCAAATCTTTCCACTAAGAGAAATGCTTGTGAAACCATTTGCTTTGCAGAATTTCTCCATATTGATACAAATACCAGACTTTATTCTATATTACACCCATTACATGATTTACCTCTTTGTGAGAAGTACTCAGTGATGTACAATAAGCTTTCTTGACCAGTTCTCCTGTATAATATACTAATGCTGTGCTAAGTCCTTCATTCTTCTCCGTAACAAACACATTTATCTTAAAATTTATCTTAAAATTTGATAATGGTACCTCATTCATGTGCTGTGAATGTTACACACATATGATCATATGTTCACGCTTTTTCATGAAAATGTCTCTTCATTTTATAATCACAATATAAAGAAAATCTTCAATGGACAGATTCTATTTTAGAGAAAAAAGCAAACATACTTATTTCAACAGGCTTACTGTGAGTTAATTAAAGTGAAAATTATGTAAACAAAAGTCAGTATTATAAAGCCGCTATGAAGTTTTAATTTTTCTATTGACCTAGTAACAAATTTAAATGCTAACAGTTTGGGAGATCAAATTAAATGAATACAAACACTTTTGTTTAATGACATCAGCAGTCAATGCAGAACATCTGTGTTTTACTTTAAAAGTGATCAGAAAATATTCTTTTGTTTACATTAGAGATAATCAGGAGGTTTATATTTCTGTGTTCAATTTAAGAGGGAAAAAAGCTCATACTACCTTCAGGGCCCAAGGAAGCAATAAGTTACAAATGCAGGATTTCTCCCTTTTTTTTCTGTTTTGTAACCATGGTAAAACAATAGAAATGAACTTTCCCTGAACCTTTCTCCTTTAATGGCCTGGGTCCATGTTGACCCAGCAAGCTGGAACCTGATACTATCAACCTGACTGCTGCTAAAGCAATCAGATTCAGCAGAAACTATACACAGTGCATTATAATACTAATTTCAGCATCCCACAAAGCCAGTGCAGAGGCAAGCTATTAAAGTATTATATTCTATTGTTTAAAAGTGAGATTAATTCAATAGCTTAAATGCACCCAAAAACACTGAACTAAATGGCAGACTGTATAACTACATTGTTATTCTTTTATAATACTGTACCAAAGTGAAATTGCAGATAAGGTTCTCCCTTCCCCTCTCCCTTCAAAAAAAAAAAAAAAAGAAAAAGCACTACTGGATGAATTATTAGTAAACAGATTATTTGAGCCATTACAGGTTCATATGATCCTGCATTTGAATGAGGCATGTAATTAAATTATCGGGACTTTGTTCTAAATGCTTGAAAGAAGGAGAGCATGATAACCACATTTTAAAAAGGTAGAATAAAAGAAGAAACTTTTTTTTTCCTTATAGAGGACTACAGGCAACTAATGTATGAAGGCATAATTGATTAATTCCACTAATTAAGATATTTGTTATTCCTGAAATTGTAGCTTGATAAATAATGCATTAGATGTGGCACCATTTCCCATCAGTTCTGAAAAGACTGTGATGATGTTTCAAATATATACTGTTATTTTTTGGAGGCTGAATCACTTCTAGGCTTCTGTGTCCAGGCAAAAAGCAAGCAAAATTTATTTTGAAGTTGTGAATAAGTCAATCTTTAAATAGTAAACACTGCATTACAACATATTCTAGTCATTTTACTAAAAATATTCACTTACAGATTTTCATTTCTTTCAGAAGTTTAAAGTGGTTTAAAGTTTAAATTTTTCAACTAGTCCAGCTTTTGCAGAAGCACATATTCCATGGAAGCCAGTCATTTATGATGTTTCCCTGAAGAGTCAGACACATTCCAAGACCTATTCATCCCCTTCTCTTTTAAGTATAAATCACTTTGGGGAAGAGTTAGAGACTACAGTGGTTATTATATAGAGACCCATGTCACCTAACTATTAAGTGCCTTTAACCTTTAACACAGCTACTGCAGAAAGAGGAACAGTCACTAGCTTGCATGCAATCATCATAACTATAGACTACTTCTGCAGAATGTGAAACACAAAGAGAGAAAGACTTTTTCAGTTGAAGCAGAGCCGTACAACTTCACTCTATTACAAAGAAAAATAATCATCATCCTCTAGGCAGGTCAGGATAATGTTGAGACTGAAGAAGAGACTGAGAGATCTACTGAACTACAAAAAGAGGAGGGAAAAAAGTAACATTAGCAAGAGCATTCATCTGAGTGAAGGATTTCTGGCTGCACTCTACAGATTTGGCTTAGTTTACAATAAAACATTACTTAAGCACAGATTAGCACTCAACTTTTTGCCTTCTAGATGAATTCCCTTATCATGACACAGATTCATGCTCATTTTTTTCTCTTGTCCAAGAAATCTTTCATTCCCTCCCATGCACCTGAATAGCTTCAACAGATTAAGTGTCTATTTGTGATATTAGTCTTCTTGGACCAGCTTGTTGCATTTTCTCAGACAGAGAATTTTATCACTACCCAGTAGGTCCCCCAATCTCATTTTGAACACTAAGCTGTGGCAATAGGAGAGAAAAGGAGGTGTGTAAAAGACTGCAGACATGATACCTAGAGGTATGGTATAGTGGTGGACTTGGCAGTGTTTACTTGGACTTGGCCAGCTGTATACCTGGACTGTGTTGACTGATGATCTTAAGGGTCTTTTCTAACCTGAATGATTCTAAGATTCTCTGATCTTCATGTTTCTTCTTTCTATAATCCAGTTTTCAAAGGTGGTGGCCAGTCCATTTAGACTGCAAACCCTCTGATCAAGTGTGTGACCACTCTGACCAAAATACAAATGCAATCTCTAGCTCAAAAGGGTCTCATATTTGCTAAAGGACAAGACCCTGTTGAAACTTATGCTGGAATCCCATCACTGAAAACGTTTAAGTCAAATTTGCCTTAAATTTTTTGTACCTCTACTCTGAATGTGCATGTGAATTTTCAAATAATAAACTCACAGTATAATAGATGCAATGGTGTATTGCACAAAGTGCAACACAAACTACCCAAATCTGGTAGTTTATAGCTGTATTGTAAATGCTGAATATTAGTCGCTCGAGCATATATGTATACTAGCAATACCTTCTACTAGGATCCCTGTTTGCTTGGGCACTAGTCCTTCAGAATAGCTTCTTCAACACTCAGTGGTGTTAAGATAAATATGAGTGACTATGTTAGAAAAAAAATCCACAAATTTTAAATAGGAAACAAAGATGTTTTATGACAGAGGGAGAAGTAAGAAGAGATGCTTTGTGCAATGCTGCCAGTGACTACTGGTTTGGAAGATGTCTTCTCACCACAGTTTTCCAGACTTCCTCTATAATAACCCTCCTCCTCCAAGCATATTGGGTTTTCCTATTTAGTTGCCCTTTTTTTTCACTTTTTTCACAAATCCTAAATGGGCCTGACCAAGATTTGACAATCCATTTCTGATTCCCACTAGTGTGGCAGGTGAGCCAGTCCCACGAGGTGGAGGCAGTGAGCAAACAGAGAAGAGCCTCTGTTGGAAGTGTGGCACAAAGGTTGCACTCAAATTTATTACCCTCTCCGCTGCCTGGATTTGACATGAAAGAGGACTTGCTTGATACCCTTCCAGCATGGTTATTGTGCTGCTGTTGGTTGGCAACAATGGTCATGTACCCTTTTCTCCCTTTGATTTTTGTGGTAACTGTAGAATACCCAGATAGCTCACAGAAGGTCTGGTCAACCCATCTGTGCAAAAATTGCTTCTAACTTGCAAGACCTAGCTCAATGTCTCTACAATTTGTAAGAAATTAGAGCATAGAACTGAGCAACATAAAATATTTTCTCTTCCTATGCTAGAATAAAAAAGGTGCAAATTACAAGCTTTGGAAAAAAATGGGCTTCATAAAAATGGAAGTGAGAAAGAGAAGAGCAGAGTGAAAACCAGCTCCCAAACTAGAATAAAAAAGGAAAGACCAATCCTCATGCAGACAGAAAAATGAAGATCCAAAAGAGATACAGAAAATTTCTTGGCAATGATAATCCTCAGTCCTGTAAAATGACAGAAGCTGTAACATATAAACAACTACAGTTTGTATCTCTCTAAAGCAGATTATTCTGCATTTATAGAATGCTATGAAGTATTGTCCACTTCCAAAAGGTGCTGTGCTACTTTTCCCCAAGCACAGATCAAACTCTCCTGAAAGACTTGGAGAGAAACAGATACTTCTATGTATCTGTGCTTCTCAAAATCTCTGTAAATCGGTAGAGATGTGCATGCAAAGTATTAGTTTTGTCATAAGACTGTCTGCAATTAATCAGAATTACAGAACAAAATGCAAACTTGCACACTAGGAAGATTTCATAAATAAATTAAATTTAAAAATTTCCAACAAGACACTGGAATAAAATAAACTATTGCTGCAACATATGAGGTAAAGATTTTACTAATTTTCTTAGACTTGGTGTTTATAGACAGAAATAACCATCTGAATATTAAAATAATTTTTAATTAGCTTCATTAACCCAAATTTAATAGCACATAATCTGCAAACTACAAATATACTCTAGTAGATTACATATAGGTCAAAACCAATGACATTTTTATGCATATTAGTACATTCTGAAGAACAGAAAATATGAAAAGATGAAAAATAAGGATAGAATATGAAAAACAATTATTACCACAGACACTTCACAGAAACAATTTAGTATCCTATTTAAACAAATTATCATGCAAAATAAAATATAGATTTAAACTAATATTTGTGAGCATGAAAATATGATTAGTAGAGAAAATACTAATAGCAGAAAATATTAACTGGCCTGAATAGAATTCTGATTCACTGAAAACTGTATTTTTTTTTTCAGTTTAAGATCTCTGTGTAACTATACTGTCAATCAAATAACCTAAAATATTAAGTCGTCATTGCCCTTTTAAATCCTTTCAACTAGAATTCCCTAATTGTTCCCTCACTTTATCTCACTGTACCAGTAAGTAAATAAATTAACAAAATAGCTTTTATCACACAGAATAACCTTTTAACTGAAGGATTATCTCTGGTTTATTTTTCATTTCTTTCTCTGCAGATAGCAGTTCATGCCTCATTGATTAGTTTGCTGAGGTGGTGACCAGAAATGAAAACAAGGTCTCTCAGATATTGCCAAGACCTGTAAATATATATATTAAAAAAAAAAAAAAAAAAAAAAAAAAAAAAAAAAAAAAAAAAAAGCACCAAAGCTAATACATGTTATACTTCCAGCATTCAGCTTCTAAGCCAGTGAGAGTTGATGGTCAGGAGAGGTTCATTTATTCCAAACAGCCTTTGCCAGGATGCAATTCCACTAAAGAATTCTAAATATCATCTCTGTGGTTTTGATTTGGTTTCGTTTTTTTCTTTCTAGTTTCTATACTTTTAGAGGATTTACCTTTTTCTTTCTTTCTTTCTTTCTTCTCATTAAGTTTCACTTTTAAAATATGCCAACACACTAATGATATGTTACAGAGGTGTAGATCAGTACTTCTACAAACCAGGATTTTATATCTCTTTCTGAAAGAGAACATTTCAAAAAGACAAAAATATATTTGAAAATTCAAAGATATTTTCTCCAATAAAGAGTTCATTTGGGTTTGTTTAGGATTTTCCAGTTTTATGTTTTAAACCTTCGTTTTTGGAAGAAAATTTTATTTTTCTTCAAAGTTGCAAGATTAACACCATGTATGTAAAAGTACTCTATTCCCATGTCTGGTAAACCTCGTTCTTTAATTAAATGGACCATGACTTCAAGTGCAACAAAAAATTCAGCTGTTCTGTTTCTTTAGACTTCAGCCTTTTTTTCAAGTCTGTGTGTATCACTAACAGTGGCATGAAAAGCTGAGTTTATCAACATAGTTCTCCTTAATTTTAAAAGTAATATATTATGTCACTTGTGTTATTGGGCTCAGAACATAATTAAAACAAGACGCACACACTAAAGATGTATTAGAAGAATCAAGATCCAAAAGAAGAAGCACTGTGAATTATGTATATACTGATAGGTTTCAAAGATTCTTGAACAACCTTTATAAACAGTCACATAGTTCTCCTGCCATTTCATGCAAGTCAAATTTTACTACTGGCCGCTGGAGAAGAAGAGATAAGAGTCATGTGAGGTGGCTCGTACAGTCATTTCTTAAACGTGAACATTTCACTGATGCTGATGTAGCGTCTTGGACAGAGATGGTACATTATTGAAGAGGCAATTCCACACTCCCTCTTTTTCAGTTGCCATAAAAATATGGAAAATTAACCACAATTAATATTAGCATGCTCTGAAAAAACATGCTCCACAAAAAAAACAAAGATAATGCAATGTTAATTTTTTCAGACCTCTGCTACCTCAACCTTGCTGTATTCATAAACAGATTAAAAGATAATAATTTGCATACAAGATGTACATGGACTTCTCTAGCATATGAACAACTGATTTCAGACAAGTGCTATATGCAGAACAACATTTCAGGTAAAAGAATCTGTCACTATGGCAAGTAACATAATTCATTCATTTTCAATACTGGCACAACATGGCAAATCAAGAATAGCAGGAAAGCTTTTTTTTCATGTCCTTGAAGCAGGCATCAAGCATTTGTTTTGTTTTAACATTAATTAAGCCAAATCTGATAACATATTTTAATTACACAGCACAAACTACTGTTCATATGAAGTACCCTGCTGGTAAAAATGAAGGCCCTCATTCAAGAAATTGCTTAATCATGTGCATAAATTCCTTTAAGTTTAGGACAGAAAATTTCTTTGATTAAAAATAAAATGTCAAGGTTCTACTAGTGATTGAAGAGGCCACTTTCACTGTACAGACCCTAAGTATGTTTCATAAACCATACTCTTAGTTTCATTTAAAATAAAAACATAGTAAAGGAAAGAATCAATTACCTGCAATCTAGCAGCTTCTGATGAGCTGGCAATAAATGCAATATTTATCCATTCCTACATAGCACTGGAATTGTATTTTAAAACAAGACTTACAATGGGAAATATATCTTTTCCTCTCAAATTAACTTTTTCAGAAGAAATTAAAGTTGAAGAAACTATCCCCACAAGTGGTTAAGAAATAGCAAAAATTATTACTAATTTTTTGACTTCATCATTGCCTTTTCCACCTTAGTAGCAAGTACTAAGCGGTTACAGTTCTACCCTCAGACAACAAAAAAGTACCTGTTTCATTGCATGATTAGTAAATTGCAAATACAGAACTCTAATTACATACAGGACCAGATTTCTTGTATTTGTTTATTAAATAAGCATAAGTTAATGTTGTCTGACTACCTACATTTACACAAACATTTTGAAATAAAATCTAACATATGATAAAATACTATAGGTCTCTACTTGTTTTCTTTGTGCTTTGGTCTATGACATTTTCCTATTAATTGCAACTTTCTCAGCTAATTTTAGTGATCCTATTTCTATAAATAAATAGACACATACCAAACTATATATTAAATCAACACATACCAAATTATATATTAAAGTTCCAGATGTTTACTCCACCATATCAACAGGCTGATTTAAAATGCTATTTCTTAACCCAGACAACAATTTCTAGATTCTATAGGATTTCAGATTAGCATAGGTTTCCACTTATTTTCTTCTTTAAAATACTAGAATACTGTATTAATAATACTTAAGAGCCAGAACGCGTTCCCAGAAAAAATGTAAGTGGAGAAACACTTTTATTTCTATCTTATTATTATAAATGAAGTAATAATTTTCACAGCATCCATCTGCTCAAAACTTAATATCAGAGAGATGTTAACGTGGATATGTCCATAAAATCTCTGGGAACTGATAAAACAGGAAATAAATTTCTTAACTATTTTTAATTTTTAGCCAACACTTTCATTTGCCTCTCAATCCATCAAAATCTAAGTAGAGCTATATTTAAAAAAGAAAAATGAAAAAGTATTAATTTTGAATCCTTAGAATACTGCATTGTTTAAGTTTTCCATGTTATGAACTAGATACTGTCTCTATTTTAATGAATTATGAGGCCTTTGCCTGTTAAGTTGTCCTTGATCTAAAGATTATGCTCCCGCTAAAGGTACATTATACAAATGTCTATATTCAGTCATCCTTTGTCAATGCTTTACTATCCATTTAAAAGATCAAGATCAACATAAAGGTAATAAAATGATACATAATAGCAGACAGTTATGTTCTCTGTACTTTACTTATCAGTTTTAACTAAGATGTCTTTATCAAAAGGTTCATTTTCATGCAGTAGTGAGTTTATATCAATCAGTTATCCCTTACACCTGTCAGAACGTTCCTACACCCAGATAAATGTGACTGTTATCAGATACTGGTAGAAGGATAATGTAAAACTGCTTTATGAAAACTATTCTTTATTGCAGCTCCACAGATGTTTCCTGTTATAAATATCCTACATTGTAACAAACAATACTAATAGCATTCTGTGAATAAAGAACCAGAGAAGAAAAGTCCCCTCAAGATACAGCCCTTCAATGCCACAAGCAAATTTATCACTACCCTGTCAGCATTTTGTAGTATATATAGAATTCACCACATATGCAAAGCACCAAGTGCATTCTTCATACATTTTTCAAAACAATAAAGAAAATTCATGGAAAAAAAAAGTTCTGTTATTGTGGTCAAATCGATTAAGAGGAACTAAGTGAGCTGTATTATACCAATAATTCTAAAGCAAAGTTCCCCATTAACCAAGGGGTCTTTTTAAAAAAACTTAGGCCACAATATCATCCTACACAGTTGCATAGGCTTGCTTTTTTTTTTTTTTTTTTTTTAATATTTCAGTTAATTTACAATAAATCTGCAATAAATCTAAATAAAACCTCTCCTAAAGGATATTTGGGACATATTTTCTTCCGCACATGTGAAAACGTAAGAAATTAGATAGAGGTAAATTGAAGCAGCCATGATTCAACAATATAATCAGAGTATAAGAACAGAATATCAAAAACTAATACATTTTTAGTCTATTGAAGCCTCTATTGGGACTATAAAAGTTGTGGGGGTTTTTATTTACCCATGCTGGTAATAAATACATTTTCTCAAAGTTGAAATTAAGCTTTTTCTTCATGGAATAACAATTTGTACCCAATATTTTATACAAACGCTGTTTGACCACATTGTCCCACAGATATAAAATTCAAAATTTAGTCTTTCTAATACATCATATTTTCATTACTGGTTGTGAGGCAATGTCTGTGAAAGAACAGTGCATAAACCTGATATCAAATTCTTAATAAATTAACTAATACAACAGTAGGTTCAAGAATGCTTCAATAATAGAGCAAGAGACATTTAGGAAATATATAAGCAAACATTAATTTTGCCTATTTAGCCTAGAGAAGAGACAGTTTGAGGGGGGATTTTATCAATGCATACAAACATCTTGGGACAGATTTCAAGAGGATGAGGTCAGACTCCTTTCAGTGGTGCCCAGAGACAGAACAAGGGCAATGGGCACAAACTGAAAGACACTAAGTTCCCTCTGAATATGAGGAAAAGCTTCTTTGCTTTGAGGGTGGCAGAGCACTGGACCAGGCTGCTGAGAGGTTGTGGAGTCTCGCTCTTTGGAGACATTCAAAACTTGCCTGGACGTGATCCTGTGTAACCTGCTCTAGGTGACCCTGCCTTGGCACAGGGATTGGACTGGATGATCTCCAGACATCCCTTCAAACCTCAACCATTCTGTGACTCTGTAAGTAGAAACAGATGAGGTAAGCAGTACTGGATTTTAATTTTGTATTCACGTGCCCTGTATCTAATTTTTTTCAAAAATCTCTTTTGCTCTATTATTGTTTTGGCTGCTTTGAAACAATAGTTACAAGGAGACTCTTTTTTTTTTTCATACCCTTGCAACTTTGTTTATAGGTATCTGTGAACAGATCTTCTAAGGTTATGTTTCATAACAATTTCTAAGTGAATCATAGCAGGTATTCCTATATTACCTACAGCAGCAGCAGCTGTCTTTTGCCAATGGCGGTTACATAGCAGCCTCTGTAAATCATCTGCTCTACAACAGTTATAAATATTCCACTTAAAGAGAATCCCAAAACAAAATCGTTATATTGTACCAGCCAGATGTCCACAATGGGTAACAAAACACCATGACCTTGCAAAACAAGTTACTTTACCAATGTTAGTAACCTAATTTTTAATAGTCTTTATTTTCAATTTACATGGCCACTGAACAAGCAGGTAATCCATAATGCTGTGAAATTCAAAATACACCAAAACAGAGTAGCAAAGGGGTTCTGACTTTTGATCTTTATATTCCCTTTGCCTTTCTTGAAAGAGGTCAAGAACTTTTTTCTTCTCAGATACATACTAGTATCTCTGGGATCAGCCAACTATTCCCATGACTCATACCTTTCAGGGCTGTTGCCAAGTCTACCTGGCGCCAGCCAAGTCCTATATGATGTAGGCAAGTCAAGAGTCGTTAAAACCACCAAATTGTGTGTATAATTACTACATTTTGATTACTCAACAAATGCTTCAAACCTTCTAACCCAACACCTCTGCATATCTGCCATTTGTCAGTGTTAATGAAAACAAAGCTACAAATCAGACCTTCACAAACCTTTCCAGCCTATGCAGCACCCAACCACACAGAGAGTGCTGGTCTCCCTTTTAGCCAGCACCTGAAAGTGTTACCAACGTTGTAGGTTGAAGAGGAGAACTTCCAGAGCATTTTTACAAGACTGAGGGGTTTGGTTTTGTCATTTGGATCCAATTCTGCAGTATGAATTTTATTTATTTGTGTTTAACAGAATTAGAGCTAGTTTATATTGTTTTAAATGGGAAACAAATCACCAAAACAGGATCACCAGCTGATTTTTTTTTTTTTAACATATTTTGGAAGCTATTTGTTCTGGTTACCTTTCACACCAATTTGTAGAATATTACACATAATAATAAAATGTACTAATTCTACTTTTACCAATGTGAGTATTCACATTGACTAAACAGCTGGCAGTCTGTAACTGTAGTATGAGATACGATGTGTCTGAAATCAGTGAAATTCTTAGTTATTGAAATTATGCACGTAGGGCAGCTCTTCCCTCATCTTCACCATATGCATGTTTCCAAAACTCATAGAGAAGTGACGTATGGAGAGAGGGATCATGAAAAGTAATGTAACTTGCTATGCATTTGGGACACGGTCAGACCTGTATTAGATTTATTCAGGTTCCTTCAGTGTCTCCGACACTGCTTGGGTCTGATTCTCAGTTTTGACAACAATAGTAATATAATGATGGGTTATACATTACAAACACCATTAGAAAATGTTAATCTGGCATTAAATAACAAATTAAAAAATGGGTAGCCACTGGCACTGGAAGTACATACAAGCACCACAGCACATCTAACTAGGAGAACGAAAGACAAATTTTAACATCAGTGTATCTTTTCCAAAGCCAAAGGAAATCACCCAAAAAAGATAATTTTAAGGAAGATATATACAAACATGGTTATCCACCAAAATTAGTACTGAGAGTATAAATGAAGACTTAAGCTACCTGCTTCTTTTTTTGCTAAACTAAAATTCATATGCATGTGAAGACATGGGACACTATGACCTATCTATGAAAACACTTAAGTCACTGCAAAAAATTGTGCAAAACTGCCCATACCTCTTATACCTTCAAACTTCTTTAAATTTCAGGGTTCTCCTAGAATTTCCATTAAGAATCTGCTTTAATCAACCATCACTGGTAACAATTGTTCAGATAAATTTCTTTCATATGCTCAAAAGACAACTGCCATATTAATCCAGCTTATCAGAATTTTGTAAATATTATAAAAGCATCTCTATTCTCAGTTATGATCAGATCATTAGGTGGCTTCTGACCCTTTACCATTACCAATATCACCTAAAATGACTTCAAAATCCTTTACATGCAATGCATATGTCGTAGGCTGTCAATATTACTGTACACAAGAACACATTCCATGTTTGCAATCCCATTAAGGCAAAATCAAATGCTAAATCAAGCAACTCAGTAGCAAGTGAACATACTGAGGCCTAGAGAAAGAGTAATCAATCAGATAATGCACACAAATCAGAACACATACTCCAAACTTCTGGAATAATATGTTCCAATGAGTATGGCTACTTATTGCTCCCCATCTAAAAGCTGCACACATTAGAAAATTTCTAAGTTCAACAAAACTAGATTCAATTTCTGTTTGGTGTAACTTGTTACATGCAAAGCTGAAACAAGCTGGTCTCACAAGACCGCTAAAGAACTACGGACGTGTAACTTCACCCTACAAAATACTGTATTACACTTAGAACTTACCAAAACTAACTTTTCATTGTTAAAATAGAGAACTAGAATCAAAAGTGAATTTGAATGGAAATTGGCTGTAAATACTGCGGTTATGGTTGAAGAAAAGTACAGGAGGCACAAGGCAGATCTAGTCTGTCACAACGTGGTTTAGTGGGCAAAGTAGTACTCAGTCAAAGGTTGGATTTGATCTTGGATCTCCTTTCTAATCTTAATGATTTTTTGATTCTGAGTCAGATTGAACTTTTTAGTTCAAAAAAGGACCTTTGGAGGTCATCTAGCCCAAACCCTGTTCAGGGAAAGAAATAACAGGAACAGGTTACTCAGGGCCTTGTCCAGGTAAGCTTTCAACATCTTCAAGGTTAGAAAACCCTCCACCACACTGAGCAATATGTTTCAGTGCTTAATGACTTTCATGGTGACTTTATTTTTCCTTCTACCTATGGATAGAATTCTACTTATTGCAACCTAGGACTTTGGCTTCCTTGTCTTTTTACGGCAGCCCCCTAAAAAAAGTCTTCTCTAGAGTTCTCCTTGAGGTAGCTGGAGACCTCAACAAAATCCTTTCATTTCCTTCTCATATTAATGCTGAACAGCCCAGCTCCCACAGCCCACTCGCACAGGACGTGTGCTCCAGCCCCCAGCCACCATGGTGGCCTTCCCTGCACTCACTCCACTACTTCTCTCAAACTGGGAGCCTAGAAATGGACCAAATGCTCCAGTCTCACCAGTGTTGAAGAACAATTACTTTTCTTGACGCACTGGCTACACTTGATAACCAAGTATAACATGGCCATCTTCACTGCAAGAGCATGCTGGACACTGACTGAAACCAGTTAGTTCCCAGGCTTCCTCTCTGGGAAATTAGTAAAACTCTCAGCTAACAAGAGCAAGTTTACTCACTGGTTGAGAAAAACAAGAAGTTTTATGTTTCTTTTGACTGGGAAAAAGATAGATTTTGAAAGAAAATATATCAAAAGGAGTGGGCTAAAAGTTCCCATTCGAGTGGAAATTCACTTAGATGGTAAATAAGCCAGACATGTTATCTAGAGGCTGAGGGATTCAAGCAGTGTGGAGATCTTTCTGCTCCCTCCACAGCCAAGGAAGGATAGGCACAGCAGAACGATTCTGCTCCTTTGAGACCAGAAAAATTGGTGGCTTCTCACTCCACGCAAACCAGGACAGCAATTTTTCTCTCCCAGACCTGGTCAGCTAAAAGCTAACCTGAGTCTAAAACGACCTGGCATCTGTACTAGTAAATAAACCAGATCATTTTAATTACCTGGTTGAGATGCCAAAAAGCACAACACAGCTAAAATCACCTTCTCCCCAAAACCACACCAGGGTAACAATCTGACACTTGCACAAAACCCTGCCCTGGTGAGTTTACCAGCACATACACAGCCACTTAAACTCCGTTTGTGGAACGAATCTAGTCATGCGGAATTGGCACTGTGCTGAGGATGTCAATTCAAATTCATAAATGCTGAAAGCCAAATCGAGATCTGTAAAAACGTCCTTTTCAAGGAGATCTTATAATTACCTCTCACAATTACAGCAGATATATCGGGCCTGATTCCTCTCACAAGATGATATTCGTGCTTTGCAGAGAATCCATATGTATTTCCACTTAAACGATTTTTTTGTTACAAACTTTATGCAGGCCTTCTTGAAAAAAACTATGCATTGTAGGCAGTCAATCCGATGCAAATTTTAGCATATTAATGTTTGTTAAATATGATTACAGAGACATTTTATCTTGTGGAACTCTATTTGTATCTCGTAATTGTGACATCAAAGAGCTCCCTTTTCTTTCACCTTCATCCATGCTTTTTACTTTAAAGGTCAAAGTCCATTTTCATATTTAACATAGAAAGAGCAAGTAAATAAAAATAGTATACAGAGAATAAAATTACTTGTGCCATATTTGCACAAATTCTAGCTAAGGGCTTCAAAATTCTTCCATGATTTTCTACTATTTCCTTAGGAAGAAATATAACAAGATAGATAAATGAATATATTAATCTATATATATATAGTATATATATAGATATGTATCTTCATACGGAAAAAAATTACAGCTTTCAATGGCCAAAAGCTTATTTCTCTAGGGAGGTTCATGGTCTTTCTATTTAAATGCATTCACTAACAAAACCAATCTAAGTGCATGTTAACTAGCTCAGTATAAAAGTTGGGACTATTTTTTTCCATTTCTCTCTAACTATCACTTTTATTTCACAAATGGAAGTCACTAGCTAGAATGGAGACTCTTGGCAAGTAACAGTAAGCAATCATTCAAAGCTCATTATAAAGCATTATAAAAGCCCACATGATAAACACAAAGACATGTCTGAAATAGCTCATACAGGATGTGTAATGGTGACGTTGCTGGATCATCTTTCCTCCCCACCTTTTGCTACTTTATTACCAGACATGGGGTCATCACTGGAGCTGCTTATTTAAGTTCTTGAAGGGACTCATACACCCCTTTGTTGACACAGCCACCATTTGAAGTTTGTGAAAATGTCAGCATTCAGATAAAATAATTGAAGAAAAATGTCTTCTGACACCTATCTTTAAAATATAAAAGGGCTGCAAATTACTTACAGTTCTGAAAAAGGACACATACCTAGGTTCCACTTCAGTAGAGGAGACAAGAACATAGAAATGAAAATCACTTTTACCTCTTGCTCTTCCCTTTTTCTTCAACTGTCCAATAATACATGTCATTCACACTGCAATTTTCTATCAAATATCCATTCAAACTTCCTACTTAAGCATTTGCCAGACCTGTTAACTGTGTCCTGATAATTACAGACAGCAATCATCTATATTTGGACAGTGGTCAACAAATATCTTCTTTTCCAAATGTGATGCTCTTCATGCCAGTCCCACTTTGTCTTTCCCTCTCCCCAACAAACAATTTGACAATTCATCTGCTTGTTATGATTTTTAGAGTGCACAGTGAGTTATAAATGCCTTATGCTTTCTCTTTATGACCCATGCATGTCTGGCAATACACGAGGGCTGCAACGCTTACCACAGTAACCATGCTGGGTGAAACCGAAGAGTCACCTACTCAGACATCCTTGTCCCTCATGATGACCATCACTAGCTGCCTAAAGGGAAATCTCTAGAAAACCATGTAGTGATAACGGTACCAGAAGGATACATTCCCAGCCTCCAGTGATCAGAACCTTGTGCAGTGGTCTTTTACCATCTTGGATGGATGTTCTGACCTATATTGTAATTTTCTGAAACTCTTATCAATTTTTGGCACATACAATGTCCTGTGGCAGTATATTTAGCAACTTAAGTATTCATTGTGTGAAGCAGGGACTTTTTTTTGTTAAATTTACCATCTGTTATTTTCATCTGATGACATGTAGATCTCTTACTAGAAGACTCTTCCCTTCTCACTACACTGCCAGTTTTACAGACTTCTATCTTCGCTTTCCTCCCTCATTCTCTCTCTTCTCAACTACAGTGATCTTTTCTTTAGTCAGAGAAGGTCTAATGATTAATTTTTAACGTAATATTACTTCCCCTCGTTGCCATATTGTTTATGAAGATACTGAAATACACAGATCAGTATTGAAGTCTCATGGTCATCTGTGATAAGACCTTTCCCAACTAGCAAACAAAACAAAAAATGGTCAGTTTCCTACTTTTTAACGAGCTATTTTCTGAATGACCCATGGTAACATAATTTTCCTGCTGAAAATCTTGCTTTTTTTTTGTTTTGTTTTGGAGGGGTTTTGTTTGTTTGGGTTTTTTTTGTTTGCTTGGGTTTTTTGGGGGTTTTTTTGGGTTTTTTTGTGAATCCAGAAAGTTTTATCAACTGGACAGCCTTTTCCTGCATATTCATCAACCTTTTAGAATGGCCATCTACCAAGAAGCTGTACTGACTTTTGTCTAGTACGTCATATTTATCTAATGCCCATTAACAATATTCTTTCTACTTATTGTGAAGTATAGATCCAGACTTCCAGGTCTGTTCTCTAACACCCCCAAGAACCCTTTCTGAGGGGTGTTAAACACTATTTACCACCAACACTGACAGTATTTTAAACAAGAGGTTACAACTTTGCATTAGCTGTTCAGCTATTTCATACCTGTCTTCCCCTTAAAATGGAATGCCACAGGTCTCTTGGGACTCATCAATTTGTCTTACACTTTCTTCTACTTGTGAAGCTCTTTATTTAAGCTCCCAGCTACTCAGGAACCTCTAGAGCAAGCAAGCACCACTGCACTGTGACACAGGCCACTTCTCCCAGCAGTTCTCCACACCTGCTCACAGCTGACTTGAAGAGGTCTGTCTCAGAAACAAAAGGATGTGCAGGACTCCTCTCTACCTACTTATTAACCATAAGAGACCTTTTTTTTTTCTTTTTTTTTTTTTCCCTTCTCTGTATTCTTGCTACTACTTCTGATCTTCTCTTTTGCTGGTATTTACAGGAATTACAAGCCAGTAGAAAATCACCTGAAGGGACTGGCGGTTTGACCATGGAAACACTACCAAGAAACACAGGCAAACTCAATCAGTGAAATAAGGCTGAAGGAACCACATCTTGCACAACTTCACTGCCTGTGTTTCTGAAGTTTGCTCAACTCTTGCTCACAATTCAAGCAGATTGTTGCCACATTCTTAACAGCTAATTTAAAACAGGTGTGAGAGGAACAGGATCAGTACCCTTATTCCAAAGACAGCTGGGAATAGCAGGCACTGTTGCAGAACACTTTTATCTTAGAATTCTGCTTGCTAAATGTTATTTACAACCTTCTGTGTTATTTATCGTTTTATCTCATTATGTATTGTCTAGAGATGCAATTTTCAAAATGGGGTGGGAACACCTTGTTTTAGTGGAATTAGATTTAGCATTTAAAACATTCATATAGCCAATCAAAGTTTAATGAACTCTTCTGCAGACACTGTTTATTTTTAGAAAAGTTTTAATAACTTTTCCTGTAATTAAAAATAGCATACAATATCAGAAGCCAGCAGCAATTAAAGGTAATCAAATTTGGGAAATTCTGTAGGAAGTACAAAAAAGATCTGTAGATATTTTGTTCAGTGTTTATTATCAGTTGAAGTACTGTTTGCTTCACAAAACAGAACAATGCTTATCATTAAAACACAAAAACATTTCTACTAAGTTCTTTGCCTGATTTTCTTCTTTTATAAAATGCACTCTATGTGAAACAAGTCTTCAAAAAAACAAGGCCTAAAAAACCCTACTACTCAGGGTGCCTTTGAGGATATTTAATTAAAATCTAATCCTGCATTCATTAAGGCTCACATAAATTAAGCTGTCATTCATAAGATTTATGGATTCTCATTTGCATATTGCATACAATTCATCAATTACTCAAGTATGAAAGGAGCACATTTCCCTTGGAGCTGCATGCTACCCTGCCAACATTTGAAATGAGGGAAAGAGCAAGACTGTCAGGCATTCACACAAACTTTCTTCCAAATGTCTGCTCCTTGATTAATCTAATTTTCTAGCTATTCCTTACAAGATACAACAACAGCCCTTCTGCAAATTTCTATTATTTCTCCTGTCTTCATCATAAAATCTTCTTGTCTTTTACTAATACTTCATGTCTGACTGATTATTATTTGTTTGCTAATGATATGGCATGAATGTTTTCTTTATATAAATGCATAAAGCACACATCAGAGTTAAAATAAAATGATTAATATTTTCAGGTTTTGATTTTTCTGTTTAACATCACTAATTTGCTTAGCTGAGCTTAGTAAAGAACCTAAGCAATAAGAAAAAAACACCAACAAATTATAAATCTAGCATTTAAAACAGTCATCAGTATTGAGCCAGAATATTTCTTTTAGTGTGTAATGGTAATGTGCACATAATTAAACAAATAAAATTTAACATTAAAATATAATTAAGAAAAGACAACAAATGTTTAATGTGAAAAATCAGCTTATTCACAGATGCTGTAGCATGTACCTGACTGCACTTCTGAAAGTTGTAGACAAAGTAGGGATAACAGGTTAGGGGTTTTTTTTGTTGCACATAAAACATGCTGTGTTAATTCAATTGTCTTCTCTAGGGAGTTAATCTTAATTTCGGTGGCACAACTAGGAAGTAGCAGTCTTTGCTTGCCCAGTCTCTGGATACCTTCCAACATGCATGTGATCAGGTGCTGAATTTAATGCACAAAACTCACTCATGTCTGGGAGTTTCTAAATTAAAATATAGGAATGTATCTGCACTGTCTAAAATAACTCTGAAGGTCTGCTCTAAATCTATTGGCTCATTTTATATTGTTAATCACCTAACAAAAAAAAAAAAAAGCATAAAAATACCAAAATAAAGTCGTAGTTTTCTCAAAAATAATTTTGTTAAATAAATATAAAGATGATAAGGTATGAAACAATAAAAATCCAACATCAAGCATCTGTGAACTTCTTAGAGAGATCATGTAACGCTTTATAGTGATACTTCTTAGACCAAGGTAACAGATTTTTTTTGTTGTTTTGTTTCAGTATAAAAAGTGTTGGGATCTTTAAATATGTGTAATATAAATGAAAAAAATTCAGAGCAGATGGTGAGCAAATTAGAAATAAATACTTCAAATATTAGTGATCTAAGGTTTTATTGTTCAAATGTGTTCAGCACCAAGTCTAGCTTAAAAGTCATATGATGCCTCTTGCCACAGAGGGACTGTTGAACATTTGGACTGGATTACTGAGTGGCAAACAAATATTTTTTCTCTTCTCTCCTCCCCCAAATCTGTTTAAAAATGAAGAGAGATTTCATTCTAAACATAATTGCTAACATAATCCCATGCGAATAAAGTTAACTAACCCTGCAAAAATAAACAGATGACTAACTTTAATCAGAGAAATGAAGTCATCATTATGCTTGGTTTATAAAATAGATTTTCATTGTCAAAGATAACGTAACGGGAGGGGCAGGGGGGTGGGGGGAGGGTGCCTGTTATTTTGGTTTGTTTATTTTGAGTTAGCTGTTCTACTGTAGACTGTTTAGGTCCACCCCTGAATAACTACCACATTTATTGTCTGTCTTTTTAACTGTTGCATTCTCTGAGTTTCAAATTTCTCAGCATGAGCTGTCTGCTTAATTCCATCCAAGTAGTGTGTAATGAGAAAAGAATTTTCCCTGTCTACACTAATATAGCTTATTTTATTTCCTGAACCCAAACCACCTGTTCAGATTTTCTATTTAAAGCTTTGTAAGGCAATCAACTACCTCAGGACATTTGTGCTGAAATGAAAGGCAGTCAGAATGAAGCTGCGACTTCTTCAGACCTGGTCCAACAAAAAGCATCACCTACAGAGCACTTTCTCGGCTCCAGGGTTAGGTGGAGTTCACTTCATAAAATTCTCAACAGATCTCACATGTGATTTTCTTATTTATGTGAATTTTACTGAAAATATTTATAAATTTAATTCTGCAAGAGACTTTGAGATAAAAAGAAATAAATTACTATAGAATTTATTTTAGTTTAAAACTTAAAAATCTTTCTAAATGTTAAAATTACTCCATCAACTTTGTCTGAGTCTGAAGGTATAAATCTAGGCCAAATCAACTTATTACAACATTTCCGTGACTAGTCTATATACTATAAGGACCTATCTCAGTACTAAGAAACAGCTCATCTGAATAACTACATTCCAAAAAGACAACACAAGACAAGAAAAAGTGTTCTGGAGGAAATACAGCTCCAAACTTAAGACTGCCTACCACTATAAAATAGATTCTCTTCCAAAATCTGTTTGAATTTTTACGTTTTACATCATTGTAGATCGAATGCAGTTTGAATCCAGTGGAACGAGGGCAATGGAACAAAACCGAAGTTATTTAACTTTAGAAAGTTATTATTACTCTGGGCTATTTCTTTTCAAACTTTCCTCTTTATCAACACTTTCACTTTATTATTTAAATGTACATCTCCAAATACAATTTGTATTGTATTTGTATGAATTTTGACTTGACCAAAAGTCTCATTCAGTCCTTCCTGGAGGGAAGACTTCGGAGAAGAAGGATCAGCCTATGCACAAGTTGAGCCTAAGTATTTCCATGATTAAAGCAAAGTTTTGTAAAACAAATCCAAAACAAGGCTTATATTTCTGAATCAGAGAGGGAAGGTTCAACTTTTTATGAACAGTATGAATCTAGAAAAAGAACAATAAGAAATCTGTAGGGATATGTGGTTACAAGATAGGTTTGAAAATAAATAGAAATGTTGCTTTGCGTCTCTTCAGCCTACTTAACTGATAAATTTATCCACCCTTTTCCCTTTTTCCCCCACTTTTCTGTAAATATGAGGGAAGGAGGCTGGGGAAGGTAAACAGAACACTAAAGTACAGGGAAAAGAGGAAATTATTCCTCTTGAACCACACAGCGAGAGCAACAAAAAATCCCAGATCATCTTTTGTTACACAAAAAGGCACTAGACCTAGGATATGTAGGCACCTTGACTCCTAAGATTAAAAGCTTTCCCTTTCTCCATTCCTGTTAATTATTTTCAAATCTGTGTAGGTATAACACCTTCTTCCTTCCTTTTCATTAGCTCATGAATGCAAGACAGAAGTTCTGGTCTGATAATACCTGCTGAAGCACAAAACCCCTCCTGTGGATGCCAACCCAGAGCCAGTGAGATTTAAATGCTGGAGCTGGTTCAAACACCTAGGAAATTTTCAGATAAAATCTTTACTAAAACAAGTTAGGATTGAAAATGCATTTTATGGGAGTTCCTGTAACCTCACCAAAATATTATCATTTCCTTGCAAGAACTCCGCATGCTTTAAATAAATCTTCACAGAGTGACATCTTAAGTAAGATTAAAAATAAAAGTTGAATGTCTCCATACACTCACATGAACCTAAAACTCTTATCTTTCAAAAGAAGAGCCATTTCATCTGTATTTGTTAATTATTCTTCCATGCCATCATATCCAGATGTAAAACATCATTTAAAATAACTCAAGACTCCACATTTTTTCAAGTACAAGATTCTGAATGAAAACTAGATTATGATCCTAAATTCATGGTAAAAATAAGAAAAAAACAATTGGGTTAAACATTATTGTATCTTAGCCCAAAACTGACTAGATGCATCCTACATGAGAAGAATTTCTTTTTTTAAAATATACTTTGGAGAAGTGCTAGATCATAGAAACGTTTACCTCAGGACCTTATTTTTTCTCTTTTCACAAACATTTTTGCTGTCCTTGCACAGCTAAGTTTTAACCAAAAGGAAACTGAACAAGAAATCAAACTGTATACTGACATTATTTCTTTGGTTTTTTTTCCTAGTAAACAAGATTCACTCACACATCATGAAGATAAAATAATGGACTTTCACTGAAAATGGCAGTGATATTTAAAACAAGAGAAAGTGGCAATGAAAAACCACTTTTTTTTTTGGTATATAAATGAACCATCCAGTTTACAGTTTATATACACAAACACAGACAACCTTGAACTTAAACTTTAGGTAAGTGGGCTACTGGAATAAAGAAAATTTTCTCTTACGTAAAACTGTTTTTAAAGATGGTTATTTTTGTAAAGAACAAGAAAATTACATTTGATTTGATTGTTAGAGTAAAATCTAACATCAAATTATGTCATAACTACTACATAGCTACTCAGATATTAATGCATCCCAACTAAATCCACGTATTGCAACTAAGTCCTAACTGATCACACTAAATCTGCTACTAACAGATTAGCTGAAGTACCAATTCATATCACAATTATCAAAATCAGCTTCCTTACAAAAAAGGCTTCTTTATATTGAACCTTTTTTTTTTCCTGTCAAGCATTATTTAAATTCACATAAGACCTTGCTTCCGCAGCTGCAGGAATTGCAACCTGTATTAAAGTGAAAATGAAATTAATGCTGCTGCACGTCACTCTACAGTACACGGGCACATGCAGGTGCCATATCTGTGCTTTTATACAACGTGGTACCACAAGCACTCTCCGTGGATGCATGTTATGTGTTTATCACTACTGCTAAAATAACAAGATTTAAGTAGAGTGCCTGGAAATACCCAAACAGTCTTGAAAAGACAAATGGCCTCTGTTTTCCTAAAACCACAGCAGTTAAACAGTGGAAAAACTTTGGTACCAGTGACTCATATGAGGCACAAGAAGCCTACAGCAATAGTTGCAATCCTCATTACCAAGCACGGCAGATACCAATTCATTTTTCCACTAAAGTGGGCAGCTTTTCCTCTTCTGTTATTATTTCAAACCATCAAGAATTAGCTTTGGCATATTGATGACTGCTTCAATTTTAAAATGATAACTGAGGCTATGATATATACATCATCTGCAGAGAAAACTTCTTCGTCAGATGACAATCTCACATAGTACACTATATAGTACTAAAGGTTTCATCACACCTCCCTATGGAATGTCAACAATTACCACATGCTCTAAGCAGAAGCTGTCTTATCTCCAAAGAAATCTTAACAAGCAAGACAGTAAGAAACAGAAGGGGCCCAAAAAGTCCCAAAGAGCATTAAACTGTATCCTCTTAGGCTACAGATGTGTCCAACAAAGAACAGACAAACTATTTAAACCTTTGAATTCCTTATGCATAAGTCAGAAGTAAGCACAGCAACCACAACCACCGAAAGCAACAGTCCCAAATATTTGAATGAATTTAGTTATAAAGAATTGAACAAGACTTACAGCGCAGTTATTAAACTGAAGTCCCTGTAGGGATTTCAAACACAGTACAACATACAGTGCACAAGAAAAGCAATTTCATAAAAGTAATATCTCAAACATAACATTTTGAAAAAGATGCTGTGAGCAAAAACGAGTACAGAGATTCTCTGTTCACCACCTGGAATTTTGCTGTTCATCTACACATGCGCCTCAAAGCCACAGATCTACAGACTCTCCACTGCTGGCTTTATACTCTGTCAAATATCTTTTCACTCAGCTTTAAACCTATCTTTGTTAGGCCAATCAACTTTCAAAATCACTAATGCTAATGGTTAGAAGGGTCTTTTTCAATTCCAGTTTACATACTTTAAAAGAATAATGTGACTTAAAGAGCAAGTTGTAGTGTTCCCAACACTTTTGGTTTTGGGAACACACAAAACACACAAAGCATTATAGAGCAGGACAGACAGTATCAAACTAGAGATTCATACCAGCCATGCACACCGAGAGGCAGTGACACAAGCAGTTGAATTACTTCAGCCAAAGGAAACCACGAAGCAGAACTTATCAAAAGCATTCAATAACAGCACAGCTCTGGCCTCTGAACTTTGATGGCTTGGTTTCTATGAATGCTATCTTTTTCTTTTTTTAGTTTTGGTTTTTGGTTTGGGTTTGTTGTTTTTTTTTTTTTTTTTTGGCTTGAAGCACTCAATGCTATACTTATACTATGTTTTTTTCATTAATTCCTAAGAGTACAGGGAAGGAGCAAGTAGGGTCAAACTCTAATTCTTCCCATGAGCTGTAGAGAAAGGAAAGATACTTGCAGACAACAGGAAGGAAGGCTATGTCTTTTGACTTACTCTGCCACAAAATAGATTTACTTGAAGGAAAGCATTAGTAGTGGCATTGTCTGAGATGTTAAGACTTTGATCATCTCTGGCTGAGGCAACTTAAGGTGTTAATCGTTTTCAAGCTCTTTCAGCCACATGACATGGTATTCCTTTCCTCTGGCAGAGCTCAGAAAAGGGAACATAGAGCTATTTCTACATTTAAACACACAATTTCTACCTTCACTGGTTATTTAAGTTATTCTTAAAACTAACTGGGTTTTCTGGCTCAGGTTTCCCCTGAACTGGTGTTGTGCCTACTGCCCCAAGCCTAGAGAGCATTTCAAAACTGTAGTGAGAACTGTACTGAAAAATGAGTATATATATTCCACTGCTCATAGAAATTTCATCAATATAGGTAATATAAGACTTCTGTTCCTTGTCTAAGATAATCCACCATGAAATAAAATTTCCAGTAACCTACTGAAACACAAATACTCCTGCAAAAATAACTGTTCTTCAGACATTTCTTTTCTAAGTTAAGTATTCTGAATGAAAGAATGAGTGCAATTTTAGGTAATAAAATGAGAAATGAACAAGTTTTGGGATTGAGAACCAGAAAGACACATACAGCAGTAAAAATTGCTCAAATCAAAATACACCAGAAAACTAACAGTTGAACCATTGACACATAAAAACTTTATGAATGCTTTAGAAGATCCTGTTTTTCAAAGTGAAGATGATATATTTTGATACTTTTTTAGAAAACACAGAGAATATTTAACATGGGTAATGCTTCAAATATTTGTCTGTCTTCACATTTTCAACATAAAGAAAAAATGTGAATGTTTTTTAATAAACATATAGTTTTACAGTTCATTCAGTCAGCTGAACAAAAAGACTATTTAACTTAACCTACATGTAGACACTTAAAATGCAGATGTTGCCATTTGAATTTGTCACTCTGTGTTCTTTTTGTAATCCATATTAAGCAATAAGCACTTTTATGTCACAATTCACTTATTTTCTACGCCTACCTGATGATGATATTAATAGCTCTGTAGAATTTCTCTCTGCTGACTATATGCAGAGTCTAGATGACAAGCTCAGATGTAGACATTTACACTCCACATTGCAGAGAATAAGGAAACCCAGTATTACCCTTGCTCTCTTAAAATTGAATTCACTGATTGTACATTAGCCTAAAGTGGTGGAATCTGTGCTCTGAGCTGCCTTACCTTGTACCAAGTTGCCTCTCAGTATTAAAAATTACTAATTCTTTTTCTGTGGAGCAAGTATCATTCTGTTAAATACACCTTTAAACTGGCTTTGAACCCTTTCCAACTTAAATGCAGATGAGGAAAAAAAAACCTGCTACTTGTTAATTTAAAGGAAATTTAACTTTTTTTTTAATTAACCTCCAGCTTTTCATAAAAGCAACAATATCAATTTATATAGGGTGAGTACAAAAAACTCCAGGAGAATTCAATGAAGCACACAGAGAATACAATAAAAAGGGTAAGGAAGTTTATCACTATTTTCTAAATTATCTGCATGTCTTTGAATCACTTGAAGACTTCCTCACAAAAGCCTGGTGCATCTTTGCATCTCACAGAAAATAAGGTAGATACTGTTCTATTTTTGATGCATCTCTGTCACGAGGTCCTGCTCCTGGGAAGTTGAACATCATCTATGCTTCTGTTGGACGTGGTCTCTTACACACAGATGCAGACATGCACTCTTCACTTGTGATTTTTTTTCTTTATTCCACATTTTGATTCTCAGTCATGAAAAGTGATACAGAAAAAAGTTTTTAACATATAATGATTTTTTTCTATCTCTATAATTGGATAATTGCTGTATTTTTGTAAGTCATAATAAATCAGTGTATTTTAAAATTAGTAATTTACAAAGTAACATGTCTAAGAGATAAACCAGATGGTTGCTCTAAGTAGATACACTAAAAACCACAAACCAGCTTGTAACATGGGGCAACTGATGGAATAGCACATCTCAGAATTTATTTATAGGCCTAAGAAAGCCCAAATCATTTCAAAAAGAGTTCTCAAGACAAAAACCAGGAAAAAATCAAAGGGTTTAAAGGACCATTTGAAAGGGTAAAGCTAATGTCATGTTTTGAAGTCTTTCAAAGCATCATATGATATGCAGAACTTCAGCTACCACAACTGCAGAAGTTTAAGGGTTGAGTTAGTTCACAAACACTACTCTAATTCTTTTTGTGTTTTTTTATAGATTCCAGTAAACAAATAAAATTCCATTTGGTTAAACTTGGCTCATTTACACAGATCACACAAAAACAGATCTACAAAACATAAAACAAAAATGGGAACTAGATTTTTTTAAACATAGAAGGTCATTTCAATACTTCATATACTTCAATGCTTCTTTGCAAAAATATACAATATAGACACAATATAATAAAAAAAAAATCTTCCAGTAAACATTAACTATGATTTTCATGGCATAATTCCCATATCAAAACATAAAAACAGTGGGGTTTTTTCAGCTAGATCTCCAGTCATTGTACATCTTAAAGCCATCTGAGGACAAACAAAGCTAAAGATTGCCTATTAATCTCTGCATTATGATGTGTCATGAATTCTCTTAATTCCTTATTTGTAGTCCCACTAGTAAGCATTCAGCCCCTCACTTGTTTTTTAGTAGATCCATTCTTTATTAGCCAAGATACCAGGCTAGGTTCTTTCTACGAGTGACTAGCCTGCCCACAAAACATGTAAAGCTTTGTCATTTTCCTTAGCGTCTTTAACTACTGACTTCCCTCAATGTTCCTGTTTTGTGAGTACTGAAATCATTTATGATATCCCCTAGCAATTCTTGAAGAGTAAACATACTACAGAACTTAACCAAAAATATTAGCTCTGCATAAAAAAAATGCATATAATGTCAAAATCATGGCCATATTTGATAAAAATAGAGTGCACACACAACAAAGACGACAAATCAGTGACAGCTTTTTCACAATTATCTCAGGTATTTAAAAATTATTCCTTCTTATGCTGTCAGCTGTGAAAGGTCAGTTTTCATTCTAAAAAGTATGAAAAAGATATGCATTCAGCAGTAAAATACAAAGATATTAATATTACAGATAAGTATACAAAGAATGAAAAGTATCCCTTTCTTGGACAAAGGGAATGTCACAGTGGAGAGAAACTAGTAGCAGAGTTAATCAAGAGTCAGGTTTTGGAACAGTCTTTTTTAATAATACACATTAATGTCCAACACACGTGGTGATGACACAAAGTTGGAAGAGGATTGAGTATCACACTGAAAGAGCAGAATGGTCTTGAGGAAAGATGAATTTTAATGGAGCAAAGTGCAAGGTCACTCACTCAGGGACTATAAATAAGAGTAGCTGATGTAAGCTAAGAACTCCTAAGTAGGGAATCACGAAGGAGAAGAAGTATCTAGGTTTATTAGCTGATCCCTGGGTGATTATCAACAACCAATGGCCCACAGTGATGAAACAGGTAAATCTCATTCTTGAACATATCAGGCAATGTACTTCTGTTAGATCAGAAACCATGACTGACACAGAAGGTATCAATGGAATATTTTTGCCTTTACAGTCTTAGACAACCTTCTTCAGAAAAATAAAATTCATAGAGAAATACAAGAAATAGAGGACCAAAAGCATGGTCTTAGAATGTGAAGGCTCTCAAGGCAAGGTTGAAGAAGTTCAAATTTCCTAATATTAAAAAAGTAAAGTCTGACGTGGGACATAATTCTCTTTCACAGCAACAGGAAAGGTCTGATGGATCCTTAAGGGAATATTCAGACACTGAAGGAAACTGCAAGCTGCTCCATGTTACAGGGCTGTGATCAGAATGATCCCAGTCACCGGAATGAAGAGTCCTCTACCAGCTCACACAATGTTGTTGGTGCTACTGGCCATGCAGAGAGAAAAAAAATTAAAAGGAATTTAAACCTATAGATTTGCCAAAAGTTAAATGGCTTGAGGAAGTGCTATACTGCAGTTTCCAAAGTATTTCTTGCTTCATTATTTACCTACTGTTATCTGATGTTTTACACTAAGCCCTACCAAAGTGGTCTGTGAAGAATTTCTCACCCTTGAAGTGCTATTAGTTTGAACAAAACACATCTCTTGAAAGCATGTCTAAGGAGCTACCAATGGGATGTGACGACTGCAAGGCTTATTTCCAGTAATGCAAAATGAGGACAAGCAGTCCAGATATTACACCTCAATTAAATATCGCCCACTATGATGACAAACTTGAGAAAAGTCTTATTTTCATCTGCATTCAACAACATGCAATTGCCTCAAAACTCCATAATATGAGAAATCTATTGAAAATACTTAAAAAATGAAATTCAAAAGAAAAGCTTAGATATCAAAGCATCACAAAAGAAATCATAATTACTAATAGTTATTACATGAAGTATCAAGATTAAAACTCCTTGATTCTAAACAGTTTCAAGCTTGAAACTTAAAAAGCACTACTTCCTTCAGGAATTTTATTTCATGTTACAAAACTGTATTTTTGTTTAAATTCTAACGTGGTTCCATAAATGTATATATGATAGAAAGTAACAACATCACACCATAAATACTTCAGAGAACTGTAAGATAGCAAACCTTTAAAATGCCAACAGCCTTAAGGAATCACAACTATTCACAAGTGATCCTGTACACATCACTGTAACTTCCCTCTGGGTTTTTTTGCCTTTTACTGGTAGAAAATACTTTTCATGATGATAACTTTTTAAATACACATCTGTTAAATCCTTTGGAAGTACATAATGTTGTATATTGTGGAGAGTAATGCTGATCTAATAATAGCAAGATACTTTCTTTACTTAGTCTTTTGTTTTAAGCAAAAAGATATATGGATTAAATGCTGATTTTAGGAGACTTTGCTGTTAACTTCAGAGTTCCAGTCAAAATCTAACTGAAGATTTCATAATTGCTTAAATAGCAGCTACTTTTACAATTGTCCTTAATTAGGTCCCAATTTAGCAAATCACTTGGCCATATGCTGAGGTCCCACTGGATTAAAGAATGTGCATAGAGTTGAGCACATGCATCAGAGCTTAGCTGAATTGGGCTTTAACATTAGACATTTTATAATTCTTTTAATTTCTGGAACTTCTGTAGCCTTTTGATTTTTCTCTACATTTCTCCAAAGTTCTTGGGGATTTCAGTTACAATTTCTTCTCACTATCATATATAGGCATACAATTCTTCTACATGGTAACTTTATTTCTAAATGCTAAGGTTTGGCCTGAAAAAAGAACTTCAGAATAATTATTTTATTTTTTTTTAAAATATATATATATTAAAAAAGTAAATCAACTAAGAATTGGATGGAACAAGACCTATTACCAAACACCTAAAAACAAGATGGGCAGCTCCTTCAATTAATAGGAAATCTCCAAGAGTGGACAGATTGATTACCCAAGAAAAATAAAGAACTGAAATTGTGGTTGCCAACCAAATTTTACTACTTCAACTTTTCAAGTAATTTTGTTTTCCTACAGAACTCTGACATTTCTGGAGCCAAACACAGTATAGGAAAGCTTTTTTTCCCCCAAGGGGCATGTTCACTTCTCCCTCCTGTGCAGCTGAAATTGCATATATATTTGTCTAGTGATACTGATCCTCTGTGCTGAGACAAGAACTGTCCTTTGGGTCTTGTGGAGCCTGTAGCAACAGGCCTCTCTCATCTGGACATATCATCTTGGCAATATCAACAAACTCTGCCTTCAAAGACCATAATCCCAAATCAGTACAATAAACTACAGGAAAAGATATATATGTTTGGAGTTTTGTATTTACCCTCGGGTGCTAAATGATTCACTAGGCACTCACTTTATATTCGCAAGTATATTTAGGCAAATGGGCAGGGAGGACAGATGGGGGGGGAAGACAGGGGTTTATATGAAAAACCTCTTTCATAAATCATGCCCCTGAGAAACAGGACTGTAAATCCATATTGTGGTATCTATGATATGAACAGACAGCAGATAACAAGGGTACATATTGAACTTATAGAGTTCTAGTACCCCACCTTTAAAGCAGTTTGGTGGAACTACAAAAGATGCAAAGAAACCAGCAACCAGGATTCAGACTTAGCTGAATGACAACATAAAATCACGAGTAAGGTGGAAAGGATTACAAGGGAATTATCTAATTGTTTCATAATTTTTCACAAGAACTTGAGACTACCCTATGAAAACACCAGGCAACAGGTTTGGAACAAATTTAGGCAATATTTTATTTCATCAACGCCCATGAAAGTCAATGCCAGAGGATGCTTTGATAGTCAAACTATTAATTCTGCTCAGAAAGGGCAGAGTTTAAATCTAGCCAAGAGAGTCAAGATGTAATTCAGGCCTGGAAATCTGTAAATTGTTGATTGCCTGAATATAGTGTGTGCAAACATGGAAGGATCTACAACCTAAGCAGCCTCTACTAGCAAATACCACAGAAAAGGGTAATGGATTAAATAAAACTCTGCCCTTCCTTTTACAAGGTGATAAGGGAAGACAGGAAGGAGTTTTTTGAGCTAAAACTTGGTTGTGCAAGCCAAATACGCTTAATTTCCACCAACATAAATATTGGCTTTTAAAATCAGAAAAGTTTTCTCTGTTGCATGCATGAGGCACTATAAGGACACTGAGAAGCAGACATACTAAATTTACTAGGCATGCATGTTTCTAGATTTAGAACAAGATTAATCTGTGCTATTCTATAGTTTGATTTTATATTAGCTGTTAATTTGATGAATGAATTAAGAGTTTCTTATTAACATTTTTAACCAGGAACTCCCATCCAGTTATATGTTCAAATGAAGATAAAAACCACTCTTAAACAAATGGGTTTTTTTAATTTTTTTTCCACAAAGAAGTTAAATATACTGCAATCTATTCACAAATCCAAGACCTGTGCTTTAAAGAAGGATATCAAAAATCATGTGATGGTACTTACAATGGCGTAAAATTAAAAACTCTGATACTTAGGCCTATATAAACAAGAAATTTCCTCTATCAAAAGCAGTCAGGAAAAAACAGTGCTTGTTAATGTATCACATGGAAATGTGATTTTTATTCACTAGCTTCAACATATATTAAAATGGTCTAACATATGCATCTAGAATAATAACGTGTAGAAAAAATTAAGATGGATAATTGTGCTTACTTTTTAATGGGAACTCAACTATATTATTATTTCTATCTGGTAAAATTAAAAGAATACACTAACAATAAAATAAAATAATTTTCTGACACAGCCAGGTACTTCTGAGACTGAAAAAAGACCGTAGTAACACCAGCCTCTCATATTCTATTATAGAAATAAGCATTTCTGAAATTATTAAATGGTACGTTATCTGATTTTGGCATCATTGTTTTCCAGTATTTCATACACACTAACTTCTTCCAAAAACAGTTTTTGTGGAAATTTTGTATTAAACATACCCAAAGTCATATCTGTCTTTTCACAGCTAATATAAAACTGAGCTCAAAAGATCTTTCATTGAACTTCCAGAACCGTACTGACAGTAATAATATCATCACCAATATTCAAGAGAGGAGAGTAGAACTAGATCAAATTAATGTGCAGGGTTCCTTTCCTCTAAAAAAGAAATGTCTAAACAACAGGAGAGAAAAAATTACAATAGAGAGCTTCTTCTGTTAGGTCAAGTACATAAAGAAATTATGTATTTTTTTTAAAGAGACATTGTGAAATTGTAACTGCTCATGTATCATACTGGATTTTTGAAATTAGGAGGTGCTTATGCCTAGACCCTAAAGAGTTATCTTCAAATGCAGAATACAGCTGGTCATCTACAAGACTGGTGATACAAATTTTCAGAATACTACATAAATCTAAAACATAATATCATAATACTACACTCATCACTTCTTCTTTTGTAGCAGGCTAAGGCAACTGCTCACTTCATTGACAGAAGGATTGGCATAATTATTTTTAAAAAATACAGATAGATACTTTTTTTGTTTTGTTTTCCAAAATCTAAGCCATTCAAAATTCAGGGAAAAAATAAACATACTTTCAGAAAAACAACGCAAGTATTTCACTTTTAGTTTCATAAATGCTTGTCTATGTCAGTTGTATCTATACTGGCAATCAAAATTAGACCACAAAACAGCATAATGGACATGGATTTTATTACTTTAATTTGATCATAGATCCAATAATGATGGAAAGGCAGATAGAATTGACTAACTTAATATTTATGGGAACTTGAACTACTGAAGAGATTAGTACTTTTACCCAGTTAAGCTTCCAACTGTCAGCTGTCATTACAGGACCTGTCAGGAAAAGCAAATGATACCAATGTTGAACTTGTAACATGAGCGTTGGACCCTTTTACTGAGAAACAAAACACGCAAGTTAAACCAGGAAAATGCATTGCTTCCTGGCTTTACATTACGGACAGATCAATGTCCTGGTCCAGCCACAATAAATTATCTTTTGCCAGGAGCTCTGCTTGGTCTTCTCCTTTCTCACTGAAATGTCAGTGGAAGGTATTGACAAATGTCCATGGAAAGCAAAAAGACTCAGCTGACACTTTTGGAAAGAGCCAAAACCACCTCCACTCCCTTACAGACCATACCCCAAAAAGTCATGAATCTGCCAGCTGAGTAAGTTTGGCAATATCCACAAACACCAGACAAACTGAAAGCCTGTCTGGTGATAAGTCAGTCTTAAGTCCAACAGTCTGTTTGTAGCAACTCTTGAGTTCTACACCAGTCCACTGCTACTGCTGGGGTGCACACAGCACCACCAGTTTGAAGCCATGTCTTTTAGTCTAGTGGAAATGCATAATTGTGGTAATTTTCAGCCCATAAGGACTTAAAATTTCAGGCATTCAGCAGTTCATGATACTTGACATAGAAACACATAATGAATATAGGTCAGCATAAGACTATCTATCTATATCAGGCTGAGAAGAGGCATGTTTACTCTCTAATGAGCCATCTTCTGAGCATTTTTTTTCTTCCTCCCTTCCTCCCTTTCAATCTTCAATTACAACTTTTGTCCTTCATTACTCTGTTTTTACATAATCTTGTATGACATACAATCCTAAAGTAAAAGATCTAGTAAATCACACTCTCATTAAATCTGTTGACCTGTTAGTTACTTCCATGGGACTGCTTGGATCTATTCAGGATTTTGACCACCTTATATCACACACACAAAAAAAGAAAGTCCAAACCCTTAAAACACGATTGCTGTTTCCTTAGGCTCTCTTGCTTCAAGCTGGATGACTATAAAACTACTCTGAAGTTCATCTCTCCTGTGGCCTGCGAGCTGGTAGTAAGACTGGAAAATATCCATGCTAAAGCCCATTATTTAGCGATATGTATCAGAGTGATGGAGTATGGCTTCATTTGTGCACATACACAGAAGGCTTGAAGTGCTACATCACATCACAGCACTATGCAACAGTTTTCACAAGTTTATAACTCATCTCTATGCCCCTCGTCTTTTGGTAAGTGAGTTTTATGAAAGAAAATGCGGTAAAAGGTGATGCCAGGAGGTCAGCTCAAATGTTTTCTCGTGATTAATAAGAATATTGCATTTGTGTAACACTGCTTTTGGGGCAATGGCTGAAATTAGTTTTGGTAGGAAGAAGCCATAAAACGACCATAAAATTGTGAGCACCTCTTCTGGTGCAAACTCTGTGTGATTTATAGAGAATCCCACCTCCAAGAAATTAGAAGAGAAACTCAAGTTTCTCTATGAATGTCTATGATTTTGCTATAAAAGTCAGAGAATGAGAGCACATAAAAAGTCAAAGTTAACAGGAAACATTACGTTTGTACATTTTGGGAGACACTTATTTCTGCCCTCAGAATGGGGGAAGGGGAAAATGGGAGCTGTCTATAGCAAGATGCTAATGAGCAAACTTAATGAGTGCTACAAGAACTTCACAGGCATTCTGTGAAGCCCCAGTACAAGTCTCAGTCTAATTTTGGCAATGACAGAGCGATGGCAGCCACTCGGAAGAGAATTTGATGCCACCAGTCTATGAAGCTGGACTCAGATGTGTCCATCAACAGTCTTTTCCGTATCACACAACACTTGAATGAAATCCTCAGCACAGCTTCCTTCCATATTTGTCAAGGAGAGCCAGTGAGAAATTAAAATATTTCATAGGGTCTTACGGTAAGATAAGGGAGAGTCAAATATTCACTTAATATAGCCCTTTTTTATTTCTGCCTTTGCCTCCACCTTCTGCTTTCCCTCCATTGTAATCACACAATTTTTAATGCACATCTTTAAAGAAAAAAAAAAAGTCATTACATGAGTGGAAAAACTCAGTTAAAAAGATAGAAAATGAAGGTTTCTATTGTTTGAGTTTGTATTGTTGCACTTTTTTTTTTTTTGCATTAATGGTCAAATAAATCAAAAGATGACACTGTACCATGTAGAAGTACAAGCATGAATAGCTGTTTACATGGACTTTAAATATTTTGGTAATGTGTGGTGAGCAAATTACCAAGATATGAAGACAAGTTCTGATTTACATTGTGTAAGAATGAGGTTCATACACTATTTATCCTATGTTTATTTTTACTAATCCAAATTATTACAATAAAAGAATAGCAATACGTGGTCACATAATTAGCTCTCATAATAATTAGAAGGGGAAAAAAGCCCTTACTGAGGCAAACACGCATTTCTGTGCAATTTAAACAGGAAGTCCTCGATGATTAACATTAATTGAGAAAAGGCTTTTCTAGCAAAGAAAAAAAAAATCCTGTGTGAAACATTAAACAAACTTATCTGATATTTATGGGTTTTTTCTTTAATAATTAATGAAATGTAAATAGTCAAGGGAGTCTAGAGTTTTGCTTTGTAACTAGCTACTATTATAAATGGCAGTCAGATGTTTACAGAATACCCAGAACCCTTTTGTGTGGAAGGAGGTTACAAATCTGCCCCTTTTCCCTGTTCAAAGTCAAAAATAATGGTGCCTGATCCCCAGAGCATTCATTGCAAGAACTGTTTGCATATTCAGTTATTGTTTCTGCTGCGTCAGTCATCTGCTGAAGTTCACTCTAATGTGGCCCTGATCAATTCTGCCAGCTGTGCTTAAGTGCTGTTTACTATAATAACATCACACTGCATTCTTATTTGGCAACAACAGCTATGACAGCACCTAAATGCATTGCGAAGCCAAGATTTTATCATGTACACAGATCAAATTGGAATTGTTTATGGAGGCCAGTGTTGTTCTATTTCTGTCCTTTCTAGTGAATACCAATACCACAATAATGGCTTTGCCAAAAGCATTACTACTCTGCCCTTTCTAATAAGTGAAGGTCTTGTTGATCTAAATACTCTATAGGACATGGAAATGATTTCATTATGGCAGTGTAACATTTACACTGGGTAAGAGAGAGGGAGAGAACTTGGAAGATGGGCAGATTAACTGGAGACATAGAAATTGGTATCACTCAGGTAGCAGATAAATACTTTGTAATTATACCAATATATTTGGTAAGAGTCAAAGAAATAATGTAACTGTCCAGTGTTTAAAAGGTAAAGAAACAAAAAAAAAAACCAAACCCCACCAAAAAAACAGAGTAATTGAATAACAACAGAAACGCTTGGTGTGGCACAAAGGTCTCCAAACACATTTGCAACATTTCAAAGTAGTTTCACATATTTTTCCCAATATGCCCAACAGTTCGCTTGGCCATATGTTAAGTAAATCAAATGTCTTCAATATACAGGCACGGTTGAGAAAGCCATAAAGAATGAACCTGATCCTCCTTCTCCTGAAATTGGTTATAAATACTGCAATAGAATCTTGTCCTGGGAGTTATTTTTTACACTGTGATAACACCCCACAGTATGCTAGATGTTTTCCAAACACAAATGAAGACACATTTCCGGGCAGCGTACATATAAAAAGACAATAACAGATGAAGCAGGAGAGGGGAGGAAAAAAAGAATGAGATATCCACAAAAAAGTTGTAATATACAGAAGCATTGGTCTTATTAGCCTCACTTTTTTTTTTTTTTTTTTTTTTTTTTTTTTTTTTTTTTTTTTTTTTTTTGAGAGACAGGTTTTTCCATTATCTTTATGGTTTACAATGCTGAACTTCCCTCAGTTTATCCTCCTATGATTCTATCTTTCTTTTTTTTCATCATCAGCTCCCAGGTGCTGCTGAACTGTCATTTCTTCTCCTCACAGCCAGTACACAGTCCTTCCTTTCTTGTAAAAACAGCTCAGTCCTCACACATTTCTTCACTGAAATGAAGAGAGATGTTCTGAGAAGCCACAAATGTGCACCCAGAGGACCAAAGCAAAGAAAACTTCTCAGGAGGAATGCTGCGCTTTGACAATCAATCAGAAAGTGATTTAGATCCACCAAAGGTCCTTAGTAGGCATGGAGAGTTTTGAAGACAATTATGGGAGTTAGTTCCTGAAAACTATAAGGATGGGGCTATAACTAATGAAAAGTTCTGGACATGACCTAACAATATGTTCTTGCAGACCAAAAAGCCAGCTGTATCCTGGGCTGCACCAAGAGAAATGCAACCATCAGCTTGAGAGAGGAGAATTTAGTCCTCTACTGCACTCTCCAGACTCCACATGTGTCCAGATCTGGGCTCTCAACATAAGGAGGAAGTGAACCTGTTGCAGTGGAGGCCCACGAAGAGGATCAAAACCTCTCTTATAAAGAGAGCCTGAGAGAGTTCAGGATGTTCAGTCTGGAGAAGAAAAACTCTGGAGAGATTTTAGAGAAGCCTTCCAGTACTTGAAGTGGGCCTTTAAGAAAGATGGGGACAGACTTTCCAGCAGGGTCTGTTGTGCTGGTCGTACAATGGATAATGGTTTAAAAGAAGGTTGATTTTTAATTAGATGTTTTAAGAAGAAGTTTTTTAAAGGAGGGTCATAAAACACTGGAACAGGTTGTTCAGAGAGGTGGTTGATGCCCCATCCCTGGAAACATTTCAGGTCAGGTTGGAGAGGGCTGTGAGCAACCTGATCTAATTGAAAATGTCACTGTTCATTGCAGGGGGCTTTGACTAGATGATTTCTAAAGGTGTCTTACAATCCAAACTATTCTTTGATAATACAATTCCATGATATCTAGAAATATGGAGCCAAGGAAATGTAGTTAGGACCTTGATAGAAATTTTAAAAAAACATCAGCTTCATGTATTGGAGAAGAGGATGTAGGGTTCCTTTTTTTTTTTTTCTGAAACAGCCTGAAGCACATCACAGAGCAGACTTCTTGCAGGAACTTTTCAACAATGTGGCAAAAATTCTTTCAACTATACAGAAGTCCAGGAAACAAAAACATTTCTCTTCCCATCAGATGCACAGAAAACAATTCAAGAGAATATAAAAAAGTCCTACACACATTTAATGGGAAAGTAATAGTAGAGTTCACAGAAGCTCAACTGGTGATTCATCCAACTCTACAGCCATTGAAGCAACTAAGCTGTTTAATCAACAAAGCCATATATGAAAGTCACATAATCCAAAGTCTTGCCCAGCCACCAGACTGAAGAGTGTGCCTTCAGCCCTAAATTTCATTTCCTTTGGGGGATTTAAAGTAAGTTTTTGATTTGCTGTGCAAACCTAAAGAACCATGTTTTTAATGGGAGAAAAAGGAGCAAAAAAATTAGTAAGTGATAGCAATGTGCTTTGAATTCTATGCCTTCTATTAACTTCTGTCAAGTTATTGGACTTCTTAGGAATATTACACAGAAAATGGGTAAATCGTAATATGCATTCATGTCATACTTCCTAACAGCACAGAAGGCTCCTTTTGAGCAACTGCAGAGCACGCTGTGGTTGTATATTAAAAAGTACTGCACATTTGGCTATTATAGACCTATAATAAAGTCAGTTTTGCACCAATATCAAAACACAATATAAATTCTTAATAAACTATGAAAGCAACATCCAGTAACACTAACACTAACACAATATTTTAGCTGTAGGAATTGCAACATTGACAAAGGTATTCTAATTTTTCTTTCTTAAAATGTCTGAATATAAAGAGTGAATACATTTCATGTAGTCATGAAGAATTTTGTGACCAATTCAGAAAAAATATTTCCAATTCACAGTGTAGCTGACTGGAATTATGGGTCTGCAGAGTCACGAGACATCCTTGGCACTTAGCAAGATAAAGTCAACCTGTAATTTCTATGCTTTTTCTTCATTCTCTTTGTAATTTTTAAAATCAGCAAATGACAATTTAATTCCTCTTCTGCTAAATTCTTATATACTAAATTTAAATTGGGTGTGTTTACTTACAGTGTGTGTATAAACTACAGAAGTCAGGCAGTTGCAGCTGCAGAGCAGACCCTTAGTTTGGCTGGGTTAAATAGTTACATTGTTTCTTATATGTGTAAATAAATCCCCTTTTCATCATGGCCTTACAGAAAACATGACATCCTTCTAAATTCATCATCAGGTTGCCAGGCAGACTCCAAAACAAAAATAATTCATTCAAACTGTTTAATCTACTCAGTGCAGATTGACAGTATCTTTATATATTTTTGAAAGCTCTTTTAACATTAGCTGATACTTTAGTGTGGGAAGAAACTAAAAGCTTTCTACATATAAAAGTTCATCGTTTACCTTCTCACAGCTATCAGATAAAAGTATAAGGGCAATGAAGCCACAGCTTTCAGATCTATTACTTCTCCCAAAGGACAGAACCCAAATGCATAAGCATCCGTAAAGGCAGCAGGTGTGAGCTTTGACTAAAGATCAAATGTTATACAAGAGAAAGACGTCTGAGGAGACGTAACCAAGCCTATGAATGTCCCTGTGCCTGAAATAGGAGGACTCTGTACCTCAAAGAAGTGAAATGGTTCTCACTAGATGTAAATAAATAAATAAGCAAGAACACTACTTCAGATGCTTTAGTGAACTTTCTTATGAATGGATTGCAACACACAATGACAGAACTCCCTCAATTCCGCTTTTCAATAACTCCAAGGCACTAGGGATGTGACAGCATGATGAATACCACAACAGACAGCTCCAATATGGTACCATTTTACCAGATCAATATCTCACTGCAATGTAAGAAAAAAAGAAGCTGATATTAGTCTACACAGTGTATTACAGATGAGGTACATTTCTTCTTACTGCACTCATGCTGAACCAAAGTAATAATTCATAGATGCCTTTAAAAGGTTTGCACACTACTAGCACATGCAAAAAAAAAGGCTAATCTTGGCTTCAACATCTGTTTGAACATGCAATAGCTTAAAGCAGTAAGTACGTAGCATTCTATGTATGTATCTATTAATCTACCTATGTGTACCACAAGCACAATGACAAACATATCGGGAGACAGAGAAGTAACGGGATTTATGTATGCTGTGCGCTTCCTTCAGGAACAGCTTACTCCAGGAACAGATTACTTTACGTATCAATCAAGTATTTCTCAGTAAGTCAGTTTGCCCCTTCTCTCCTCTTTTTCTATGAAGATACAGGAACACTTCTTACTGAAGCTGCAGTGGGTACCATTTTAAAAGTCTTCATTTGCCAACAGAAATCACACAGGGTTTTTTTTTTTTTTCCCTGTACTTCAAATAGGAAATGAGTGGGAGCTCTCAGTTACTGCTGTGTGATAAGTCCTTGCAAATTTAACCTTTTTATAGCAACTACTGTAGCTTTCAAAATAGAAAACAAATAGCATGCCTTGGTAAAAATAATGTATCTGAGGCTAGCAGAAAGAAACTCTAAAATAGACATTATCAGATCCATGTTTGCTTTCAATCTTCCCCAGTATTCTCAGAAGAAAACTAATGGGGAAAAAAAATCTGTCATGCAAAAAATAATATTGGACTTTATTCTACTCGGATAATGTCATAAATGCCTGTCTTGAATATAACCTAATGGGTATAGTTGGACAGGTAAAATAATGTAGCTATTTTTACCTCTGACAATGTGAAAGATAACTCAAATGATCAAATGAATTAGTTCTGTTGTTTGACAGCTGTCTTTATTTCCTGTTGATTGTTCTCCTTTCCAATATAAACTAGAGAAGTCAAACTTTAGACTACTTTAAACTTCTGTTACATTCAAGAGGACCTGAAAATTAGGTGACACCTTGTATCTTTTCTTTCTCTCACTCTCTCTTTTTTCCATTTGGCTTATTTTTGCACAGGTAACACTGCTTAAAGGTACACCGTGTGGAAATTACCACGTAATGTAAAATTAATTTTTAAAATTAATGATGTATGTAGTTAATATCACATCATTCCTAATGTGCAGTTAAAAGGACTTTGTGAAAATTAACTGTAGTATGACAAGTCGAAAGAGAAAATTTTATTACAACAGGAAAAAAACAGGGTCAAACTGGCTTACAGATACCTAACTACATACTGCAGACCATCACCAGAGCAGTAATTGAGACAAACAGTACAAAGTGCCAGAGTTCCCTACAGGAAGGCATCATAAATGTAACTTCTTGTATGAAATTGGATCAAATCTTGGTGAACTGATAAGTCTCCAGAATGAAAGAACAATTTGAGTTTTAGAGCTCAATTTTTCAGCTGTCTCTCCAGGACAGGAGGATACAAACTACAACAGAAGTCCCTACAAGAGAATTTCATGGAAAAAGATTCCAAAACTAAGGATGGAAAAGTACAACAAAATCACAACAGAAATCAAAAGAAAATTAAAAAAAAATGGAAAAAGAAAATTACTTCTCAGGCTTTATTCTTTCCTCAGTTGATATGACTCAAAGTACAGAAGTTACCCAATAAGTGGCAGCCATGAAAGCAATGACCTATTTAGAGTGCTGGTCCTCTTTCATTAACTTTCTGGATGTACAAATGAGGGCATGATGATGAATTAGGTACCCAGATTCTCTAACTCTGTATATACTTCATGCATGTTTTCCTTTTAAGGGAAAGAAGCACCAATTTAACATTCTAAGTGGAAGCCTTCAATAGGTATGATATGTAAGACAAAAGAAATAATCAGTATAAAATTACAGGATTTGAACTCTCATTAAGAAATAAACAGCACATGAACGTAATCAGAAAGCATATCAAAGAGTAAATATACTCTCACTGAAAGACTGATTATTTAATGACATATGAGCAAGCACCTGATCTCTTACCAACCTGCATTTGACTGGACTAGCAAGTTTCAAGTCACTCACTAACTTTTTTCACGCACGCTTTTATTAGTAGCATACAAGAAATCTGACCCATAAAAGAGAGCAAAAGTTACCTTCAAGTCCATTTACCAGGCTACTTAAAATTTTATCTTCCTAATTTGCAACAGATAATCTACACATATTTCAAGGCAGTGACAGCATTAATGGGACTGAAGCCCTAATTATACTCTTGCTTCTTCTGTCTTGCAGTACCACCTTTCCCAGATTTTGGGTGCCGCTCAGACAGCAAATTTCCTGTCCCAAAGGGGAAAGATGGTGGGGCTAACAGAAGATGTAAGACAATCAGTGACACTGGTACATTATACAGGCATACACATAGGCCCATACACATCCACTGATGACTGCTCAAAGTTACATTCAGACACAGGAATTAACTAATGCAAACTAACTCACTAAACACTGTACAGTGAGGAAGGGACTCTGTTATGTGCTGCACAGTATTACATCAAAATTTATTATCTGTTCAACTTCTAAACTGAGAGTGAATAATTATGCAAAGAAAGGGGGGGAAATTCCTGAAGAATGAGAAACTTTTCATGATGAACACACTTTTCCCATTTAAGTACTCCGAGATTGAATTCACACATATTCAGCCCAAAGATCGAAGAAACCTGGATTGAAGAAACCAAAGCTGGAAGGAAAACCTGGAGCAGTATTATTTATTTACACAGTAGTAAAGTCTCCCACTATAAGCTGAGAATTTTGTACTGCATTTAGGAAAATAACTAACTGCTTCAATGTGGATTGCATTAGGTTTATAGCTTTATGGACCCTAAGCTACTGTAACAGAACCTTTCTGGTTCCATTTCCTTTGTTCTATACTGTTCAAAACACCATAAAACACATTTTACAAGAAATTATAAGAACTTTCCCACAATCTGTATACATTGATTAAGTGCAGCACGTGTGCTAAGTTAACATGGATATTTTTAACCAAGAAATACTCCATGAAAGACTTGCAAATCCTATAAAAGACCAATTAGGACATAGTGTCAATTATTAAAAAAGCAAAAAAATCTTTGATCCATCAGGGTTCTTCCCTTACACTATAAGCTATTTAGGTTTTGTACAGCCTTTAGCACAATGAGACCTATGACTATGGCCTTGTGGTACTCTGATGGCAAGCCAGTCATGTAATAAATCTGGGTCAATGTAAACTATTGAAATTCTTAAGCAATTGTTAAAAAACATTTTTCCTTAAATTAACCAACGTATCTGAAACACAATACAATAACACAACAAAACAATATGAAGGAAAAATGTTTCTTAAATCTCACTTTTTTCCCCTAAGTAGCTACAGCTTAAAAAATCAACAGGTTATCAGCAACAGGAACACTGGATGATAAGCATTAAAAGATCTAGATCCTAAACAAGCATAAAGACCTAGTATGTATCAGAACATAGAAAAATGAGAAAAAAGAGGATTCCACCTTCAGCAGTAGCAGTAAACCAAATATTCATTAACGCTTATGATTGGTACAAAGTATTGCTTTGTCAGAAATCATCTTTGTGCCTTTAGTGATTCCCAAATAGACACTGGCACATTATCTGTGTGTCATGGACTAACAAAATATCATCTCTGCAGAAGAGTACAGAAAATGTTTAGGAAGTTCATCAAACGTAACATCCCATAACTGCATGTGAAGTATATTTTTCATCAAAATATCTATAATGCATCCTCATACATCTCAAGTTAAAACATCATTTAGGAGTTCTTTAGTAATACACGAATATAGGGAAAGTGAAGCCTATCAAAGGGTGTGATTGAGAGAAACCATGCTTAGTTCTAGCTTAAATTTTAAAATAAGTGTTACCTCTGATGATTGCGAGATTTGGTTTAGCCCAAAGGCAAGTTCTTAAAAATAAATAAATAAATAAATAAATAAATAAATAAATAAATAAATATTGTCTCATTGTTGTGCCTTTTAAAAACCCGTGAAGTTACAATAACCGCGTTTTGGGGACTGTCCCGAGGCTCCGTGTGCTCCTTGCGGGGCCGAGGCACCCAGTGACCCCCCCGCTCCCGCCCGGGCTGCTGTCGCAGGGCTTTGTCTCTTTTCCTGTAGTCCTGTTTAAATTCTCACCTTGCTCTGCCCTTGTCATCAAGTCATTCAAGCACAAAGCAGGGAGCACGGGAGTGTTTACTCATTTCCCAAGTCCATTATCTCACACATTAATCACTGGTCTGGAACTTTTGGACAATGCTGAATCTGTTACCTTTTATTTTTATTTTTTTTTTTCTTTCTGGCTGCTTTACTCTTGGGTCCGATAGTTCACCGGTTCCCAGCTGTACTTATACTGGATGACCTTTACATCTGATTATTTAGCTACTCTTCCTCCTGGTTTGTTTTTTTTTTTTTTTTTCTTTTTTTTTTTTTTTCTTAAGACTTCAAAAATAAACAAGCGCATGAAGTCGCAACAGTGCTTTCCATCTTTAAAGTTGTACTTGCTTGAGAAAAATACAAATATTACTGTTCCAAATCTTAAAATCCAACCTACTCCAAAATACCACAAAGGAGGCACAAAGCTACGGGATGTGTCTGTAGAAAGGGCTGAAGGGAGTTCACTTTTCTTTGGAGCAACTTAAGTTTATGAAACTTGAAAGAGCACACACTTATTTATTATTATTGTTAATGAAAAAGGCAGCGAAAAGTTATTTCTGAACGCAGGAAGTTTGTTGCTGTAGAAATGCATCTTCTAAAATGGCATAAAGTTTATTTGCAGTAACGATTGGGGGGGGGGAAGTATGGAAAAAATAAAAGGAAAAAAAGGTGTAAATCTGGACAGCTGGAGGCTCTTGAACTCCACTCGTTAAAAGATTTGTTTGTGAAACACGCATTTTATTGCCTTGTCTGCACGTTATAATGAGGCACGGACAACTGCAACATTGCACTTAATGATCGCAGTTCCCGTTCCAGCCCGGTCATTGTCCTCCCGCAATTAACGCTTTCCCAGATCACCCAAGGCTACTTGGGGGGGTGGTGGGAGGGGGGCGAAGGAAGGGGGGAAAAAATCTGAAATTCACATAAATGAGCAATGTCAATAGTTTAGAAAGAGTTACTTAGAGAACAAAGGGCCCTTATGAGGCACTAGTGAGAAGAAATGGGGAAAAAATGAGTCCTCACAATGTCGGCCTTTTCTCCCCGCGACTTGTTATCAAGCAGCCCGCGCGAGCCCCTCCGATCTGCATGAAAATGCGGTTCGTTCCATTCACTCATTTGCATTAATTTCTCCCATTATCTCTGCAAATGGCGGCGCGTCTCCCCGGCACAATGCGGCGGCACGGCGCGGCCTATCCCGGCTCCAGGTGCCCGCCGCCCCCCCGGCCGGCCCGGCCCGGCTCCCGCCTCCGCCCGCGCCCTCCGCCTCGCCCCGGCCCCGCCGGCCCGGCTGCTCCGCCATTGGATTTGCTGGCGGTGACAGCCTCGTCGCCGGCCCGAGAGGAGGGGGGCTCTTTTGAGCCGGCGTCTATCACGCTGCCATGGGAAAGCGAGAGGCGAATGATTCTCAGTGGCTCCCGATTTCCCGTATTTGTTCAGCATTAGGCCCACTTATCTCCGGGAGAAAAAGCAACATGTAGAGGGAAAGTGACAGGCAGAAACGCGCTCCCCTCGCCCCTCCATTCTCCCCGCGCTCTGTATTCAAACAAGGGGGCCCTATTACACTGAAAGCTCCGGATCAGCCTCACTCAATTATCGCCGCTAATCCTTATAGCTCTATAAAGTAAATATTTCATTACAATTTCAAATAAACAGTCACCCAATCTAATGAAGCAAGAACTCAAAGTGGCAATGTCATAGAACTTGTTACCGTCATCAAAGGAAAGGACACAGGCCTGTCTGCTAATAACGCTAAAAAAAAGGGTTCCCGGGCAGATTCACAAGAAGGGGCTTTTTTATCATTATTCAGTTGAACTTTTTCCTCTTTACAAGTATTCTTCAATCGTCAAAAATACCTCTGTTTTCTTACCAGTTACTGGGCTTGGTTCAGGTACTCACTGGATCAAGATGAGGGACATTAAATGTCCACAAGCCACTTTAAAATTTAGCATCCCTGACATCTTTCAAAACCAGCTTCCTACTTTGATTGACTTAACGCCCTTTTAATACAACTGTTACTCTTTTAAAAAAGGAAACTCATGAAGTCTCAAAACATCCCCACTTTCTTGTACTTTTTTTTTTTTTTTTTTTTTTTTTTTTTTTTTTTTTTTTTTTTTTTTTTTTGTCTAATCTCAAACGCAGTATTTGTACTGGATATTTATATGGGAAGATGCCAACACCTTTATTATATCCCAAGACAGGCAGTGAAATGTAACAGGATATTTTGTGCAGCAGTTCTTTCAGAACCCCAAACCTCTTCCAGTTCAGACACGACGAAGGTAGCAACACACACTTTGCAGGTACATAGCAGCATTGCTATTCCCTGCTATTTTTAGGCAAGCTCATCATAAAAGCCCTTCTATAAATTTTTATTAACTTGCATTATCTTTAAAGTAGACAAGCTTCTTTATCCACAATTTTTACAACAGGAAGAACACTAAGTTTATGTCTTGTGTCTCTTTTCAGAAAAATTTTTAGGATGTCTTCTTTCTCCTGCTCTCAATCTCCTAGAGGACTTTCTCACTCCCCTCCTCCTTTCCTTCCCCCCTACCATTCAGCTGAGGAGGGGGATATTCTTTGTCATTCTTTCTCTTTCTGACACAAATGAAATGCGCTTTTCTTCTATCAGCTGTTCACAGAGGAGATATCCAGTGTCTCTTTGAGAAATACTAGAAATACTGAGATCTCAGAACAGAGCGCAGTAGGTCAGCACATAAAATTTAAACCCCCTACAGTAAATATTCACTGAGCAGTCTCCTTAGGTCCTGCTGACATTCTCATGTCATCCACATGTCCCAACACTAACCCAGGTTTAATGCTAAAAAGTACCCTTACAAGGAACTAGTATAGGCTCTGTGCAGTCATCCTGCAAATTCAGCAATACATTAGGAATTAGGAATCAAACTAGCATATTTTTTCCCTCATGCATCATCAACTACAAACAACTGATACAAAAAAATAAATAAAATAGAATTTTTTAAAAAATCACCAACAACAACACACCAAAAATGCACCAAAACTCCAGTTACAGTATTTCAGAGACTATGTTTTAAGGAGGCAATTCTTAAATCTCTAAGTTTAGTAAATCTGTAAGTTTAGTTGAGAACTGTAATGACAAAAAAGCAGTATTATCTTCCAATAATGTTCTAGGACATCTATGTGACCCAGTTATCTATGCAACTATACACATAACCAGTTGCAACTGTGCAATTCTTAGGATAATGAAACAGCATATCCATCTAAAACTCTTAGACCTAAATAGTCACAGAAACACTGACAGAACAGCACAATGAAAACGTATCTTTGGCCATAATGCCAGTAGACACCACACTGCATAAATACAGAAAAGAGAGCCACAAGTAAGAAATTACCATATGTATACAGACATCTTTCAAGCACACTTTAGCGCCTGTCATAAGGGGACCTGATAAAATTAACTCGTACAGAGGAGGCTAACATAAAATCCTATACCAATTTATGCACTTAATACAGGATTTGAGTGTTATACTGGAAGGTCTTGAGAATGTTCTTCTGCAAAGGAGTGAAGCTCACCCTCAATTAGTAGCTACCCATTACCCCAAATTACTGCCATTCAGATGTCAATCAGTAAGGATGCACTACAGAAATTAAAGAAGTCATTTACCACAAGCATTCCCCCAAAGATTGTCATTGTCTTTATTTCTTAAGCTATTCTGTATACATTTTTATCCCCTCAAAATTATTTTTCAATTTTTGATTTCCACTTCAATATTGAACTCTGATGCATAAATATATGGCATTTCAAATGGAAAAAATAATCAAAGCCAGTTTACTATTTTACATCTGTAAATCACAAGATTTACAAGAAGAGCCCGATTTTAGTCCAGGCACAGTTCCCTCAACTCTTGCTAATCAATGGTGAAATAAATCTTGAATGCTTTAAAGTGCTAAACATAATTTCCTTATCTTAAGTATGAATATTCAAACATAATAGCATCTCTTAGGTCAAGGCTAGGCAAAAGGGCAGTTTTAAGGTTTCTTTGGGTTTTGACTCCTGACACATTGTTTCAAACAAATGCTGATCTTTCTGATAAAAGTAGAATTTTCTCTGGAGAAAAGCATTACAGTTTGTCAATTGAAAGGAATATCTGCTCCAAAAATATGTGATAATGAGAAAGCCAGGAGTTCTGACTTGCCTTTTTCCTACTGCTGAATAAAAAATATTCATGAGAAAAAATATAATGTATGACTTAAAACTAAAAACTGGAATATAGCTCCTTCATTTCCAGGTAACTCCTTTAATGAACTTTAGGTTATGATACTATTCAAAATTTCTCTTTATATTATGTACTTGGATATATGTAAAAGACTTCTAAAATCTGTTCAAATGAACAAAACTAAGTTTGACTTAAACAGGAATATATTTACAAAGATATTCATTCTGTCATGAAATGCATTAGATAAAGTTCAGGACTGTCTGCAAAGTTTTAAACTTCTTGAGTACGGAAAGCGTATTCCTTAAATCTTCAAGCATTCTTCCTTTGTAAATCTGAAATGCTATTTTTGTTCAAAAAAGAATAAATAAATTATCATACAGGATATACTGAGAATCTAAAAAGAAGAAAAGATTTTGTAATCATGACTATAAAAGAAATCAAAGCAATAAGTAGAGGGATGGAAGTAAAAGGGAAAGAAGAAAAATGGGGATTTTTTTCCCCATGTAGAAGAGAAAGCTGATCAGAAAAACAGCTCCTAGAGATGGATCAACCCTGTTCCAGCTTGAGTTGTGCGGAAAGTGAGGGTAAAACTCCAATTGTAACCACAAAGTCCATACAGTTGAACAGCATATCAACTTCAGCTTAGCCCCTTATTTTAAGTTTGGCTACTCTTCTCCAAATGATTGCAACTTAAAAAAAAAAAAAAAAATCAATAAATGTTAAAACTTATACAGAAAAAAACAACATAGATTATATTTTCCACTGTAATAGTTTCTATTGCTATACTCCATGAGTCCTAATAGATGTACATATTTTGAGAGATTTAACATAGAAAACTGTCTACCAACAGTTTACATATAAAGAAACAAAACAGAATTTAAATTACTAAATTAAAAACTAATGAAAAATAACCATACTTTTGAACAAAACTTCACCAATTTTTCAATTCCTTTCAAAATGTTGGGAAAAATACAGTTTCGTCTCATTTTTACTTGTCTTTTCTTAAACACAAATTTGACTGTGGTTATTGTACTGCTTTTGAAACTATGATATGTGAAACCATGTATGAGTGTATCTCAGCAAGGAATGCAAAATGTTGCATTCTCTAGCTAAGGATTATCTCTGAAATATGTAATCAATACAACTTTTCATGTGAATGTATATTTTCATACACCCTTTATTCTGCTCTTAGCTATAATTATGTGTCTTTAGATAACATTGTTTGGTTATATCAAAGATATTGTTGTTGATAACTTAGTTTTGTGCTTGCAGATGAACAAAATTTGAAATAAACCATTCTGATACACAGAAAAAGTGACGTGAAGACATGGGTCTCCATGAAGTTGAATGACAAAAAAGTCCTTGTATCTACAATCAGTTACATGAAGGAGTGCTCGAATAAGGGTGTTCAGGTTTGGACAAGTGATCCTGGAGCTGCACATAACCATCCAATACAATCTATCTACTTAGGTGGAAAAGACATGACTCTTTGAAACTGAAATTAAAATTGATTACACTTTTGAAAAATACTTGGCATAAAATACTGCAGTATGTAAGTAGTATTTCTCATCTCTGCACGCACCCATCCACACTGTCTTCAGTACTTTCTTAAAACCTGAACCTACTCAGCACTGACCTAAGAAGTTCTGTGGGGAGCTTCTCCAGAAAGCCCAATGCCTTCAATTCCATCAAAACTACCACTTTCCCCACAAAAGATAACAAGTGCATTGCAAGCTCACATTCTTAGGACTAGATCCACACAAGATGATTAGTGAATGTGGGCCTGACAGCCAAAAGAAAGAAACCTATAGGTATTAGGAATAATCAAGACCAAAGAGGCACAGAAAGCCTGCTGGTACTGAGAGGAACCACTTCTTTGCCATTTCTTGGTACATATAATCAGAAGACTTGTATTACTACAACAGAGCTGACTCCATGCCAGAAGGTGAGTAAGATGGTCAAGAAGGACCTTGACCCTGATATTAACTTTCCTAGGTGCTAAACTCAGATTATTGAAGGCTAAAACTTCAAGTAGTTCAGCTTGTGCAGGGAAAGCACAGTAGAAACTAAAACATAAGGCTATCTTCTTCAAGTTGTCCTCTTCTTAAGTATCTTTTTTTGACCAAAATCTCCAAAAGCTAGAGCTCATGGGTACAATTTTCTTGATTCTAATTCATAATTATATGCATGCTCAATTTGCTTATCAGTGCATACATTTGAGCTGTTTGCATTTATCTTCTGAGAAACACAACTGAAATTATTAAGGGTGATCTTAATTTTTAAACAAATGTTGTCCAGTTATAAGGAATTACGACCTCAAAATGTCTTTTGATTAATTATTTTTCTAAAAATTATTTCCTCTAAAACTTTCCTACCTGTGTTGACCTATAGCATAATTTTTAAGCTTAAAAAATAATTCACTATAGAATTAAAGTAAGCATAACATTTGGATAAGGTTGAAAGATGGTTAAAAGGATAAGATTTTAAATGCAAACAGAATAATAATTAATTGCTAAGGTGCTTTTGGGAAAAATCATACACTTGACCCAAGCTGAAGGCTGAAATATTAATCTGTTTCTGTGACAGAGATCAAGCTTCATAGTCGCTTTTTATCCTCCTCATAATAGAAGCAACAGTTGTAAACCATAATGTTATAGTTCAAACAATGCCCCCCCTAAGACTTCAAATTTATTATAGCATTCATCTCCAAGACAAAAGACCTGGTACAGGAAAAAAAGCTCTTTTTAGCAAAAAGCATGGTTGTTATTTATGGCTCAGATGCAAAGAATGAGTTTGGGGAATTTATCAGAGATGAAGGTATGAAATGTTTTAGCTTGTTCTTCTCTCTCTAATCCATAAACCATTTTCTCAGCCACCCAAGTGAATTCTAATGGAACAGGAGTGATGAAATAATATTTTCCTAGCCCTTTAACACTTTGCCTACTGTGTGCATTGTGACTTGTTCAGGGAAAACACAGGAGCTTATAGTTACAAATCTTTTAAATCAGAAAGTAAAATGATCTTGTTAATAAATTATGTAAAATGGCCTTGTGGGAAGATTCAACATACCATCGAGTGCTTGTGCCCACTATCAAACCATATTCACTTGCAGCTGTTCTTACAAAGGACTTTTTTTTTTATTAATCTTTCATTTGATAGTAATGTGAATTTCCTGTGGATGCCTTGGAGTTATCCAGTCAGCCCATAACTATCTAATTTGCTCTGGGCAGCAGGAAGGAGAACAAAGGTTACTGATGAGTCCCTTGGTTTGCATGAGGCCATGTGACTTACACTCTCTGAGATGTAAAGCAATGCCTTGCCTGGTTAGATTTCATGGCAAGCAGTACTGCTGACAGAGATGTTGAAGACTGCTGTCCTCACCTCCCAAATGCCATGCTACCTGTTATGCAGATTTCTTTGCAGATAAAACTTGTTCCTCCCTCTTAGTTTTCACTGAGTCTGATGGCTTTGCAAGCCCCTGATCACCAACAGTGCCATCCTGGATGCTCCTTCCTCACAGGACAGATTTAGGCAAGAGTATATGTTTGTCTAAAACTATGGTGCTTCTTTACTGGACATCCCTAAAGCTTCACTATTTTAATAAATTCAATTTGGTCTTCTTCTCTTGAATATTCAAGTAGTTAAGTAAGTCTAAATTCTGAAGCTGTGGCCTCAGGTGGTTCAATGTTTCAGCTGCAGACCTTGAATCTAAGAAAGACTTAAGGGTTAAGTTTTCCTACATGGAGTGTAAATAGCAGCTTGGCTTCAGGATTCCCTTAGTATTTGGTACAAAGAGTTAAGCAATTTTTTTAACCATTTACATAGACATAGAAGTTAGGGGTCAGAGTATGTGCCATTTCATTTATGGAACAAGATAGGAATAGACCAAGTTCAACAAGACTTTGATTGGAAGCAATGTCTGCCATTAGCAGCAGACTTAACTTGATTGTCATGCTGGTAAAATTTCAACAGATCTAGCTTGCTGTTCCTTTAAATTTCTTTCCATATTACCCTTCTACAACATCTACAGCAAACGACATATTACTCTTCTCTGACACATCGACTCCTCCATTTAATAATATATGCCTAATTATATTGCCAGGTCTTATCCTGCTGAAGTCAACTGGAGAGTTGCCAATGAATTTTCTGAATATAGAAACATATACATATACACACAATGAAAGAAGATAAGGGAAATACATACTTTACAGATAAATTCTTTCTCCTCTAGCTCATTTTACATCATGTTTCAAAAGAAATGTACATTAACTTCAAAACAATGAAACAAAGCAATTCATAAGAACAAGAAACTGCAGAGTAGCCAGACAGAAAAAAAAAATCCTATTTAACAAATAAAGTGAGCAGGAAAGAGATAATACATAATCAATCCCCAAACTCCTTTTCTTCTTTCTTTTTCGTGGTGGGGTATTCATGTACCTTCCATTTACACATATTTTTTGTCTTAGTCAAAAGATAATCAAGTTCTATGTCTGTCTTTAGCTTCGCCATGACTCTCGTTTATAAAAATATTTCCCTCTTTCTTTCTGTGTGAAGGAGTCGACTATAGGAAAATTGCATAATTGCACATCCCCCCTTATCCTTTTTTTCTTTCCTAAGTGCAATATTATCCATTCTGTTTTAAGTTCACACTCCAAGCTGGGAGAACATGCAAGAGCAAGAAGTCTTGTATTCATTAAAGCATAAATTGCGCACCCACTCCACTGCAGGTTTCTTTTTCTCCACAGATTTCTTTTTTTCCACTTCTTATCTAAGAAATGTAATCTAAAGAAAGCCATCACTTTTACAGTCATCAAAGGCCAGTCCTTTCCCTCCAGCTTACACTTTCTATGGCCCTCCTCAGAACTGGGCAAGGGGCTAAAGAGGGAGGAAAGGGGGAAAGAGAGAAAGGGAGAAAAGATATTTAATCTGGGTCAATTACTAATCTGATTCACAGCACAGCCCCACAAACAATGGTAGCACATAAAATTGAGCAAACAGCAAAGGAACAAGACTGGCATGGGCTGGCCACTGCTCTTGGAAGTGTGCATGGAATTGCTGCCCAGCCCTGCTGGCCTGGCCTGCTGGATGCACAGATTCTCCCCATGAGACTGGGACCCATTAAGCGTGAATCTGCAATGGAGCACAAGGCTTGCTACATCTCTGTTGTAAAAGCAAGCTGGACACTCTTTTCACATCTATTCATGCCAGTAACCCACAAAGCAAAATGCTTCCCTGATTTGTTGCAGGCTGCTTTCCTCTTCTGAAGAAGACAAAATGACAGCATAACCCTATCTTCAGCAGAGGAAAAAATGGCTATAGTAACACAACATTTTTCTGTTAATAAATCATTTTTAATGACTTCCAATAAATCATCTTGTAATCACATTCCTTTACCACTTAAGCCAGTAAAAGTATACCTCTTACAGCTAAAATATTAATATATTCACATATCAGTTAAAATTGTAAAAGCTCACAAAGAGAGAAACTAACTGGAGAGAAATCAGCTTAACTCAATTGAGAAAGTAAAGACTACGCTCTAAGTTTTTTTTAAGTTTTTCTAGCAGTTAGTAGTCTGTAAGTGCCATTTATATTTTAGACACCATTTCTGATCAGGATTTCACCATTCCATGTGCACATATACATGCTTCCTGGACACATTTATTTTCACATATATACATAAATACATGCATACATAAACCATACCCTTTTGTCAGTTTAGTAACATTCCAAGCACTTCTGAAGAAGCAGATTATGCAAAAAGACCTGGTGAAATGAGGCATTTAACACTGTAACTTCCCATCACATGTTTTGCATTCCTGATGTCCTGCAGGAATTCTGAAGGTTTTGATGTTTTCTTTTTCTCTAGTTTCATCTTGGTGATTTCTGAACTACAATTTACATCTGCATCACACTACTTTGCCCTGACACAGAAATGAAAGTTAATTAGTTTCTATGACAACCTGATGCATGAAAGGACCTCAGGTTCTTTCACATTTGTAAATACATTCTAACTTAGTATTCAGGGTGCAGTGTGTATGAGCCTTAAGTACAAATAGCATGAGTTTGTTTTTAGTAAGGCAGAAAAAAGGACTTAAGTCAGATGGCGTGATCCATTGGAGTAGACATTTGTCAATGAACAGATGAGTCCAAATTTATTCCCTGGTCTTTAAAGAAGTCTCCAAACTTCCATCAGAAAAGAGTATTTAGATGTGAACTGGCATTCACGCTAAAAGGTTTGACAGAAACTAGGTGTAAACCAGATGCAGCTGTTTTAGTTTTGCAGGACAGCATTAAGCATTTTTATTGTAAAAATATATACCTGTGAAAGTATTTCAATGTATGCCTTACTATTCATTTTCAAAAATCAATGTGAAAAATTAGTTTAACACAAGTCTTTGAGCTTAGGCTGTGCTTTGACTCCCACAATCATCTATGCTACTTTTTTCATAACAGCTCCCTCAAAAAAAAAAAAAAAAAAAAAAGAATATGTATTTCAAAACCTTCCTTCCTTTTTAAAAATGCCATAATGAAATTTAAACAGTAGAGGTGTTGTGCTTTTACTCACCTGTTCACTGCAACAGAGAATTGTTTCTTATCATACGGAATACTCGAGACCCTTGAGCACCAGAACCTTCCCAGCTGTAGCCAGGCCTCCTGCTTGCCAAGGAGAGGCTGGGACAAGGACTAACACTCCTCACAGGTTTTCTTCTAGCAAGGAGACAACATTGGGAAGGTGATTTAAGTATTACAGCTATTCTTTCCCCAGCACGACCAGGACCATATCCTTTCCCAGGCACAAACACAGGTGACATAAGTTGAGTCTGCTGGGCAGAGGAAAACCATATCCTGAAGATACTCAAGAGAAGAGAAGTTTTAACACATCAGTGTCAGACAATCTGCCCCATATCATCCTTTTCATCACAAAGCAGTTGTATTATTTTTTGTTGCAGTCATTACAAACATTTTCTAAATAATATGGGTAGCATGTCCTTGAAATCACACGCGTAAGTACTGTGACCAAAGCAGCTTTGTTTATTCTATAACCAAAGTAGCAAAGGAGAAAAAGAAGGAAGTATACAAAGAGTGGATCATTACTACTATATTGTGATTTCTTTCAGAATGAGAAACCCAGTGTCACAGAGCAAGCTAGAGCTGAAATACAAATGCAGATACTCCTCCCTCCCAGCCCCCAGCAGCAGAAGAATCGCAGTAAATGATTTCCCAGTAAGATGCTGGTGCAAATAACCAGGATTATTCCACCTACTGGCAGGCTCAAGTAGTGACCCTGCATGCTGCCTGTTTGGGTGGACTACTGAATTTGTATAGACTTCCAAGACTCCTTCTTGCACAAATGAAATGCAATTACCAATGTTCTCTGAGGGTATTGTCTTCCGCCCTACCTCCAAAGCTTGTAAAACACATGGCTCCTGGATTCCAATCAGAAACCCAGAAATCTATAAACAATGCGTAACTTACAGATGCCCTTCAGAACATCAGGATGCATTTTAGTACTGTTCTAAAATTCTACATCACTCTGTATTATTTATCTCCAGTCTTCCCCATATTTTAAATGTCATGGTGTCAGGCTAAGTAATAAAAAGATTAAAAGCTAATAACTGAACTCAATCAATAACATCTGAACACTGTATTTAAGGCTGAAAATACTGATGGGATATTTGTATTTTCAAACAAATAAGGAATAATACTTTTTCTTCTTAATTTTTTGCCAATAAGCCAGAATTTAGACTTAAGACTGGAGTCACAATGAAAATGTGACTATGCAATCTCCAGTACATACAGATGCAGCTCTAAGCTAATCATAAAAAATAGTATTTCAGATGATCACACATTTTTCAGCTTCATCTGCTCTTTTAGAGATTTTTCTTAACTATAAATTGAGCGCTGGAATTTCATTTGCTTTTCACACTAAATTGCCTCCAAGATTTTATATTCATTAAAATAAATGCCACAAGTTGTATTTTTGGATTGTGGAACTTTATCCTCATAAAATAGCATATTACAGCTAAATCCTCACATACAGGTAAAGTACAAAGAAAAATATGAGTTATCCTAGCAGATCAAGTACTTTTCCTAACATCAGGAAATAAGTGGCTCCTTTCACCTTAAAAAGTTAATATGGAAAATCTTCATCTCTCAAAAATAACAAAACCCACTTAAATGCTAGCAAGTCATGCCTGACATTTGTATAAAAACAAAAATAATCTGCTGTCAGCAAAATGTCCAAGTGCCTCTGTCACTCCTCTCAAACATGAACCTTTCCTTGACTACAAGGGTTTTGCTGTTACACTACGCTCATTAGAATGGAATTTGTGTTAACTTCCATGTACCACGACTTACTAATAGGATTGCTAGCAATTATTATACTGAAATGAAATCAGCACAAACTATTAGATCTGTTTAAACAAGTTAAAAATAAACCTTGATTAAATGTTCTTTTTAAAGAAACTGCTCATTAGGGCTGCAGGGCCTTCCGATAAATTGGTGTTTCATTAACATCAAAGCATGAATCAAGTTTAAACTCACTTACCAAACAAGTTATACTTAAAAAACAGCTTTAAAAAATAACCTGGATTACAACCATCACATAAGATAGTAAGTAAATGGCTCCCGATTTACAGAGGTTTGGAGATTTCAAAAGGGTAAATGCTTTCCGTGAGGCAGGAGGGAAAGGATACAGAGCAGAACTGTTGGTATCCAGAGGCACCAGATTTATTCCTTGAGCTGGGATGCACACTGCAGTTTGCTAGTATGGAGCCAGAAAGGCACTGTGGGTACTGAACTTGCAAAAGAGTACAAAAGCACACTGTTTACCTCCAGTATGCTTACCTAAAAAGAGGAAAAAACAATTAAAAATCAAAAGGAATGTGGAGTTGAAACTTGAATAAGGCTTAGGCAAGCCATGTGTATTTGCTTGAATATTATCTGTTTTCTGTTTCTAAACCTATTGTCTGTCCTATAGGCTGGGAATACAGATGCTATGTGAAATACGTCTAATGAAAGGATGGAGGTTAAAAGTGACAAAAGCTTCCAGAGCTGCCTGAGAGGAAAATTTTATTTTCCAAAGCATGCTGCAGTGTTGCAGTTTATCCTAAGAACTCAGACTTGACAATTTTATCACATGTATTTTTAAACTAGTCTAATTAACTATTCTTCTGCCAATCCTCTTCAATGTGAAGAAAGACTTCACAGGCCATTTGAAAAGGCAATGCTAAATTGGGGAGCTTCTCAACGTAAGAATGATTTTAAAACACTGTCTTGCAATCATAGAATTATTAAAAGAAATGGATTAACAGTAATTCAGTATAAACAAATGTACTCAGTACATTATACCAAGCAGTACATATATTTTGAAAAGCATTTTTAAAATGGTTTTTCGGTATCACTATCATACATACTAATTTTAACTTAGTCTGTCCTTTCCTGCTTCTATCTTCTAAAATCTACTGCTACTTTTCCTGCCCCAGTATTGCAAAAATGTTCTGGTTTAAAAAGGAACAAACCTCTCAGTTTAAGTAATTAATATTCCTTAATTAAATTCACCAACCCATAGACAATGAATTCTTTATAAAACTGTGAGCTTGCCTAAAGCAACAAAGTCACACTTTTGTTAAAGCATTTTTAGTGTGTATTTTGCACAATTTTTTAAAGTTTAACCTCTGTGGATCAATGTGCTTCCTTAAAAGACTTTAATAAATTAAAGTGCAGAGAGCTTTTTTTCACCAGGCAGAAAAAGCTGATGAGACAGGTTTAGTTTAATCTCAGGCAATAGAAGTCATTAACCATTCTCTCAGGGATTAAAATATAGCTTGCCCTTTTCTTCTCTCACTTATCATTAGCATCACTTTAATCTCCCAGCGTTTCACACTGCTATTTTAATCATTACTTACTGCCTTTTGACAAGTGCAGAACATGCTTTTTCTCATTGAGGCAATATCCTGGTTTTAGCTGACAAATGTAGGACATAATGTAAAAATATCAAAGTGACATCTCTTAAACACACCTTCATCATAAAAATCTCTAAAGTTACAATATTCCTTTGTCTAATGTTTCTATTGAAATTATCATTTGAAAGGTTTCTCTCTCCGCAGAGACAAAAGTTTGTTCTAAATAACACAACAAATAATTTCAGTCGATGGATACAGAGAGCAAAAACATTTCAGGGTTTTTAAAAATATATACCTCAAAATTTTTGTATATCTCAGCTATATGATCATAAACTTGCAGGTATTTAGTGTAGAGAGGAATAGTCTTCCAACATCACCAGGCAGAACTCAAATACATCATGCGAAATGCTGACCTGCGTTATTTGGTATTTTATTGTGCACTAGCCTTGAAAAAAACAAAACAAGTATCTTTCTCTGTCACTTAGGTATTTGTGACTTACTTACTTTCAAAATGAATTTCAGTGAGAGGAGGTAGTGTACTTTGTGCCACATATAATATTGTTTGAAGCAAAAGCATTATAAAAAGCTTTTTTTTTTTAATTGAATATTTTACTTGAACCTCCTCAGAAACATTTTAAATGCTATAATCCTTTCAGTTTGAGAAAATCCTATGAAGTTTATTCACAGCTCTACAACTTTTAGTCAAATTTAACACTAAATATATTACCCAGGGTACAAAGTGTGGTCAAACGATCCATATTACAAACAAAATCCCACAGGATTCATACAGTTATTAAAGTTTCCTGTCATCCTTAGTTTAAGTAAATGAATAATTAAAAGATTTAAAACACTTTCTTTGAAATACTATTTTGGTTCAAAAAGAAAAACTAACAAAAATAAATTGGTAATGACAGAACTTAAGAAATTATTTTAGTTAGTACTAGCACAGTTCCTAATGTTTGGTCCTAAGGTCTTTAATCTAGTCCATCTGTAATGATCTCATAGTACTTTCAACCATTATTTAACTGTTAGAAGAAAAAAACTATGTTGCACTATATGTTTCAACAATAAAATCCCTTCTTAAGCTTCACAAAGCAGAACAATTCATTATTTGATCTCTTTCCAGGTTCAAAGTCTGTCTTATTGCAATACTTCAAAGAAATATGTAATCAAAGACAAACAGCTGTGAAAACAATCTTTTATTACTTTATTATCATCTAGCATATATCTTTAGGGTAAACCAATGAAAATGCTATACAAATAAAACAAATATTTCTTTCAAATGTCTCCTTAGCTATAAATAGATATATAGTTATAATCATTTCAAGGTAGGGCCCAGTCCTAGAAGATGCAAGTACAACTCCCACCCTGGTATTTCACAAGAACATGCCTTTCACTAATTAGATCTCGACTCTGCAAAAAGCCAAGCATGCAAGCAATTTCATATTTATGAACTGATTTATATCTTTCAGTTGCAATGTTAATAGGAGTAGTTTTAGCCTGTGAATTGTATTTATAGCTGTGCAGCCATACTTTAATTTCCCATACCATATATTACATTACTCAGAACAATATTCAGGTTGTCAAATCAAGCATCTTAAAACTGAGAAATCTAAGAAGATGGCTTTTGTTTTAATCTGAATTTTGCCTCCTTTTATTTTTTATGTTATGTAGTAATTATTTAGTTATGTGAACCACGTGGTATTTTTTCTGAAGTTTTTATGTTTCTGCCCATGTTCTGGATAAGCTGTATTAGGGAAATGGGCAGTAATTCAGTAATTTATATGCATCATCCAGCTATTGGACTATACATTGTTCACAATTTAGCAGACTATATATACAAAATTAATTTACTTCTTGTGCTCTTTTTTTAGGACATTCATTAAAAACCTCTCAGATTTGAACCAAAGCATTCTTTTCCAAATATATACTTATATGTAATTTTTCACATATAGCATAAAATAATCTTTGGTAATCCAGCACAGGGAGAATCAGTGTGAAAGATGACACCAAGATTCAGGAACTTTCACCTTCTCCATGTGCACATTCCTCTGCTACGCTAACAAACATGCTGAGCCGCCACTACTTCCATTGATTTCAGTGGCTGTAAGGAGAGTAACAACTGCTGCAAGTAAGAGCCCACATATCTCAAGCTGAGCACCCTGAAAATGAATTATATGCAGTTAGTGGCCATCTGCCAAATGCTTTAATTGAGTTGCTCGGCATCACACAGACAGCCTGTGACAGAAACAGGGACAAAACTGGGTTTGCCAGAGTGTCTTTCTCTTGAATCAATCACAAAAAGCATCCTCTCTCTTTTTGCAGCCCCTGATTTGTTCCAGTTCCTGCAGAAAATGAGCCAAAGTTCCTATAAACAACCGTCCTGTGCACCAAAATAAACACGGATGCTAAATAAAAAATAGCATATGATACACTAAATAAAAACTGTAGTCTAATAATAACAACTTAGTGCAAATGCTCCATGGGCAATTGAAGTTGGGTATTCAGGAATTTTCAGGACTTGGTTTTGTAATCTTGAATATATATATACACACATACATACACTCCAACCTTGCATCACAGTACATCAGATTTAATTGATCATTTAGCCTTCATCATTGCATAAAATATTCCATTACTGATTATCTTCAAATAAGCAGCAGAAGGTTGTAGGAGCTGAAATGAGTTATTGGGGCCACAAGACTGGCTCTAGCTTATCCAGGGTATGAAGAGTCCTGTTCATCCTGTCCTCCTCTATTTCCTTCCTCTGGAGATTCCCCTCAAAGCTGGCAGAATTGGACCTCTGAATCCAGGTACTTACTTTGATTTTCTATAAGGATACTTTTATACTTTTTGTCATTTTCCTGACCATCTACCAGCCCTGTGAAATTAATTATTTTGTCTGGCAGGCAGAATTTTATTGAGGAACATAAACAAGGAGAAGAAAGTGTGTTTCAAAAGCATTTGTCTAAGCTAACCCACATCAACAAGAAAAAGCATGCTTTGATTTCACATCTTCCTTTGCACAAAACTTTCAGTTCCTGCCACAATGCTCAAAATTCAGAAAGTTCTTTCAGACAAGATTTTCTTAAGAAGAGAGAATTAAGCAGTCTGTTATACATCAAATGCAGTGATAAAAATCACAATGATCTGACTGCAAACTAAACCACCTTGTTTTCAAACAAGTTTATGCTTAGGATCAGCACAGTAAACATCACTGAGTTCTCCACAAAGAGCTTAGCTGTGTTGCCAGGAACAAAACGTCAAATGCTGCTTACCTCTAAGCAGTCCCACACTATGAAATACTTTTGAAAGCACTTCCCTGAAAAATTATATCCAACTTTCAAAACTAAAGAGAAGAAAATGGAAGTTATGTTCTGATCTGCCAAGCCAAATTCATGAGTATCTCACAGGATCCCGATTCCTCTCACGTTGAAACCAGTACCATCAGAGGTACCTCTGAATCTAAAGCAATGTTATGACAAAAATACATCTTTCAATACGTACAGCCAATGTCTTCTTAATCATATAATGTGATGTCTCTACAATTAATTAACAGTTGGAGTAGAAATTTCTCTTTAGCTTCCTAAGGTTATCTGACAGTCCATTCTGGAATTAACTGGTAAGGTGGACCATTCTCAAGTAGGGTGGACATCCTGTCAATTCTTCTTGTGTTCTACAGCTACAGACTTAACAGTTTCACCTGATGCATATTTTCAGATTTTCACATTTTCACATATGAAATACAGTTAATTCTATAATGTTCTTTAGAACACAGCTTATAGGTCAGAAAATCAGGAGGAGAAAATTCTCTCACTCATGTAATCCGAACTGTAGGTCAAATTTTGTATTCTTTTATGTATTTATATATGTGGAGGTAATTTTCTGGAGACCAGTTGTAAACTTTAGGAGGTCTAACAGATACAAAAATAGTTCTGCTGCATCAGTTCACTTTAAACAGGTCACACAAACATTTCATAAATGGCTTGGAAAGCAAACCATGTATTTGGCCAAAGGATGGACTAAAATAATTACTCTAGGTCCTTTTACCTATAGATTTTATGATTCAGTGTTTAAAAGATAATTCAGCTAAGAAGGCGGTTCACACACCTATGACAAACGTTCTCCCCTCAAATAGATTAGAAGATCCGTGTATACAAAAACTGACTAGATGTTCTATCCACTCATAATCCCTGGGAAAAAATATCCTGCTGGACATAGACAATCAACTCCTATTCCATATTGCTATGTGAATGTGCCATCTTTCCTTAGATAGATGCAAGGTACCAAACGAAGCAGAAAAAGGAAAGGGTTGCAAGAATTTCTTTCACAGAAAGAGGAAGATGTTGTTTTACACAGTTCAACCAACTAATCAAATCGTTGAGAGATCTGCCACTGAATTCAATTAGAACAGAACAGTGCCTTTGGTTACAAGAGTTTCTGTATACATAAATTTTATAAGCGGGTAGACTGACTCAGCAGAAACAAACAGATGATATCAGCAAAGGTAGTCTTCAAAGGTTAATGCTTAAAACAAGAATCAAAATAAGGTAGCACAAGAAAAAAAAAGAGCAACAGACATTTGCCCTCAGTCTCAGTTCCACCCACCTTTATGAGGAGCGGTGTCAAGTCACGTCTTTTTTCTCTTCCTACCAAATTACAGCCCTTCCAACAAGTAATTATGTAAAGGGAGAGCGAAACTGAGATTGGGTTAGTCACTTGCTTATGAGTAAACAGGCAATAGTTACTGACTTAAGACATTACTATTATTTTAATTATTATTATAAGCACACTCATATCAGCTATCCGAGTCACCCAACTGTTTAGGGATTTTCTTGCACAACGGCAATAGAAAATTTTCAGTTTCCTTAGTGTTGCGTGGCTGATAAAGCCATGGATGAGGTTCTCAGATCTACAAAGCTCAAAGTACTTGCTCAGCATTCCATCAGACGTTAATTTTAAAGCTATATTTAAGTGCGGAGCTGCTCATGAAAGCTACCTTGTCTTCAATTTTAGGTGCTTCCTAAAATACTATCTCTTTTTCTATATGAATGCTTCAGTTAATCTGGGGCATAGCTGCTTTCGCTCACAGTAAGGAGCCTGAAGATTCAAGTACATGTAACAAAAGAATAAAGAAAACACAGAAGCTGTAAAATGTCTCCACGTGTTATGGGAGTTCCCAGTGGTATACAGGCGCAGTCTCCTATACAGCATTCTCCATGCCAGCACTGCAAGCCAATGGCTGACCAATCCCAGTACTGCTATTCCAATTAATAATTTCTGCTCTATAATAAAATAAAACTTGATGCACTAAATGGAATAGGGGAATAACAACTGAATCCAAATGCAAACACAGCTAGTATGTCCTTCTAGGATAGATTTGCTGAGAACATCTTTCCGCGTGGAAATAAAATTAAAAAAAAAAAAAAATTATTTCAAGTACAGGTCAGATCTTTAAGTCTTGTGCAGGGAATGGGCTCTGAACAAAGAAAAAGGTGGAACTCACAAGCATAGCAGAAAGGGAAGACATTTCTAGACTATGATCAGGTGTCATTTCCATCCGATGAGTAAAGGAGCATCTCTGCTATAGTGTTTGTTAATGTAACAGAAAAATTATACCTTTCAGATTGTTTTAAGTTTCTTAAAAAAAACCTTAAAATAAAAAAGTTCATGCAAATGCACATGACTTACCTGAGAAACAGGACTCTTTTTATGTATTAGGTTTCCTCATTCCTATGTAAGGTACATTTCTGGGACCTTATAAACCTTAACAGTGTCTACAAAGGACATTGACACTAACAAAAACTTGATCTTACTTTTTATGTTACTGTTTCAAAATGAGTTAACTAGGAAAGAGAAAGAACATCATGTTGTTTGTCTTCCAAAATAACAGATGTAGAAGAACCTTTTTTATTTCAATATCATTAAGAAATACTTCATACCACATAAAGCTTTCTTTCAGTCAGACTGAACTTAGGACTTTGAAAAATACGCTGAGAAGACAAAACTGTATGAATAGCTTACAACAGATTGAAAGCCTCAGTGAAAATGTTCAGTCTTCAAAATCTATTTTTTACACATTCACTGAGGTTTCAGATAAATGCCTGGAATATTGGTAATGGATGCAAGCATGATATGGTGGGGGGAAAAGATTATTGAAGAACTAGATGAAGTAAATGAGACCAAAGAGAGGAGAAAGATCTAACTATGAAATTCTTCTACTGTGTGTGTATTTAGCAATAACTGGAATTTACTATTAAAAAAAAATCCCTAATGTAACAGAAAGTTAAGTAACTGTTTTAGAAACATACAGCAAACCATGAAGAATACACTGTTTCAGACCTATTCCAATGTATTTTCAGTAAATGGACCAGACAACTGTCTTAAACATCCTCTGAATTCTCCATGAAAAAACATGTCATCACAATGTGTGTTAATATTTCCACTGAGACCTTTCTAACAACATGTAACTACGTGAAGAATAACAGGTTTACCTACATGCTAAGTATAGATAGTGCAGTGTGATTATTCTATCCCTTCCCAAACCACTTCTAAAACTGGATTTTTCTGGGATTCTTCTAGGCCTCCTGTAGTGAGATGCCTTTAAAATGCCCTTCTGCATGTCAAAAGACTTCTGCCAAATCACAGGAAAAGCTTACTCTCTCCTAGGGGAAAAAAAAAAAAAAAGTAAACAGATAGATCCAACGAATTCTATGAGACTGATCACAGAAGTGAACTCCAGAGCTTGCTTGACCCTTTTTACCCATCCCTCAGAATCCTTTCAATAGCCTCAAGCACACATCCAAAAGTTGTTTATAAAAAGCATCCTGGGTGATCTCTACTGTCAAGATGTACAGTAAATGAGATCTTTCTTTAAGATAAGTTGTGTTTAAGAATTAAAACATCTTGGAAAAACAAACAGACAAACCCATCAACTCACCAGAGAAAAGTACAGAGTGAAGTGTATCATCTGTACAACATCAGAAACATTATTAGCAAGCAGGGATATTTTGGGCTACTCAAAATCCAAATTTGCTGTGCAAAATTTGAATAAGGTTTTGCTCAAAGGTCTTGATGATTTGTTGTTAAGTGCAGAATAACAGGATTAAAAATGTAAGTGCTTATTTTAATCGTTCCATAATTTAAGTTCTGCAGACTCTAATCTCAAGGGAAGGAAGACATGGATATGCAAGGCAAAAGCTACTTCCATATAAAATGGTTTTGCAGCTGAACACTAATGGAAAAAAAAATAAACTCCTAGCTATGACATCATTGTTTCACCATTGGCAACCACAGATCAATGAAGAACACAACAAAATTTCAGGGGGGAAAAATAAGGTAAGGCTTTTCCCCCCTGCCATGGGAAGAGGTTTTTTCCTTCCAAAATATGGAGGTTTTAAGTGGGACATGAATTCACAGATCAAAGTGCAAAAATCACCAAGCTGTCATAGACACATGCAGGCTTAAGACTAAAAATATACAAGCTTGCTTGAATATTATCATGATTCCATCCATGCATGTTCACACAAGCACACAGCCCTTAATTCTTCACATTATTTCCAGCTATTCTAGAGAGCCCTGTCCACTGCTCAGTGCAGCACAGCACAAACTATGGAGGAAACATTCAGTGCAAATCAACACTAACTGCAATTTAAAATCTGTTGCAAGGCTTCTCCTTACTTTATCAGAAGTTCTGTCACAATGATGCAAGGATATTAAATATTTAATTGCAACATCTGAAATCTCAAAGATTTTCCCAGTATAAATTAAATAGAATTTAAAAGCGAATTGGGGACTTTTGCTTTGTTTCAACTCCAGTTAAAGGTTATAAAATATGCATTAGAATGGGCTGGCACAGATTAAGAGAACACAAAGCATTTATAATTTTATGTTTACCACTTTTCCCAAGAAGTCTAATTTATTTGCCCTAGGGAATTATACTTTCCATAATATTTAACATTCTAAATATGATGTGATTTCTATAAAGTAGGTCACACTAAACTTGTAGTGAGTCTCAGAGGGTGGGGAGGAAGGTTAAGCAAGTCTATTGTTTATTCTGTTTACCACACATGGTAAACTGACAATACTTAAACACTTTTTTTCCTACTTTTTTTTTTTTACTTTTTTTTTTTTTTTAATCTGAGTCTTTTCTTCTTGGACCAAGGAATTTTCTCCGTCACAGAGTAATAGAGCTTGAAAACTCCAGCATCAGCAGGGAAGGCAGGCACTCCTTAGCCAGCCACTGTGTGAGAGAGAAAATGCAATTAAGGCTCCCACCAGGGACAGAGAACTAAACAAAACCTGCGTCTTCACACAAGAGCCTTTTTCTTCAATGTGAAGTACAAGGCCTCAAATCTTGTTGGTGAGATGCTAGCATTTAGGACAACACACTTTCAGATTTTCTCACAGCGGATCAAAGTAAATAATGCAAGGGCAGCAAACAAAAGGGAAAACTCCAGCGCGCTTACATTAAAAAGAGATTACAGGGGGCTTACAAGTGATTGAAGGAATAGATGACATTTTCAGAAACATATAACTAAGATCTTTAAGTACAGCTAGCACAGCGATCTGAGTAACTCACTGACATTCTAGCAGGAGAGACATGCAAGCAAGTTATGTGTTCAAATACACAATGCAAAAAATATGATAATTGCTATCTCATGCATTTAATGTGAATTCAACTATTCCTGATCTCGCTGAAGTCAGGGGAAGTTTAACTACTGATCTCAAGAAAAAAAGTCCTCTGGCCTACTTTCAGTCCACACCTTTAATTTTTCTTCATCCCTGTCCTCATTTAAATAAATGTTAATGGCATGGCTAATTAGGATCGTTTCAAGATGTGCATGGAAAAAACATACACTTTTCAGTGTATCCACCCCCTTCACAGGCCAGCACAAACCTCTGTTAATTCCAACTTCCGCTTCTTTTGAGAACACCAGTCTTTAATAAAAGTAGTAGCCTTCCTTTATATCAAGTCATCAATGCTAACAAATCTGCTGTATCTCAAGATGAACATATTTTGCCCATCCTCAGATCTTTGAGGCTTTCCTATCTGTTTTGACACAGAACTCAGGAAAGCAATGACAAATGCATAGCATTGCTTGATGGTTTTTAAGAGGTGCCTTGTGACAAATGTCATCAATGTCTTATTCACTTTGCTGGGACATAGTTGTATTAAACCATGACTGAATGTGACCAGGAAAGAGAAAACTTGCATGTTGAGAAAAGAAAGGAAGATGAAGCTTCAGTGAAAGTACTGAAGTGAATCAAATGCACTTCAAGTAAGGTTAAAGAAAAAGCACTTCAAAGAAAAAAAAGGTTTTGTTCTGGTGAGAAATGTTGAAGATGTCTCTTGCCCATGGCACACACATAGAAATTCTTTGCTTAGTTCTGACTCCATTAGAAACCTGAAGCTGTGGATGAACACACTCACTGAGTGTTGTGTGCTTAATGGAATGTAGTTGTGTGCATAACGTATGCCTATTTTCAGAAATTCTTTTTTTACTCCATTATCTGCCTACACTGCCTTTCAACTCCATGGATTGGCACCTCCAGATGATGATTTATCTCTCTCCAAGAAGCTTCCACTAGATGCCTAGGGCAGAATCCATGAGAATCCCAAGCATTTGGTCCAAGTCAGTCATCTAAGCTCCCCCGGCGGTCAACAAAGAGAGAGGAGGAGAGGGAGCAGACAGAGACAGGCACCCCCAGAGAGCAATGCATCACAACTGTCTTACAACACCCCCTGGAAGTGTCTCTCTCCATTAGAGACAAAGTCCATGACCTCAGAGAATCCACATGACTAGTTTAGTGAGATGAATCCCACTATCAGACCATTCTGCTTGAGAGTAACTCAAGAACTGTACTGTTGTGAGCTCTACCTACATCTGCCTATTCAACAGAAACTGAAAGATAGCATTGTTTGGGACAGTTAAATCAGGTTCCATCTAGATGTTTTCCAATGGAAAAGCAATCCATTAAATCAAATGATTCTCTCCTCTTCCCAGTCTCATCCTCAAAATGCCCCATTTTTTTCAGTTAAGAGTTCTGGTACAGCAAAACATGCCAAATTCCAATCTTTCTTGTTTCCTACCAGTCTCCTCTTTTTTCTACTATTCATAATCATTTAACTTTTTATCGAGTAAAAAGTATATTGTGTTTAAAAAACAACTGGTAATACCAAAGGAGGAGGGCAAAAATGTCAAACAATATTGTGTTCTATATACCATATCTCTCTTGTTATCAAAGTAACAATAATAATGCTATCTTATAAGGCTGATAAAACAAATACTGCAGTTGTTACTTCAGAAAAAAATATTTAAGTAAATGGATGTCTTATCTGCAGAAAGACTTCCAAGACCTGTAGGGCTTCCTGTGAAAGCCTTTTAAGACAGACAATACTTCAGGACTGACCTTTCAATATATAGTTAATCTGCTTTCTATTTACATGAGCATACACTCAACTGAAACAAAGCAGGTATGACCTAAACCATGGCAAATCAGCTAACGCCATGAAATAAAACTGAATTACATAAAAACCAAATTAAACCTGTCTTCTATCCATACATGCACACTGCATATCTTCTGCAACTTTCTCCTAGAGAAACAGCAGCGACATGTCCTGAGTGAAGATGTTGTCCAGTAACCATTACAAAGGAAAAGGTATGCATATTCTTAGCATCCAGTAGTGTCCCCAATAACTCCCCTGATGAGCTGGTGCTGCTACTGAGCACTATTTCAAAAAACACTCAAATATTGATTTTAAACATTTCACTTCAGTTGGGTAAAAGCCTACTAAGTAAAGTTAATTTTCAAGGAATTAGCTAGTGCTGGAAAACGCGAGTAAATCACACTAATTTTCATCTAATGGCACTAATGAAACAAGATAAATATTGCATACGACTTATTACAATTTTGTTTTGAAAATCAAACAGTTCAGAAAATAATCAGTAGGCATTCAATCAAGGAGTATTTTATCATGTGTAAATACAGCGAATTAAATTCAATTCCTACCACTTTATTCATTCATTGACTTTTATGTCCTTTGTATATTTTTATTCTGTTTCAAGAAGTCTGGATCTAATTTAGAAAGAAACTGAAAAACAAACTATGAAAACTAGCAAATATAAAAAGCCTATTACTCAACCACGGAAGATACTGTCAGGCTTCATTATTTAGATGAGTGTTATAAGTTATTCTATTGTGTGTTCTGTTTAAAATTAGAAATACATAAATTAAAATTCTCATTGAAATTAATTTCAGGAACTGAAATAGAATTTAAAATGTAGACTTACAGTGATGTCTGGAACTGCTGCATGTGGTGATACTTGATACATACATTTGTATCACAAAGCAATTGAGATTTAGGATATGTTACAAATGAGAGGAATAAAAAATATTACTAATGATAAGACTTGAATTAATTTTCGGTAGCTAGGATAATGCATTGTAATACAGCAAAGTTTTTTGTTCATTACTAAAACAGACATTAGAATATACTATTAAATGACACTTTAACCCATTATTTGAGATTTGCTTGACATACACTCATGCATGTATATGTGAGTGATCGCTTAGGCAATAAGCCTGGGAAAAATGTAAATTGTATTTCCTCATAGTAAACTGCAACTGAATTAGACTACTGGGCAGACATAAACAACGCAATCAAATTCCCTGGCTTTTTATTGAGCTTCTATTTTACTTAGTATATATTTGAGAAAAAAAAAAGAAAAAAAATTGTGTTTCTCAGGGTCTGTGACATTGCAGGCCATGAGAGATTCAATGTCAGTGTCGACATACAAATTTATTAGTCTATAAAATTTGACATTCTCTATTTATTCACAGAAAGGACAAATAAGATATTTTTTCATACTTACCAGAAATATCTGGGAGTGTTTATATGCTGCTCCATCTGGAGGATGCAAATAGTCGAGGCTGCTTTACAATTCAGCAGGCAAAGGCCTGCTGAAGGATAACAAATGACTTCATGGTGAAACAGCTATTGAAATTCTTTCAGTACGTGATATTAAAAACAACTGAACAAACAGAGATAAGGGACAAATAGGATTTGAAACAGACCTTTTTTTTTTCTTTTTTTTTTCTTTTTTTTTTTCTTTTTTTTTTAACCAGTGCAAAAGAAAAACAAATGGAGCTCCTAGCTGAGTCTATACCTTTTACTAATTTCTAAAGGTAGTTTTATTTTGTACTTAAGACCTCTCATAGAATGATAGATACTCAATGATAGGTGTTGACCAAGTTAGTGTCCTAGACATTCCAGGACACTCTCTCTGGAATCCCAAAGATGGGACAGGAAGGACTTTATCATGTCAATGACTTTATCATATTTCCAAAGGGAAAAAAAAATTAATTGCTCCCCATGTGTACGAGACATTCAACAAAGAAAATGTAGTAAACATTTATAATAAGCAATGAAAATTTAACTTTATTTTGAAAGCCAAAGCTGTCTGTCAGAAGTTTGTTTGAATGACCAATACAGCTAAACAGCTGACAAAGCATGAAGATGATCATGTATTTCAAAGATGGAAAAGAAGGAAGCAAGGAAAAAAACATTTTTAGAAATTCTGCTGTGATCTGATGATTTTGGATTTCCATTTTTCATGACATCGTACTGTTATGTTCATTATACTACATACAGCCAAAAACCCCAATAACAAACTCCCCTAGAAATACGCAATTGTAAATTATTTATATCAGAAAAGCCTTCTAGAAGTTCTCTGGTCCAATTTCTACTTCCAGCAGTGCTAGCTTTCATTGGGCCATCTTATAACAAACAGTAGCTGACACTGATAGGCAGATACAAAACAGCAGAAAATTTCCCCCAGCTGTTGGGCCATCGTTGTATGAAATACAGGTTGTCTATGAAACATAATCACACAAAGCCCAGTAAACTCCCGAAGTCTCCAAAAACATCAGTAACTCAGGGCACAGTCCATTGTGTACTGCTATGCAGGGGAGAAATTCCTTGCAGAACCCTGATCATCATAATTTCATACCCTGAAGCACGGGACTGGATTGCTTGTATTTTAACAGGCATTAATAAATGTTACTGTAGTCACACAACTACTTGGATCTTTAAAAAAAATTTCCACAGTATTTGGCTTAGCCACCTCCTGCATCAGGGAATGTGTGGCTTGAAGGAAGAAGATGGACCCAATTCCTCTGCGAGGAATAGCCATCTCAGTGATGCTACATACACCCTCACCCTCCAAAGAAACTTTGCAGATCCTACATAAGAATATCCTACGTAAGTATATACATACTTCTGTACTTCTCAAGTACTATAACTTTTCTCTTTCAGGACAAAAGGGAAAAACTGATGATCGAACCAATCTCAAAACAAATATTCATTCCTAAGTTTAAGCCTAAAATCAAATGCAGCTACACTGGTTACAGTCACAACTTTTACCACTTCTTACCAGGGTTTTAATAAAACCCTGCTCCACCTGGCATATGCTCACAAAATTATCACTGATTGAGTTAGCATTTCTCAAGAATATATCAACATAACATGACTATATTTACCCCAACTTTGCACCAAAATGGGAGCATGTACAAGATTAGACACCAATCCTTCTGCAAAGCAAGAATTCATGCTGACAAATGAACAGTGCTTTGCATTATAAAATTCACATCCTTTTGTCGCCTTCATACCAATCCAGTTGCATTCACCCCACACTAAAGAACAGAAACTTTGGAAAATGAACCTGAAGTAACAAAACTGTCTGGGCTAGACAAGCCTAGGTTATCACTATACCTCTGCTCCTCCAGATGCAGAAACAAACTCCAACAGCACAAACAATAAAACCAAGTTCCACTCAGTGTGTTGCCCAGACCTTCCTTCCTTAATACACTTCAAGCACAATGACTGATGTACAGAAAAGTTTGGTGTTCTGCTAGAACAGTGGTGAAATATAAGACTCACTATTTTAGTGTTTCTTTTCCTTAAAATTTCCTTTTCTATAAAAAAAAGGGGAGACGGACAGATAATATAATTTGTAAAAGAAGTCCTATAACAGCTTCATACAAACAAATGAAAAATCAGAACTTTTTATTTCAGTGAAATACAGTCTAAATCCATTAGCTTATTCTCCTTGGCTCAAAATGAAACATAAAAGGGGAAAAAATTAGACCTACATGGTTTCTGTGCTTTCTTTACTTGATAGGATGTAAAATACTGTTCAGATTTAAATCCACTTCTGTAAAGTAGCATTTGGCATTTCAATCAGAAATCCATCAGATGTTCTAGTTTAGCAATCTTAAGGCTGCTATAATTCCCTTGAGAAAAGACATTTCATGTTCCCCAGAGCGCAGGTATTCTAAGAAGTTACTTGCTTAGTAAGGGGACATTCACGAAATGTTACAATTTCAACCTAATTAGAAAGAAATCTTATTAATTAGATAATCATCTAAAAGGTTATTAGATTTTTTTAGATGGAGGGCAAAACAGAAGAACAGTAAGGCCCCATCTTTTCCTGCCATTTTAAGTAACTGCTCTTTCAAATATCAGTTTACTTCTCAGATCATTGAGAGTTTAACAAGTTAATCATATTGGAATAAGAAAGTTATCTGCAAAGCAATCCTCCTTCATTGTTTTATGTACTTTTATGTATGTCTTTAATACTTACAGACAGGTAATTTTATGCATGCACGAATATCTCCATGCTTAAGTTCATGGAAATGTCATTTCTCAAGGAAATATCTGTAATTTTTAAAAGTACTCCTTCGTTTCAGAATAAAACAAAGATTTAACATTCCACAGACCTTTCTTTTTCCAGCCAAGTGATACACTTTTATCAAAATTATTTACTGAGCCCTATTTTACTTTACTGAACATAGAGCTTCTTCAATTATTCCAAATGTTTCTGTTCCAAATCTCTAAAGTATAAAGAGAAAAAGCACTGAACCCTTCCTTTGCACCATCTGCTTTCAGGAACTCTAAGCAACAGACAGAATACACAAATCTACACATTCAAGCTTCACACCATAGAAATAATGTGTTTAAATGTTTTAATATAAGAACAGCAGCTACCTTGGACTGGCTGCAACACTTCTTGTTCTACTGCCCCAGTGCAACAGGGTGGCGTGTTTGTCATTTCTATGGCTAGAACTTCATAGATGCTAACTGTACTTCCCATATAGACCAACTAATTAGTAAGTTCAAAAGCTAACTTATCTCATTCAAAGAACTTGCATATCCCCTCTGACAAACCAGAATGTAAACTTATCTTCCCATTTATTTACCTTCTGTAACATAGCATAAAGTTTATCTTACCTTTTCTAGTTAAGAAAAGTGTCTGAACTTCCTCAGCACTTAAAGGGTCAAAATTTATCATTTCACTTCATCTAATAAGTAATGTTTTTGCCGAACAAAACCAATTCCCAATAAATTCTCACTGTATTTGTGTGCTCTGATTTGATTTAGAGGCCTGTGGGGAGACACCATTTGGTAGCACAGGAACACAGAGGGGTAGGTGGTGCTGAGGAGAAGTAGAGCTCATGTGCCAGAAGTGTTATTGTGTCAGGTTGATTTATTGAGTGAGCTTCACTTCACCGAATGTTCCGAGATATTTATTTCCCTAAAGGCTCTGCAAAGATATGAACAGACCTGCATCCACAGATGTCATCATTGCTCATTTTACCGAGTCATGAAATTTTCTCAACTGCAATTTGTCCATCTAAAATTGCTGCAACAGAACAATGTCAATAGTAGCTTCCTACTCATACTACCTCCCTCTACTACACACTCTTGCCACATCCATCTCCTAACTTCAGAGAATTTAAAGACACAGAGTTCCATCCTTCTAGATTTTATCAAGAACTTCCTTTTCTTAAACCGCTAGGTAACGGAAATAAATTTAAAAACGCAAATAAAGGGAGTAATTAGATGCCAAAAGTAATGAATGAGTAGTGCATATGACTGAACAGATGAAAGAACACCAAGTGACAAGAGAAATGTTCTACTTGACCAAGTTGGAGTAAGATCCCATTATCTGAAATTAAAATAGTCAACTCCTATCCTTTTCCTTAGACTTTTTGTTTTGCTACTTTCTTTTTCAGCAGTAGGTGCTGAGAGAAGTGAGCAAACATCGCTCTCACTCTACTCATAACAGTAAAGAAGAAACAAATTATGTCTGGTCCTGACTTGATTTTAAAAGAGTCTGGAAAGGAAGAAATAGAATATTTCTATATACCTACATAGAAATACACTAAATTATACATAAGTATACTGAATGTACATATGCTCCCATGTGTTCAAAAAAAACTTTAACTTTCCTAGAAATAATAAAGAACTTAAAGCATTTTAAGAGCTGGAAGTGATATAAAAAGCAAACATCCCAGGCAATGAAAACAAAACAGTCTGTAAATCAATTATAATTTATGAAAAGTGAGATATGAAGAAAAAAAAAAAAGATTCTGTATTTAACACAAGTGTTAAGTTCTATTTAAAACACTGAAGTGGTTCCTTCAGGGTTTCAGAAGGATAGTGTCCTTTTACACAAAGTTTCACGTGCTAGTTGGATTTAAATAATACAATCTATAAACAGGATATTACAAAAAACATAAGCTCTTGTACGAACTTTATCCGAAATGCTGCTTCTCTGCCACAGGAGAAGGTCTACTTAAATACACATGTAAAAGTGAGCACTTGTGGCCTATGTCAGAATACACTGTTTTATTTAAATATGTTAATATTTCTCATTATGCCATTAACAATAACCTTCATCCATTTGTGAAAAACATTTTGCCAAGCATGCACATAAAAAATTAGCAAGTGAAGCAAAATCACCTTAATTTGCTTTGGACCAGCAAATAACCAACTAATTTGCAGAAATCCCTGCCAAGCACTCATATTAAATGCTTCATGCTTATTTTATGACCTCTGCTGCTCCTCTCCTTCCCAGGCCCTGAATCATATGATCATTAACATATTGCAAGGTCTGAAACTTTATTTTTTACATTCTTTAATTAATGCCTGTTTATAGAAGGCCATAGGACTTCAGATCCAGTTAATGAAACTTCGCTCCCCCAGGCCCCTGGAGCCCAATAGAGAGCTTTCTCCTCTGTTGTTTTAGTAGCTTTTTTCCAACTGTTTGTTTATACACACTTAATTGATCTCTTTAGTCCCAGAAGCATTCCAGAGACACAACCTGTTCTGAGGCAAGCTAAAGTTTTTTTTCCCCTTCTTTATAAAAGCCCTGATTGCCCAAGGTTATCAGTTTTAATTTGAAAGTTGAAGATTCAGCTTTATTTACACTGTCTAAAAGACAAAATTGATATGGGCCCTGAAGTGTTCATTTTTACATTCATACGCAGCAGAGTGGATTGCAAACACATACTGTATATAATTATTTTGATGTAGAACTAAGTAATTACTAAACACTGCTATGTCTTGTTTTATTGCATTTAAAGAACTCAGTCTTCATAACAAGTTGAAAATAAGAACAAATCAGCCTGCCAATGCATGAAATTTTCATGGCTCTTCAATTTACATTTTACATATTCCCTATGACAAGAATTTCGATTATGCTATTCTCTTTTTTCTGCTATAATTAAATTAAAAAAAGTAATTGGCTGGTGCTGCACACTGCTGCAATGTCTTAATCACATAGACAAACAGTTTTACAATAGCTTACACCATTTGCCACATGGGGCAATGACATTATTGTACCAGGCTATAAACCAGGAGACAGATATCACATACCAGCTATCAACTACTGTGTTGAATCTCCTGGTGCCTGCTTGTGAAAACAGAGGAGAGAGGTACATTTAGTATGTTGATTGGCAACTCTGCATCTGAAATCTTAATTAAGTACAAGTGACCAAGACTAAACAACATTTTAAAAGCAAACGTTTCTGGTTAAAATGAGTGACATTAGAAACATCTACTTTGATTTCAAGATGTAAAAGTCCTTGGGCAGAGAAAATAACACAGTATACCACCGCTTAAAAAAAAAAAAAAAGGAACTAAAAATACATTCAAGGTTGTTTTTAAATGTGAAAAATAACACAGCTAGCAGCCATCAAGTAACTTTAATTCAGTATAATCAATCTTTTTCAATAGGATAAGAAAAAATATACCAGCATAAAAGACACAGTTGCCCTTAATTATAATTTCCTAATCACCTAAACTGATTTAGACAATACTTCCTCTGCGTTCCTGTTTAGAAAAAACTGCCATGAGAAAATAAAAGGCTTCTAAAACTATTCTTCCATCAGGAATATTTTTAACAGAACCTGGCTTCTAAGAAATGCTACCGTATTCAACTTGAAAAGAAAAATGCATTTAAGAACCTATCAAGTCATTTAACTTGAAACTTGTGAGACTTTTGAGATGGAATTTCAATTAAATTCAAAAGCTGTTAATCTGAAAATTTCTTTAAAACAGAAACTAGTCCTGTAAGTTCCTATGCTTTATTATTTTACTTTTCTCAGTTTCTGGGATACACACATGTTAAAGACTCATCCTAGTTATAAAGTCAACTGCTCATCATAAAATGAGCATCTCGGGGTCTAATGAACTCAACCAAACTGGCATGCTAGGAGAGCACCTAGCACACCCCTAAAAGGCTTAAATTCCTTGCAAGAGTCACTGTGACTGACTTTTTATTTTCTACCCCACAAAGTCCCCTTTTGTGGAAAGCTTCAGAGATCTGGGAATTTGGCTAGACAACGAGATGCAAAGGTTGAGGTTCTTCACATGAGAAAGTTCAAAACCACAGGAGCTCACCTCCCAGGAATACACATCAGACAACTGGCCAGCTAATCAATATTATAGATGGCTATTATTCAAACTGAGCCACCCATCACACAAAATTATTTAACATTTTATGATCACAAATAATTAAGGTTAGGGCACTAACCCTAAGGTAAGGTTAGCAGCCTAGTGAGACCTACTTCTATGTTATTTTTTAGGGTAAAAGAAATGCTTTCACCTATAACATATGGAAGCAACATTCTGGGTGTTGCTCCAGAAGTTAAAAATATTTTCATTGAAAAGCCCCTTACTAAAGTTAAACCTAGGTGTATATAAGTATTAATGGATATGATATGCGCACATCAACATTATAGTTACTTTTATCTGGATTTTCTTCCACTTCATGGAAGTAAAAAGATTTTGTACTATTTCTCACTAAACTAAGTGGTTAGAAAAGAACTTAATGTAAGAACTTACTTACACAACCACTAAACTCCTAGCACCAAATCTCAGCTATGTGATGCACAGAGAAAGGAGACCAAATCAGAGCAGCAAGTAGATTCTAATTGCATGGAATGGGAGAGGTCTAATAGTGTGTCTCAAAAACCTGGTCCTTAGCATATCGTAGACTCCAACATCAATACTAACAGTTCCATGGTTCCTTTCAAAAACTCATGCTGATAAATCAAATCCATCTTGTGTTAAGAACAATGAAGCCACCATAGGGGGGTATTTAGTTTTCCTACTTAAAATCCCACAGAATCTAATGAAGCTGACCCCAGAGAAGAAATGTGATGGGAGGACTCCAGGGAATTAGCCAAAAATCTTATAGCTGTTAGTGTAAACTCATTGAACTGGAAACCGTTGTGTATATACTTCCTACCTATAAATCTCTCATATCGTAACTGATTAAGGCAGAATAGGCATGATCCCGTTCCCACTGATGACAATGGCAAAACTCCAATTGACTGCTTCATTCCTGGATTTGGCAAAAGAAGAATTCATCAGCTACCAATTACTGTTCAGCATAAAGGACTTGGATGTTTCCTAAGGTTTTTCTTACCTCACCCAAAAGATATTTTCTCACTTTAACCTATTTGTATTTCTACTGCTAAGCAGAACGCAATGGACTGAAGTCATGCAGAGGGTGAGGAAAGCCTAGAAAACTTACTGCATAAAGAGACAATCTGTTAAGGTTTCTTAATACCTCTTGTGCTCCTAGTCTCAAAGTCCCTTTCTATTATTTGTATTACCTTCAGTATTTCTTCAAAAGAGCAACAGCCTTTTCTCTAACAATACAGTCCCACTGCTTTAAAATGCTACTGTAGCACAAAATAGTAATGAAAAAAACCCCATTACGTTTCACCACTACATCTCTAAACACTCTATACCAGGAACAGCGCAGTAAACTGCCTCAAAGACTTCAGGTCAAAACAACATAAGGAAATTGATTCCTTCAAGCACTTCACAATATTTTACTAACTCAAATCATGAAAGACTAAAAAATATGGAAGTTATTTAAATGAAATATAATTTTTCTCAATTTGACCCTTTAGAAATGCTCAAGGGAATCAATGTCAGGCGCCTGCATTTGAAGGGTCACCATTGCAACAAGAGTTTCAGGTACGATACTGTTCTTTAAAAATCCTCATCAAGATCTGGTCAAAGGAACTGGCAACCCCAAGTAACTATATTCAAATTGAGCAGCATCAGGCCACAATCTTTATCAAGACTGGCTCTGCTTACATCTGATCTTCCAAGCCAGTGGAAGAAAGTATAACACCAGACTTTTTTTGCTGGTATAGAAAGATACATATTAATTTTTTACAAGATGTTGCCTTTGCCATTACTTTTTTTTTTTTTTAATATATTTCCTTGTTGGAACCTGTTTAAACACATGTATAGCTTGGTTAGCATCCATAAATGTACATAACTGATTTTTAAAAGAAATTTATTTTTGTGGTATTCTGCTTAAAAAAATAAAATTGAAAATGGAGGTTAGCCCTAAAGTAAGCCCTTTCTGCAGTGCAAACAAAGCTAAGTTAGCTCCTCGCTTTCCCTCAGACTTTGAAACTTCATCCATGACTACAAAATTTACCTCACAAAGCAAATACTTCAGTATCACTGTATCATTGTGATATATGGAACAGCCAGGAACATAAGTTCTGAAAAAAACAGCTTGTAGGTGTGTGAAACACTTGTACTTCTGTACAAAGAAGCAAACCTTGCTGCAGATGTTCAGCAAAAAATAAAATTAGAACAACATTTACATAAAGTGTGTCAGTACAAAACCTGGGTGCCTGGAAATACTGCAGAGTGTTCAGCCTTTGCTGGAGCTGAAATAAACTTAGCATGGCTGACTCGAGTTCGAGCAGTTCTGGTTTACCAGCAGAACAGCCACGGTTCAGCATACGCTAAGCCACAGGTTTAAGAAAAAGAGCTCACAGACTGACAATCAGTTTTGTTACAAAGACATCTCCAGTGCTGGTGTCACACGAATGTTTAGCAATGCTTATTTCACTTAGCAGTGAGCCCGAGAAAAGTATTTAGTCCCATTTCTCATCTCATCCAAAAGGAAAAGGTTGTCATTAGCCTCTTCAATCTAACTAACCTTCAGTCAGGAAAAAGGCAATGTCTTTTAAAACACAAAAATATTAATAACTGTAGGCAACAGAGTTCACAGCTGAAAAAAGTTTGTGGTGCCTTAATAATGACAGAAAATCAAAGCAGCTCCCAATACATCTTATTTTCTAGCCCAGCTTTTAACAATATTTCTATTTATGAATACATACTCAATAAGAGAGCATTTACAGTGAGAAAAATTGTACTTCTCCACCCATCAATTTAGGGCTTGAAAACAGAATTCTTTGCCTTTTTTCAGCATGCCACCCTTTAGGGCAAAGAGTGGTAATGAACACCTACTAGTCACACAGAATTATAGTGCTCTTTATTTCACCCAGGGCTGAAAAAATTTCCAAAGGTTTGGAATCCTGAAACCTGTAAACAAAATCTGTGGAGCAGATAAAATTTTAAATGGCACAATGCAATTAAAGCTGAATTCAATTTGAGCGCACCCTGTCCATCTGTCAGAGGGAAACAAAAGCCGAGGAGCTCCATTATTGCTGAATCCCTGCTCTTGTTAATTTGCTTGCTGAGAGATTTCAATTTCTAGGAAGTGCACAAATTAGTGTTCAGTCAGGGCTAGATCCTCAGTAAGTATAAGCAGATGGTGGAAATCAGCCCTAATCAAGTAGCCAAAGCCCTTTTTTCTGTCTGATTAAAGCATTTTAATCCTTTCATATTGTCTGTGTTTTTTAGTAAATATCTACCATAATTTTTTCCTCCTCCCTCTTTGCTATAATTTTTATTGCAAAATAGAACAAAGTTAAGTTTCTAATAGATTTACTTATTTTTACAAGAGTGTACTTTTTAACCATACTAGTGTACCTTGGGCTAGGCAATGTGGCCAATTAGATTATCCCATTTATTCAGTTCACTGAACTTTTTTTTTTTTTTTTTTTAACTGAAAACAAAATAGTTACTATACAGCCAGCTAAAGCAACATATACTGTTTAGCTAGTTTCTGATTATCTGGAATACTCTTCCAAACAGTGAATTCATTATGATTATGATTAAGAAGTTTAAAAAAAAAAAACAACAAAAAAAAAACAACAAACAAAAAAACACAGCAAGTAATTGTGCCAAATGATGATACTATGTTTTGTGAAATTTCCTACCTCTCTGGTGGAAAAGAAGCTGATTTTTCTATTAGTACAAGCCACGCAGATGTCCATTGCAGAAGGAAAGCATGTTTATACCACAAAAGAAGGCCCTAATAACTCATAGATGCCACAGGCATTTGTGAATAATGAGAGCTAAGATTAACACAGAAACATTACAAATATTATTGTGAATAGAATACAATACATAATTAACTCTTCACATTTTAATGAAAAATAGCAGAATTTGTTATTTCAAAGGTTACTTACTGTTGAATTTGCAGATAATGGTAAGTATAAGGGAACTGCCTAACTGAACATGTATTTACAGAGCCAAGATAAGAATAACAAACAAAACAGCCCTAAATTTGATTTGCATAAAATATACATGGTGAAAATTTGACTGCAATTTATGTTGCTTTATCCTTTTTTAAAAAATAGATTTTTTAAAAAAGCTGGTATCTTTTAGACCAAAATCTGTTTAACATTATTATATATGTTACACTTTCATGTGTGTATTATATAAAACAGCTGAAAAATATAAACTTTGATAGCTGGATCTACACAGAAGTGTGTAAAACAATAACCTTAGGGACACATTCTTCAAAAACAGTACACAGGATTTAGCCACACATTTGCCATTAAAATTAATGGGAGTTATTTAGCTATAAATCCTGAAGAAAAGACTTTGAAAATGTACCCCTTAAAGTCAACACCATCAACATAATGCACAAGGATGGAGGAAAATTGAATTTTGAACAATGAAGAACTTGAATATAAACCATGTGTAGTATTTTCACTGAATGATATTTCGGTATCCTGTAAAGCAACTTTATTGCCTAACTGCCATATTAAAAAACCCACACCTAATATTTTCAGAAATGCGATAAATAAGAACAGATGATTACTTCCATTTATCAGAGGTTAAAGTCACAACAATAATGAAAAATAGCTCCTCAATAAGTATCTGAAGTGGAACTGAAATTTATCCAAAGAACATTTTTAAATCTACTAAATATGCTTCTAAAAATTTAGAGGTGTTAGTACTGAGGGTTTTTTCAATACAGAAACCCCAGATACAAACACATCTACTATATGCTGATTCCTGATTTAATACACCCGCATTTTCCATGTTTTCCTCTACTTTTCATATTAAAGAACCTTTATTTCTCCTAATAGCCTCAAGCAAGTCTCCTTCTAGTCTCCTAAGCAAACATTAACACTTACATTAGCGTAACACTTGTAAAGCAGCTTTTCTTTTAGTAAAATGAAAAAAGGCACCAGGTTCATCACTGAATTAATCCCATAGAGAGACTTGATCCATTTGTAGTCCCATTCCAACCCTGGTCTCCCAAATGCCCACTTCCTTCTCCCATGCGCCCCTAGAGAAGGAGGAATACCAAAGCATATTCTACTAAAAGCTATTTTTCAGCAATAAAAAGTAAGCTGGAAAGTTGGGTTTGGTTTAAGATTATAATAAAGGTTGTCCCATCATTTCAAATGGAATTTTGTGATATGAAGACTAAAGGACAGTGCCATCCCTCACAAAAAAAAAAAAAAAAAAAAAAGTTTCCAAATGTACTTCTACTTTTTCCAAGAAATAAAAAAGAACTTACTCCCATGCCCTTTCATGCCTCAGTTTACTTTTGGAACTGAGAAGATGTCTTGGTGACAACTACTAAATATTACACCAAAAGTACAGATTCAATTCCTATGGGCCACTGAATACCTGTAACTGAGAAGAGAGGCCCCACTCTGCAAGACAGAGGCACCTCATCCATTTTCAGGCTTTCACACCATGCTAATTGCTTAAAAACAATATTAATGAGACAAATGGTGTGCCAAATAATCATTCCAAGCATGTAAACTCAGTTCAGGATTATTACAAACTTCCTAAAAATAGCAAGTTCCTATCTGGACCACAACACAGAAAGCAACATTGTTTGTTGCTGCAGCAGGATACATTTAAACATTAAAATACCAGTAACCTAGATGAATGAGAAGTGAACTCTAGACACGTTCACCTTGTTTTCCACACTCATGTCACCTTCTTGAATCTAGCCAGAATAAAATTTGAATTTATTTAGAATCAACCATACAATGTTGCCAAATACTAAGATAAAACATAACATTTCACTAATTTATGAAACCAAAGGAATTTTTTTTGCTTAACAAATAAAAGTATTGTTTTTTCATGTTACACTTTAAATCCTTCAAATCCTCCACTCTTTGTTTTATATATAATTTCTTTCTTGAGTTGCAATATAATTACCTAAAATTTTGAATATAGATTAATTTTTGTTACATGCAACATGATCACACATATTGCAAACATATGCATCAACACATCTGTGTTCCACCCTTTGATTGCTGTAGTACAAGCATTACTTTAAGAAAGAATTGATGCCTTAAAAATCATATACTGTTCAGACAAAACCAATCTGATACTGTGTTTTAAGTACTGTGTTTAAAAATGTAAACTGTTCTTGACAGCATGGAGATTCTTTTTCAGCCTTTTTTATTACTATTACTGCAGCTGTGACCTTATATATCCACTATACATATAGTATAAGCCATATATATACTTGGTAGAACACTTGAAATGGGAATGTGAAGAAGTTGTCTGCAAACTGCAAAAAAGGTTCACATATAGTTTAAGAGTCACAGCATGCTTATCATGTTGATCAATATTATCTCATTTGCATATACTCCATATGGCAGCATTCATCTGTTGTCTTTTGCTTATACTTAGACCAAGGACTCCTTGGGGCAGGAACTGAGTGTCTGCTCTGAGGAGTGCAGTGGTCCACAGTGAGGACTTCAAGAGACAACAGTGATGTCAATTGGAACAGAAATACAGAAAATAAAAAATACAAGCTTTTCACAGCTAGTAAACAATGTAATTCTTCTTTAAAAAGAAAAAATCTAGATTCTAAAATTCATATTAAAAACCAAACAAATTTTTGATTACTGATAAAATTGTCACAGGTGATACTAATACTTTGAAAAAAACTTCTGAAATCAAGATTGGGCAAGTTTCTTACAGAGATATTAATGCGGATATAAACTAAAGGACATCCAACAGTCTGTGTTATTGTAAGCAGACAACAGTACATTATACTACAGATATTTATGCAGTTTTGCAGACTTACCAGCTTGAGGATGCACTTTATTTTTTGCACATCTGCAATTAAGATCATTAACAATATTTAAAACGAAACAGCTAACAACGTACTCATTCCTTTCTTTTTTCATGAGAAAACATCAGGTACCCATCATCTACAAAACTCTGCAGTATGAACTCTACCTCATCTACCTCAAGATTCCTTGAGCAAATCACCACACCTCTTAAATGTCATTTATCTACCTTATGAATATGAACACACCTCTAAGGTACTTTGGGTAATTTGCTATTTGGCTTTTAGACTTCAAATAAATGAATGTTATTGACAGAACTTTATGCAATGGAAAATTTATAAACTAAACTCATCAAGGTCTTTTTCAACATGGTTTACAAACAAACTGAATCTTTGGAGGAGATTGACAGGAAAACTCTTTGCAGCATCTTAGCATGTTCTCTGCAATACAGTAGGAAAATATCATTAGCTATTCAAAGTAAAACTTTCAGCAAATGTGCCTAAGACATATTGACCTTCATATAGTCAGGAAATGCATCTTGCATGTTTATGTGCTTTTAAATATAATTTGTCTAAACTGTCTGAAGTAAATCAAAAAGCTATCACTCAATCCTCTCAGTAGAAAGGGTAAATTTTAATTGCAGAACTTAAAACCTCACAATTAAAAGCTGTGTTGCTACTTAAAGCTAGCACAAACACAAGAATGAGAGTTCATGCATACAAATCAGCTTTTCTACCACATACAGAAGGGTTCTGCAGAATAGCCTGATGAATAGTCTGCACCTTCTAAATTTAGATACAAGGAAAAAGAAGTGAAATATTAGCCATGTTTTAAGAAAATATAAATTCCTTTCTTGTCACTTTGATTTCTGAATGACTGTGTGATAATCCACATTTGATTAGTGAGAAAGCTAAAATGATGTTGATAATTCAAAGGTAAGCATGCAAATAAAAGATATGATGAGAAATAAATGCAACCAGAAACCGGAGAGAGTGGGTTTTTGTTGGTTTTGGGGTTTTTTGGTTGTTTGTTTGGTTTTTTCCCTGGAGCAAGGCATTTGCAGAAAACCTTTCAGTAAGCAATTTATTATTTTCTAACTTACAGAAAAAGCCCCAGCTATAGAATCTCACACAGTCAATCCAACAGGTAGACGGAACTAAATATTCATAAACACCAACCATGAAAAAAAGGGGAAAAAAACAGTCATTAAAAAAAAAAATTACATACTTCTCAACTCTGTGTTCATGATTTTGTGCCAGATTCTCAGCTGTTTTACCTTAAAAGTTCTTCTCTTAGTTAATGGGTCCATGTCTGTATGCCAGATGAAATTCTAGCCTTTTGTCTGCAAAATTCATTTTGTCAGGAAGGAGAGAAGGTAGAAATGGCATACAGTTAATAAACACCCTGGCATAACCTTGCACTAATCTTCTTCAGGGAGAGATTTAGGGCTTAAGGCAGGCATTCCCAATGGACTCTAAACCACCTCTAGACTCCTTACAAAGTTGACAGAGATTTTCACCAATTTAGCATCAGAACATCTAAGCTACCATTTTCCTAAGCAGCAGGAACCTGAACCTGAATCACAACTAATGACTCTGAACAAACATAAGTGGGCACTGATATTATCATGGCACCTAAAACCTTTGGATTTTGTATTGTCCACATGTTGGTGAATGTACTAAGCAAATTTTTCATCAATTTTAAGGATAATTCTTTGAAATTCAGTACACCAACTTGGGTTCACAAATTTGGGTTCTACCAGTGCTGGCCCAACTAATAAAAGCATAAGAAATTCCTTTCCTCTGGTTTAGAAGAAAGAGAACTGTACCTGAGATAATGGTGGCAAATTGAAAAAGGTACTGGAGTTGTCATGCACAATTTATCTATTATGTCCCCCCTGGCTTATCACAGGATAGTCTTTTAATATTTTTTGTCTTGGCATAAGGAGAGAGGCATCTCTGACTGAGGTGATAGAGCAGAAGAAAGGATTTGGAGGGGGTGAAAGAGAATGCTAATTGCAAAATCATGTATTATTTTTCTTGTGTCAAATGAACACTGCACCAGACATGTCCCTGGGAAAAAGAAGTTTCAAAGGTTTCAAAAGCATCCCTGGGAAGAAGAGGTTTCAAAGACTATCTTATTGCAGACAAATGTTCAGGAATAAGCACCAGGTCGTGCTTGCTTAATGCCAGGTTTGACTTGAAAATCCTAACTTTCTCTTATTTATAATTTATTAAAATATTGGGGAATATCTATTGTGGGGACAAAAAAAAAAAAAAAAAAAAAAAAAAAAAAAAAAAAAAAAAAAAAAAAGGTATGTCACCTAAATTGAATTCAAGTATTCAAGTTTAAGTAGTACTTAAAATCTGTAAAGCCATCTAAGATCAAAACATAGTTTCCAATCCTAGTTAAAACTGCCAAAACTCAAGCCAGTCCTTTGTCCTTACTGCTCTTCTGCTATTTAAAACAAGTCGGGTAAATTAAAAAGCAACTTCTTCATAATCAATAGAAATAAATCTGGATTTCTATTTTCCAGTGTCTAGTACCCTGTCTTGATGGAGCCTTTTGGCCTCACCTTACCTTGGACCAAGAAACAGCAAATACTGAAGTCGTTAGCTCTAGGGACATCAGTATATGCTCAATCCTGCTTAGTGCCAGCAAGGTTTCTAGCATTTGACTGATGCACATGACAAAGCACCTGAACCTGACTGCCTGTACCTACTAAAGGAAGCATTCCCCAAAGAGGATATTTCTCTTCTGGATATTTCTCTTCAGTATGTCTCCTCTGAGTCAAGAGGTAACATGAACCAGTCTTGTAGAAAGTACAGTAATCCAGGAAAATGCACATCCCGTCTTTAACACCTGCTAGCAGGATTTTCATACCACACATTTATCAGAGACCTGACTTACTTGAAGAAGAAGGATTAGTTATGTTTCCTGGCCAATGGGATATATCTGAGATAAATCCAGGAAGATTGTTTTGCATAATTTGCCACAGTTTCAAGGATTAACATAGAGGCAGGTCACAAAGAGTTCATCTGCCTACTATTTTATTTTTTCCATTAGAAAATAATTCAAAAGGAAGGTAAAGATTTGTTTTGGGGTTTTTTGTTGTTGTTTGTTTGTTTGTTTTTGTTGGTTGTTTTTTTCAAGAAACAGTCTGAAAACAATGGTGTTTGAAGTTCAGGAACTTGGATAATTTCTGGATTCCACTTCTGTAAAAGTGGAAAACAAAAGAGAGGAAGCTGTTGGACAGCTAAAGTAATTTCCCTTTGATGTCTTTTGTTGTCCTTTTATTTAGCCAGTGCTGAGTATTTCCATTGGAAAGATCACCCTATCCTCATGCCTCACCTAGACCAACACTTGAACCAACACCTTGTAAGAGATGAGGTTAAACCACAAAATGGAGAAACAGGTAAATATGCAGGTCTTACTTCTTTAAGAAAACAGGATAAAAATACATATTACATACATGGGTGGAAGTGTTTAAAAAAGAGATTAAAAAGTACCAACCTTATACCACCTAGGAATAAGTTTTCTGAACAGTACCGATCTCCACCACAAATAATGCAAAAAATGAATGAAAAGTCCACATCTTCCCTATTTTAGCACCATTGAAGTATACATAAATACTTTGTTTTTTAAAAAACTTTTCTTCAAAATACTTCTTTAAAAATATCAATCCTCATTTTTCTTTTCACTAGAACAGGAAATTTCAAACACCTATTCTCAAATGTAATCTAAAAATCGAATAATTTATTTACTTTATTTGATACAAATAACCATCAGAAATACACAGTTTGTGAATTAGATCATCATAGAATCACTATGGGTTGTCTGGGTTGGAAGGAACCTTAAAGACCATCTAGTTCCAATCCTCTCACCACAGGCAGAGAACTTCCACTAGACCAGGTTGCCCAGGGTCCCATTCAACATGACCTTCAACACTTCAGGGATCCACAGCTTCTCTGGGCAACCTGTTGACTCCAAATAGAAAGGAATGAGAAACAGGTAATATTTCTGACAAAGCAAAAGTAAATTACCCACAGAAAGAGGTGCTCAGCATTCCTATATTAAAAAAAAATTAAGCATCCCTATAAAAAAAATATTAGTGCAGACCCTCAGTTGGTGAAAACTATAACAGGTCCACAGACTCCATTGACATTAAGTTAAATTACACCAGCTACAAAACTGTCCCCAAGCACTATACTCATGCTCTGGTAAACACTAACTTAATACACATTCTGAAATGCATCTTCTCATTTAGACAAGGCTTCTCAAGGAGGATCACCTCATAGGTACAACTGCCTTTTACTGTTTGCAGTAAAAGACAGTCTGTGAGGAAATCACTTTGCTTATGCTGTGAAAGTGTTTCATAGAGGTTGAACCAGGAGCAAGTGGGAACAGCTTCTATATAGGAACAGCATCACAGCAAGTGAGGGTGGATACTCAAAACTGCTTCTTCAACCATTCTAAACGTGGACCACACTGTGGTAATCTGAATATAAGCAAAATAGTGCTATTTTTTTCTGTACGGGCAAAATGCTAGACTTTCTATTAAATGAATTTAATTTGCAATAAAAACTAAGTTATGCTTAAGCACTGAATTATTTTTGTAGTCACAGTATTCATCTAGGAGTTGGACACTACGATCCTTGTGGGTCCCTTCCAATTCTATGCTGCTAGAGCCAAACGCCTTTTTCTTTATAACAAAATAGAATTCCTTAAATAATAGGTAAATAAATAAACAAAATCATAAGAATACAGTCTCCGCCAAGGTCTTTACTGATATGTACCAGGAGCACTATTTAAAGCTATCTTAAGAAGTTGTGATTTACATAGTCAACATTTTTCCAAAATGTCAAAGTTTTGTGTAAAAAAAAAACCAAAAAAACACCTTTAAAGAATAAACAAAGAATACAACAATTGTTTTTGGAATAGGAATACGGCACTTTCTCTACCACTTGGTTTTCCATCAGTAACAGCATTTTCACACCCTGCAAATGTTACATGCAGATTTGGTAGAGCTTTCTCTACCACTTTAAATTATGGGAAACTTTAAGTATGCCAAGCATGAAGGAGCTAATAAAAAGGAGGCAAGTCCAACTGTACACTTTATTTGTACCTCAGTTAAATTCTTTCAGAAAAATAATTTAAAGAATGTTTTGCTCCAATCTTCTCTGAATTCGTGTTCACATGGTAAGGAACAATACCACTCTCCATTATCTGCATTTTTATGTATCCTTAAATTGTCAGAATTTTCATATACTGATTCTTATGTAGTTTTAGGAACTTGCTTTTGCAAGGATCAAAAGCAGAGAAATTCAGCTGCTAGTTTTAGTACCACTGAGTGGCTCTACATAAGCAATCTTCTGTACTTGGAAGGAGCAACACAAAATAGTGGCCAAAAAAAGGACAGTGGGAATTTTGCAGCTGTCTTTAACACCAGGATCTCACATTTTGCTCTTGACAAAAAGGTAACAATTGCTCTTAGTTCCTCCATGCAGAAAAGTTCAGTGTTCTCCACTCAGTATGCCCCTCAGCATCATGCAACAGCACCAACAGCAGTGGATGAACAGATCTTTTCACAGCGCACCAGAAAGAGAAGAACCAATAAATCCTTTCTGCTTCTCCTTTCTTATTTATTCAAGCATTCCACAGATATTATTCATTACATTGTCTCTCCATAACGACCAAAATATAAGGTCTGTGTTATTACTGAAATATTTGATGACTCCTCAAGTGATTGTCATCTTTCTTCTAAACACAATATCAGGAATTTCACCACTTATCATGAAATTATGTATCTCAATTTTTGTTAAAATTAGTCTAAATAAAACAAAGTCTGAGAAGCTATAATGTACATTATCTATTAAGATTACAGGTGAAAAAAAAAACCCTAAAACAAACAGAAGCAAGATATTTACTGAAAATCAAGTTTATTGTGATTTTCAGTCAATCTGAAATTCTAGGATGAAAAATCTGCATGTAACATTTGCAGGGTGTGAAAATGCTGTTACTGATGGAAAACCAAGTGGTAACACACACATGCATACAACCTACCACATGAAAAGTACTACTGGCTAACACACTTCCAGAAGCAGCTGTCAGAGACACACATTAAAACATGAGTCTGAGTGCTGCCAGGGTGGTGGAACTGAGCACAACTTCGTATCTCGCTTCCGGTATTATGTCAGCATCACTCTAAGCAGAGGCGACAGCCTCCGAAAGAAATTTAATCCAGCCCACATCTTGTGGACTGGGTGGATGATGAAGATTCAATTCCTGGTAAATAAAGAAAATCAATAAATAGGGAGTTCCTTAGTATTTCTCTCTAAATGAAGAGAGAAAAGAAACATGAATTTTGAAAGTGCAGCCAGTATAATTTAGATCAATCTAGAAAACAACATTCAGATGTTTGTGCAATTGCCCAAAAAACATCAAAACATCTAACTAATTTGGAACAGTATTCCTTAGATTACTGCTTTCATAAACCACTTTCATCACCCATTACAAAAAAATGCACACAAATTCCTTTCTGGATATAAGTATAGTTGCATAATATTTATTTCTGTTCATTAGCATGCTCACTTTGTTGATATATTGCCCTCATATCATATGGGGGAAGAGGAAATTGGAACCAAAACCAAAAAGCAATTTAATTATTTTAATTAATTCCAGCTTTTGAAATGACACAGAATGCTACTGAATATTTAAAAAGCTATACATACCAAAATATATTTATGCTGCATTGTACAAAATGGAATGCGGCAGGAAGGTATTCTTTTAGGCTCACGGAGAAGTTGCACTGGAAGATATCACAGTCTAGATCATAAGTGCACTTCGTTTAAATGTAAATAGGTATTTTGGATGGTTAATATGCAGTATGTTAATGCAATTTATAGATTACCAATAATATCAAAAGAAAAGCACATTTGTAAAACTGGTTGCCAATCTATAAGATGCATGCAATCAAGAAACAATTGCTACGGAATAAGGGGTCCTGGGCTCACTATATTCCTTCACTCTATTTTAACATATTGGACCAACTAACTAAACTAATTAGTTAAAAGTAGAAGTGCAACCTGAGTAACCCTCATAAAGAATGTAAACTAGATGGGTGGGGAGGTCTATAGGTGTCAATCATTAACAAAATGCAAACTGTCAAGCTTGCTTTGCTAACAAACTGTCACATCAACAATATGCAGTTAATGACTACAAATTAACTGTATACCAGATGCTTGACACTTTGTTATGACACTTAGCAAGCTAGTTGACATTTGGGGGATCAAAGCTTCTTTAATTACACTTTGTATAACATGTGCAACCTTTATGCTAATGTCCACATATTCCTTGGAGCACGACTGTTCAAGTGGCAGAGGCTGGGGTTTTTTGGACTTTGAAACAATCCAGTAAATCTGGATTTTAACTGAAACAAAACTGCTTTTACATCATTATTCAGTATTACACCCTGTCTAAAATAACTCTTTAACTTGATGTACTATACCATATTCACTCACTTATAGACACCCTCTGCGTGAAATAATGCATTTTCAAACAGTGTTAACAGTATCTATAAAAGAGAGAAGCACTAGACACACTGCATTTAAAAGCATCTCTGTGTTCAAACTGATGTCTAGAATCAATGCTACACATTGATATGTCTTTCCTAAACTAAATTAACTTTCTCATCACACAACTAAATGTAGGACACAGTACTAACAATGCTTTTATTTAGCCAACGCTTACTATATAGTTTGTCATGCTCACAGAAAAAGTATTAACCAAAAGCAGCCTCAGGTTTGCAAATCCATTGCCTTACTGCAACTGTTGTTGCAAAGGTGTGCTTTCAACCATTTTAACTTTCCCATTTATTCCTTAAAATACAGGTCCCCAAATTTCACAGAAATTGTATGCAAGTTGAGGAAGGAAAAAAATATCATAATCCTAAGTACTAGAGACTTCTCTTAGCAAGGGAAAATAGCCTTTAAAGCAAAACATAAAGTCAAAAGTAACATCTGCCTTCCTATTCTGGACAAAAGTGATACTTGGAAGAAATACTATAAAGGCATAAATTCAAATGGCCTTTTTCCATCCTAGATGCATGACTCAGATTTTAAAATACATTTTTATTTGGATTACCTTAACACCATTTAAGACCACTCACCAATTCAGGTTTTACCTTATAGCACTTATTGCACTGGATGTTAGCTCTGCTGAATGTTAACTGCTATGATCATCACAGTACATCAGTGGAGATTAACTCTGTGGAGGGTTTCTCAATACCTCTGGGAAAAGCTTTCAAATTGCATGAAACACCAAATCTGGGTTTACATGTCTTAGCCACTTGCCAATTACTTTATTCTCCTTGTTCTATGTGAGCTGCTAAATTAATTTTCTGTAAATTCACCGCTTTGTGCAATTTTTGTCCTAACAATGTAATACTAATAAGCCAAATCATTTGTACCCTTATTTGCAGAATGCTAGCATCATAAACTGTATTGACCAGACTCATCTAATCTAACAGAGGTCTAAAGCAAAAGCATCCCTATCTAAGCAAATCATTCCTTACCCTCAACTGAAAGGAACAGGAAATTTTAAGTCACAATTCATACGTTCTATTTTAGATGTTCACATCAGGGGCAGATAAGCAGTGCTCTGGAAGTGTTTATTTCTCTTTTACATAGCCCAGCTGCAGATGAATCCCTTCCTCAGGGCTTCCGGTAGGATCTATCAGAACTATTCTATCCAGGCATCTACTGGGTCATGAAAAACACCTGTAGCTTGTCTACATGAGTAGCTTAGCAAAGTTACTCATTCATGCATCTGACTTGATCTTGATAGCAAACTTGATCACTTGAAGGTTCAGAGTATCGGAATTACTCAAACTCATCTAAGTTAAGAGTTCCCATTAGCAGCCAGGAAAGACAACAGGAAAAAAGCTAATCTTAGACACTTTCTAACCAAGTCAGGGATACAAAAAAGGGTATCAGCGCTGTAAATGAGAGCTTGACCACCCAGCTGGATAAACTGTGTGAAAAAGGATATTAATATGCAGGATATTGATTTTTTTGTTTGTTTGTCAGGATTCAGCTGGATCTTTAGGTCCTAAGACTAAGGACACTGCCATCATGACTCAGATGGTATCAAAGCCATTTAAGTGGCGTTATTTATCCTATTCTATTATCTACGATCCTCTTAATTCCTATACGTAACTACTTAATGCCAGATAGAGTTTATTTGTGTCATAATCTAACTAATAGTTAAAAAATATGTGTATTTATCTGCTTTCCATTGCATGGCACAACACTGCATGTGGTCAAATAACCATCGATGCACATCCTTTTTATTAGAAATCCTTTTAAAGCGTCACCTACCATCTACAAAAAACAGCAGAGAAACCAAAAAGCTGCAGAGATGATCACAGAGAAACATGAAGTGAGAATCTGTTGAGTGAATACCCCATGCAATGCTCAAAACTCACTGTCTGTAGTGATACACTTCCAAATACTATTTTAACCCAGCTATCAAATCCAAAAGATCTGTTAATTCAGTCCACATCTTTACTCAGTTCTCCCCTTTATTATAGGTAGAGACAGTGGTATAATTCCATTCTGTAGTCACTTAAAGAGTAAGATTTGGGACAAATCTGATTTTCCAAGCTCTGTTATATTTAACAGTTTTGGTTTTCAGATTCTTTGTACAAAAGCAACCATATTCTGGCTTGCAGAGCATGCAAGTAAATGAAAACCATGAAGAAGCATTCCACAATAGGAATCCCAAATTTCACTTAAATTAATTTTGGCTAATTGTTTTACACTAAATAAATAAAAAAGGAAAACTATCAAACTTTATGACAGCATCCTATATCTATTAGGGGACCTTATTTTCTTTCATCTTTAAAAGTATTACTCAGATGAAAGGCAGATGGTTTAGACCCAGAATGATTATACAACTGATATAATATCAGTGGTTATCTATTAGGAAAATACTGGAATTATCATTTCCATTATTTCCAATATGCTGCTGTGAGCTATGTTGTAATAATTCTGTAAGCTTCCTAATATAATTTTAAGTGCTACATGTTTGAAAAAAGTAAAAATTATATGAATATACCCACTTATGAAAAAAGCTTTCACTGATTAGAGCTCATTTCCCTAATATACAGATTTCTAAAGACAGCTCTATTTTAGTTATGTAAAGCATGTAAAAATTGGCATGTGCTCAATCACAGCTGAATTTGAAATTAGCCTGTCATTTTAGACACCATACTTTGAGGGTGGGAGAGGGGAAGCTCCTCCAGAAAAACTTTTCCTGGAGATGAAGTGGCTAATGGTCTGCTGGCACGACAACGTTTTGCAGCAAGATGTTATCGGTTTACTGTTATTTTCCAGGCAGAAGAAAGAAGAGATGCTATTTCTTCAGAAAAGACCCCAAATGTCACTTTTCTCTTTGCAGAACTAACAAATTCCGCCAATAATGCCCTACTCTGGCTCTCATCTTGCAGCCCCTAAAGAAATACAAGAAAGCTTCTGATTCAAGTGAGAAGACATGCAGCTGTAGGATTGCTTTAATTCACATATGCATACATACTTACGCATACATAGAGTCTTTCATGTGGGAAAACAAATCGTTATTTCTTTGGGAATATTCAGCTCAGAAAAAGCTAAATATCTTCTCATTAACTGAAATCAGAAACATTAGAAAAAGCCAGCCTCATTACTGCTATGTTTAGCTTATTTTTACCCATTTCCTGAGCAGAACATAACTGTATTTTTTTTGTTGTTGTTCTGATTAAAATGGGCACTGACTTTTTCAAGCTGTAAAAACAAAACCGATCTTTAAAACCTGCTTAAATTCATCACCAGAGTTCACAAACTTTATGAGAAAAAAATATTATGGGTCACTGTATGAAAACTGAATTTGAAGTAAAGCTTTTCATAAGTTAGCAAAACCCCTTGATATCCAAACAGCATGCACATAATGATACTAAAAGCTCACAATGGAACTTCAGAGGGCTATCAAGCCGTGAAAGATCTCATAAAAAGAAAAGTGATTAACTTACTTAAACTGAGCAGGAATAGGAGTCAAAACCACCTCTTTCTTACTTCTTCTCATACATACAGCATTTTGCTTTGGAATAAACTGATCTCACTATTATCATTTATCAGAAAAGAAACAAATTATAGGTAATTTAGTTAGTTCATAGAAAAATATTCAGCTGCTCAAAAAATAAGTAATTCAAGGAACAACAACTTCCTAATGTGAATTGAGGCTGAAAAACATGAAAATTCTTTTTTCAAAAATGTCTTCAATGTATTGATTAGTAAACTAGTAAGCAATTTTACTGGTTTATATCCTTTTATACATTTAAATAAATTCTATTTATAAAACCTCTTGATTTAACAGCTGTAAATAGTCAACAGCATTTTTAAAATAAGTAATTAAATGAACACATCCTACCAAAGCAAAAAGTACTCACTAAAACTGAAAAGCCCTACAACTGCTTGGTAATGCGTCCTTAATCAAGACAAAAGTAGTTGGTGGGATGTATTACAGTTAAGAGGATGTATCCAGAGCAGATGGAAGTTTGCTCTCAATTTATGACCCCTAATAAAATCAATTAGATTAAGCACAAAAACCTTGAGTAAGGAAATGGTAGCTAAATACATGAAGTTCAAAAGAAATGAAAGTTGTTAAAGAAGAATTATTTAAAGGTTTTAGGTCACTTAGCAGTCTCACACAGAGTTCAGAATAGTTAGGTAGAATAAATATTTGTTTCACAAAATGTAACCTGCTTAAGATGTTAACACTGAACATTTTCCAGGTTTGCAGGATAATGCAATCATTTCAAAATACACAACACAGACCTTCTTAGACTATGATACCATGTCTGTGCTTAAGCCCTAGAGAAATGTTTTCATAAATCAAGGAGATACCTATGGAAAAGAAAAAAGAGAATTCATATTCTCCTATCAGGCAATTTATGGACAATGGAAATATGTTCCACTATTCTGTACAGTCCTCGGTATTCCACAGCCACAGTATCCTGTATACATCAGCTAGTATTTATTTTGTTCCTTAAATTAAACATGAAAAACAGTCATATACTCAAGTGCTGTATTTTTTACTGCTTGTTGACTTGGATCCTGGGACATGACTACCATAATGCAAAAGTAAATCATTCAGGCTTTAGATGTCCTTGGCTGCCATAAGGGTTTAGAGTAATCTTCTCAATTTTTGTTTATCCTTCCATCTCCAGCAGCAGTTAAGGCTAAGTTGTTATTTGGGGAAATACTACAGGGGAGTAGTACAGGGGACACTCAAGTCTGGCAATTTCAGTGATATCATTAATAAATAAATTGATAATTTATTATTTAAAATCTTAATTTTAAATGCTTGGGGAGATAAAGATTATTTGCAGAAATTTGCAGCACTGACCTCCCTTCCCAGCAACCATGTAATTATTACAAACAGAACACATAAATTTTATGTTTGAATTTATTGTACGATTTTAGGCTTTTTCACTCACTCTGCATCCTTCCACCCAGAATTACACATCTGCAATGTGGAAATACCCGCGTGGCACAGCCATCCTGTGTACGTCTTTCACAGCCAACGGTGTAACACAGGGACTTGGATACAACGAAGTGTAAAACATCTTAAAAATCCAGTTCCCTGAGAGTCACACAAAAGATCACTGGGCACTGGTTCTGATGGAGAGTTCCACAATGTAGACCTAAACTGAACCAATTCCACCACTGCAGATCGAAATATTTTAAATATGCAAGTATAGGTCCTATTGGCGGGTTGTTTAGGAAATATTCTCCATCTCCAAATCATGGCTGATGTGTAAGGTAGGTATCACTTAATCTAGGAAACAGCATGAGAGTGCAGGGGCCTATGAGAAAGTGCAGTTTTCTGGCACAGTGTTGGTGAATTGAAAGAAATAAACCTAATGTTGCCTTGCCTGTAGCGCCTTTGGGAAATAGTTTCTAGAGTCCGCCAGGACTAAAACTGTATTTTTTTTCTTCAGAGGGAACTAGTTGGTTTATCCCAAAAGATTGCACAAAAAATGGTGGAGTGGGGACAATCAGGATCCAGTAAAAATGAAGCTATTTCAAAGCATAGGAATGCCCACAGAGGTCAGCTCTACATAAGACACCATCCACAGAATTAAGGAAAAAAACTTTCTAGATAATCATTTAAGAGATAGCAAAGAAAATCTACCCAAGAGTACAAATATTTTAAATGGTTTTGGGGCTTTCCTTGCCAAATAGAATCAAAGTTGTTACCTTTTAGAAACATTTTGGTTGTGTAACACTCTAAAATAAGTATTTTCATAATGAAAGCATTCAGGAAATAAAAAAAAAAATCAAACTTAGTGGTTTAGTACAAGTATGTAGTTTACAAATACATGTACAAACAAATGCATCTGTTGTATACACAAAAAATACATATAAATCTATTGCATACATTACAGCTACATAGGTAATTGATTTTTTCAGTATGCACTCTAAAATGCAGCATTTAAAGTACTGTAAGTAAGTTTGCAACAGTGTTTTTCTACTGTGTTGTAAGTATGCCATTAGCTTGTCTTGCTCATGTTAGATATCTGTTTATGCCATGGAGTTCAAACAAACATGTGACTTCTTTAAATTCAAAGCAAGCAATTTGTAGGCTGCTCATCCATTATCTCCAAATGCGCTCTCTGTACAAGGTCTACTAAAGTAATGGTTCTTTCATCAAAGCCTAATGGTTTGTTTCAAATAATCAAAGTAGTGTTTATATCACTGTCCTCAGGTGCAACCATTTTGTTTCCAGGAGAACGGTATAGTACACGCTAATGTCACAAGTGATAAATCAAAGCAACTACATTTGTTTCTCTACCTTAACCGATCTACCCTATGTCTTCCACAACAGCAACAAAAAAATCACCCTGGCATTTGCACTCCGTAGTTTATTCCAAGAGTAGGAGTAATTTCACCAGAGTAAAACATTGTATGCAAAACCACTCGCTCACTCCTTTCTCCTTAACATAACAAGTATAACTTGACTTACGTGAGAACTAGCACTATTGTTATCTGAAGCCAGACAAGAAGATGCTTCTCCCTGATCCCTCATCTCATGGATCCTGTGATTATTTTTATGCATATCCTACTTTTGGTTAACTACAGTGTGTCTGACCAACTCAATTATCCAAAATACTCTACTTTTTTTTTTTAACTTAGCTATCTAAAGGGATAAAAAACAAACAAACAAACAAAAACAAACAAAAACTTGAAAATCCTTTAACTGGAAAAAAAACAAAAACTGAACTCACCTGCTACTTTGGAGGATCTTAGACAGTTCAATGGCTATACAGAGCAGAAGTTAAGTTGGTGCTATAACCATATTTATTCTTTTGCAGTATTTTGTTGTATCATTGGTAAGTGTTGTGTGTCTTAATTTGGTAAGATGGGAACTTCATATACCCTGTGCACCACACTGGATCTGCTGTGGTAATTACTGCAGTGATGCTCTCTTTACCAAAAAATTGCTGGGAAAGCCTTCTGTCCAACGGGAAGCAGAACCTGCACAGACATCAATCACATTCTATTTTCAATTAAAGGAATGACACTGATAGCAGCAGTAGGAGATGCTGTCAGTCCTATTAGACACTGGATGAGAGCTGCCTATATAAACAGCTAAAGAGAGTGAGAATCATGGAACAACATGGGATCAATGATAGATAAGTGAGCTGGAGTGAACCAGAGTTCGCTTTACGAGTCTAAGTGCAAACCATCATCTTCATCAGCATCCAATATCCAGGAAAATATTTGCATTTTGTTCAAGAAAGAAGACAGGAACCATTGCATGATTGGGTGAGGTTTCTGAATTAAGAAGGCACTTAATATACTGCTGGGCCTTTGGAAAAGCTACCACATTAAACAGGTTCAAAGAACATCATTAGAATAGTGAATTTATGTAAAACAAACGAGCAAAAAAACCACCTTTCTATCCACTTAAGTTTGGAAATTTGAAATGCAAGTTTCATTGTGGAGTAAGCATCCCCCTGTACTCCAGGAGTCCTCATGATATCAGTCTGCTTCCAAGATGACAGAATTTAGTAAATTACCCCCATCTGGCAGGATGCATCTCAGGAGTTACTGTGGTGCATCCCAACACACAGAAGGAGAAAAATAAAAACCAGAAATTACACAGCACTAATAAATTCACATTTGGATAATTTTTGTCTTATGGAACTTCCTACCAATAAACACTAACTCTGAAATACAAAAGCATAAGAAGAGAAAAAAAAAGAAAAATTTTTCAGTGATGTTATGCCATAACAATTTTTTTTCAAAAATGTCAGAAAAAAAGAAAGTTTATTTGAAACATTTTTTCCTGGTTTTTGCCCCAAAAGTTGGCCTATTGGATGTTGGAGTTTGAAAAAAAGAAAAACAAACAAACAAACAAACAAAAAACACCACCAGCCTGACTCCTCTGTTTTTAATTGTGTTAAAAGATCTGGATAGCTGCTAGAGCAAGTGGAATGAAATGCCATGACAAGAAATGTGGAGCTTGAGAAGACTGCAGAGGAAACAGTTTCTGAACCCTCTTTCTTTACACTCTAAAACACTTCATCTATTCTTTTCCCAACCCTACCTGTAGATGCAGGAAGTAAGCAGAAATAAACTTGGTGTCAGTAGTATTTACATAAATAAAAGCCTTATCAAGGAAAGCAATTGCCAAGAAAAGTCTGCCAGGGTTTTGGTTTAGAAAATGTGGCCACCAAGACTACGAGCAGTAGTACTCAGTCTGAGGAGGGAGGTGTAGAAAGCATGCAAGGGCCTGTCTGGCTTCTCTTTTGTATCTGTTTTCTCTCAGCTGTTTGTCCTTAGTGCAGAAGGACAGAAGTTGTCTACTCAGAAGCAACATTCAGGCAGTAGGCACCAAAATGAGTCACTAGCTCATAGCTGCAGCGGACTGAGGAAGCAAGCAGACGTGAACCTGAACACAAGGAAGGAAGCACTGGGGCATTCTGCTGGCTTCTTGCACTCCTTTTCCTCTTCAGCCATCCCAAGCCCTGCTGCTCAGTTGCCTACTGCTCCACTTCTGAAGCAACTCGCCTGTGAGTTTGATGGAAGCTTCAAACTCACAAGGGAGGATTCCGGAGAAAAAAAATTAATGGTGCCAGAAGAGCTAGCCAAATAATACAAAAATAACTGGGGGGCTAAGGTGTAAAAAGGCAGAAAAGGTAAAAGAAAAATCCCATTTCTCACTTTTCTTTTTGCACATCAAGGTTACTACCCAACGTGTTCAGATGTATCAAATGTGGAACCCCAAGGAATAAGACAAAGAACAAAAATTTCCTCTGGCTAATTTTACCCAATATAGAATAAACTCTACAATGAAAGTGTGAATAAGCTGATTAAATCTGACATTAAAAATACATTCTTATCAACTTGCTTTCGCACATGAGTCACCACAACAACTAACTTTTTGAAAAATAAAGGAAACCATAGGATATAAATTCTCCTCAGTTCATTAAGGGGGGTATTTTATTCAGTGAAAAAAGCCTTGAAAACAGAGACTTACTTGGCTAGCCATCTAATACTAAGTAGTGATTAATTTTCTACTACCACACTCCCTATTAGTATTACTCCCAAATGTTCAGTTTAATTTAAGTACTTTCTGATTCATGAACAAGGGAATAACATACAGCTATAAAAAGGTAATCCAATCCTAAAATGGCCTTAACCCCCATAATCTGCACTTCAATGGCAAGGGAAACTGTATAGTTTTGAAACTGTAATCAAGATTTTTTTTTTTTTTCAAACACACACACTGGAGCTGTCCTTTGCTCCCATCACTTATTAGATTACAATAAAACGACCATGTTCTCTTTATGGTGGGAACACAGCGACCCTGGGGTGATTTATAACCTTGTGAAACCCTGTCCACACTGCTGACCAGACTTTTTTTTTTTTTTTGGAGGTCGCTATCTGTTTCTTCAACTGATGTCTTCCTGCTGTGACAACACTGCTGGATAGCTGTCAGCACGTAAGTATTTTTCAGACTACGTATTATCTCTGCACGCACTTCTTGTGGGTTGTTGTTTGCTGTGGTTTGTTTTTTCTTTTTGAAAGCATTTCTGTCTTTGGTGTTTAGACAGAAAAACAGACATTCTAAGAATGGTTCTAAGAATTTCTTTTCAATCTGATGCCTAAACCACGGAGGACAACTAAACAGAAAAATACTGAAGTGGATCTCTTAATGACAGAAATAATACCGTTTGTTCTAAACTTAACATGCTACTGTTGACTATATATCAAGCTGTAGTCTTTTTATCACAAATGTTTTCACACTTGAGGAACAAAATATCTGGAGTGTTCCCTGATGAAAGTATTTCATATATGAATTAAATGCAAGTTTTGAGAAACATCTATAAAATATTTTTAAGTGACAAAAACAAAGAGAGAAGCAGAAAGAACCAAAGAGTATACAAACAGTGAAGTAGAAAATATAAAGAAGGGAACTTGCAGATACTGAAATAAATGCAGTTTTCTTATTTACTAAATAAATGCACATTGAGAAAATATTTTTGAACTTTCCCCACCCTCACCATGCTTGCTCTGAGATACACTTATCTAATTCAGTCTAATGGAAAGCATTGCTAATTTTACCATCTAGAAATATTTTTAGCTATGTAATTTAAAAAAACCCCTAACTTTATATAGTGCTTATTCCTCACACATTTTAAACCACTGCATTTTAAAAATAAACGTCAATAAGCGTATCATTTTATTCTTCTCCTAAAATACGCTAATATGCATTTAATTTAGACGTTCAAAAATTAAACATTAAAGATAATTAGAGCCAAACAGTGACTTTGCTATGATCCCTAGGCCAAGACATGCTTGTACAACCTCAACTGAAAGTTCATGATGGTAACAGCCACCCTTTCCCCTCATTTGCCCATGCTATGCCAGGAATTCAGTAAATTGTCCTGGGTCCCACCCTGTACGCAGGGATTACATGCTATCCTACTTTGGATACTGAATAGAGAGTTACAGATGCTGTCTCGCCCCTGATTTGACTGTCTGCATAACAAAAGCTTCACTTGGTCACAATTAGAACTTGACTCATTAATAGCAAGATTTGCACTGATCTGAATGTTCCAAGATTTGTCTTTCGAAGCAAATGCTCAGCTGCTCCACATAATATCTACTAGATCCTCCCCTTCCCTATGCAAGTTAGTGGCATTTCAGAACAACTTTTGATGGAAGTAGAAGTCAGGTAACTATCACTTGAAAGAATATTAGATAGCTACGGGTAAATACAACAGGTAATTGAATTATGCACAAAACTTCCACAACTTTCTTCATATGATAGACTCCAGCTAAACATATAACTTTTTTTTTTTTTTTTTTACTGAAATGTAACTATTCAATATTCTAGTGAAGACAACAAAATAAAGCATTTCAATCAGACGTGCTTGACAGCTTCTTCACCTGCAAAATATCTGGTTTAGGAAAATAAAATTACATGCAGTCTTCACAATATTGCACTTGATATTTAAAAATTAAATAGGCTCATGCTGGAGTTAACACCAGCTATTCTTTATTGTTTTATTCATCACTGTAAGCTATTTCAGAAGGATAAAAAAAGTATTTCACTTCATGGAGATAAGGACAAATTGATAATTGTAGCAAATAAGTCAGGTTGTCCTTTGCTCTCAAGGAGGTAACCTACTGTTTCACTCCTCTAAGGACTTGCTTAATAAGATGAACAAATTCTCAGGGAAAAAAAATCAATTAAAATTGAGAAAAATCCCCTAGGATAAAGTTAGTTTGGCAGTCCATGCATTTCTCAATCATTACTTCAGTTTGTTCTAAGTAATACATTCTTACTTCATGTTTCTAAGTAGTACTTCTTTTGGTAAAAAAGCACTTTCAGAAGTGAACTCTAAAAACTGATGCTGAATCAGCAAGGGCTGCTGGATAAAAGAGGGGTTAGGAAGTAAGATATCCAATGGATGCAGAGAACATCATTAGAAACAAAGCACATATTCCTAGGATTGCAAAATGAAAAGTCAATATGAATTGCTAACATAAAAAGACCTTTTATAATGGACTGTCCACTTACTAGTTTTTCTCACCAGGTCCTTATAGAGCCTTTGCACTGCAATATATCCTGGGGGAGTGGAGAGGTTATGCATTCATTCATTTGTTCTATAAACTGCAAAAAGCTTTCCCAGTCTGCAGTCATGAACCAACAAATCCCACGTTCCAAGGACAATCATGTAACAAAACAGGAAAGCCAAGAGTAGTTTTTCTTAAGCACCCTTCATCCTATTTGCTGTTGATTTTTTTTTTTTAATCAAAACCCACTCATGCTCATTAATATGCAGAACAGTAACAAAAATATATCTTTTTTTTTTTTTTTAATCTATTGGATTAATCACTGTCTCAGATTAGCCTGCAGGTATACTTCTGTATAGCAGCACGAGCCACTAAAGCCTGAATGTCAATCCCAACAGACTGGCCCAACATAAATTAGTAAATTATTGCAAACTCATCCAAAATTTCCTATGCTCTAGATTAATAAATAGACAAGTAAGTCCTGTATATATTATCCCTTACATCTCAGAACACGGCTGCATGCTGTTATGCAGATGCTGTGCTTCAATCTATTTACGACCAGCAATTTCAACAATGGAGGAATGACTACAGAACTTTGAGAGCATATCAACTAAAGGGGAAATCTAGATAAAATTGTATTTCAAGCCAGAAGAAAATGGAAGTGGCTATGCGTACTCAGAGAAGTCATTAAAAAAAAAAAAAAAAAAAGGCATGCATTTACAGCACATTTCATTGGACAAAACCTGCATACAGACATGTAAGGTACGATTCAGGTGCCTGAACAGGCATGTAAATTTATTTTAGTCTATATGGGTTATTGGGATGCTCCTACAAAGAAACAGATCTCCTGAAAGTCACTCATTGTATCTGTCTTTACAGATGTGTCACACTGAGCACTTCTAGGCACAGAAACACCTCAAGTGGCACGAGGTGCTGATTTAGGCAATTAGATTGAGGTCAGCTAAAGTGGGATTATTTGCCCCTAACTTGAGACATCTAATAGCTGTCTAAGTCTAAACTCATATCAAGACTCCTTCAATAGTTAAAGGAATAAAGAGTGGCAGCTCTAGGAAGCAATTCATCTTGACTATCTTACCATATACTCTGAGGAAAATGAATGGCTTTTCTGGAGATGCCCATCCCTCTCCATTTGACTATAAAGGGAGTGTAGCTCAAATTAAAAAAAAACTTTACATATCTGAGGCTAATGGACTGAAATTCACTCTCATCATGTTGCTTTAAAAATATATTATGCTGCTTCTTACCTACTGCATGTAAAGGAGGAGCGTCTAAAATTAGGTATCTAGAAAGTGGTTGTCTAAGCTCCTATTATTGTCGAAGATCTAGTCAAAGAAAGGCTAGAAAGCTATTCAGTGGAGCAAACGTAGGTGTCTGCCTTAAAATAATGAGTCTTCCTTTGACTGCATCAAGCAATCCACCATTGACTAAACCCTGAGTTGAATTCTTCCTTATGAGTTTGATTGACTACTTGAATATAGGAGCCTCGTGCCATCTGCGATGCCCTGAAGTACCCAAGACATGCAGAGGAGCTGGCAGACTCGACAAAGGACTTGGGAAAGACTTGCACTCCTCTGAACAGCAGCTGTAAAACAGATAAGATACCCTAGGGCCTTTCAAATGCATCTAGATGCCTGTGTTTATGCAATTGATCCATGTCCTACAATTCCAAACAGCAAGTTAATTTGGAGTAGCTAGAGCATTAAAATGATATGTTAGCTTACTTGAAAGTAACTTCTCCATGTACAAGTCACTTACCTTGTTGGTCTGAAATGAGCAACTGGAAGATGTCTTGTCAAACCTTATTCCTTAAGACACTTAAGGATTTCTACTGTATCCTGTAATAACCTTAGTAATATTTTTATTTATCCATGCCTTTAAAATAACAATTTTATTTGGACAAATATATCCACATTTGCAAAATGAATGTAAGTGTATGTGCCATACAACAGCTAGAAGAAGTGAAAAGAAACTCCATATGTTTTTATATAAAATCTATTCTTTGCATACAGCACATTTAATGCTTTCTCCATCATTATCACAAAAGCTTGAAATATTAGAAGCTGTTAAGATTTTCAGGTACTCCACCTGGCAGCCACCCCATATTGATAGCCACATATTTGTTATTCCTCTGAAGGTGAAGAAAAAGAAAGCATGCTATAAAAATTTGTTCTGCACTCCTTCTGTGATATTTTAGACATTTAAGCTGTTGTTACATGTCATTATTCTGTCAGTAACAGATCAACTATAAGAGGTTTTCCATATATTTGCCCATCATTCCTCCCCTTTACCTCCAGTTCTTACTCGTCTAAAGGTTCTCGTCCCTTGCTATAAATCACATTAGTTCAACTGTTTGGCTGGCTGTGTTCCAAAGTCAAATGCATGAAATGAAAGGGGGAAGAGACCTCTAAAAGTCTGAAAAGTATTGGGTTGACCGGATTTGGATCTTGGTTTGTTGTTGTGGTATTTTCTTTTTAAATACAATTATTTCACTGCAGCAGTTTAGACAGCTAAAGAAAGAATTGAATCAACGCAATGCACACAACAGTATCATTGGTAGGAAGAGGAAAGGGAACCACTTAAAACAGCTGCCAGGTGAGCAGTAACATGGAGCCACTATCTTAGTTCACATCTAAAAACTACGTTTGAAAAAACTTAATTCCTGACATGGAGAACACAGCTGACTGGACAAAGAAATGAAAATATAAAAACACACCAACAATAGCCCATTTTTTTCCTAAAAAAAAAAAAAAAATACAATTTTTTTAAAATCTGTACTTTCATATGGAGAAGTAACTACTAAAAACTAACATGTCAAAGACAAGAAAATTATATGCTAAGAGATAACAGTACTGAAGTCTTTCAAGCTGCAGAGACTAACTGGTGGTCCTGTTAAACCCAAAAAAAGCTGGCACAGTTGGGATACTGAGAGTCTCCCACTTCTGCCCAGAACATTAGGCATCACCAACCAGCTCCCTGATGTCCAGGAGGCTAGTGGCTCCTATGCACAGAGAGAGACTACAGAATTCACACATGTAATAAAACACATGACTCAGGGGTATTCTGAGCATGGAAATCACTGAAGCATCAGCGTCATCTTCCACTTATGAATGTACAGTTTTGGTTGGCTTCCCAGCTGTTGTTCCAACCAGTGAGAGAATAAGAGAATGCACTGTATGAACAATTATCTTCATTCTACAATAGCTTCATTCTACAGCTAATAACAGCTAGAGGAGTAAAAAATCATTCTAAGAAATATTGGTCATGTCAGCATCTTCTCTTGATGTGATTCTCTATAAGGCAAATGCAAAGACTGGTGTAAAAATCAAGGACTGTGTTAAATGGGAGTTACAAAATTGAAGTATTCCTGGGGAGACCAACTTCAGACGTGCTTCATGACTGGCATTCTCAAAACTTGATTCCTCCTCTGACATTGTAGGATCTTTAATACATTTCACATGTCTTGAGGCAGTTTTCTTCATCTCACGATCCTGCTGCACCTCAATATGTTGGTTAGTTAGGTTGAAACTTTGCCATGAATCAAATGGAAAATAATTGGTCAGCTTTCCTGGTGATTTTTCTTTTTTAAATCACAACCTATCTTTATTTACCTTTAATAGTACAAAATCCCAGCTCTGGTGAATAAATGCTGATTTTCTAGCCTACCTTTCCCATCCTTAAGACACAGTCTTCTCAGAACTGCAATCTCATAAACCTAGTCTAGTTGATTTTCAACAACTAATATTTTCCCATGGTGCTTCAATGTTCATTACAAGTTACCTTACCCTGATTTCTAAACCTGAATAGTAAAAAGTTGTTAAACATTCATTAGACCTAAGAGATGATGTTCAGGATTGGTGAACTTTGTTCAGGTTTCCTTTCACACACAAAAAAAAAAGCCCAAAACACACCGTAACAGAAATATAACTACCTATAAGTGTTCAAATCTAAATCTACAACAGCTTCAGTTCATCTATACTGAGGCCACCAATTCACAGTGTTGTTTTTCTCCTGTTCCAAGACAAGTACTGCCACCCCTGCCTCCATACAGGCACTAGAATTTGTAGCAAGACATTGAATAATTGGTCCGACCGAAAGCTAGTCCTTCCAAAGAGGGGGGAAAAAACTTTAATTTTCAGCTGGTCTGAGCAGGGAAACAACCTGCTTACCATATTCCTGTTTAATTAGAACACTATTGTTCAGGGACAGTGGAGAGTTCTTAACCTTGTCTAGCAGAAATGTGTTGCAGCCTGTCTTGATCTACATAAAATGAAAATGTGGTTATATCAGAGCATTCATCTCACTTTTAATTTAGCTCGCATAGGTGAGAATATTAGTGAAGACACTGCTGCACTGCCTTCATCAGGAGTTGGCAACTGTAATGCTTGGTACAGGCTTTTAAAGGGACAATACTCAAGCTGCTAGACCACACTGCCAGACCTCCACTGCTCCTGTTACAAATGCTGGCAAAGTTACTGGCTCCTGCTGCAGTCACACTTACCTTGTGCTGTGAAAACATACCCTATTAGTGGCTAATTTTTTCATGGGTGCTATCACTAATTCTTGCTCCCCAAATGCACATTTTTCTAGTGATGCTCTGAGCATGAAATGCAGAAGCCTAAGTTTCAAAAGGACCACAAATTTTTGTGTCTTTACAGACTAGGAAAGCAGATTTAACCTGCATGTGACTCACTTCTCTCATTATCTTTGGAGAGCAGGCTCTTAAAAAAATTACAAGACTGCAATTTCACAGTTAAAAAAGAAAAAAAAAAAACAACAACAAAACTGGAAAAAACACAAAAATGTTTTCCTAATTTTTTTTATTTTTCTTGAATTGCAGGTCAGGTAGACTGCAAAGTGAACCCAAACAGCTGGATTTCAAGAATCTTGCCGCCAACACAAAGCTTTCACTTGTAGAAAAAAGGATTCAGCATAATCCATAACTCATTTTCTATGACTCTATTCAGTTTGCTTTCATTCAAATAAATGTGTCCATTTCAAATGTGAACCTGAACTACAGCTCTTCTGTAAAACACACTGAGAACCTCAACTGTGCACAGCTGCCTCTAGTAACTATTAACTCAGGTAGGAAATGCAGCAAGTGAATCAGTAACAACTATGTTTTGTTGGGGGTGAGACCTGTACTACATAAGCTGAAACAGCTTCCTGGGCCGAGAGCACCAGCTTCCTGTACGGTTTGCTGCTGTTCATCACCAGATATGCAATCAGAAAACAATATGCTGGTGCAACTCAAGGTACTCATGAGCAAATACTAAGCAAAGTGAGTTATTTATTCCAGGACAGGTCTTTATATTCCACAAACAACAGAACTGTAGAATCACTAGGTTGAAAAAGACCTTCAAGATCCTCAAGTCCAACCTTTTACTGAACATCACCTAATCAACTAAACCATAGAACCGTAAGGGCCACATCCACTTGTTTCTTGAGCACTTCCCAGGATGATGACTCCATCACCACCCTGGGCAGTCCATTCCAGTGCTTAACGATACTTTCAGTGAAGAAATTTGTCCTTAGGCCCAACCTGAAGCCACCCTGGTGCAACTTGAGGCTATGTCCTCTTGTTCTCTCACTAGCTGCCTGGGAGAAGAGACCAACTCCCACCTCATTACAACCTCCCTTCAGGTTGTAGTGAGATCTCCTCTGAGCTTCCTTTTCTCCAGGCTAAACAACCCCAGCTCCCTCAGCCATTCCCATAGGACATGATCTCTAGACCCTTCCCCAGCTCTGTTGCCCTTCTCTGGACACACTCCAGCACCTCAGTGTCCTTGTAGTGAGGGGCCCAAAACCAAACACAGTACTAAAGGTGTGACCTCACCAGTGCCAAGTACAAGGGACAGTCACTGCCCTGGTCCTGCTGGCCACACTGCTGCTGATACAGGCCAGGATGCCACCTGGGCACACTGATGGTTCATGTTCAGCTACTGTCAACCAGCACCCCCAGAATGTTTTCCACTGGGCAGCTTTCCAGATACTCTTGCCCCAGCCTGCAGTGCAGCATGGGGTTGTTGTGACCCAGCTGCAGCCTCAGCCCATTGATCCTGCTTGTCCAGATCCCCCTGCAGAGCCTTCCTGCCCACCAGCAGATAAACACTTCCCCCCAGGCTGGTTTCATCTCTGAACTTACTCAATCCTCTCTTTCAAATCATCAATATTTAACAGGACTGGGCCCAATACTGAGCCCTGGGGAGCACCACTGGTGACTGGATGCCAACTGGATGTAGCACCACTCACCACAACTTTTTGGACACAGTCATACAGACAGTTCTTACCCCAGAAAAGGGTGCATCTGGCCATGCCATGGGCTGCCAGCTTTTTCAGGAGAATGTTGTGGGAGAGAGTGTCAAAGGCCTTACCAAAGTCCAGGTAGACAACACCCACAGCCTTTTCCTCATCCACCACAGGTAGACCATGTCATAGAAGGAGATCATGTTGGTCAAGCAGGACCTGCCATTCTCAAACTCATGCTGGCTAGGTCTGATCACCTGGTTACCCTGTACATGGCACATGACGGCACTCAAGATGATTGGTTCCATGCCCTTCCCCAGCACTGGTCAGGCTGGCAGGTCTGTAGTTCCCTGCATCCTCCTTATAACCTTCTTGCAGATGGGTAAGACTGGCTAACCTCCATGGAATGAAGGAGGTGATCTCCTGCCCACACAAAACCTACACATACCCCAAGCTCTCCATTTGAAAACTGTTAATTTAATGGTTGCAGTTAGTCGGGTCAGACTCTACAAACCAACGAATAAACAGCCTATCTCCAATGACAACATTAATGGATCAAAATTTGGAGATACAGATCTTAATGTTTTACTGCTACAGTCCTTCCCCCTGTTCCTACACCTCAAAAATGTCATAAGATCTTTAAATATCTTTAATAAAACCCAACATCTCAGAAAAAATAAGTACCAGTAAGAATCTAAATAAACAAAACAGAAATTTAATAAGAAATTCTAACTCTATAATCCACTATAAAAGTTAAAAATATTAACAAATATAAACATAATATCTCTTAAGATAACTATCATCATAAACACAACTGAAAAGCCTAAACAGATTACAGAATCACAGGATGGGTCAGGTTGGAAAAGACCACAGTGGGTCATCTGGTCCAACTTCCCTACTTATGCAGGGTCATTCTAGAGCACATTGCACAGGATTGCATCCACATATTGTTTAGCCAAAGTCTGCTCTTTCCTGCCAATTTGCTTACAGACTGTATCTGGTTTTTAATTTGAGAATGCCATGTGCCAGTCAGATGCCTTCTTACCTTTTTTCCCATTAATTTCTGAAAATGTCCTATTACTGGACTATTCCTTGAACTTGATTCAAGAATCTCAATTAATTGTTGGGTTACTCTAGCTGCAGTCAAGAGTCCTTAAACATGTATTTTACCTCACACTGTTTAACACTTAATAGGCCTATTTGCTAGCAGACTAAATTTTTTTTTACCTTTTCAACACTGGACCTTCAATGCTGTTTGATCCTGAAAAGTTGTTAAGATACTGTACCTTAGAGCGTGAGTGTATTGCAGTTAAAGTAACAGACCTGAAAAGTGTGGTATTGTCTGTGCTTCATGTCCCTATCTCCAACCACATCCTTTTTTACTCTGGAAACAGGAACTATTTAAAATACTTAGAAGAGATTTTCATTAAAAGTGTCATTCTTATAATTACTCATGTCACCAGTCCCTGACTTTTCTGCAGAAAAGTCACATAGTACACACAGTACACAATATTTTAAGAGCACCGTACCTTAACAAATATAAATTCTTAAATAACAATTTCATTCCAAAAAATAATTTGGAAAATATCATCTTCTTACTGAACAGATTTGCTTTTGGAGAGTACTAAGGCAAATGCTTCCTCATGTTATAGTTCAGTTTTTACCACTCTTTACTGCTGTTAAGCCAGAAAAACTAACACAATTTTGCTCATACTGAGGAGTCCCACCCACCCCAATCCTGCAGCAATAGTATTATTAACAAAGTTCTCTTTGCTTCACCAAAATTTTAATCTTCATTACATCTCTACAGTCCCACTAAACACCACCATTGTTTACCAAAAAAACTAGGCTGTGCAAGCTTAAACAAGGGCAAATTAAATGTTACTCATGATGAGCATCTGAAAGAAAAAAAAAGGACTGCAAAGGGAAAAAAAAAAAAGACTGTGAAAGATTTAATGAGCTCAAGCTATTTAACTTATCAAAGAGAAGAAGTGAAGATCTGAAAGTATCTACCCAGGAAACAAAATTCCAATAATGTAAGCAGCTGATAAGCATGTAGTAAGCAAATACAGAAGCAAAAAAAAAAATAAATAAATAAACACAGAAGGCAAAGACTGAGCAAACTTAGACTGATATATGAAGAATCACAATTACTTTAAATCTGAGAAAAGTTTGATTACGCTTCTGAAATATTTCATTAAGTATAAATTATTATGGAACCTAAAGCAGAAATCCTAAAACTATATTATAGAGACAGGTCATTTATTTACTCTCTCCACATATTATCTTCCTTCTGGCAATAAAGGTATAAGGTGCTTCAATCTGTCTTTCCTGACTGCTTGTTCATACACAAATGAGTCTCACTCCTTTTCATGAATGCAGAACATCCAGTGCCCTATTTGTAATTTCTTCTTTAATTTCAGCAGTTTCTGAAGGAACTCCAAAGAAACATCTCTAACTATAAAATTTCCTGAGCAAGAGACCTGAGTTGGCTTCAGAAAGTTAGTGAAAGAGCCATGCTGATATGTTGTTAACTATGATGAGATGAGCACACTGAAACAAAATGAAAAAGTGAACTAATGGGTTTTGAAACATGGAATCAGCTCATGGAATTATTTGGGAAGTGATAGAGCATAAAGAGGAGCACAAAACCACTGTGTGCCTCCAGAATTACAGTAAGGTGACTTGTCTACACACCCTAAGAACTACTCTAACTAAGCCAGCCTGGATAAAGAAAGAGTTACAGTGACTTTAGGGTGCTGCTGTATTGAGAGGAAAAACAAAACAAACAAAAAACCAAACAAAAAAAAACAAAAACAAAAACAAAACAAAACAAAACAAAACCCGCATGAAGTAGAAGGAAAATATTTCAACTGAAAATTGTAGGATATGTAGTACATAAGATACCTTAAAAATTACTAATCAAAAGTCTTTCATAGTTCATAAACTTAGTAGCGATTTTTTTTTTAGCTTGCAAAAATAATGATCATATTTTATTTTACATGTGCAGTTATCTGAATTAAGATGCAGGAAAATATTTGGAGCTCCTTGTCAAATTTTTAAGGGGAATATTTTGATATGAATGATTAGGAGTATGCATAGGTAAATTCCCTTTAAGAAGGGATGGAAGCAAATATTTCTGTTGTGGTAGTCTTGAGGAAAAAATGGCAGTAGAACCACAAAAGGCAGAGTGAAGAGTATTTTAAGATTCACAGGAACACTTGCTTATCCAAGGAAATTCATTGTAGCTGATCTAAACCGCATGCTCCATTTCAAATGGCTTATAAGATATCAGAGAATGGCACTTGGTAAGACAAAAGCAGTTCAAAGTCTTAAAAAAAAAAAAAAAAAAAAACTAGCAGAGATACAACTGTAATAAAGCTCTTTGAAGCTAGTAAAAGCCTCAAATACAAGCTCATTTAGACATGAATCTATTCTTCTGGAAACCGATTTGCAAACATGAGAGGTTTCCAGAGCAGTAACTAAAATACAACATAATTATGTTCCAAATAAAAAGAAGCATTTGATTGTTTCATGAGCAGGTCTGTGGGTACAGATCTGCACTGGCAAAAAAACGATGTCTATTAAAACCAATTATCAAAATATTATCTAGGTTTTCAAGAGCAATCACGAACCTGCAGAATTATTCACTAAACAGTAGTGAAGGTTTAATATTTATCTTTCTTACAACATATATTTTCAATAATGCCTACAAGCACAGACAAAAACATTATTTAAATTGGAATCTGAGATAATTGCAATTCTTACAGCTACAATACCTTAAAGAACTCATCATCACAGAATAGTGATAATTAAATAATAATCACAATAGTAACAGCAATGGTGAAAGATAGTAACAATAATTTTATTGACTTAAATCTCTCTCCCCCTCTATATCTACACATTTAAATTGTTTAAAGGCTTACTTAGCAGTATAGTTAAACAAAAAAACCCAATCAACTAAATAACTTTTATTATTAAATATACATTATGGTTGCTCAACAACTGTGTTTTTATGTAGTTCAGCTTGGAGTTTAACAGCCAGATCTCCTTGTTTTCACCTGACGTCCTGCTTGCAGTCACAGAAAATGTTAAATCAGTAAAGAAACTTAAAGCATTCAATGAGAAGCACAACTTCAGGGGGAAAGGGGAGTCATGGCAGTAAAAAATATACATTGTTTCTACAAATATAAAGTATGGCTACTATATATATTCACAATGTTCATTAAAATAATTCCTAATTTCAGTGACCAGTAATCGTGACAGGGGCCTTGATCATTTTAAATACAGGAAGTATTGAAATTAACACACATTCAGCTTGTCTTTGAAAGCTTCTGAGGAACAGTTGCTTGGGTAGTGTTCTAATATTGACCTGTCAGAAAAAAAAAGCTAGAAAATGCAGACCTGAGCTGCTCAGTCTCAGCCAGTCTATACACAGCAGCTAGAGATTTACAGGCATACTTTTTTCAAAAATACTATCCCAGAATCAGCCTTTGAACAACAGGCCTATTTGGCATACCTAAGTAAACAAAACTAGGTAAGAATATAAAATATTCTAAAAATATGTCAGCTTTGTACTTGACTGTTTTTCAAGTCCCTTACAAAATGGAAACAGAGTGGTTGAGCCATTTTTGGTTAGATTTCTCCTCTCTACCTGAAAGAGTTACAAAAAATGCAGATTCATTGAAAATGCTGGAAGGTGGGGATTCCACCTGTTAACTCTTTTACATTCCAGTCCTCATGTGTGGCAGGTAATGCAAGTGCTTTAGTAAATTTTTACTGGGATGTTCTAAGGAAGCTATTTGTTTCAGGCAGAAGGGTAGTGCACAGTCTGCTAAGTCTTGGGCATCTTGCTATTGCTTACACATTCACTGCACCATAAAGACCCAAGCAATCGACATTCAAGGTATCCCATGCCACAGAGTGTTTAAAGCATTATTAACATTTCAACAATAAATATTGAACCAATAAAAGCTGCTGAATATTCAGTACTATGTGAAAAAGTGGCATTTGTTCTTGTTAAAAAATGTGCTGATGTTTTTAGAAGATAGAACAACACTCAACACCTTTCATACTGGATGGCATACCCTATTCTAGACTTCACAAAACAAAAGACTTATCACAAACATTCCTAAACCTCCTGACATCTTCAGAAATTTAGACAAAAGACATTCTTCTCAATTGTTCATCCTAGTAAATCTCAGACATTTCAGTGTAGACAAATGCCAAAGGAAAAAAAAATCAATCAAACAATTAAAACAACCTACTAAATTTCACTATATAACAAAGGAGGAATAGTGTGTGTTACATAATTTACAAAAACAGCATGACATTATCATAAATCCTGCCGACAAGGGAGGAGCTGTAGTTCTTCGGTACTGGGATCATTACACTAAACAGGCAGCAAAACAAATGGCAGAAATGCATTACTTTAAAATGCTCTGGTTTTTTCATCGAGAAGTTGTAAAGTTATTTCTCTAGCATGAAATTCCATATAAGATGTATACAAGTTATAACGATATCAGAGTAGGGAAAATGCCAGAATTCACAAGCCAAACAATGGGACACCCTACCAAAAGGTACTCCCAACTTCCTGATAAAGTAGTTGTCTTATGGTGACTTGGCATCAAGCCCATGTTGAAACTCTATGAACATAAATACTGCCTTCTTTGCATGCACAGCAGACTTTAATGAACATCACTTCCAACAATACAAAGTACCTTCTCTCCATTGTGGACATTTGGTGGTCTATAATATTACCATCTTGATAGAGAAAGTTAAGCAGTTAAGCCCTTTACAGTTCAAAATACCCCATAAAGTCTACAAACCATTACTGACATCAAAAATGGACTAAAAGAATTAATATTTCAGAAATTCATTAAAAATTAAGAATACTCATTTTTACAAGTTCCTAAGTTTAGCAGAGTACGTTCTTCTGCCAAATTGTTTCACATTTAAGGAGAAGATTTTTATTCCCAGGAAAATATTGCAAGCTGTAGAACTGAACCACAATTTCTTGTCTTCTTTAAAAAAAAAATGGATTGCATGTATCTTACAAATTCTTATAATGGGAACTAATTCTACCAGCAACTAGATATTCTATATACTAGTATATAGAGCACTATGTATAATATCTAAAATATTTAATAGAAGAAGCTTTTCATCGTTTATTGAACTGTTCTTTGGCAATTCCTGGAAAATGCTATTTAAACACTGTGATACACCTTAATTCTGAAACTCGTGATTTTCTGCAGTTTGACTGTGAAGAAACTGGAGTGTTTTTAACCCAATTTCCAGCACTTCAACTCTTAAATTCTTAACTCTGAGAAATCCAACACTAAACCAAATGCTTCTGACAGAAGTTATCATTCTTCATCCCAGTGAAGTGATAGTGAAAATGGAAACAACAGGACAGAAGCCAATCTTTCAACTCAATATTCTACATCTCTCCCTCCATGAAACCTTCTAATCACATCAATACAACTCCAAATCCTGCCTTCGTCTCTAAAAGCCTCTTTTGGTTATAGTGCAGCTTCAGAAACAAGATTTGTCCATAAGGCAGCCCTCTCTTGCCCATTATTAGCTACTTCTATCCCCTATAACATCTGAAATCCTTTCCCAGATGTGAATGCCCTCCCCCTAACTACCATTCCCCATTTAGTTCACATTGCCTGAGCTGCTGCACGGTCTCCAGGGTGCACTGTTGGGGAATCGCAGTTCTGCCCTGCTTTCCTTGCCCATTAGGCACCGGAAAACACTTCACTGACGGTGAAGATTGCAGGAGCCAGCACTTACAGAAGTAGCCAGGTATGAGAGATTCTTAGGCATGGATATGAAAAAGGGGAAGGGGGATTCAAGGATACTAATCCCACTTTATCCAACAACCACCTGAAATCAGTACTGTCTGTATTGCGAATAGAGCTAGTGGATGAACAAAATACTGATATGTAAGTTAAAGAAAAGGCACATGGAAAGAGCATATGCACAAAAACAGTCTTCAGATAATTTCCAGCGCTCTGTCTGGAACACCAATAAAGCCATCAAGTAGCTCTTTAGATTTAAAAGATACCAACTTCTACAGACCGTTGTTAAGTAAACTTGACAAAAGTTTCCAGATGATGAAAACACAGTGTGAGGATACAGAGAATTTCGGTTTTCCTATCAAATTTTGCCCGCTTACAAAGCTTTCCGTTTTTTGTTCTGAATGGCTCTCGTCATTGCCTCTTTCCACAAAAGAAGGGCTCTTTGGGGGGCGGGGTGGGGGTAAGAACCAGGGAGGTGGGAACAAATGCCTTTAGAATTCTTGAAGATCAGACTCAAAGTAACCAGCTGTAGCAAAACCCAGCTTGCTCTGCTTTAGCCAGACTGAAGGCAACCACAGAAAGAAAACAAGAGAGATTTCTTTTCTTCCCCTCTTCCCTCCCCTTTAGAAGCACTAACAACTTTTCTCTTCTAGCTTAGCCACTGAAGGAGGAAAGTGATAATCCCTTTGAAATTCAGCACTTAACACCTATACGGTAGGTGATAATTGCTGCATTCCAAGAGGATTAGCACAGTGGAACCTACTTTACAGGGAAGTCAGACCATTCTGAACAGAGAGAAGTTTTCCTAAAACCATGCCTACTCAGGGAAATCTTGAGTTTCCCACTGTTTCTGGGTAGACAAGGATCTTGTAGCTTCATATGTGTTTCCATCGCATCTGCAAAAAGCCACTCAAGAAACCGACTGGTGTTTAAAGCAGCTAGAAGAATAGAGTATTCCTAAAGAAGTGCAAACTAATATAATTTTATTGACATAGCTTGCAGAAAATCCTACACAGGCTAACTTTTCTTACAGACAGTAGAATATTTCCATCATCATTAACATTTGGCAGGAGCATTGTGAACTAGGTCCTCACAGTAAAACAGTAGTCAGTCATTTAATACTGTATCAGAATCCAGAGGCCTGTCTGATCCTGCATATCTATAGGAGATGCATTCTGTGCTAATGCTGGGCCACTAACAGGGAAAAAAAAGAGTCCCCAAAAAAGCAAGAGGCATAGTCATGGTATGGTACAAATCCACTCAAAAAAGAGAATAATTTCGGGCTTTCGCTCTAGCAGCACAGACTTAGTCTCTACCTAAGTTCCAGAGTTCCTCCACTGTGCAGCACCTCCCAGAGAGTAGAGGATGCTCTGTAACAAGTGCCCTTCTTTCCCTGAACAAGCCAAGATATGCAGGGCATGGAGGATGGTGCACGCCCGTGTCTCACCTTTCTCTGCCACCACAACATGGCCAGAGGCAGCATCCAAAGGAGGAAATCAATGCTCTACCTCAGACACCCACCCCATTTGTTTTGCAATACACAGCAGCACAGCTTGCCAAGTAAAGTAGATTTCCAAGAGAGACAGGAAAGTGGCTTCCACTGCCTTCCTACGTTTCTCTTTCAAAGATTTTACTCCTCCCTTCATTACAGCTCACCCTCCTCCTGTGTCCTTTGAAATACAGCCTTGAAACTGCTGTGTAATCCAGAGTTCATTGTCCAGGCTAAGCTCAGGACAGACACTGCCGTTTGGATGCAGGAAAACCTCATGGCAGACAGGATGATGATACATAAAACTGAACACAGGTTTCTCCCACCTCCCCCACCCTCATCATTTATTTCTTTCCCCATTGCCCGACCACTTGTAGCAACACAACTGCTGATGAAAGCACATGGTGATCTATTTTCCCAAAACAGATGAGGATTAATAAAAGTAATAATGAAGGAGAGAGAGGAAACGGTGGGGAGACAGCATTTTCAACCTAGACCTGATCCTGTGCCGAAAATGGTCACACATGGCTGTACACGAGTGCAATCAGGGTGCCTGGAGGAAACAGAAGAAAGACAAAATTATCTAAACAAGTCCTGCTATCAAAAAAGGCTGCAAATCACAGCCTTACCTCTACAGAAGGAATATAAACAAGAGATACCTTTTATCTGCTTAAGGAACCGTTTATCTGATTCTTTTACCTATCATATTTATGTGATACATTTATTAACACAACACCAACTAATACATGGATTTATTTAACACTTGCTTTTCATAAACTTTCAAGCTGCCATTATTTCCTCTCCGTATGAATGCTCCAGATATTGATCTCTGCAAAAGAACAACCCCCTAGCCAAATGCCATGTATTTTAAAGTAGAAAAAATACAAGTAAAAGTTTGATATGTTAAACTTGCTTATGTATACATGTGTTTATTTATAAACACATATTAATTTTTCTAATTTTCTCTTCAATTTGTAAAGTATGCCTCAAGTTTCCTTGTTTCACTGCCACACATTGGTAACTGAGGGAGACTAGACTGGGAAAAGCTGCCAGCTGTAAATGTCAAGATTATTCCCACCTTATTACTGATAATCTTTTCCACATAGCCCTCAGATCCTCTGATCATCATATATGGCAAGTGAGCACTTAGGAACAATGTCAAAGAAACTATTTCAACATCCACAAAACTTTTAAAACCAGACAACTCTTAAAGTGAAGATAACTTCCAACAGCCAAGTAGATTAAAAATGGTGACTGAAGACAGAATTTTCTCTTGGGCAAATTGCCAGGTTTTTTTTAAAGGTAAACTCCAACTTTTAATTATCATGAACACTTCTCCCTGTGAGCATTGCCGCTGACTGGATCATCTTAAAAAGGAATAAATATGGCATCCCACAACTGTGCTGTGAAGCTCAGATTTCCAGCAAGCACAACAGAGAAATTGCAAACTACTGCTTGTAAGCAGAGCTGCAGAAGTTGAGCTCTGGTATAAGCAAAAGGAAAGAAATTTTTAAAAAGCAAACGGTGCCACAATCAAGTGAATATAGAGTGAAACAGGGGTAAAGAAAGCACATTTAAGCCTGGTTACCGCTTTTCCTAATGGTAGTTTTTAGTAGTTACCCATTCTTCTGGTTCTGTAAATTAAATTCTCTACTAAGAAAGCTAAATCAAGGATGATTAATATCTTCTGATTTAGCTTCCCTTCCTCCCTCAGTTCAAAATGAAGTGAAAGTTATCCTCCGCCTGGCCTGTCATGGTGGGCAGTGGTCCAAATCAAGAAAACTGGGTCAAGCATCTTTTAAAGCCAGTATTATATGCTTTAGTTTGCATAGTTATCTTTTTGTTTCTAATACAATAGTGTTTCACACAAGATTTTGAATAATACTTTTTTCCTAGGAGTGGAAAATTAACATGATAATAATGAAAACAATATATATCCACTTGTCTAAAGTAATGTCCATAACACGATTATCTTCTTTTTTCCAATTTATATGTCTACTGCAACATTTTATAATTATTAGAAGATACTCCAGGGCATATGTTGTGCTGGTGTACAGCGACTTCTCTGGTGGCTGAAATCATTCAGCCTGTGGACTCGTGAATCACAAAGCACCCACGGCTTAGCAAATCCTCGTATGACACATGTCATGTCGTATCTCATTGCTTCAGCGCAGCCCTTGCACTCCGCCCGCATCACCAGTAGCCACACACTGAACTACAGATGGGCCAAGCGCTGCTGACATCACACCCCCCGGATTCATCCCTGCTCCCATCCCCACCTAACAAAAGCACAAGACAGCTTTCTCTGGGTTGGCACCAGACTATTTGCAGGGGGGTCTGAATTTTGTTGCAGGCTGGCCGTGAGGATTTAGCAATTCCCAGCAGTCTTTAGTAGGTGTTTAAAACACCTCAAGTTAGCCGAGCAAGTCATCTGCGTGGGGAGAGTACCAACGAGCTCCTACATCACACATTCCTGGGAGGTGCCTGCCCAATAGCACTGGGTACAACCAGCGCTCTAATCACTGTTGAAATAATTGATAGCGCTGTCTATCCACACTATGACAGACAAAAGCTGAAATGTATTAAACATAGCAATCCATCATCCTGCAGATGGGTAGCAGGAGCCAACAGAGTTCAGAGGGAGCGACTCCTGCTGCTAACAATGGCTGAAGTACTGACAGTTCACTTCTCCTCCTTGCTCCTCACCAGGCTCTTCTCCCAGCTTCCCAAGAACGATAAATGAACAAACAGTTCACTGAAGAAGAAGGATTTAAATGCTGTAGACTGCTGATAGCTTATTATTCCAACATGAAATGTCTACAAACAAGCTTAATGAGATACCAGTTCCCCTCATAAAAAAAAAAAAAAAAAAAAAAAAGAGTTGGATACATTAAGAAATTGTGAATTCAAATAAAATAAGAAACCCCCCAAACCCCCACCAAAGTTAAAATTGTAAGGTGAGTAAATCTCATCTGAATATATGAGAAGCTGACGAGCTAAATATCTAGCACTGGCAGCTGGCAGCTGGAGACAAGCTACAAACAACAGTGCTCCAAATTAAGAAGTAATTTATGTGGAATACATCATTATTTTAACATGAAGGATACACAGCTTTAAAAGAGGAACTGCTAGCAGACTTTTAAAGAAAAGTAAGTCCAGAGAAAAAGTAAAGCTATTTATGAAAGTTGATTTTTCTTTCCTGACTTATTTCTTGTAGGACACATGAGTCACACAATATAGCCAAAGGAAAAACTGCAACTGCTAACACCACATTAGTAAAGTATAAAAGGGAAAGACACTTTTCTTAGCATTTCAGCCTTGTCATTTCCAATTTTCTGCTCTTTGGACATGCTTGTATTCAAATTCTGGAACATCTATTCAGCATATCAATCCTAATTAGACAATCTGGGTCTGGAAAGGATGAGAGCTGGGTCATTTGCATAATTTAATCATAAATACTCAGTGATACATATTTCCAAATGCATTTGTACAATTATCTTTTCATCCTTGGGGCAATGGTATTAATATGATTAGGCAATATTTCTGGAAAAAACAGACAAGTATGCACTCTTTTTAACTGCAGCTTAGGGCGATATGAAAAATTAATTAATTTCTGAAGAAAATCAATTTCTGTACGTGACCACATTAGACATTGCTAAACCAAGACACAAAGTCCTTTCTCAATCAGAACATTTTATCATTCTTTTCCAAATTCTGATTGTTATATGAACATTTCAATAATAAAACTGTTAGATTATTTAAATTATCTTAATGCATAGGCATGGAAAAATGACTATTTCTTCTTCATGTTACCCCGACAGACATGGTGTTTTAAAATATGTATTGTTTGACTAGTCAATAGGAAACCTTAGCATTTGGTCTGAACTCATCTTATGTGATCTTTTATTAATGCACATTATACCGATTGAATTCAAGGACAGCAGGAAATAATTCAGCTCTGAAAACCGCAGCTGAAAAAAAATAGAATGATGCTAACCGAAAGTATTTTAAAATTAATATAAGGTTTCTTCCTTGTTTGTTTTGCTACAAAGAATTAGATAACATGTTTCTTCAACAGAAGCATACACATTACAAAAATGTTGTGACATATGTGGGATACAGCCAAGCACCCAGGTGGCTAATCTCATTTTTAGAAGAAAGATACTGCTTTGTATGTTAATTGGTGCAAAAAAAAAAAAAAAAAGTACATTTATGTTTTTATATGTACCGTCTTTATTTCTTCTCAATCAACAGAAAAAGTAGAAATTACTGCATGCAAATGTTCAATATTCATTTAATTTGCATGAAGGTGCTTGAACAATTTTTTTATTCTAACAAGCTCATTTTTCATGCGTTTTGTCTTTCATCCTAATCTAGCATCTGTCATTCCTTTTTGAAGTTATTATCGGCCCAATTCCCTCTTGGACATGGTTGCTGGGTGACCGGTATCTTAGCACCCACTTTGACAGGAACAGATGTGAATCTGATCAAGAGATTTCCCATGAGTACCTGAAATCACAAACAACTTTCGGGAAAAACAAACAGCCTTGCTGTCACCGTCCCTCTCTAGCCCTCCTTCCCATCCCTTCCCCCATACCCCCCAAAAAAAGAGTACGAGAAAGTTGATGCAGAGTTAACCAGCATCATTAAAACGCATTATTAGCTGGCAGGTGAGCTCCCCGAACACCCCTCTAGCTGCTTCTGCCTTCAAACGCCAACTCTCAGCTTTAAGTTTTAATAACCCCCCTTTGAATACTTCCAAAGACGACTGTTCGTTTCTAAGGTCACCATCTTCTAAACATTCTCACATTGAACCTGCTTCCGTCACTTGAATGTTCTCATTTAAATCAATGGGATTACTCGTGTAAGCAAATTTCACATGCACACAAGCACCCACCGGTTGTTTTATAACACCTAACTCACATTTTGATTACAAATAATGTTCTTTGATCGCTCCCACACTTGGTTGCCACTGTCTGTGAAACTGCAGCTTATGAAAACTCTGCTAGTTATGCTATCAGAGCACCAATACTGATAATATTTAAAGATCTGCATAGTTTTATTACTTTGAATCATCTAACAGAGATGCTATAGGCAAGAGGATTCCTTACACAAAGCTTCCAGCTTGCAGGTTAAGACTTCTACACACAACCCAACTTCATAGTTACTATATTCATTGCTGCACACAGGATACGGAAAAATAGGAAGAAACAGAAATTAAAGCTGTATACTTCTGAAATAAACTTAGAACCATACAAAGCATAGGCAAAAATTTTCAGATTAAGTGTATTACTAAAAAAACCAATCTTTTCATTCCCATTTAACATCTCTGCCATAAGAGTCTCACCCAGCATCAAAATCTGTGGTAAATCTTATTTCTTCTTGCTTGCTTTCTCAGGCACTACTCTAAACATAGCCCTACTTAACGAAGAGAAGGGACACAGTTGTGATCCAAAGACTGAAAATTTGATCATACATATGTAAACTTGTAAGGCCGCATGTGACAGCGACACCGGATAAATCTGCTTTAACATGCTGTCAACCAGCCTTTCACTTCTGCCTCTTCATGATGCTACTCTTCAGCATGTTCCCAGCCCCATAGCCTCAGGGCTCTTGTCCCTACTGCTACTGCTAGGGTTAGCAACTGCTCCCACTAAGCATCCTCTGTATCTGAAGTTTTCACAGTGCCTCATGAAATACAGCTTCCATGAAGAGCTGTAAATTTGCATCTTCTGGTTTTTTTTGCAAATACAGACAGGTGTGTGAGGGGAAGAAAGTAACCAGGAGAAGAGGAAAGAGAAAGGAAGAGTTTGAATTTTCAAAGATCTGAATTTGTTCCTTCATTCTGAGTTGTTGTTCTATGATCAAAAAGATAACAAAGGGATTTTTTTCTCTCTTGTTTAGATACAAAGAGAATTTAAGATAAACATTTCAATCACAATGAAGAATTTATTGCCATCTATAGGTGATCTTAAATTTAATTTCATTTCCCTTATTTACTACCAAAATCAGAAAGCAGCCAAAACATTTTATTGATAGGTCAAAAGCCTTAGACTAGTCTGATCTAAACTTCCTCAGGATAACAGTAAAATTCGAAGAAAACTTCTACGCAACTTAGCAACAACAGAACTACAAATGAAAAGACAAGCAAAGAAGAAAACTGTTTAAGCCCCTAATTGTAACTGGACCTCTCTACCTTCCTTTAAAAGTCATGTGGGAACAAAACCTTTTGCTCTGTCTTGGAAAAAAATATCCCCTACTCTACCCACTTAGGATATCAGCACCACATAGCAGTCAAACCTGTTGATGGGACACGATGTACACATTTATAATAAATGCATAATGGTGATAAGTAATCACCATTTAGAAGACCGGCCTTTCACTTTGCTAGTCAAAACAAGAGCAAGCCTCTCATAATGTCCTTACAATGATACCTCATGAAACAGTTTGATTATCCAGACTGGCCAAGTCATGAATGGCTCAACACAAACTACACAGAAAAAGTTACTGGTATGAAAACCAAACAATCAGAGTAAGTAAGTGTCTTCTTACTTGTCTTGGTAACACTCTTGTATCTATTTCTCACCTACCAATCCCTTTTGCTCAAGCCAAGAACAAGGGATTACAAACTCAGAACTAGCCCCCTCTGCCACATCCACACTGACAAACTGAAAGCCCACAGCCAGGGATCATCAGCTGAGCTGTTCAGTCGATCTGGAGTGTTGAGATGGCATTAATGACAAAAACATCTATACTAGATTAGTAGTATCCAAATCTGTCACTCATTCACTAGAAACAGGTACACTTCTGCAGGCACTTAATGCCAATTTCAGCACTGAAAACATATTTCAAGGATTGGAAAGACTGACTGAGAATAGGAAAATAAGGTGAAAGCAAAGCCTGGAAGGTTTGCAGAGCCTCTGTGGGATAGTAATTGCTGAGGCAAACTTAAGCTGAACAGAACACTCACTTAGTTTGTTAAATAAATCAAAATGCAAGCTAATTCTAATTTTAATGTAACCCTCTAAGTGTTTTAACTAAGGAACCCTTCCATGTCCTTAGGGCCCACTATTTCAACTTAGCCGGCACAGTCCAACCTGGCAATATACCAGCAGGAACACTTGGACTGCATAAATACCACACCACTTCACCAGAGAGAGGTAAGCACTCACCCTGGGGTATTTAGGCTTCTAGCTCAAACCAAAGTACTGAAGGAGGAATGCCATGGGAGCACCTAATCATTATTTTAATTGATTCCAAGATGAGGCAAGACGAATGGGCACCATGATTTCCCAAATCCTTAATTTTTAGTCCAGCTAAGGGAAGGAGAAAGGAAGAATGGACTCTTAGGAGTCTTCTCGTGAACTGTCTCACTGGGCAAGTCCTTTTGAATCTTGAGCCACTGTGTCCCACGTTCCAGATGAGTAGCCCAGTATCTGCAGAGTTGCTCTCCTCTCTATAGCCCATACAACATGTACTGACTACAGTCACTGCCTCCTCTATTTCACATGCAAGAAAACAAAGCCTAAGTTACTAAACCAAGAGGAGAGTTCACAGCTTGAGGAGGTAGTCCATTCCCAACAAATTCTGTAACTTTTTGCAGCTTAATTATATTGTGAAACCATTAGACATTTTAAAGAATTAGAATACTGAACTGTTAAATATTAGGCAATTGACCCATACTTAATGTACAGTAAGTTTCTAAAAATGTCCTCAGAAAAATTTAGTAGAAAAACAGGTGTAGGAGAAAATTCAAATGTGACCCGAAAGGCCCCAGAATTTAGAAGTGAATTGGGATCAGTTCATTCTTTTCCCATGGGGTAACTTGTAAAAATGTAATTCTATGGTTTCATAAAACCAGGTCAAGTTTCTGTCCCCTGAGGTCCTTTGGCAATTTGAAGCATGGCAGCACTTTTTCCTGGCTACAAGTTCAAATCTGCATGCATTCTGGATTTCTGAAGGGAAGCGATTAGCCAAGCTGAAAGGATAGGCCCATCCTGTTCAGCGCACACCTTCCACACAGAAAACTACTTACAGGGGTGAAACGCAATTTTACAGAACAGTATTTAGAACTAGTTGGCACTGCATTTTTCACCTCTAAAAAAAAATTCCATTTCTCTCATCAGCTGGCACACGAAAGAGCTGAGCAACTTACCACATAACAATGCCAGCAGTTTTAACTAAGGACATTATTTTTTCCTTAAATGTCAAAAAAGTTCTATCCACACAGTCATATTTCAGAATATTTCTGAATACATTTCATAGCTATTATTTTATTACTTCTCATGATATCACTGTATTGTCCTAATTTAAGTATTAAGACATGTAAAGTAAGACTCAGTGAGACAAAATCACAGAAAGGGTCACCAGAAAAGATGATACCTCTGCTTGGCAGACACACATTAGCAAAGCCTCAGCAGCAAAGAGCTAAAGACAGTGGAGGTTCCACATCTTCAGGAACAATCAGAATTTACTCTATTTAACACCACATCCCATCCACTGTGCCCTAGAGCCTGACTTTTATTGAGGCCCAGAATGATACTGGGTTGAGTCTGAGCAACAAATCCCTCTGTGTGGGACCACACGTCTTCTGGGTCAACTAAACAGATTCAAAGAGCAGAGGGAGGATAACAAAGACATTCAGGTTGTTTGAGCAAACTTCTCAGTGTGTAAATCTGACATGTACAAGCTACAGCAGTGGGCTGCTTCTTCTTTTCTGCCATTCTGTTGAGATGGTGCCAGAGAAGCTCTGAACAACAAAATTTGTTGAAAGTTTACTAATTTCTCAGCAACGTCCCACCTGTTGTACCTTGAGGTGGCCTCAAGCCAACCCAACAGCTGCGGCTATCCCCAAACCTGTTAAAAACCTCACTGATGCCCTCCCCGGGAAATGCTATGGCTCCTTTCTTACATGATTTGCATGCATGCTCCTGAAACAGCTATATGCTGGTAAATTAGTATTTCTAATACATTTGTCTCATAGTTTCTCAAAACTGTATTTTATACACAGCTATACGTTAAATTAGTGTAGCCGGAGCTGCTTTTTCCACTACTGTTATTTTTAACATCATATTCCAGCAGCAAATTCATTTCAAAGGGAACCAGTAGAATCACAAACCATCTAGAATGTCCAGTAATGGAAGACAAAATACTTTATTACCATTTAATGTTTATTTTTTAACCTGGCCTGTTAAAAGCTATGAGTATCAGCTTTAAAAAAAATCCATACAAAACCAAAACCAAAACCAAAACCAAGCAATCCTGGTTTGTATTAGAATAACAGGCAATGTAACTTGCACCGGAATCATGAAATTAGGCTTTACTGGTGAATACAGACACAGAGAAATAACAAAATCCTATGTGTCATCTATGTTGTAGGAACTGTTCTAACAAGCTAAGAGAAAAATGTACTAGAAAAAAAAAAAAAGAGAACATATCACTTTTCATTTGTATTTGTCTTTATTATATATTTAATACCACCTGAGGTATTTTCTTCCTCCTATGCAGTAAATTACTGTTAAGGAAACAGAAGATAATTGAAAAATGGTTTCACTTCCTTCCCACCAAACTAAAATGTGAAAAGTGATAACTATGGCACATATCTTGGGAACATGCACTCCCTTCAGAAAGGGACAGGCTGCATCTGTATTACAAAAATGAGTACAAAAAAATCCCAGCGGAGGGTATGAAGCCACAGGTTATACCAAACTCCGATACTCCTTCCTGAAAAGATGTTGCCTTGATTTCCTAAAACTAATCCATATAAAAGAATACCCACAAAAGCATTAAGATTAGTGTATCATGTACCTATTTTATGCAACAAGCGTTAATTTACAGGACACTAAATCTCAAGCATTTTTTCAATGCCTTCAAATTGTCCCTGCAAATGCAAGAAAGTATACAGCAATCTAGCCTCCTACCTAAGATGTCAACTGATTCTTTTATAGCACTTCCAAATATAACTTGCATAGCTTGTTTTAAAAGATACATATTGAAAGCAACAGGACATATCTACATTCTTAAAGTTACACATATGGTTTAGAACCACAGCACTGCTATTTCAATCTAAATAACTAAGTCCTACAGGTGACCTTGTCCAACAAAGAGCAGGCCAAGAGACTGGAAACAAATTATATGCTTCATAAAGACAGATAACATTGTCATCCATTAAAACATGATATAAAACCAATTAAAGTATTAAGTTTATATTTTTACCACATTTGGAAAAGAATAATTCAAAAATAATAGCTTTAGTAATGGGATTTTTAAAGGAATGCTCAAACTATCAATAAGTCTGACTAGATTTATCACAAAACTGTACAAAACTGTAACACACTGTTTGTACTTCTCTTAAAAATACAGTATCTAATACCAGAAAGCAAGTTTTTTTTTCTGTCCCATATATAAAATCATGTTCTAGCCCTTTAAAAAAAAAAAATCATTAGTAAGCATGAGAACAACATGAAATCAAAGTTACAAAAGATGTTATTAAATGGTAATAAAATATATCACCTGTTTCCTTTACATTTTACTTTATATGACTGCTTTTTTTTGGTTCCTTACAATCATTTAATGTAAATGAAACACCGAAGTATCTCCCAGATGTAAAATTCGAAAATAGTTTCTATCGTACAGCAATTTGTAAATACAAGCATATGCTGAGAGACATGTCCCAAACAACGACTTCTACTCCAAATATAAAATACCTATTACCTGTTCTCAGTACAGCATCATTAACAAGTGCTCTAACACGAACATTCAGAGTTATGAACTTCAACCATGGCATCATAGCATTACAACTATATTTTTGCTGTCAATTATGCTAAAGCATGTTCAGCAGTCTCACGTAGTCCCATTTTTCCCCTTCTCTCCATCCAACTCCATGATGTAACTCTTGTTATTTTGTCAGTCAGGTAATCTGTATGCACACCTACTGTGCCCTCTCATTCAGTCATACAATCTAAGGAACAAAATGAATGTAAAAAAATATGTCTTAACAGCTAAGGTGCACTTTTTTCAGTATATTTAGTATCACATAAAATTATAATGTGAATAAGAAAACCAAGCTTTGCATGTTTTGGATCAAAAGGAATTTAGGCTCAATTTAGCCATTTGGCCAATTCAGAGATTAATTCTATAAATTATAAGGCTGAATAAATTTTTGTTACCAAAACATCCGCATACTTAAATGGAAAAAAATAATCCAGTTGGTGTGGCAAGGTGCACTGGCAAATTTTAATTGCACCTGCTCCATCCTTCCTGGACTATGGCTAATATCAGCTTTTCAAGGGCCATAAAATCCCACTGTCTGATATTTGTAACAACAAGTATATTTCTTTTTCATGCTGAAGTAGCTTTCTTCTTCATGACAAAGATGCAAAACATGTAGGATGCAAAGAAAATATCTAAAATAAAATAGTTTTGGAGTGAGCAGGGTACCTTTAAACAGAATAATGAACAGAAAGTTATGCTAAGTGTTACCCACACAAGTATTCTCAGGAGTGCACTGTAAAAACTTTGGAATATTTTATTGCATTGAAAGCATAATTTAATGAACACTGACAAAAAAAAAAGCTTATATTATTTCAGAAAGTTTCTGCCTATAACTAATAAAATGTTTCAATACACACGATTTTGATCTTTGCATTCAATTCTGCAAATTGTACTGTGTATATTTATCCACTGCCATAGGAGAATGTTCACCCTAAAAGCAATTATCACAAAACATGGTTTAAAGCAAGTGAACTAAAATACATTTTGTGATCCATTTCCTCGGTTGCAACTCATGCAAGCAGCTTCATGAGTTTTGATGGATATATCCTGAACTACCGCTCAGAGTCTGCTTGGTCCAGTATCCCATCTCTAAAAGAGACCTACAGAAATTCACAGAGGAGAAAGCAAGTTTTCAGTATTTTTAGAGTTATCCTTCCCCAGTGTAGTTTCCCAGCTAATCACTATGAGTGATTTAGAGTGGAAAATTCCAAACTGGGACTAACTGGATGGTCAAAAAAAATGATCCTTCCTCTCATGAAATTGAGTGACAGTACTTTTCTACTTGATGCTACGGAAAATATACTATTACCCTTTTTCTTCTGTAAAAAAAAAAAAGAAAAGTTTAAAGCAGTTCAGAGTTATTAACAGTCAATGCTAAGATTCCATATTTTGTAGATTACACTTGAATATTCTTCAATGCCTGTGAAATGAAACATCAGCACTTGTTAGGAGATGCCCCCGGCTGAGAACAGTATCAGATAAATAAGTAGAACACAGTGGGTTAAGGATAAAGTTATTCCTCATTGCAAACTGGATTTTATCATTTCAAGTCACAGACACATCTTGATTCTAAATATAAAGGTTTTAGGTTTATGTTTCAGGATTTTTGAAAATAATTTAAATGATAATGGAAAAAGAAAAATTCTTCCTTAATCCACACTGGAGAAATTATCTATATATGAATTAACTCTCTGGATCATAATAGCTTTTTGCAGATGACTCTTCAGCTGTATCGTTTAAATACATATTTAGGCAACTTAAAATTTACTGTCAATTCCTATTATGTCAGTCCACATTATGGCGCTGTTACAGCATGCACATTTAAAGATTATTGAAAAAATTACTGTTCATGTGCGGTATATAATTTGCAAAAGGTTAATCACTGTTTTAAAACAATGAATGGAATTAACTCATAATGCAAAGCAGATGCCCCAAATGTTATTTTTAAAACAAAACATATTTAACTTATAAAAGAACAAACAGGATCTAAATCCAGTCCTGTTGCTTAAAACTAGACAGTCATCATGGTTGTTTTGGACTCTTCTTCCACTGGCTCACACAATTTAGATAAAACTCCATAGTTTCTGACTACTCTCTGCTATCCTGCAGACGTTAATGAATTTTTACAGCTAAACCTGTAGAGCTCCTCCATGACTAGGAAACACTGGCAATGGTGAAAGAGATCTACTTGTACCCGACCAGCAGGGATTGCAGTAACAATTTAATACATCAATTAGGTAGTTCTAAAGGAAAATGTTAAAATTCAATCCAGTGTATGAAAATTCTCTGCTTCATACACAATTCACTTTAGATGACCAGTCACAGAGATGGGCAAAAACAGCCATCTGGAGTGATCTAGGAACAGAGGAAAACAGAAGAAATACTAAATGGCAGTCAAACAAGATTAGCATTTTCAACAAATATTCGGAACCCACTCCGGATTACAGAATATCAAGCAGTAAATAAGAGTGCTTTGAGTGCATTTTGGTTTACGGTGCTGCAGTGGGGCAGAGGAGAAGCCCCGGGTGGGCGCAGCAGCCCTCCAGCACAGCCCATAGGGACACACTCTGGGGCACTTGCTGCATGTGCCCAGGGGGCTCAGCAACCCCAGGCAGGGGCCTGTGGCTCTAGAAAGAGCGTGGAAGCCTGAGACTGAACCAAATATTTGAACAGAGGTGGCAGTGGTCAGAGGAAAAAACAAAGCTATCCATATAGCCCTTTCTTGTAAGTAAAATTTATACAAACCTGACAATACAATTGGGTTTTTTTACATAAACTGCATCTGCTAAGAAAAGATTTCTCAATTTAAAAAAAAAAAAAAAAAAAAAAAAAAAAAAAAAAAAAAAAAAAGAATACACAAAAACTTTACCAGTATTCATAGCTATAAGATAAAGGAGGAGTTAATCAAATTGAATCCTTGAGTAAGATCATGTGAAGCAATCAGGGAAAAAAATGTCCCCCTGCCCATCACTGGCAGGCCCTCACCTCCCTGCACAGGAACATTGTCGGCAGCACTTCTCGACAGGCAGCCAGCCTTCACAGCGCAGTGCTCCCTTCCAAAGTATCAGATACCCTGCTACTGCCAGCAAGTATCAGATTAAAGGGATAAATACTTCTGTTCTGTCGCAGTAAGTATAGTCCAAGGATCTCAGCTTTTAAACTACAATATTTACCATTAAATACATAATGAAAGATAGATATTGAAGTACTGTTATTATGAGCAACTGGAGTCTTTTATTTTGTTTAAGTCTAAGGAAACCACTTCCAAACCTTTTACTCCTTCTTTATAGTTACTACAATTTATCTTCTGGCCTTCCAGAAGTCATCTTTGCTTGTAAAGCCTTCTACATTTCTGCTGATTATATTTTAATAATCTGTGGCAAGGAGGAAGGTCATCAATATAAACCACAGGTACTATATATTTGACATTCCTTCCAGCTGCACTTGCTGACCTGTTCATTTAAAGTATCTATGAACTGTACTAACCTATCTGGGTGAGATACTCCTTTAATTAATACAAACAGGAAAAAAAAAAAAAAAGCTATGCAAGCCTGCAGTATTCAGTAAACAAGGACATGCTAGGTCCACATAATTTGAGAGAAGCAGAAGTTAGAACAGAGGGACTGAATAACTGCCGTGTAAGATAGGCTTTGAAGACAATTGTTTCGTGTTCAGCATCTTTCCCCTTTATACTCAAAAATCAATTAGGTTGTTTTCCAAAAATTGTAAATAGCTTCCAAAGGCTGCAAATAATTCCTCGCTTTAAGTATGAATGTCAATGAACTCATTCAAAATCATCTTCAAATGTCAGAAAAGATTAACATATCCTGGTCACAGAAGGGAGGTCAGAAGAAAGCGCACGCTTTTAGCCTTTACTCGGGTGGGCATAATCCAAAGCCAGCCTAAGTCTATGGGAAAACTCTAGAAAGGGACCCAGCATGGCAAAATTCCACAACAAGTGCTCGAAACACAAGAGACCAGAAACAATCTGGGATCAATAGCTTCCAGGTCATTAATCCTAGGCAGGTGACATCCAGTGCACAGTTCGCTACTCTCTTTCACCCACACATTCAAGAAACCTGACTCGACTGGCATCTAGTAGCTCTAAATATTTTCCATGTTTTGCCTTTATCCTTCCCCTATTTGTTTGGCATATGGCTTTCTAGCATCCCATTAATGTCAAACCGTTTAATCGGAATGTAAGCTAAATGCACAGTTTGCTATTTCCTGGATTTCTGTTTGGCAGCCAATGCTTTTTATGAGGAAAATAAAAGCAAAGGTCAGTATGACCAGAAAAGAAAAGTCATCTTCCATAGCGGAAGCTTATTTTTCCAGTGAACTGATACACAAGCCTAATTTAGAAAAAGGTCCTTTAGTATCATGTTATTATTAGTAGTATCACAAATAAACACAGAAACCAATTCACTTTACAGACCTCGACATTAAGCATTCAATAGAAAATCCCTTGGTATTTTATTGATTTTTGTTTTATTGATTTTTTTAAATAGCAATATCACAGTTAAAATGTATCATTTTGGTGAAACACATCTAAAACTTTTCCGTCTTGAAATAAGTTATTACAAATAATTTTCACAGCAACTGGCAACTAACGATTCAATCCATTTAAAGAACAACAAAGTAATGGCTTTATTTGGATGCTTTTTTGATTAAATAACATATTAACCTTGATGAAGCTTTCCAAAAAGGGATTAGCGTACTGGAGTGCATCAGCTGATTATGAGACAAATATAACTGTGATAAGATGCTGGTTCAAAATTTTTGAATCTGATGAGTATAACAATTTAGCCGCTAGGATGGAGTTGGTTCTTTCAATTTCCATCTCAACAGTAAAGTATCCACCCGGGATACAAAAAGACATCATCCAGCAAAAGTATGCAGTAACTGGGAGCCAGGAAAGGTCGTTTAAATCACTAAACAGAGTAGACCAAAATAACCTGCATAATTACTGCAAAGTGAGAAATAATTAAAAATCATTTATAAAGAAAGAAGAATTAAATGTATTAGAGAGGAAACCCAGAAAGTAAATACAGATTTATTGTCCCATTATATCATCCATTTTGACCAAAACTCACTGACCCACTTTGCTTTATTCATCTATACTGTAATAATACATTTCGCATACCTATTGTATACCCTTTCCATTAATTTATTTGCTTAATGGATGTATAAGTAAGTCTACTACAATTACGCTTTTTAAGGGTCAAATCCTACCCACTTCTGAACCCAGTACTGTAATTTCTACTACACTGGACGATAACACAGCAGACCTCAGGAACAGCTGAAACACAGCCGATTCAGTGCTGTTGACATAATCAAGCCATGTTACAACCAGGCTGCCAAACCCTTTTATAACCCTGCCAAGTCCAGGAATTGGTGTCTCCATACGCCCCCAACCGCCCCCCCACCCCTCCAAAAAAAAAAAAAAAAAAAAAAAAAAGTTTCTGCATTTCTTAATTCTACGTGTTCAAATTAAAATTCACACGGTTATGACTGTGGCAAAGAAAAACTTCCATGAGTTTATTTTAAGGACCAAATCTTGGAAGTCTTGCAGAGTTGTTGCAAGTTACACACCACACGGACACACACACACAAAACCCCAACCCAACAATTGTCTAAGAGCAGCTATTAATATTCATGTTGATTCCACATGAAACAACAGCAGAGTTACCCGAGCAGCTACAGTTATGTCAGCGCTTGGAAGTTATTCCAGGCTGTTTTGTCCTGCTGCCCTGAATATTCAGGAACTTCAACAATCCATCCAGCAACTGCTACCGCAGAGTAAGTGCTCTGCTTCGCCTGGCTCTATGCTAATGACTGCCAGGCACCCTCTGCTGAATCGGGGGGATGAAGGGAAGGAGGAGGGGATGTCACACCCCCCGCCATTGGGGACGGGACGGGCAGAAGCACGGCATCGCGTGGGGTTAATTCCCCACGTGTTCGTTGTTGCTGCACCTTGAAATCTGACAATAGGAAAGTGAAACGAGCACGGTCTGTTTGTTTGGGTAAATTGAAAGCAGCATCGGGACTTTGTCCACGACCTCCTCCGTGGGAAGTTCCCGCCGCCCCTCCAGCGCGGCAGAGCCCGAGCCCCCCCGCCCCCGCCCGAGGCAGGGGGAGAGCCCCCGGGAACTGGAGGCGCTTCCGACCGCTCTGATCTCGGGGTCACAGCAGCTATGCGATCCCTTCTCCTTATCGAGCAGATTCAGCCCTGTAATCTACAGATTGAGAGATAACAGCCTCATGCTTTAGCCCTCCGTTGCAAAGGCGGCTGCTATTGCATCAGGAATTTCCTCTTTTGCCAGCTCCTTCTATCCCCCCGACACTCCTCCCCGGCTGTGGCAAGTTTGGGGCTCACCTCCCCCCGCGGTCTCCGCGGGGTGCGGGGATATCCCCGCACCGTCCGCAGCCGCAGGGCTGCTCCCCGCCCTCGGCGCCGTCCCCGCCACCGCGCCCGGGTTACTCTGCGCGGTAGCAGGATCCAGCCTTGCCAAATCCCTGCCGCGCTCCCGCTGCCCCCCCCCCCCCGTCTCCTCCTCCTTGGCTGGCGGGGGCCTGGAGCTGCTCGCACCTGCTCCTCGGGGACCGACACCCCCACCCCCCTCACCGAGGATGCAGCCCAGCCCGGCCGCCTGGCACCTCTCCGCACTACCCCAAAGCAAAGCCGCCGCCACCACCTCCTCCTCCTCCTCGCCGTCTTCCCGCCCTCCCTTCACCTCCCCGGTTCGCCATGTGGCAACTGCCTTACAGCCCTACACAAAAAGTGCACGTGTCCCCTCGGATGTGTGACAGCAGCTGATGGCCAAGCGGCCTCCATCGCCCCGGAACGGGCCCGACGCCCGGGCAGCTCCGCGCCCCATCCCAGTTAACGCGACACCCCAGTGCCTATGTCGCCGTCCCCCCATCAGGACCGCTCCCCGCCCACTCCCGTGCACCCTTCGGGCGGCTTTTTCCCAGGGTTGCCCGCTTTAAAGATACATCCAAGGATAAACTTCAGCTGGGGGTTCGGTCAGAAAGCAAGCACTTTCTGGCCCCTTCCCACCCCCGCCGGCCCTCCGCTCCCGCGCTGCGCTGCCCGCGGCCACCCCTAGCCCCGGCACGCCTCGGCCCGGGGGGCAGCGAAGGGGACAATGACAGGGCGACACTTGCAGGGCGCAGCGGGAGGGGGGCACAAACTCCCCTTCCGCCCTCTGTCCCTCCGTCCCACCGAGAAGCAGCGCCGCCGGCTGCGGAGAAGGCCGGCTGGGTGCCGGGGCAGCGCGGGAGGGGGCAGCGGGAAGCGGCGCAGCGCTCGCCCGGACCGCACCGCGCGGGGGTGGGACGGGGGCGGCGGCGGGGGGGCGGCGGGGCGCGCGTGTGCCTTGCGGCGCTTACCTGGCGTTGGTGCAGTCGTTGTAGAGGGTCTCGAAATCCTTCCTGGAGATGAGTTTGCAGCGGTTGACCCCGGGCTGGATGGCCCCCAGCCCCCTCAGGATGCGGACCTGCTCCACGTTGCAGACCACGGGCGTGATCTCGAGCCGCTTCAGCTTGGTGTAGACCGTGTGCAAGCCCCCCACCAAGTGCTTCAGGAAGAGGTCGAAAGCCTGGGGCAGGCAGATGAGCTCGCAGCCCTCCACGGTGAAGGAGGCCACTTTAGCCCCCCTCAGATCCACCATCTTGCACTCGTTATTCTGGGGGGTGTTCTCCACCGGGGACGGGGTCGAGTACACGGGCTTGCCGGGCAGGCTGCCGGCCGCGCTGGCCGCGCTGGCATTGGGAGTGGAGGTGCCGCCGCTGCCGCCGCCGCCGCCGCTGCTGCCGCCGCCGCCGCCGGTGCCCAGGCTGGGGCTGCCGCCGCCGCTGCCGCCGCTGCCGTTACCGCCGCCGCCGCTGGTGGTGGAGGTGACTGTGGCCGCCGCTGCCGCCGCCGCTGCGATGGGCTCCGGCCGGAATAGGTTTGTCCCCGAAGCGGCCGGCGGGGGAGCGATGGACGGAGACGGAGAGGAGGTGGCCGACGACGAGGTGGCCGACGACGAGGTGGTGGTGGTGGTGGTGCAGGCGGCAGAAGTTGAGACCGGAGGCTGAGGGGGGACCAGCTGGGTCGGAGGGATCAAAGCAGCCGGTACGGCCATGGTCACATATACGGCGGAGGGGGCAGGGGGAGGGGGGAAAGTTCCCACACACACACGCAGGGGAAAGGGGAAAAATTAAAAAAAAAAAAAAAATTAAAAAAAAAAAAAGGAGGAAAAAAGAGAAGGGAGGAGGGGGGAGAAGAAGGGGGGGATAACCCCAGATCAGGTGCTGCGGCGAGCGAGAGAGCAGGGGGCAGAGTGAGAGAGAGAACGCACAAAGTGTCCCGCAAGTGGGGACGGAGGAGGAGGAGGAGGAGGAGAAGTCCGCTCCGGGCGGCGGGGCTGGGGCCGAGGGGAGGGGGAGGGCAGTTTCTTTTTGTGGTCCTTGCTCTAGCACCACGTTAAAGACGAAGGTGAAAAGGAGGAGGTTTGAAGGACTTCGGTTCTCTCTGGCAAGTACATTGATCAAAGATTGAGAGGGGAATGACAGAGAGAAAATGAGCGGGGAAGTGCTGGCTGCTGCCGCCGCCGCCGCTCGCTCGCTGGACGAGTTGTTGTTGTCACACGGTGCGGAGGGGAGGAGCTCCGGCAACTTGAAATACCCTTTGAAGCAGCAAAAGGCTCACTCACTAGTATTAACCCAAATTATCCAACCAGGAACCCGGAGCAGGAAAACAGCGAGAGAGGGAGAGAAGTCCCTCTCCCCCCTCCTTCAGGAACCGTTAGATTACATGTTTCATATTTCACCCCACCAGAGATGAGATGTAATTTTCCCAGCCCTTTTCAGCAGTCGCTTGTCAACACAGTTTGTGGAGAAACACGAGCGTCTCCAGCGTTCCCCCAAAGCCGGGCGGGAGCGAGGGAGCCGAGGCGCGGGGCGGGCGCTGGGCACCGCACACCTTGCCGGGGCAGACAAAAGCAGAAACCTCCGGACGGGGCTGTTGCTCTTGCTGCTGTTGTTGCTCTCCCGGGACCACAAACGCTCCTCACGGCGGGGTGGGAGTTGCTGCCGAGGGTCCCCTTTGTTGCGCGGCAGGCGGCGGCGGCTGCGCGGGGCGCGCACGGGCAGCCCCACGCGGCAGCATCCGCGCAGGACCTCCCTGCGCCGGCCGCGGATCGGAGGGGACGAGGCGCTACGGGTCAGGCCGCCGAGACGCCGCGCCGAGAGGGCTGTGGCGGCACAGAAGTAACTTGGGAGAGGGGCAGGCGGGCGGCCCGCGCAGGTCCCGCCGCGCAACAGGTGTCGGCGGCGCGCAGCAGGCGCGCAGCCCCGGCCCGGCCCCCCCGCGCCCGAGAGCGCGCAAAGTCAGCCGGCGCGCTGGCCCGCGCATGCGCAGTGGGGCGGCGGCAGGCGCGGTACCTGCCGGCCCCGAGCCGGGATGCGGCTGGAGCGCCTTTGGCAGCTGGTGCGCCGGGCTCCGTCGGGAGAGCCCGCGGCTCTGTTCTGCGTGTCTTGGGGGCACTTCGCACTTTGAAAGGGGTAAAGAAATGGCCACTGGTACAGATGGGGGTGGTCTGCAAAATCAGGGGTCGGTGCGTGCGTAGTTCTTCCTGTTTAAAAAATACACCCTGTGTGTACTTAATTGCGATGCATGTATGTGCCCATAGCCTTTTTTTTTTCCCTATGATGCTATTACATGAGACATGACTCACGGGATGACACATCTGTAGAGTGGATAATCTCAACTATAGTAATTTGGTGCAGGGGAATTTCCACAGTATCAGACATAAACTGTTCTCATATTATTTGGTTGCTTATTGTACTTTAATTTACGGGAATTTGTGTTCTAGTGACACTTAAGACGACTTTTGCTAGTGAAATGTAAGCTATCCTGCACTTAAATCTTTAAGATTGCAAATAAAGCCATGAAAACACAGAGTAAGGGTTTACTTTGAAGTCTTGTGTGCCCATAATTGCACAGAACGCTTATTCGAGCCATTTTTAGGTGGGGGTTTTTGAGAATGTTTATCTGGAGGAGCTTATACAACTTGAGTTCCAGTGGTGGGATCCCAGTGGTGGGATCTAGCGTTGCATAAAACTTGTAATTTCAAAATGTGAATACACTGCCTCTTTCTTTTTTTCACTTGTAGAAAGCCAACTCTGTCCATACTTTCTTTCCCTCACCTGTTCTTTTTGCATGTCACCTTCTCTCACACCTGGTGAAGACAGAACAGCTCCGTAAGAAGATCAGGACAGAGCCAGACACGCGTGATATGGTCACTTGGAAATCTGGGTGAAGGTGAAGTGAACTCTGCATTAGGAATTACCACTTCATTTGTTCTCTACTTTTCCTGCAACACGATGCACACCAGCTCTTCTGTTTTTCTTTTTGCTGTGTGCTTCCCACAGATACATAATTCTCATGGTCCAAAGGAAAATGTAGTTTGAAAGGGTTTACTACCAGGGGTATGGGTTAACCTTGATGATATCAATGCAACACTGGGATTAGAAACCTAGAAAGAAAGATTTTTTGAAAAGGTTCGAGATTCCTCAAAGCTTCTGGCACGGTAAGTGTTTCTAATTATTATGGGGAGTGTCACAATTTAATTTAACTTGCACCTATCATGACACACTCACATAAACCAACAAATCCTGAGGTCATTCTTTGTAAAATTCTCTAGATTGCATTTCTCTTACTTGCTGACCCTTCCATGTAATGATATTGTTGGGTGTTTTCTTTTTCTCTGCCTGAGTTGATATCAGCAAAACTCAAATTACTGTAACTGATATTTGAAAATTCTCCCTGTGTCAAGTGAAGACTTATGGTGCTGAAATCAATAAGACTGTTTAAAATTCAAAGACCTGCAAATCGTTCTGTTTGTCCTTTGATAGGGCCTGGGCTGATTAAAATGCGACCAAGAAAGCTTAATTGCTGCACTAATTAAGAAGTCTTTAATTTCTTTTCTGGAATATTGTTTGAAGCAGGGTTTCTGTTCTGCTCATGTAGCTGTTCAGGGCAGGTATTCTCTCTCTTTATCTCTTCTTCTTTCTTTTTACCATTTCATTAAAGTGTATGTTAAAACAGTAAGATGTATTGACAGTGATTGTAATTTATTGCTCTAAAAAAAAGACTGATATGGAGTTCACTATTTTATTAAATTACAATTTTGAGGGCAGCTGTAAAGGGTAAAATGCAATTACAAAATGCATTGTAGCTGTTGCATTTTAAGGAATTTGAATATTTGACTGACAGGAGATAGGATAGTACACCAGCTCCCTCCCCCATCTTCAGTTATTATTGATAATTAAATATTTAAATTCATTCAGTTAAACACCACAGAAAAGTATTTATCTCTGAACGCGTGTGAAGGAATGGACGGGGGGAGGGGATGCATACAGCAGATAGGCACCTGGTAAGGATGAATAGTGTATTATCATGTTAAGTTCATCCACAATTTTTTTTTCCTGCATTTCTTTGGAATTAATTTTCCTGAGAAATACCTCTCTGTCTTGTATCTTGTCTTACCCTTGTTTAGTGACCTATTTTGTTCACTGTTTCTGAAGAGGAGAAACTAGGTGATTTCACAAAGCTTTCTGTGTGATCAATAGAGTAATGTTTTAGGTTTAATCATGCTGCATTATAATTCTGGCAAACAGCTGCCGAGCAGAGATTCTAAGAAAGGAGCAAGTACTGGCAAAGAGAAGGTAAGTTCTGCTTTGCTTTAATCACAGGTCTCAAGCAGCAATCCCCCTTTGAAGAGCTATCTGCTATTTAGAGGGAAGACTGAGAAAGAGGGAGGGACCTCATACAGAATCCCCCCTGCATCGCTCGGGAAAATAGACTCATAGAAATGTAAGTGTGTGAAAAGGGATCCCTTTTTGCTTCTCTTCCACCAAGACATTTACTAAACATTGACAAACACCATGAATACAATTGAGATTGATGCGAAGTGTTGTATCAGTAGTAAGAAACTGGATACTGCAGTGCCGTTTTTCTAATTGTTGTGTTATAGTCAAAGTAGCACAAAACCTTGTCCAATACAAATACAAACTGGATTCCTTTCAGTGACAGGACAAGTAGATAACATGCTTAATAGATACAAAGGGAGATTTGCCATTCCGAGCACGATGTCACGCTAATTATGTTTACTCTAATTGAAAGCAAGGTTTTGGGGAACCTGAAATTACTCATAGGATATTTTTAATAGCTGAATAATAATAAAGTGCAGCAAACGTTGATCACAAACCTTTTGGTCTTTCAAAAATCTATTGGAAAATTAAATGAAAAGTGGAGTTTGGTACAAACAATGCCCCAGGGCAAAAAAACAACTAACACTAGATTTTCCAGTCCAGCCATAACACAAATCAATTTGAGCACACTTCTATGGCCAGACTGCCAGATTGTTATGACTGCTAATTCACTCAATCAAACAGTACATTAGTACACTGGGCACAAACAGCTTTAACAATAGCATGCATTTCTGAACAGTCCACCATATATCATAAAAAAATCCAAAATGCATGGCAAGATTGCTTTCACATTCTGTTTACTACAAATTGTATTTACATATGGTGCCTGCCTAACAAATGAAAAAAACCACCAAAAACTGGTGGAAGAATGAAAGTGAAGAAACTTCAGGAGCCATTAAAAATAACTTTTAAAGTCCTTAAAAACGAGAATCTGGGAGCACTTGCTCCTGCTTTCGCTGATGTTTAATGTGAAACTCTCAGCCGGAGAGCCGACAGCAGTGGCTGGCCATCCCCAGCACAGAACTGGATGGGGAATTGCTGCGGGCTTGGCAGCTCGCACACGCCCTGCCTAACCCCAACTCCGGCACTTCAGCGCTGGAGCGTCTTTTGCCGGCTTTACTCCCGCCAGTCAGCTCACTGGCTCCGAGGGTATTCACCGCCCGAGTGGAAGGGCAGGATTTAGCCCCAGGGAATATCCCTCAATTCTTCCCCATCATCCCCACGAGCAAATAGGTGTTATCCCCGGGGATGCTAACTGGTGCTCCGGCCGAGGACGCGCTGTACTGAGAGATGCGATAACCGACGGCTCGGGAGCCCTCATCCCTCCTTCCCTCCCTCCTCGCCCGCGTCCGACACACAAACACGCGCACGCCCCACACACACACCCACGCACAAGCGCATATATGGAAATTGCAAAAACCAAACGCCAATTAAGCTACTTGCTTATTTACGATTTTTTTTTTCCCCTTAAGTCGCTATTCTGACTTCAGAAAAGGCGTTTCGAAGTCAGTAACTAAAACAGCCTTTCTGTCGATCCGAGCCTCTCGGTCACGTTGCTGCTATCAGAGCCACATGGTGAAACGGGTCGGGTCGTGTTCCCCTCCCGGGCTGGCTCGGGATGGATGGATGGATGGATGGATGGATGGATGGATGGATGGATGGACGGAGCAGTGGCTGGGCACTGCTTGCTGACATTCACCTGACAACTGACAGCCGAGCAGGAGAGCTGCAGCACGGGGACGAAATCATAACCAATTTCCCTGTGTGATTTAAAAGAGGGCTGGGATAGACGGGGGGCCTTCTGTGATGTTTGAGTCTGACTTGGGCTCTCATTAGAGGTCCTCAGTCCAACGTGCTAATTCACCTACCAACAGGTAGGAAGAGTCGCTCAGAGCAATAATTATGAAGTACAAAACCCTTGCCATTAAATTGTGTTAAAGCTGTGATCTAATCTGAATTGCCCTTTGCCGCGCCTTCCCCCCCTTTACAGAATTAGTTCGCTCAGCTGCTCTATCCCTCGCTCCCAGCCCAGGCTAATCGGAGCGCTGGCACCGGGGAGCCGGCCCCGCGTTCAGTGCTTCGGGCTCTCCAATGCGGTCTCTGCCGGTGCAGGGGGACCGCTCCTGCTGCTCTGCGCCCGGGAGCTGGGGGGGAGCAGCTGAATCCTCCTCCCTCCGTCCATCCCTGGGCCCCGCCGAGCCGCCGGTGCCGCCGCCCGCGGGGCGATGGCAGGGGAGGCGGGCGGAGATCGGGCCCCCGCGCCCGGCCGGGCGGAGGGCGGCGGCTCGGCTGCAGCTCCAGCACTAATTGCTTCCCCTAACAATATTAATAACAACGACAAAAAATGCACAATGCAGCCTTCTTTTTGTATAGGAACTGACAGCCTGCGAGACCCAGCCCCTTCTTCCTCATGTCACTTAAGTGAATGGAAAACATTTGGGGAGGGGGGTGTTACCTTTATTACTCCCACATTTGAAAAAAAACAGACAAACATTATTAATTATTTTTTGGGGCTGGGGTGAGGAAGGATTTTTAAAAGTCCGAGCCCTTGCTTGAAAAGTTTTAGCGCAGGGCGGAATTTTATAGAGAGTTATAAACTCTGGGTAAGAGGAGGATGTTATAAATGGAAGTGCTGACACAACCTTAACTATAGCGTGTAAACGGCTATGCTATAATATCCATTAAGCAGAAAGAAAAATAAGATGGCTGATCAATAATTTATACAAAGAGTACCAACTGCAGACATAATAACTGTAATGTTTGCAAAGCAATCTCTCGCTCTCCAGGCTTAACAGTAAACTAGCGGGGCTGTTAATTTCCAACTCCTACAGGTAAGAGTACAAACAAATTACTTAAACTTGTATTTTGCTCGATATTTTGCATGCCTCGGTAGGATAAAATACAATTTAATTACGATGCAACTTGGGCTGATTGAGGAGCCTCCCCCTCCCTCCCCCTTTCCTCCTGCCCGCCCGCCTGCTCCTCCGCGGGGACCTTCTTGGGCAAAGCTCCGCCCGAGAGACAGGAACAGGTCGCTTGGACGGGCGTTGAAAACGGGTCGACTTTTGGGTCACTGTAGTTCTTCGGAGAGTTATTCATACACGGAAACAAAATGAAGCCATTTAACTTCAAAAGAAAGTTACAAGGTTTTCCAGTGCCACGAGCTGAAACACAATACCCCCACCGGCCCGATAAGCATCAGCTGTCAGAGGACAATGCACTGGCTTTCCATGCATCAGGCTACGGGGGGAAAAAAACCTGCTTTAGGGAAAACCGGTGTTTCTTCCACTACCATAAACGAGAGCAGGAAGCAACTGATCTCTTCATTGGCATGGGAGCGTTATTTCCCATTTCTGTTTACTGTATTTAGGTAGCAAACAGAGAAATAAAGTCTGAAAGTTCCTAAGTAGACTCCTGTAACGTGCCCAGGTTATTTGTTTGCATGTCTCTTGCAGTAGTACTAAAGAGATCACTTCTTTGTGTGTCAGTGTCAGTGGAGGACGTGTTTTGAAAATTCTCCCCCATGCCAGCCTGGACAAAAACCCAAAGTTATGTTGCCAGCCACACAAAAAGAAGCTCATATTTAACGTTGCCTGCACAGCTCTGCGAAAGCTTTCAGCTGTGCTTCTTTGGGACGTCACGGCTGTTTTGTGTAGGCAAAACAGAGAAGTAAAGCGAGAGACACCTTACTTCTGAGCCCTGAGCTGTGATGCAGGGAGGCTGCTCTGCGGGGTAATGCTAAAAAAAAAAAAAAAAAAAAAAAAAAAAAAAAAAAAAAAAAAAAGTCTATAATTGCTTGCTTAGCAGTGACCTCTCCCAGTTCAGCTTCAACAAAGTAAAATCACATAAATGACAACAGTCTGTACAGTGCGCACACGGAGTCCTTTAGGGGGAAGCAGGAGCGGCCCCGCCCCGGTGCCCCGGCGCCCGGCTGGCCGCAGCGCGGGGCGGCGCTGCTCCGGGGCGGGAACGGAAGGCGCAGCGCCCACTAGTGCCCGTGACGGGAACTGCGCTGCCTCCGCGCCCCGCGGGGAAACGTCTATGGGGGCAAGGAAATGTGCGCCCAGCTGGGGAACGGGCTACGGAGAAAAGAAGGTTTAAGCCCGTCTGTGACTAAGTGAGGGTTTGTTTCTTCCTTGTCTAAGAGTAAGCTGAGAAAAAGCAGAAATGGAAAAGTTGTCTTTCCCCTGCTGCTCCCCACCTGTTCGAGGAGGTGTGTGAATGGGGTGCACAGCATCTTCACAATCGGAGCTGGGAATTGGAAGGGCTGCCTGACTGTAAAGCCTTGATGGGAAACACGAACAACACCAGACTCATTTCTGAGCTTTGGATACGTCCCCTCCACCCCCCACCCCCCCGCCCCGCCCCGCCACTTGAAAACTACAGCAGGTTCGTGAAATATTTCCATTAGGCCCTGTTCATTTCTCAGGTGTTTTGGAGTTGTGTTTTGAGGGATTTGTTGATATGTTTATTTATTTATATTCATGACCAATTGTTACTGGGCAGCATTTAGATTTTATTGGAGATTGTCTGATCTCCTTGATGTGGAGATGAACTTTGCAAGGAAGGCAACAAACAACCCTCAAAAAACAACAATAGAAGATACCAACTGGATAAGCTCAAAATAAACTTTCACAATGGCAGTGAATGTCCCTTGTATTTACTTACTGTTTGTTGTGGATTAGATTACTGGTTAATGTTCCCAGTCAGATCCAAACACTTAAAATTATGTCCAGCATAATATAATTTCCTGTGCGGGGTGCCCAAAGCTGTAAGAGGCAGCTTTGGATTATATCACACACACTGGAGCTCAAGTAGGTGATGATGAACTAGACTTGTCTTCTTCTGTCTTTAAAAGCTTTCATTAAACCATTGGTTTACACTGTATAAATGTCTTAGATTACTAAGACCTTGTTTAGCAGAGAAGGAAAACTCCAAATATCTTCTCAAGCACCGTGGGCTCAAGGTCTAAAATCATCTGGTGGATAATGAAAGGCAGTCCGGGATTGATATTTATCCCTTCTCTACCTCTGTTTGACAGTCATTCTCTCATTTGTGCTGTGCATTCTTCATCAATAATAAGAACCAAAATGTACACCTAAATAATTCTCTATGCCAAAAATTTGTTACACAAACCCATTAATATGGAAGTCACTAAATACCAAACTAGCTGAAAATATTGTGATGATTCTTGATTTTCTCTATTTTCTCATTTAAAAAAAAAATCCACTTATTTTAAAACAGGATAACACTTGGCATGGATATAAAACATTTTTAAAAGTTCCTGTGTGTTTATGGTAAGTTAAAGGGGGTAAAAGGGCCAAAATAAGTTCCCTTATAATATACAAGAATTGATGGTATATAATGGCAAAAGACTTTTATTAAGACTGTTTGTCTTTTCCTCTTCCTCTCACTGTTGTCTGTTCCTCTTCAGTGCTCAGTGATCCACTGCAACTGAAATTTATTAATATGAATACTTGGTTTTAAGCTTATGTATTTAAGCCCTTATGCAAAGTAAATTCTTGGGATATTTATCCAATAAAAACACTTATAAAGTTAGCAGTTCCTGAATACATTCATAGCTTTAAGTGCAGCTGCAGTTCTATAGACAGAGACTTAACATTGGAAAGCAAGAAACTGTGTCACAAAAGAGTGAAAAAAACAAAACCACATTTTATCCTTATACTTTGGAAAGAAAAGGAAATTTTTACAGAAAAGCAATGAATACATTTGAGTAAGAAACAAATTTTAAAAAATCATAAACATCTAAAAGGAGGTGAATTACAATAATTAAATTTTATTCACACAAGATACTTTTTAGTCAAAATTATATACTAGCAAGTTGGTTTTATTAAAATTTGTTCTTCTAAACATGTGAATATAAACTTAAGATGTAAATTTCAAAACAAGAAAAATGAGCTACCACCATCTAAATTGCTTTAATCTAGCCAGTTAGAAGGAGTTTTAATTGTTGTGCTTTTGCTTAATTACACCCTTCTATCTGATGATCAGTCTCAGGCAGTTGAGGATTATTCTGTTTTCACACGTGAAGAGGAACAGGGCAACTTAAATCCACATGAAGACTCAGATTCCACACTCATCCTGCCAGTTGTCTCATGACTTAGTAGGTGCCAAAATCCCTTAGTACATAAGCTCACGTTGACACAGTTCACCAAGTGTGTAGGCTTCCATTGTCAGCCATGCTGATGGAGGCACAAATCTCAGAGCTGCTGGGGTTTTCTGAAGAGAGAATCCATGCCTAAACACAAGCGGTCTTGGCCTGGGTTCACTACATTTGTGCAACTCGACCTTCAAGGAAGGTTAAACTGAAATGAGGCTGCGTGCTTCTGCGTCCATATTTGCATTCTGTGGTACAGCTAATAACCACCTGGGCAGGTCATTTCCAGGGTGGGAAACCAGTTTTCACACATCCAGCTTCTATTTTTCCCACAGGACAAGAGAACTAAGCCAGGTTTCCCACATGGCAGCAATGAACGTGAGCAATCAAATGTGAGGCCTGCAACAATTACGGTTTCACTGGTTCTTCCTTGGAAAATTTAGGCCAGTTGACAAATACACTACTACCAGGAGGAAGACATCCAAGCAGCCTCTCTTACTTCTCAAGGAAAATGTGTCATCTTGCTGAGAAAAGATTTTAAGGGCTGAATTCAAGCGCACCTGCTGCGGGGTTGCACAGCGTCTTCACTGTCAGTATCATGGAGTACCCCTTGCTGAAAATGAAGGCCTTTTATTCTCTGCTGGTAAAGTTGTTCTCTTTAGAAAGTGGGGCCCCTAAGGAGTTTAGATACTTCTAAAATGTTCTTCTGTGGCTTTTACTTTCTGTTGTAATCTGTACTATCTACAACCATATTCAAAACAAACATTTTCTTAACAGCTCTAAGTTTTATTTTTCCTATCAAGCTGAAACAATTACATGGAAAACAATGCATATAGAAGTATCTATAATTGAGAAAGTGTTTTCTTGAGTGTTTTGTTTCTTACTGACATAAACTTAGAATTCAGCATCCAGTTTACAAGTAAGAGCTGATAGCCGAATACTTTTAAATACAGTGATAGATAACGGCTGCAGTAAACACAGTTTTGGAAGCTAGGTTTATGCTAGCAAATTAAACTTGCCTGGGAATGTTCCTATGCAATAAAGCCAACTAGCACATATGCCTGTTTGTAAACTTCTCCTGTTCAAAACAGGGTAGTAGTAGCAGCCTTCCAGCTGGGAAGGGTCTCGGATGTGCAGCCTCCCTCTCCTTCAAACTGCACCCAGGAATTGGGGTTTAGGATGCTGAAGTACTGAGGGCAATTCAAACACCTTTACAGTGTAGACCATCATGTACCATGGGACATTCCTGGCACTAGTGCAAATGTAGCTTGAACTGCTTTGTATTACAGTAACTATCTTAAAACATATATTCACGCTGGACATTTTTATAGGTACAAGCTCTTGATTTGGCAATCTTTACATGGGCAACATTCCTATTGACTTCTAGAAATGAAATCTTAAAAAATGTTTCCTTCATTAGTGAGGAATCCAGCTCTGGCTTATAATTAGAGAAGAAAAAGGAAGTAAAATTATAACACAGGAGGAGCTTGCTAAAATGCTCCCTAAAACAGTTTTCCAATGGCATTAAAGTATTACGCACGAATACAGGTCCTGCTTAATTAATTTAGCAGCCTAGACTAGAGATTCAGGTTTTTGTGTTCTCATGCTTTTGTGCTGGGTATTTGAAGCTGAAAATGTAAACATGAATGCATTTTCTATAAGAGCTTCTAGAAAAATGTTAGGGAAGGCAGGGCACATTCCTTGCTGGGTTTTGTGTTAGATTCTTTATACTCAACGTCAGTCCCAGAAACCAGCCTGGGAAGTTAGAGTCTTCTTGCAACAGGTTGCCTCCTGTTAAATTTATAAGGCTATTTGAAACTTTTATTGATAGGAACATCATTAAAAAGCATTATGCAAAGGAACCAATGCATTTATTTGTGTGTTTCCTTCCCAGTTAATATGAATTAACGGCCTGTTCGGGAGTCACATAAATGCAGTGTCTTATACTTCCTTTTACAGCTGTAGCTTGTTTTGAATAGTCAGACATATATAAAATGACAGAGGAAAGATTATTCTTTAGAATTTTCACTTTGTCATTTGCAAATCAATGATGTTTGCATCTGTCTTAACACATTTGTGAAGTGGCCTGTAAAGGAAGATGGTGTTACAGACTGAGCTGGAAAACAGTCTTGAGAAGAAAAGTATCTTTAGTTTTATTCAGAACCAGTAGATACCATGAATGATATACTTGACACTTCATAAATAATAGCACACCAAAAAAATCAGGAAGAAAATTACTTTTGATTCAGTCTTGCAGTCAATTGATATTTTTCCCAAATAAAAATTTCAGGTTCAGTTTTGATAATCAAACCCTACAAAGGAAAGTAAAGTCTTACTTTCTTCCACTTGAACAGCTTTCAGATAGCAATTACTAATTGGAGGTCTGTTAGAAAGTTTTGTTTGGGAAATTGTTGACTTTCTTTCTACAGCTTGTTTTCCCACAGACAATATTTTTAGTACTCATCTCAGAAACATTTTTTAATGATAAATCCCTTAATTATGATGGAAAAAGAAAGCCCCTAAACTTATGCTCTTTAATTTGTCTCAGCACGAACTGACCTCTCATGTAAATTCTAGCAATCTTCAGTTCATCGCCTCGTTTCTTGGGGGAGACTCTAATAATGCAGAAAGAAACATTTTTTCTTGCTGCTGAGTAGCAGTACAAAATTTGGTTAATTAAAAAGCCTAGGCAAGCAAGGTCCTTGTGTTTGTGAGAAGTCTGAGCTCTCTTTAAGGCTCAGTTATTTTTCTGATAACCAGCGATTATCTTTTTTTGCAGAAGTAATTCCAATAAGGCAAAGGTGCCCTCTGTAGGGGACAGGCTGTAAATGATGATGGGGAGCTGGAGTTTAATATTTGCAGAATGTGACAGAAAAGAGTAACTTCCTAGCAGTCTGGCTTTCTGAGAGGCACTACAGATTTAATATTACATACACATGAAACAATGCAAAAAAACCCAAAAAAAACCAAACCCCCCACACATTAAAATAAAGCAGAAAACAATACTCTCAACTGCAGATACCAACTAACAGTTTTGCAATAATCTGCCCCAAAGCTAAATGTGCAGCACAGTGAAATCTGTGCTGCAATAATGTCCTGAATAAAAAGGAAATATGAATTTCTGTGAAAAGAACTTTACAGAAATAATAGAATTCCAAAAGCAACATGCTTGAAAGGTCTCTGTAGCATGTACTAAAAAGTTTACCACAAAGCAGATTCATTAACCATCCCAGGCGACTTGCATATTGCTTGCTAAGGAATTGCCTTTGTTAGCATGCCCACAGACACACATTAACTGGTGTGCAGAATCTCTAGTGGCTATTTGAAATTATTTTGGGAATTCTTCCCTCAATTTATAATGGCAGCTAAAGCCAGCCCAGAGAGAGGCAGGGAATTCAACACTAGATGTAGTTCATTGCTCATTATTAATTTTTTTTAGGCCTCATTTTTATAATCCATGAAGATGACCTGCAGTTCTTGTTATCTTGATTTTCTCTGTCTCCTTTTTTTTACATTATTTTTAATTTATATATATACATACTGCTGAAGTAACAATTACATTGCATACAGTACCCTGCACTAGTATGTATAGAACTGCAGCAAGGAGTGAGCAAACCCGTCTGAAATATGATTTATCCTCCATCTTACTTTACTGGAGAGTCAAAGAAGCAAAATGTAGTTCTAGTAGTTAATGTGCATTATATGTTGCTTACTACAAAGTACTTGACTAAACCATAGTTTAGAAAGTGAAGATCAGTGTTTTATATGTGCACTCTATTTTACTATACACTCTAAACATACAGCCTGCTTCTAAACAAGACTGTAAAAAGAAGGGTGGGCTTTGGTCACCTGTAGAAAAGTTAAGGATAAAAAATTTTAAAGGCTATGGATTGGCAAATGTGTTTGAGATTTTTTTTTTTCTAGTCTCAATCATAAAGAAGGGTCCATTTTCATAGTTCACGACATCACAGAGCCTGACTGCCTTTCAGAAGCAGGATTGAAGGAAAGGGAGAATGTAAACCTATGACATTGCCTTTCCTAAACACAGGTTCTGGTCAAAGAGAGCTTGTTCCTTTCTTTACCCACTGTAGGAAATGCTTGTATGAGAGATGTATCCCGTATCTGAACCATGTAAACATCAGATTAATGCTGTCTTTTGTTTTAACTATTATCTAAACCAGTAAGCTCTTTTCCTTCAATCCATCACATAGGGGTGAACCTCCCAGTCTCATTTAAAAGAAGTAATTTCACTATGCTACTTTTTGATCTTCAGGGCATGCCTCCAAGTCTATTTACATAAATAAATGTACAGGGAATGACTGAGATTATGGAGCTTTGTGAGCTTTTGATATGCCCTCTTCACATCCTGTTGCTTACCCTGTGAATCAGATCTGACACTTAGCAGGGTATTCACTTTACCTTCTCTCACAACCAAAATTAATGCAACCTAGAGGACAAAAGTGGGGATCCTAGCTCAATGGGGAATGCTTGTAGATGCTGCCATTCTGTGTGAATGTCCTTCACAGGTCAAATGACATTCTTTTCCCCTGACATAAAGAACATTTATGCTGCAAAATCTCTGGAGTAAACACTGCCTTAGTCTGCTTAATTGTTGCATCTTTAATGGAAGTCCACGGTCATATTTGAATACCTGTTCTGATGTCTGAAAGTTACCTCAGGGTAGGTCTCTTAAAAGTCTTTCTTGGCACCACCCAACCCTTTAACTAAACACAGGATAAATATCCAAGGTATATTTTCCTCTTACTAGACATCTTGCCTGCGTCTAAACATGCAAGCTGGAATCTTCTCATTTATTTTATTGAACCTTCCTGCTCCTTTTGTAAGACTGCATTTGCAGTTGCAAAGGTATTATTGTATCTTTTGGAAGAAATGTAAAAGATATAAAAAGCAATGCTTTCCAAGCATTATATTCTTTGGAGTTTTTTTCCCGTAAGTTTTCTTCTTTTAGATTTTTCTTAACTACTAGAGGCTGCCAGTTATTCTATGGCAGCTGCTTCCAGACAGTGCTCACAACCTATCTTTAGGTGGTTTATGTGTCAGAGATAGGAGCCTGGTCTTATACAGTCAGTGAAGAGAAGTATGCATATTCAGTGCAGAGATTTGGAACACCTAAACTGTAACTTCTAAGCTGATATTGTGAAAAGTGTCCTAGGTGATCTCAGACAGGTCTCTATCTAAGTGGACTGTAAATATGTCAAGTTCTTCTTTCACTTAAGGTACCAATTTATTTTAATATTGAATCTTCTTTTCTTAATTTCACCACTCACCATTTGCCTTGTATCCACTTCTGCTCTTTAACATTTTAAATGCTTCCTCAATGACCAATTTTTTTCTGTTTTTAAACAGTCATAATCAGCTTTGACTTGGTAAGTCTAAACACACAATTTCCAATTTTCTGATGCCTTTTTTGTATTTTTTTTTCTTTTTTTTCCCCCTTTCGTTTTTTTCTTTCTTCTCGTTAGCCAAATTCAAGTTCTTACCTCTTCCTGTAATTGGTTTGACCCTTTCTTTCCAGTTTAAGGTCATACAAACTGTAAAAGTAGAGTGGCATTACGTAAAGTCTGAAATATCTGGGCTTTTTAAATCATTCATTTGTATAGTTTTACTAATTTTACTCAAATGTCCACAGCTTTGATACCTCTACCCCCAGTACTTTTCCTGAATGGCTTCAAACTGTCTTTGGGCTCTGTTGTCTGGCATTATATTTCTTGGCTCCAATACTGAAAAATTTATGCACTAGAGTAATTCTCTGCATGAGAGCAGGCCCATTGATGGTTGATGCATAACATTATTCTGGAGTGCATGCATTTTCAGGGCTTGGATAATTGGTTTGATTTTACTGGTCAATCATTGCAAACTATTTGTAATGGAACTTCTACCAAATTCTAGAATTTTTATTTTATTCTCTTTGTAAGCTGCCACAAGTTTTGTACAGCCACATGGACTTGGACATTGATTAGGTGGTCCTAATTATTAAATCTACTCTTCATTTCCTATTCATGATGATGATGTCCACAAATGTATTAGAGTCTACACGGACTGAATTCATTCACGTATACGTAGAATTGGATTTTTAAATTTTTTTTTTTTGGTGCAGTTGAGTAAATAAACAGTAGTTAATTCTTGTAGCCTGCTCCCATCCCGTAACCCATTCCCATGGTAAAAAATGAGCTACAGGTCAAACCTCGGAGCCTTTTATTGCAACATCCATAACTAACCATATAAATGTGTCTGTGATATATTTATTAATTTAAAGGAATTTTAACCTTTTGTTAATTTACTACATGCTTCTAATGCCTTTTGATTGCATCACTACTGGAATGCCTTCTTTCTTGACTAGCTACAAAAGATTGAGAGTATGTAGGCCAACAAGTGCTACAAAGCAATTACTATGCAATTATTTCTCTGTCTCTATGTCTATCCTTTTATTACTGAAGTCCCTACTAGTAGCCAAACCTCTTTCTTGATCCTTTTTCTAATTTAAACAAAACACATCAAAGTGTACTGGGCCTAGCTGCTATGAATATCCAAGATCCTCATGAGTAAACCAAGCAATGTCACTTTTTGCCAGCTAAGAAATTGGTCAAATAGGTACGAAAGCCAGGCTACTACTCTCTGTCTGATGTTCAATTTTGATTTCAACTTGTTTTTCTTTTGCATTTGTTAAATATCATGCATCTACTTCATACCTGTAATAGAGTGTGTCTTCTTAAACTGGAATCATCTTTAAACCTGAATACTCTTTGGGGCCTCTGTTTCTACCCTTTGAAGGATGTCTTGTCAATCTCGTCCTTATGCAGACATCAGTGATATACATTATTCCCTTTGGAATCTTTCCCCATTGTTGTCCATTTCCTCCCAAAGGTTCAACAGTTTGAGAGTAAGCAGTATACCTACCCAGATGAAATAGGAACAAAACTGTAGGTGGTGAAACCTACTTGGTGTAAGCTTTCTTGAGCAGTTTGAGCCACCTCTGAGATTTCTATCAACATAGTTTTCTTAGATATTTAAGACTTGTACACATTACAGCAATCTGCTGATCTAACATATATATATGCACTGCCCCTTGTGGAAACTAAAAAAAAAAAAAATTTTCTCAAATTTACATTCAGCTTCAGTTACAATGTCACACAGTGACTAAACTTTGGTAACTAGGACATTTGTCCATAAACTTGTTTTTAAGTATGTAAGTAGCTTTAATAATTTCCATGATGAATAGGAGCCTTCAAGTAATATAATGCTAAAACAGTTTCAGATTCACAAGTGTACTGTTTCAGAGAATTCTTAGCACTCTATTTTGAGCTGTAGCAAACAACCTTTTGTAGTGGTATTGAGCACACACAGAAATCGTTGAAGTCAAAGTGGTGAATATTTGGCAATAGAAAATAGTAATTCAATTTCAGCTTACATAGATGTGGTCTTGGAATATTGATTTATTAGATACAAAAAATGGATCTGAACAGGTTCTTATCTACCTATTTTTGATGCATTTATAAAAAAATATAAATTCTATAGTTACTGAACTTTTATTTTGTAATGCAATTACATATTTGTGTTACATCATTTAAATACTTCTGTCAGTGTTTGAGTTTGAAGTTATAAGAATTAAATAGAACTATATTTTTTGTACCTCTGTTGAGATTAAGGAAAGTCTTCTCCTTGTGATGAATTGGTAGTGTTTGCTAAATGGGTCAGAGCTTTCATACCTCTCGTCCTTCCACTCATATTTCTAGAGTCAGAGTAATCCAGTACTGCATTTAATCAGAATTACTTCATTCATTTCATTGGGGTTTTCTCTTTCTCTGATATTTTTGTATACCAGTATGTAACCTTTTGTCATAAGAGTTAAAAGAAGATTTGTTCTGATTTAGCTGGTGGTTTTGGGGGTTTTGGCTTTTTTTGGGGGGGTGGGGTTTTTTTTTTGGTGTTTTTTGTTTGGGTGGAGGGTTTTTTTTGTGTGTTCTGGGGGTTTTTTTGGGGTTTTTTTTTGTGTTTGTTTGTTTGTTTGTTTTTTTCCTGAAGGTCTTTTTTACTAGGTTTTGGGGGAAGGGTGTTGGGATTTTTTTTGTGGATAGTATTGAGCTTTTTTGGAAGTACTGTTGACTCATCTTGAGGACAAGGAATACAGTTTAAGGGAAAACTAGTTGACCTAATCTATTTATCAAACAGAATTTGTCTGCTTTTGTAAGCTGTGTATACTTACTGCTGTGTTGTATCACACTGGAAATTATTTTTGCTATGAAGAGCACACAAGTTGTCTCCAGTTGTTAAGTCAGTGAGGTCAGTGTTTCGCAATATCCTATCCAGTTTCCTTATTTCTATTATTTAGAAAGGCTTTTCCTTTCTGCCTTCAAAGATTTCATTAAGCACATTTATCAGTTTCATCAGGGAAGAGAGTCAAATACGTCCAGTTTTTCTGCTGGGCTTTTATATCCTGCCTCTCTGTTATTTGTCAGCTTCTTGTTTGTAACTTCTCCTGAAATCCTAATGGGGTGGGATTAGTTTTTGGTTTTCAGATATTATATATAAAATTGTGCTTGAGATAAGGAGATGTTATTTATTATTGCCTTTAAAGAATCCCTTCATCTCTTCTGTTTCAGCAATGAGAATTTTCCTCCTTTTCGTTTGGTTGTCTCATTTTAAACATTGCTTGGTTAAAAACACTTAATGGTTTCACAGTTTATTGTACCATGCCATGTATTTCTTAGCTCCTCAATTGTTGTTTACTCATTTAGGCACAACATTTCCATCTTTGCTGTGTGTATACTAAAAGCCAGTTGTGACAGATGAACTGAATCACACTGAGTCTGTGCCCTTCCCTTTTTTCTTTAATTTGAGTTACCCTTGTATGATACACTAGTGTCAGTTTACTCCTAGGGCTTTGTTGGAATTCCTTATACTACCCTTTTGCTTTCAGTTTTGCACTGCTGATCTTTGTCACTTCCTAATCAGAGGGTATCTTTCTTTGTTTTATTTTTAGTTTGGCAGAGCACTGGTTGTGGTCACCACTGACCCCTGCTGCCTGGCATGCAGGTGCATTGTAGCCACACAGGACCTGTCTTCACATGATGCAGTATGGTCAAATTTTTCTTTTTATCTCTGAAAAATTTGCCTCTTTTTTCCTGTGTAAATTTGGAGAACAGTATGTCAGACAGCAAGTCATCGTTTTGGTTGATGAGTCCTCATCTCAGTTTTCCCCTCGCACTGTCTTTTTCATGTTTCTTGCTTTGTTACTCAATACTGAAATCATTCATCCCAAGGAAACGAGCTGTATTCTGGTACTCTGTCAGTAACAGCTTGGAAGCAGCTGCAAGGTCATCTTTGTCTTCAGTGTGCTCTTCCTTTACTGGAACATTACACTATGCAACAGAACTTTGTTTAGCATTATGGTTTGGAATCTGATGTATGTGGCACACTGCTCTAAATGTTTTCAAATGCTTAGTGGGTTTTTTTGCTGTCTGTTGTAATTAATACTACTCTTCTTGCTTACTTATCATCCCTGCTCTGTTCAGTGGTGAAATGTTTATTCTTTTGTTCCAGTTACTCTGTGTGTCTACTGTAAAATTCTTCCTGTACTTCCTGTAGTTACTCTTGGTGCCCAGATTACTGGAATACAGTGGCTTGTGTCTAGTCTGCTTAACTGCAGTCCTATCTAGAAGAGACTGGCCACATCCTCACTGAACAGCATTTGATCATGGGTCTCCTCTGAGCTTCATGTACTTTCTCCTGCAGACCTAAGATATTTTTCTTTTACTTTTTAGGGATATATTTCAGTTTTAAAAGGCATTAAGTAATGTGAGAACTGTGCTGCAATTCACACATTATCTAAAGTTGTGTTGGGTGCCCTAAAGCACAGCATGTAAGTATGTGGCAGTATTTGAGAGTGCAAAACTCTTTAGGAGAATGACAGAAGACATCCAAACAGATGCAGATTAATCTCGGGTGCCTCTTGCAATCACTAGTGCTGCAATACTACCCAGAACTACACTAGTATTTTTGTTCTGGAGGGAAAAAATCAATTAGTCTTGGCTAACAGGCAAACTCTCACCCAGCTGCCTGATTATTCCCACAATTCACTGGTATGGAGGTGGGAAAAAATAGCAGGAACAGGAATGATAAAAACTCATGGTCAAGATAAAGACAGGGACATCATTTAACAATTATAGTCATGGGAAAAACAGACTGATCTGGGAAAATACACTTATTTTATTGCTAATTAGAATAAAAAAAGTAACCATTAATTTTGATAGTGGGAAACAACAAGATAAATATTAACACAATACCTTTCCTACCCCCTTTTCCAACCTCAACTTCACTTCCCAAGAAACAAGGGGAGTTGATCAGTACATAAGAGTTACTCTCTGCTGGTCCTGCCTCCTCACACTTTCCCCTCTGCTGGCAAGGGCTGCTCAGAAGTTGTGATTCCTTCAGCAGCATCTATCTGAACAGAACACTGGTGTCTTCCACAGGCTGCAGTGGGAATATCTACTCCAGCACCTCCTCTTCTGACCTTGGCGCTCCCCCTGATGTTTCTCACTCCTTACTTCCTCTTTCTCTGTTTAGTGTTTTCTGCCCTTTTTGAAATATTTCATGATATGTTACCAAATTGGCTGATGGGCTCAGCTTTGGCAAATTTGACACAGGGATCATGGGAGATTCCCACTCTTCTAGAGCACAGATTATCCAAAACAATACTGCACAAGATCTAAAGTGCCATTATATACTTCTCCTTAGGCAACGGAATTAAGCCCAACTTCCGTGTAAATAGAGGGAGGTCTTTGAAGAATTCCAGAAACAATATTTGCACATTTTGCTTACCTAATTTTAAAATTATAAGCATAATTAGTTGAGTAGCAGATGACTGCTGAGAATGTAAAATCTCTGCATGTTTTACATTTTTGCTGGAAGTGCAGACAATCACATTTCTGATATACAGCCACTTTAATCACCCAGAAAGCAATATGTAGTCATATTAGGACATTACTTGAGCATATACTTGCCAAAACTATTGCTAAATATTCCAGAAGTTGTCTCTATACTGCGACCTTTTCTCATTTCTTTTTATGGTATAACAGATGTTCAGTGATATCTGGCCTCCAAGACAAACTGCGGCTCTCAGTCTCCAGTTTCCATTATCTTGTTCCCAATAGAAGCGTGGGAGCATAGAGAATATTCTCTTCAGGAAAGCTTGGGAAGAAAGTTTTTCTGTGTCTGCTCCATGCTCCAGTTTTGAGCTTCTGATTTCAGCAAGCTCAATTTTTAGAACCAAAACAGAATGCATAAACCATCTTCAGGTGAAGAGATCAGTAAGTGAAGTGAAGTGCAATATACCGTCCAAGACATCTGCATGGCACATAGAGCATTTGACTGTGTCACTCCAAAGAGTCAGAAGGATAGCAAGTGGGATACCCTGTTGGACCTGAAGTAACCCCTTATACCCATCTTTCCACAGCTAAATCCTGCTCTCCATCTCTGCTGACTCTAAAGGGAGTTTAGCTGCCTGGTACATAATATTATTGTTCAGTTTACAGATCTATGACCTACCAGTGTATTTAGGATACTTCCTTGTACAGAACACAGGATCTATGAGAAACTCATGACATCCCTATGCAGAATAATAAAATGGTTTGGAAGGGATCTGAAAAATAATCTAGTTCCAATCCCCCTGCCATGGGCAGGGACGTGCTCCACTAGACCAGGTTGCTCAGAGCCCCACCTAGCCTGGCCTTAGAAAGGCCAGGAAAGCTAAACCACAGCATTTAACATTGGCATTCAAACTACTGCTGTTCTCTCCCCTTGTCTGTATAGCTACCTACAGAGAGATACCTATTTTTAAGTGTCTTCCTTTCAGATTACATCTTACCACTGAAGAAAGGAAGAGCTGGTAGAAAACCTTTTCAAAATGGCTTTCAAGTGCTATTTCCACACCATTTCCAAAGTTTCAAGTCAGCAGGTCAGCCACCAGTCCCAGATGTCTCTGTTGATTCATTAATGGCAGCAACAACAGTAATTGCTACTCAGAACTATGAATAGGTTTTTGCTGAAGAAATTCTATAGCTTCCTCACATTAACATGGGAGTTAAAATGAAAAATTTACAATGTTTAGCTCAAACCTGCTATGACTTTTTACCTTTATTATTATAATTTTTATATAGTAACAAGCACACTATAGTGTATGAAGAGTTTAAATGTTTTCTCATAGAGCAAATTTTAGAGTATAATTGATTCTAAAGAAACAAACAATCTGGAAGTATATATAATACAGCTTTTAAGCACTTGATTGTATAAAAAAATCCATTTCACATTATATGACCTCATTTTGAAACCCAATAGCTAAAGAAAGTACATTATGAATTTCCAATACTAGAGAAATTGTAGTTTACGATCCATAGTGTGTGAGATGTGTACTTGCATTTTAACTATAGTGTTATATATTTGTATAATTTTAAATACAAAGGCCTTATGATTGCTTTGGTTATGTATTTTAGTGACTAGAATTGCATAACCTTTACAACTATAAATTAGATAGTTTCCTGCCTCTGATGCAAGTTAATATTTAACTAGTTTGTGCTGGGTTTAAGCACAGGAGAAATTTAACAATTTTTACTTTGCTTTTACACTATGAAAAAAAATTGCAGAAATTTGTGCCTTTTCACATTTTATTTAGACAAACATGAAAAATGAAAATGTTCTAGAAAGAAATTTCCATTCATCCACTTATGTACATTGATTTTTCTAAACATTAAGTTGTTATAGGCTTTCTTAAAAAGTCTTTTTCACCCTCCAGTTCTCCCCTTTTCCTCTGTCTCAGTTTTCTCTTCCCTTCTTGTTTTTGTCTTATCAAAATCATATTACCTGTCCTGTATCCCTTTTGTTGGAGATGGGAATTTCTACACTATACCTGCATATACAACTGTTCCATCCTAGTCTTTAGTTTCTTTCCCTCCCATTAGATCAGAGGGACTTTTCTGTGCTGTCAGCTTGGCAAGGTATTTCATGCAGGTTCAGCAAGTGTCATATATCCAAAACGAGCACCCTTAGCACAGTGTTCCAGTTTCTGTCTTCTTGGACTTGGATGCAGCTAGCCCAGGAACAAATGCAAATCTTTATATCCCGGTCTAGTCTTAGTAAAGCGAAAGCAGAAGGCAGCAAAATAAAGACATTCACCCAGGAAAAATTGTCAAGCATGCTGACAGAGTACAGTGGCTAGATTTATAGTGTTTTTCTCATGTGGCTCTGAGATAGGCTGTTTGGGTACAAGAGTACTCTCTGTTTTACATAAACAAACTTTGGGGCAAGGTTAGGGGCAAAAGGTTGGACCCATATTAGTCATGGATGCAGAAAAGCCACCCAGCATGTGCTTGCCAGCAGTGTAAAGAGACCGTGGCATACTCAACTAATCTGATGTCTTCTCTTTTGAGGACTTGTGGCTGGTGTTAGGGGGGCAGAGCAGCAAAAGAGATGTCCAGGATCACAGAGCACAACATCAGGTGGGATCTGGAGGCAACTGCAGCTTTGAACCGATCATACACCACTCTAAGGCTGCTGTGGGGATGTGTGGGGCCAGGGCACAGCACACACTGGTTTCAGTCTTCTCCTTCCTAGGATCAAATAAAGATAAAACTAAGAAATCTAGTGGGAAAAAAAAGGTAGGGAGAGAAAGCTAATAGGGCTAGAGGATATGAAACTAATTGGAAGAGGGAGTTATTTGTTCCATTTGAACTACCTTGATCAAAGAAGAATTCATGTGAGTTTTGGGTAAGGTTTATAGCAGGGTTGGTTTTTTTTTCTTTTCTTTTTTCTTTTGCAAAACCTCCTTTGCTTATCTGAAGTATTAACTTTCCATTTCCGTTGCTGAAGCAGATGTTTTGCTTGTCGCAGACATTAAGGCACTCTTAATGTGCAGTTACTGAATTCTTTTCTAAAAGAGCATTTTAAATTTGACAATGTTTCTTACATTTTTAAAGCGGTGACCTCATTTTGAAAAGATTTTTTTTCCAATACATATGTCACCACTGGAAAAATATTAATCTGCAAAACTTAGTATAAAATGTCTCCATTTATTAAACATCTACTGTACAGATTTCAGCTGTCACAAAATCCAACTGTGCATTCCTGTGAGCCCTGGCATTCTGAAAAGGGTTTGTTTCAAGCAGGAAATATATTTTCATTGTGATTTCACTAAAATAAATATTTAAACAAATTCTAACAGTTAAAAATATCTTTGCAAATCACACCCTTAATGACTAGAAAGCATTACTATGCCAACAGAAAGATTAACTCAGTAAAGACTCATTCTTCTTATGTCCAGACCTATCACCTGTTGGATGCTATAGTGTCCACTTCTAACTTTAGTGTTTCTTAAAGAAACTGTTATCTAAAAATAGCAAAATGAAAAATAAATACTGAAACACAATTAGAGAGCTGAATGTTTTATTATTCTTCCATTCATCTTAATTTAATTTGTAAATGCATATATTTGATTCGTATTTATGTTTTTGCTTTCAAAAGTTTAATCTCCCACTATACTTTGATCTTTAAAGCAATCTTTTTGTGGCAGTTTAGGAAAAGTTACAAGGAAAAAAACCCTGTGTTTTTCCGAAGGGACAACCAATACAATACATTTTTAAAAAATGTTCATATGTTAATCAGAGGCATTCTTAATGATGTTATCTATTACAAAACGCAAGGGAGATTGGGAAGTCAAAACAGAGGAGAACTGGGTGTTATAACATGGCAATCACTGTATCTAGACAGTATATTTTTAAGATAAGCATATCAAGTAGTTGTTTGCATTCTTCAGTTGCTGATGGCATTTTCCAGTCTCCCTGCTCAAGGTGGGGTTTTTTTTGTTTGTTTGTTTGTTCTATCCTCTTTTCTTCCCATCACACAAGCTGGAGTTCATCTGAATCTTTCTTTCTGTGAGATGCTTCTAAATGCTGTCCTCCTCTAATTTACACAGTAATGAGGTTGCCCTGTCTCTGACCTTGGGGAACTAGCTTGGACTTCCTATGTATTTTTGGAGAAGATCTCTACCTCTGATTAGAGCTAATGGGTGCTGAAGAGCTGTGTTTAAGAGTTGTTTTAAGTCAGCTCCTTGGGAAATGTGGCCTTCAGTTCCCAGAGACTGCAGCTGTTTTGTGGAAAAGGGAACCAGAGAAAGAAGAAAGGGGTGTGTGGGGTGTGTGTGTCTGTTTACGAACACTCGATAGCTAATAGAGAGTCAAGTTTTTGCATTAAACAATGATTCGACTTCTTGTCTTGTCTAATGAATACAGCACACATTCCCCATAATTATAGCACTTACTTTTTCCTGTCCAAACATTTTGAAACAGCTGAAGACTAAGCAATATTCAGTCTGGAAACCCTGTACCAGAGGGTGAGTGTATGGCTTTAGTCAAAGGAGCTAATCCTTCCGTGCAGTCCTCCAATTATTTTTCTTCACAAATAAGTATCGCTACTTTATTTTATCCAGAATGAATTCTATTCAATGAGCACTCATCAAATTCCAATCTTAATTAGACTCTAACAAAGCCAAACAAACAAATCACTGTGCTTGGATAAAGGCATGTGGGCTGGAGCGTGTGAAAAGAAGAGGTTATACATTTAAATTGTTTTACTTTCTTAACCACTATAGGTGCTACAAAGCAACAGATGTAATTTATTATGGCTTTTGATGGTCAAACAGACTGGGTTGAATTATGACCACAACATTACATGCAATTCTGTACCACTGCTATCTTTGTGGGTATCTAAAGCTGTTTTCTCATTTTGCTTTTTTCCCCCTCTTTTTATTTGTAGATAGAGTTATATTTTGTCTCAGCTATCAGATGACAGCCACTGTGTAAAAATACTTGAGCTCCCTTACATGGTTTGTATCATCACCAGAAAGCCTTGATAAAAATGCAGCCTTATTATCTGTGTAGTTTATTCTCTCCATATATTTCAGAATGTATGTCCTAATTTGATATTCCAATATATATAATCAGTCAGCACTTTCATGTTTTTTGACAGAAACACAGGCAGCATACCAGGCAATTAGTCTGAAGAATGATTCCAAAACCCAATCTTACTTCTACCCTTACCCCTTACATGCTTTGCTGATATGGGATGTTGGTAATTTATTTCTCTGAGAACTCTTTTTTTCTTTTTTTTTTTCTTTTAATTTTTGAACAAAAGGGTCATCCCCTTATATACCTGTTGTTTGCTCCATGGCTATTGCCTTTAAATAAACTCTGTTCTGGAAATAAAAAACTGCTTGGGTTTGGGGTGGGTTTTTTGTGTGGGTTTTAGTTCGTTTGTTTGTTGCTTTTTTCTTGTTTGTTTTGGGTTTGGGTTTGGTTTTTTTTTTTTTTTGTTTTGTTTTTTTTTTTTTTTTTTTTTTTGAGACAGCTTATATTTAGTATTGAGAACCTAACTAATTATTTGTTATATAAGGGAAGAGTTTAGAAATGGTAATGTGTTAAACTTCACTATAGCTCTAAGACACACATAACAAATACTCCTTATTGCTGCTTTACTGTCCTTACTTATCTGTCCACAGAACAGGGGAATAGGACTGTCAAGATATGTCTTCCCATCATCATTTCTGTACACATATGAAAGCTTTAAGTTCAAGGTATACACTTCCTTTTTCACATTTCCTTCCTACTTGCTAACTTTTAAAAACTTCCAAAACTGTGTTTTAACACAATCTTTTAATTTTCCTCCTCACCCTCCAACATAAATATATTTTAATATTTTAAGTATTTGGCATGCAATGACATGCACACAACAACTGAAAAAAGGGCTTCTTAAAGCATGGTCCAGATTTGTGAAGAGCTTCATGGTTCACTGAACATTTTATTTAATATGGAGATTGTATTCAGAGTTGTTTGATTTGCAGAAATAACAAGCCCAAATGCTTCAGTTTCTAATGGTAATTAGTTTTCAGCCTAGACAGTCTGTTTAGTTATATATTTACTACCTTGTAAAGAACTATCACAACAAACCCTAAAGCATTATTTTAAAATTAATAAGCAAAAGAAAGAGGAAATTCTTCACTTTTGCATAGCAACACTCTGTATTCTACTTTTTGATTGCAAAATCCACCTTTTCAATTATAGGTGTACTAAATTATGATGCTTGAAAAACTATAAAAGGCAATTATCAATGTTTCTTAATACCATAAATGACTAATGCAAGTATGTTTTTTTGCAAGGGAAACAAAGACCAGTATTGTGAGCAGATTTCCTTAGCTTCCTGAGTCAGAATAGAACAAACTTTGATTCACATACTTTTGGTGTTATTTGCAATTAATATTAGTTTCTGTGGTGGTTAAAATAATGTGGTACAGATTCCATTGCAGCTTACATTTTAGAAAATAAAGGCACATGTCTTAAAGTTCACTTGGCTTTCGTGACGTCAGGTAAGGAAGCAGAGAGGAGGTTAAGAGCACAATACCTTGTAGTGGTTCGTATATTCCTGCCTTATACAAGAAAACATCTAAAAGAGTCGCTTCTTCACCCAGGTAAATATTCTGGTCTATCTCTTGCTGCTTTTCAAAGCTAATGGAAAAAAAGTTTCCTTTGCCAGATACTGTGTTGGGGTTTTTTTTGACTGGACTCTTCTTCAATGCCTCAACAATGAGTGAGCTCTGGGTGACTGTGGGGGCTAAGAATGCCTCCATTATACTCACTCAGCGTGCTTTACTATTGATTTCTCCCTCTGAACATGGATAGAGGACACGCTTGAGCTGGCAGAAGGAATCACATCATGGCATGGACACCTCAGAAGAAGTATGCATTATGGAAATCTTCTTAACAAAGAGAGTTCCTCAGTGATCATTAGCATTAGAGGTTCTCTCAACTCTCTTTCACAAATGGCAAGGGAAAGCAAAGAAGGGAACATTTTCAAATCTTGGAAAGACTGACCCTCTCCCTTTGTGCTGCTGTGTCAAAAGAGCTTTATATGCCCTTTCATTCCAAATCAGTATAATTGCTTTTGTTCAAAACCAGGTCCAGGCTTCTTAGCAGTGGAAGCAGAATAAGATGTGTACAGTTTCGAGGCCAAGGAACTAAGTCACTTTGTTGTTCCTCATCACTGCTAATAGTTACATTAAGTTTTGTGGGGATTCCAGAAGGCTTTCCAAAGTAGAAAATACATGAGATGAAGTGGAATGTGTTGGTAGGACATCAGGCTGCCAGTCAAGGCACAGCCTCACGAAGAGTGGGAAGCTCTGCCTTCATTCTCAGTGCCACAAGAAGCTGTTCTGGTCAGCAGTGAAACGGGGGCCTCCTCGGGGTTTCACCCTGTGCAGCAGCTGTAAGAACTACTTGATTTCTCTGTTAGCCACAAATAAGGCTCATGCCCCTTCCATCTTCCCTTCCCTCCTTTTCCTTTCCCTTTCTTCTGCTCTGATCCTTTTCTTTTTCAATAGGGTAAATTTTCTTCCAGTTCAGCAATCTGAACCAGATCACCAGTGTCAAAGAAATACTAAAGAAAAAAGAACAAAAACAAACAAGCAAACAAACAAACAAACCCCCCAAAAAACCAGGAAAAGTGCATGTCTCCTTGCTACCCTCACCTTCAGTAGAATCTAGCAATCAAATCAGCTTAGTTATATCACAAAACTACATACTAAAATAGATCCTTTTAATTCTTCCCCAAAGTCTTTAGCTAGGAGGGCCACTTCAGAACAACAACAAAGACAACATTGAAAAGGTAGTGAATTTGAAACCTCAGGAAATGACATGCAACTAGTCATATTACACTTCTGTAATAGTTTTCTAAGGGCAGTTTTGGTCTGAAATGATCCCTACCCAATTCTGAAAGCTACTGCTTCCTATTAACAAAAACTGCTCTGAACCAAACAGCCAGAGAAATTACAGAACCACTCTGAATGTTTTCTGAGAAGGAACATCTTTTTTCCCAGGGGTATTTGGTGAAGACATTTCCTTGATAGAATTTACCAGGATGACAGAAGTGGTCATTCATTTCTCCTAGTCTCTTCCAGTAAAAAATATTTATTCACTGTAAATGTGAATGTTTATTGTGTCAGAGAAACAGGAAATACAGGCTCCATATCTGAAGATTGCATATTTTAACTTAAGTGCGGTTTCTGAAAGTCTGTGATTTCTGCAAAACAGAGGAAAATCTCTACAAAAACACTGGGGAAGTCCAATGCTTTGGTTCCAGGGGACTAATATTTAAACCTAAAGAATTTAATGTATAATTACATCATTTTGTAACATGCATGTTGTTTATTTAGTGTCTTAAACAGCAACGTGTATGGAAATATAGAAACAAAAAGTAATTAGTCCTTTAAGAAGATTGAAATTTTGATGGTTTCTGTGATATATTCATGGACATGAGCATATGGTGACTTACTTTCAATACAAGGAGAAAGATGTGGTTTTGTTAAAGCATTAATAAGAACAATTAACCTTGTAGTACATTAATACATATGTAAAATACAAGTTAGTCACAAGCAAGATGTGATTATAATAAGTATGCTTAAACATATAGTTTTCTTTTGAGAATTCCTTGAAGTTAGGTTGGGGTTTTAATACACTTGGGAAGTTAAAATGTACTGGATGATGTTTTAATAAGAACAGTCATAGTTAGGTATTGTTTGAGACACATAGTTTACATGCTTTGTTTACAGGAACATTGTTTACCAAACCATGCAAAACAGATAGTGCAAGAATTAGAAGAGTCAAGTTTGAAAAGTAGTTCTTACCCAGAGGAAAAAAGTCTCTGTTTTCTGTAATTCAGCTTAAATAGCTCAGCCAACTGGATAATGAGTCTGATAAAAAACTGTAGAGGTTTTCTTGTTAGACTCATATGAAGTAAGTATTAAAACATTATAGTAATAATTTGTTGCTTTTACCATGTTGGCACACAATATTTTTTGTAATAGTTTTAATAAGTTCCATATGACCAATTGGAAAGATGAACTTAACACATTATTGATTTATCTTCTGCTAACAGTCAACACTTCGGTTAAAACTTCAAAACTGATTGGAAAAAATATGCAGAAGTTTATATCCTTGATATAAAATGTCACAAACTAGACAAAAAAATTAAAGGATGCTTCTTATTTGCTGTTATATTCTATTGCACATTTCTTTTTTTTTTTTTTTTAATAAAACCTTTGCTGTGCCCATTTGTACCATCTGAGCAGAGCAGTGACTACAGGTTTTAACCCATTATATTCTTTTCTCTGAAATTATAACTACCCTTTCTGTCATTGGAACAAGGTTAGAGAATCAAATAAGGTATATGACTGCTCTGCAGAAGTTTTCACTACAGAAATGTTTATTAAAGAAAGTAAGCATCTATTTGGAATTTGTTTGTGGGAGCTAATACGACAAGATGAATGGCACCTTTTTCAAAATGCAGGTTAAGATTCAGAATTCTTAAGGTATTTGCATCCAAAATCATTAGTCTTTTTAATTTTTCCATAAATTTTAGCAAGCACAACTTCCAGAACGTAATTATACAGCTAAAGTGAACAAATTTTGCAGAATTGTATTTGCATGAAGAACTGAATTACTTGCAAGTAAATTGGCAGTGGGAACTCCTACAAATTCCTTCCTAAACTGAAAGAAGCTAAAGAAAGCAAATGTTTTCTAAAATCACATTTCCTTTTTCATACTACTACTAGGGAAAATAGTAGTAAAAACTTGTGGGAAAACCAGTGGCATTATTTCTTTTCTATTTGCCTATTTATGCTAGAATTTGGTGCTACAATAATTTCTTAAGGCTACAGAAATGTCAAGAAAAAGTTATCTGGAAATTAGAAAAACAATGGAATTACTTCAATTTGAGGAATAATTTATAGCTGAAAGACAAAATATACTCTTCAAAATCTAAGACCCTAATCATTTACTGCTAGTAAAAGAAAGTAGAATACAGTATACCCAGTCCTGCCAGGAAGACAGTTTTTACCATAATTCTTCCTGGAACAACAGGAATTAGGGAAGAGACAAGCTAAACAGGGCTGCCACCTCCCTATCAAAACCTGTCAAGCCAAAATACTATTACTTTTGGGATGTCAGTATCTTACTAAATCACTTAGCATTAATTGACAACTTCTCCTGCAGTGTAAGAGACTTAATTGCAAAGTTAGTCTAACTCCATAGTTTGAAGTAGCAGAGCCCAAGTGTCAAAGCTGGCAGATTTAAAAATTAGTTAGCCTAGCAGAAGACAAAACGTAGAGGGTGAAAAGTTCTTCCTGTCAGGGAAAACTATACATAGGCTTGATGGAATGCCTGTCCTGGTCTCTGCTGTCACCAACAAACACAGCCCATATTTTTCTGCTGCTGTGCTGGAAAACACAGCATTTGAGGAAACTGCAGTGGAGAAGTCCATGGTTATGGCTGACAATGTCTAAGGACCTTCTGAGTCCGGCACTAATTCTCATATGTTAAAATACCTCTCATTTCAAGGAATGGGATGAAGTTTGCTGCCAGGGCAGAGAGCAGACAGTCTGCTGAGGTGTGTGATCAGCTGCTTGTCAGAGAGATTGTCAGACTCACAGCCTGGTTGGGACATTGTTTTTCTCTCCAGAGTGTGAAGCTGCAACTGCACTGGTATGACTTTGATGATGATGTTTCATTGCTTATGAGAATTAAATGTATCCCAATAGGAGACTGGGGGCATTTGAAAGAAACTTGATCAAGTATTGCAAAGTTACTGCTTTTTCTGACTCACCAAAATGACACCTTTTCATTCTGTTTTTTCCTCAACACTTATGTTCAAAAATGTTGCATGACTTCAAATTCTGGAGTTATTTAAATCTCTAAAAAACTTCATAGTAGGTCAAATGAAAGCCGACAGCTTAATGAACTTTAAACAATCATACCTAAAAGTTAGATTATTTTTTCTTAAACTTCATGTAATTTATTTGTTTGAGATTTCAGAGAAAAACTGTCTTATGGCACATTTAAAGGGCCTATAGCATGATTTGCTAGGGCTAAAGGTGTACATAAAAATAGAATTGTTCTATTACAAATAATTTATTAAGAAAAGACTAGACAGTAACTAGACATGCCTGGGAATTTAAATTATAAGGGAATATAAACAAATAGATTTCCAAGAGCTATTTATAAACCAGAATTTATTAGCAGTTCAGACAGAATTGTACTTAAGTGTAAAGCATTCCCAGCAGAGAAATGTGGGATTGTTTCGTGGGGAGCCTTTTCTGTTGGGCATGACTAGGGAAAGCAACTTATTCTTGACACTGCCACCTTCAATAGTAGTATGTTATGTACGGTCTTTATATAAAGTTAGTAAAGTCCAAGAGATAATGAGATTAACAGAAAAACGTATACCAGATGTTTTGTATAATGTCTAATGTGATCTATAAGCAACTTCAATAAGGCTTTTTAAAACCATAGTCTCCTAAAAAGGACCATTGAAAGTATGGGACCCTTAGCTAGCAAATTAAAGCCAGCACATGTAATGATAGGCTTGTTTTCTGTAATTACTTTTCACAGACCTTTTAGAAACAGTTTGTGGAGAAACCCCAGGGTTCTGTGCACCACAGATTGCAAACCACTGAATTAAACATCCAGGACTGGTGAAGGAGTTAGCCAGTGGGCTAAACAGGAACAAAGGAGTAATAGTTTCTAAACACACAGAGCACCCAGAGCTAGGGATTTATATAGCTCACAGTTGGTTAGGCCAGTGATGTGAGTAAAGAGCACTGGGTTTATTTAGAATGGTTATAGCCACTTGTATTTTTTACCAAAGCTTACAGTAGAGATGCATGTAATAAAGAAAAAAAATTACTGAATTATACCCTAGAAGATGTTTGTAATGAAAGAAAAGGACACAAAAGAAGTGTTTAGTTTGAGCTAATGGGATATTGACATTACTGAGTGAAGAAAAGAGGTCACTGGCACCCAAAATGAAAAGAAAATGTAATGGAATTTGTGTCTGAAGGTAAGATTTGAGAGCCTGAGCTCTGAGGCCTTCTTTCTGAGGATCCACAGCTGTAAAGGCTGAGAAATGTTTTAGGAACTCTAGATAAGATGAGCTAAGTAATTAGAACAGGATGCATTTTATGTATTTTGATTGTAGCCATTTAATGTAAGCAAAGGCCTAACCTAAATCTCACTAAGTATTTCCTTCCTTAGTTTCAGCTTTACCGTTCTGTAGGACAAGATTCATGAGAGCGAGAAATCAGAGCCAGTGGAGGCAGCAAACAAAGCAACACTGTGCTTGTGCTGTGCTGAGGGACTCCAGATTCTAACATGTTTTCTGCCAGATTTCCAGAGGTATTTTGATGTCAATACCTCTGGTGCCAAATTTTGTGAAGCACCTGCCAATAGTGCTACCATGTAGTCTGGTGTAGACAAGGGAGAGACCATGTAGTGTCACTCATACTCCAAACCATCACAGTATTTACAGTCTAGGTCTGCTGCTGGCAAGTTCTACATGCCAACAAAGTCCTTAGCAACTGTCTAATTCTATATGTGCATAGTAACCTGAGAGGTTTCATCCCTCTCCCTCATTTCAACCAAACAGATCTCTTTTGTCCCTGGTCAGTGCCTTAGCCAAGGCACTCTCTTCACTCTCCTCCTCCCTTCAAGGTGTACGTAAGGAAAAGTGACCTCACATGAACAGTCCCAGGATAGTCTCTTCTATGCCCTGAGTAAAGCACAGAGCAACTCTTTGAAACTTAAAATGTATTCTCTCTTCGTATTTTCAACATCTGCTCTGCTTTTTGGCTTCCCAGAATGTTAAACATTTTATTTTCCCTATGTCTGTTTCTACCCAGTCTTGGGAGTGATGATTCCAATGACCAGCAAAGATTTCTAGAAGATAAGCAACAAATTTACGTTTTCCAAGGAAGTGGAAAAGTCAAGATTTTCTGTTTAAAAACTGTGATTCAGGAATGCCTGTTCAAACTTACACAGGTGAAAATATTTTAAATTAAGATTTTTATAGCAATAATAAGACCAGAAACCCTGTGAAAATGAAGTAATTCATAGTATGTTGTATAAAAGACAGTAGTACAATAATAATAGGACAATGAGAAACATGAAGAGATTTAACTGTTAAATCTTGAGGGGATATTTAATAACTAGAAGTCTGATAAAGCACTATTTACCATAATTACATATATAGTTAAACTTTATGTACATGTTTCAGTTACAATATCTCAAGCTAGTGAAAGAGAATCTGCTGCCAGACCATAACAGATTGTTCCCACAGGACATCTGTTTCATGTGTATAATTTCTTTTAAAAAGTAGGCAATTCTTTGTGGCTATAAAAGTATGAAAGCATAAAGTTTTATTTGATATTATATCAAAATTAAATAGTTGTGCCACATTTTTTCTTTTATCCCAAATAATGTTTAATGCTGACACAGTTCTGATGCATCAGTAAATTATGACACAGTCTTCTAAAATTCTTGTAGCAGTCAGAGCACGGAAAACATTAAGATACTCTTGGGTTAGACATAGACTACTTCTTTTGGATTAAACATCTTATTGAAATGGAACAAATGCACTTACACACACAAAAAGTTATTTAGAAAACCCAGCATTCACAGGTTTCTTTTTAGGCATCTTTAATTCCAGGCCGACTCATGGCCTTTGGCTGGTGAATGGGTGAAATATGGAGCAGGGCAGCTCCAATGGGAGCTCCAGTTCATACAAAGACTAACATGGGATTTAGCCACTTTTAAGTTGCAGGTGTCTTGTCTCTATGGTCCAGGAAGGACACTAAAGCTAAGTATCCTTGGAGTGAAGGTGGTACCACCAGCAGTATAGTATGCCTGAGCTGGTTATCAGCAATGTCTTTGTGGAAAAGGAATACAAGTACCTAAGTGCACGAGCTTGTTCAGGGATTCATTTATCTCATTCCAACAAAAGCATCTCAAATAGTTATGATTAATTTCTTCCTGAAAATGTCTGTTTCCTTCATTGACTTTAAATGGAGCCTAGACATCTTGCTTGAGTGTAGATATTTGCTTTACTCATATATAATGTTACATGGCGTTCATTCTCCTTGATTTGTAAGCCCTAACTCAAACCCAAACCAAACAATGGGCCCAACTACCCAAGCCTAAGTGTGATCAAAGGAGACCTAGGAAACAACAGGACAATTATATTCTTATCAATCAGTACAGATGAAAATGCTGCTGTTCTCCACTCTTTTTCTGATAAGGTGAAGTACTTGTAAGGCAGGCAAACATCCGAGATCCAGTGCCCACACCATGGAGGAAGGTTAAACACCTACTTCTCATTCTCAAGAACAATATCTTGCACATGAGGGTCCAATTTAGCCTGGAGAAAACTCCCACAGCCTCTCCTGAGAAGTTAGCTCACAGAAGGCAAAAGTACAAGAGCTTTGATGCCATAAAAGAGCAAACAAGGATAAGGCTTATTCATAAGCCAGTGGTGAATACAGTCCACTGAATCGAGAAGTGAAAACGGCCTAGTGGGGAAATAAAACAGTAAAAGATTTAGGAAACAGAGGCTTGTCACCAAGATTTCTGCCTATAGTTCTGGAAGCCTGATTTCTACGTTGGTGGCCGATCTTCCTTTTGCTTCTTGACTATGTCTGCACTTTCTTGTTTTTTCTTAGAGCTAACATTTTGGAAAGCTTCTGCTCCATGGTAGGTGAAGGGAAGCAATATAATTCCCATTCTAACAAAAGTGAGAGAGACATGTATCATCGTGGCTACTGGCATGTAGAGCAAGAGCGCAGAGTAAGCTAGGACATCAATAAAAGATCCCTTAAAGGAGAGGCAGGTAATTTTTTTTGGTTGGTTGGTTTATTAATTTTCTATTTCTTAAAAGAGAAAACATAGAGAATTTCAAGCAAAATGAATGCGGTCAAATCACTGCATTCAGAAGAGAGAGGAATTATAACAATCAAAAAGTTATATATTTCAAGCTGTTGGCATTCCTGTTGGATGCTGGAAGCGTAAGAAAATATCATCATTACTATTTCCCAGCACTGGTGCAGGATTGGCTAGCGAGACAGTAGTGATTTACAGTGCTGTCAAGGACAACTTCAGCTCCTAATCAAGGAAAAGTTCAATTTTTTCTGTACTCAGGCCTATATTTCATTTTTTATAATCCTTTTCCACTTCTATACAGAATACTCAGCCAAACTCTCACCTGAGCCCTTCAGAAGCTGTAACTAAGCTGGATAAACTGCCCACCCTTAGTGACTGGCGCACTGCAACTTAATATGGCAGCATATACAAAAAGGAGAGCAGGACCTGATGTGCACAATATGGGCATCACCCACTGAGTCCTTCATTCGTCTGTTCTTCTGTGCACCAGACTAAACCCAAGTTTCCAGAATCAATGGTTTTCTTTACAGATGTTGAAAATGTAATCCTCAGTGACTCAGTCAATTAAAAAAATCACTCATCAAACTATAGCACTTAAAACCTTGATTTGATAATCTTAGTATTAACTATTTCATTCTATTAATTTAGTTTGATTATACTAATCTGGTGTTTGAATAAACAGCATTACTAGAAAATCATTCTGTCTTCATTTTTTACGGCTAAGACATAAAAAAATCAACAACTTATCTTGCTCTTTCATTCTTTTTGTAAATTATTCCCAGTGGCAAACAAGAGTTGTGTTCTCAAACCTCAACACAGTACTCTAGCAGAAGAGTATTCTTTCTGGACCTAAATGTCACCTTGCCTTTTTGTGCTTCAAAGACCTGAAACAGTTCTCTTTGCTGTGTTATCGTGTAGGGTTTGATGAGATTATGACACCTCTCATTGTTTCCTGAGCTGTTGATTTCCAGAATATAGCTTTCTACTGTTTAGATATGACCTAGATGCATAATTTTGCATTTAACTTGAATGGGTTCAGCTTGCCAAGCAATCCAAATTTTTCTTTATATCTTCCTGGTCTTCATCATTATGTACCACTCTGCCAATCTCTGTGTCAGCAGTGTAAGATATCAACAATGTTTTGATATTTACTAAGGCATATGGAAATGTTGAATAGCATCTTTTAATTCCTGGTTTTTATGACCCATATTTGAAACCGTTCAATTCTTATTGAAAAACCCCTACATCTGAGAGTGGAGTGTTAGCTAGTCCTTAATGTATTGAGAGTCTGCTTATTAATCTTGCAATGGTTTGAATTTAGGGTACTTTAACCAAGCATTATTGACACATGGGCAACCATAGAGTTACCTGAGGTCAAGGGTGATAAATATTTTTGTATGGGAAAACTCAGGGACACGATTAAAGATTCTTCTCCTTATAATTTGTGAAACAATAGAAGTTTTCACCCCATGATTACACTGAGTATAAATTCAGGGAGATGTACCTGATTTGCATGTAATACTGTATCTGTAAGAGAGAAAGAGAAAACAAGCAAAGAAGTAGTACCACGTAGAATGAAAGCAGGGGAAAACCATGTAGTCATGACAGAAAAGAAACAGGGAGAGCTTTTTGAGTGATATTCTGTCTGGAAAGCTGGCATAGAACTGTGAGAAAGGAAATGCTTTCCTGTTGTTTAATTGTACTGTGTTTGGAGTAATGGAACATCTGTGTACATTCTTTGTAAATTAGAATGATTGCTGTAAGAAAAATATTTAGCTCCTATGGCATCAGGGAGGCCAGGGTTTCTTAGACGAGGGCTGAGATTACATTGGCTTTTTATTGCTTGAAGAAGGATATGTAAGTGTCAAAGCAACTCATCACAGCCTGGAATTTTAGCAAAATTCACAGAAAGTTTAAAGTAGGTGATGGACATCAGCTCTTCAGAGAATGGGTTTTTTTCAAAGGCTTGTAACTCCTGAACTCTTCTGCGAATAAAGTGACTGTGATTAAGAAATTCTTTGTGCCTAAGCTTGTGGTTTTGCGTTTCTAGCTGTCATCCCCAAAGGTGTGAAACTGGAAGTACAGCTTTTGTAGTTTTTTTGTCATGATTTTCAACAATTTTATGATCTCTGTGTAGAAATAAACCAATATTTTTGTTGGAATAATGTTCCCTTCTTAGTTTTCCTATATAAATGTCCACATTTCATGACTGCTATTTTGTATTATTTATAGTCTGTTACCCACTTTTATCCCCCTTCTGGCTCAAATTAGCCAAAGTTAGTCTGTCCTTGCTGTAGGAAAAAAAATTAATATTCTAATGAATTATAGTCTTAAATCATTGAAAAATACTAAACAATACTTAGTTATAATTAGTTAATTTCTGCTTCCTTGGTCTTTTCCAAATAAGCTGTGCTCATCCACAACTTTGTGAAAATATTTCTTTCAAAAATCTAAGCATGCATAGATTTTCCTTCCTTATTTGCATGTATGTAAAAAAGCTTGCCCGCAATAAGCAGTAATAAATAATCTTAAATCAAAAAGAAGAAATTCACAAACCATTCCAACAATTAGGATGTTTTTACTCATCATTCTATTATCCAAAGTGAAATTATCTTTTTCCTGGTCATAATGTGTTTTTGTCATAGTTCTTTAGAAATTATACATTTAACTCCCAAAGGTCTTGGGGACCATCCCCACACTATTGACGAAAGCCACCATCCATAATCCACAAAATCATAAAAGCATAATTTTAAAATTATGCTGGGATTTTTTTCCAGATTCCCCTGAAAGTTTTTTAGGAGTCCTTTCTACTAATTACAAGCCTACTGTTTCGTATTTTGTACCATGGTTAAACCATCCTTTTAAAATAGAACTGAAACTGAGGTATATGTGTAAAGCAATATTAATAATTTCCCATATCTACCAAAAATGCAGTCATAGGTACATTTTAATGTACCCATGATTTGTTCCCAGGTTGGAAGTTGTAGCTTGTTATTTTCCTAAGTTGTCCTGTACAAGATCCATTCTGTCAGTTCTTCTACCATATTATTAGTAATTCTGAACTCTGGAATTCACTGATTTTCACAGAATCTCATGGTAGTTGAGGTCATAAGGCATCTGTTAAGATCATCTCATCCAATCAGCCTGGTGAAAGCAGCATCACCAAGACTAAATTCCCCAGGGTCATGCCGACTTGGGTTTTAGAAATCTGTGGGGATGGAGATTCCACAAGATTTCTGAGTAACTTGTTGCAGTGTTTGAATCTCTTTTATTCAAGTTTCCAAACTGAAATTCTGCACACATCTTATTTTTCCCCATGCCCCATTCTCTTCCTCACCCCCACATACATTACAGGAAAGACCATAAGACAGATAACTTGTGTACCTCTGAGTCACAGACTTCAGAGAACAGAGACTTGTCTCTTGTGTTCAATATCTTTTGATTCTGGGCTACAAACAGCTCTTTCACAGCATCTCCCCCTTATCTGCTCTGTCCCTCTCAAGCAGGTTTCAACAGGCAGTTTCAGTATACCAACGATATGAATTACCTCATCAGATTTCACTTATGTAAAATTTCACTTGTTTCACTTATGTAATAATTTCTTCCATTCAATGCAAATTTCCAGTTCTTCTTGCTCATTGCATCCAATCCATATGTAAGCAGATGAAAAAAATGCCATTTCTTGATGCTTGTGGTCATTGCTTCAGTTTATTCATGGCATAGTGATTTGAGCTGCAGTGATGCCTCTCCAGTTTGATGACTCATCTTTAGTTTGATGATTTTTCTGTCACCCGAGCAGGAGCTGAGAAGTTCACTCTCCTTCCTTTGAGGAGCTGCATGCCATCTGAAATTCATTGTCCTTTCTATGCCCTTGATGAGTTCAAGATTTTAAAATATGTCTCTCAGTTCCTCACTAGCTACCCATCCTCCAGCATGTTCTGTTTTTTTCTGTCCCCAATACCAGAAGATTGACTGCCAAGACCAGTTTTCCCTTCTTTATCTCTCTTTTGGACCCCACTGTAGTTTGCATATTCTATCTGTGGGATAATTGACTCCAGTGTATATCATGACCAGTAGAGACTTGCCAGACAACCTCATAATCCAGCCCAATCTTGCAGTTACAATGGATCTTGTGACCACACTGTGTACATATGTAAACAGTGCAGGTATTTACAGAAAACCAGTGAGAGGCAGATGAAATATTTCCCCTTCCATAGAATTTTACAGTGCAAGCTATCAAAAGCATCATTTAGAGCACCTGTTTTATAAATGATAATATACAATAAACAAAAGCTCAGTTATACACAGTCTAATGGAAAAACTTAGGTGATTCATTTCCAGGGCTAGAATAGAGCAAAATTCTTTTAACCTGAAATCTGATCTGGGAAAATACAAAAATGACAAATAGGATCTTTTTACATTGATACAGCTGGGGTTTTTCTATTTGGGTTTTAAATTTTACTGTTCAATTTTGTTTACTATGTTTTATGGCATATTTGCTAACCTCGTCTATTTTATCTCAGTTTCCTACTATCTTACTGTGAGACAGAGCTCCATTGATTCCACAAGTCTGTTAAAGTCTGCTCAAAGCAGATGCTAAGTGCAATGTTGTTAGTATCCTAGGTACGTTTAAAAAATTGGGATTATGCTGGAAAAAGATCCATTGGAAACCTAATGACATCCAGCAGTCAACACAATTGGTCAGTTTTTGTAAAGGACAAAATTAAAGACTAAAATAAGGAAAGTTCTTTCCATAGAGAGGAGTAATGAAAAAATAAACCCAAGGAAAACCAGCCAGACCTATGTTAGGATAGATCTAGTGTAGGAAATAATATTTAAATGAATCAGTATCTAAAATTATTGAGCATTTTAAAAAACATATCCTAATTTAATGCTACAGTTAATAAGAAGTTTCTTCAAGTGATGGCAGAAGATGGAAAACCCACTAAAACCAACCAAGCAATCAACCAAACAAACTAAAACATTTCCAACTGCTAAGTACTATGCCAGGAGAAATCAAATGGTCCTTTTCATTATTTTTGAAGTGTGTAAAAAGTTCTAGAAATTTACAGAACTATGAATTCCCTACATCCAATAAGAGATGTAACACCACATGAGGGGAGCAGCTAGTATATGAAAGATTTCTATAAGATTAGGACCCCTAAATTATAATATCTTGCTGTAATTTCAGCCAGTATAATCCTACCTATAATAGCTTGAATACTTATCTTTATAGTCCACTCAAACCTATTTGCCTGGCCTAAGCACTAAAGCAAATCTTGCAAGAGATATATCTCGGGATATGATATAAATGAGGGTTTCTACAGCAAGTTAGGTAAAAGTTTATATGATTTTTTTGAGTATTTGTTCAAACAAAGTGTTGCAGCTGAATAGATTCTGCCTAAGACCAGAACAACTCTCACCCCTAATGAGAGGGATTTTTTCATTCTGACGTTCCTCTCATATATCAATGGAAGCTTAAAACACATTGCTTCAGCTGCTAACTAGAGTCTGGGCTCCAAATTTTCTATTAATTTCCAAGGAATAAGACTAAAAATTCATCTCTAGGAGTTTTAATCTTTCTTGAAAGAATACTTCCAGATAAATAAAGAAAGTAGAGCTTTAATGCAAAATACATAAGCATTCTTTGAGGCAGATCCCAGAACTCCTTTTGATCTGATATGAGGTCTTAACCAGTGTAGTAGATACTCAGTGTGCACTGAGCAGGTAAGAAGAAAAGGTCTCTTGGAATACGAGTCTGCAACTCAGACTGCTGTAATTTACAATAAAAAATGGCCTGTTGTTTCTCTTAGAATTTTGTTCTGTGCTTGAGGGACAAGAATATCTCCTGGAAACTACAGTAATGTCTTTGATATATCAGAAAGATATAATTTAGGAATGAAGCAGAAGTGCACAATAACTCCTGTGTTGTTGAATACTTCTGTCCATATGAAGAACGTGCCAGTCAGTTATGTAAGAGGAGATGAGACACTAATGACCATGTGCTGTCTTCCTGTGCAGTTACACTACGTTTTCTGAACACTTCAGCATAGTAGTACTTTTAAAGCATAAATTGCAACACACTTTGGGTCTGCGGGTATGCTTTTACTGGAGAATGTTTTCATAAGAAATTACCATGCTGTAGCAAAATGGAAAAATTGATTGGAGCTTCTTCTCTTCTGCAAAAGATAGGAATGTTGGGATTCATGTGATTTTATTCCAGTGTTAACGGTCACCCCAGGGTCCTTTGTACTCACCGTAAAAATGTCTCCACATTAGGGCAGGATTCATCTGACCTACTTTGAACAGATACATTTAATCAGTGTAATCCTGCTGTCAACGACCCAAAAGAAAAGAGTTCATGAAAGCATGAGAGTGTTCATGCCAGTGCCTTGGCAATAGCAAAACGCCATCCTAATAATCATCAAAAGCAATTCTCATTACAACCAGGAGGGAAGGAGCAATCAGTGCTGAGAAAACTGAGGTTCTTAGATGTATTTTCCATTTATAACACAATTCACAAAATGAAAAATTACAGACTTAGATTCTTGTATGTCCGTGTGGTAAAATAACTTCAGGGAAAACAGAGAAATGCTCTTGAGGTGTTCTCACTCATTCAAGGCTACAGTTCAGAAGTCATTATTAATCGAAAAATACATAGAAAATGCATTTTTATTTTAGGGTAAAACCCATTGTATGATAGCTGATAGCAGAACACTAATTCCAAAGCATGTTTTCTCATCTCCCTATGATCAGACTCTTCTGTCATTTACCTGAGGGATGTTGAGAGGGAAATTAAACTCTGGTTAACTCTATGCTCCCTCTGGATTAGGTAAAGTGTTTTGCTATGCCATGCATCAAATATTTGAGTCCTTCAGTGGAGACTACAGGTACTTAGTATTATACACATGCATTTTCAAAGCTTTCTCATTGCCATTCCCACATTTGTTCCCATTTTGTGACATTACTGCAACTAGGGGAAGATTGTAGCCAACCCAAGTTGGAAAAACTTTGTAAAATAGCAGTGGTCTCTGTGTGTCTACATCAAAGAAAGTCTATGTTTATTATTTTTGTTTTAAGACATTACCCAAATGCTGTAAATCCAGACTAAATTATTACAATGCTAGACAATACACAAACATTCCCTGCCCCAAGGAACTTACACACAGGAACACAAACACAGGAAAAAAATCCTGATAAGGATTAGATAAGGATTAATTCTTTCTTTTTGACCATTCAACTGTGTGGTTAAAGACTCATAAACTATGCGTTTTAATTTAAATTTATGTTCAAGTTACTTACAGTGTTGTTTTTCTTCTTCTCTATTACTGATTTGTTGTAAATGCTATGATGGCATTCCCAGAATTGCCAGGGAATTATCTTTGAAGCAATATTTTATGACCCTCTTCTTCAGTCCTCAAAAACATACGCAAGAGAGATGTAATCAAACTCATAAAAATACCTTAATTGTTCATTCATTTAAATGACCTTTGAGATCTTCAAAATGAGGTTCAGGTGCTTGCATACAATTGGATCTGCTTACAGCAAATACCACAGAAAGATTTTCAGGTGTATGTTGTGCGTTTTGGTCTATTTTCAAATGCTTCTTTAAAAATGTAGGCTTGTGCTTAAGAGAAGACAAATTACTTGGTGTTAGAAAGAGAAGACCCAAACCACTGAGAGTTGTAGAAAAGTTTTCTGTTCTTTAAGAAGGGCACTCAATTATAACCAAATTATTTAATTTCTAAAATGAGGTGCAAATAAAAAAGTAATTTTAAAGGAAAAAAAAATCCTAGGAAGAAAAAGAACTAAATGAAAACAATGAGAAAGTTTCCTGGATACAGAAACAAGGGGGCGGAGTTTCTTCTATACCATTTACAGCAATGTAGGGGAGGAGTGCTTTCAGCAGAGAAAAAAGCTGGGGCTGGAAAAGGAAAGTTTGCCTCTTGTTTTTTCACCTGGTCTCCAGGGAGAAGGCCTCAGGTCAGCCCAGCTGACCTAGTCCCTCACTGCCACTGGCGGTTCCTGTTTCCATTTTCCAAGCCATGTCTTTTGTGGTTTGGAAGACAGTGGCAGTGAGCCCAAGATGTTGCTACAAGGAAAAGAAGGGGAGAGGGAGTGCTGGCGGTGCGGGGCTGAGGCGCACGGTGTAGCGGTGTGCTGTTTAACTGCTACAGCCTGGAGTCCAAGCCCTGGTGCCTGAGGCAGCTCTGGGGAGTCAAACCACTGAAGTGGAGAGGTCTGAGGTACTGGCATGGGGCAACAGGGATAACACAGCTTTCAAAGGATTTTGCTTGCCCTACGTCCTTGTTGGATTTTTTTGTACTGGGAAGGGAGGGGACATTAAGGTACAGAAACTCTTGTTTACCATGTTGGGAAGCATGTTTATTTGTTTGTTTGGTGTTGAATACAGTTTTGTGCATAAATGACCCTCTCTCTTTTGCACAATTTTTGTTGTTAGTACTATTATGATTATTTCAGTTTTCAGCAAATTGCTGTTTCAACTTTTAATCTTTCCTAGTGTTCCTCCATTACCGAAAGGGGTGGGGGGAAAAGGGAGCTGCCTGAGTGGGTTTAATTTTTTAGCTCAGTTTTAAAACCAGCACAAAAAGCTGTGCTAAATAGAATGACCTTTTTGAGTCAATGGCTATTTCCTCTGTTTCCTTTGTTATGTTGATCCTTTTTACCTTTTTACAAAAGTATTTGGGTAGAGTAGATTAGCTGTATTTCTACTTGAACAAAAAATAAAAAATCCTCAAAACCACAAAGATAACAGAACTTCATAAGACTTTGTTAAATCAAAGAAATACATTTCTGTGGCATATTTCCCTACTCTCACTTTCCTGGAAGTTATATAGGCGAATGTAGGCTTGATGCAGTCAGTGAAGCTGACAAATATGTATCAGACTGTGAACTTTATGCAATATCCCTTTTTCTCTTCTCAGTCATATGTGAGAAGGAATTGTCCTTCTGTCCATATTAAAGATGTGACATACCCTGAGACCTGTATCTGTGTTGTTCACCCAAGCATCTTGTAATTCAGAAGTGGCAAGAACACCTTTGCTCTGAGGCAAGCCACAGGTGTTCTACACGTCCACAACATTTTACATGATGTCAGACCTCCTGGAAAAGACCTGCCCAACATTAATGACGCAATGTTGCAGCAAGGGCCGATAGAAGACAGTGAGGATCTCTGCACTGTGGTCAGCATGACCAGCCTCATTCAGAGAACAGAAACAGACCTGGGTACATGCTGACAGGTGAATAAGCTTCATCCTTCTCCTCAGCCATGTATTAGAGTTCAAACGCAGATCTTCACTGAAGAATTTTTGAAAAAAACACTGCGTTGATCCCATGCCTAGCCCTACATTTGCACTCTAAGATGTATGGCCACTTTCCTAAATAAAAGAACTCTAGGACGAAACTTAAATAATATCAGTCTGTGCCTTCATTGTTTAGCTGTTGGCTCCCTCTCTGGCTGTATTCTGGCCTGCTCCAACAAGTTCCCCTCAAAATAATACCTTGGCAGAGATCAAGGAATATGTAATCTTAGGGATATCTCTCAAAAAGTCTATCTCCTATGGGGCTCTCTCCAGACACCGGTGTTCAACTTTACCCCAGGGGGACTTTGCACCCTCAGCAATGCCCTCACACCCCATCCAACAGAACACAACACATTTTCCTCAGTTTCCTACTCTGGAATATGAGCCACTTCACTGAGCTGCAGAAAAGCCCTGTTTTTCACTTTTTAAAGCAGTTTAAGCTGTCAAGACATACAAAACACAAGGATTAGTATCAGACCAATAGAAACACCACACCAAGTAGGGAGGAACTCCAGAACAGAGTGCTCCATGTGTGGACACAGCACGTTTGCTCATCCTAAGTACTATAGTTACAAGAGTCTTCAGTCTGTTTGTCTGCTGGGATAGATATTGGTCCCTTGTCTTGTTTTATTTAGCATTATTGATCTAACCAGACTGTCCTGTGAACTGGGCGCTTCAGTTTTAAACATCGTTGATAAAGGATATCCTGAACTACTGAAAAAATGTAGGAAAAAAAATGCCCAAGCTCATATGACGTGTTCTATGCAGAAAGCAGAAGAAGGCAGAATCATTGGAGCTGGAATTCAATAGGAGTGGCACTGCTATAGGCAATATTCCCAGAAGAGGCGATGGCATGCACTAGTAAGCAGAAGGAGCACTCAGAAGGCCTGCACCATAACTGTGTTCCTTCTTCCACTGTGGGTTCTGTGTTTATGCTTTCCTTTCCTTCTCAGTTGAAAGAAGAGGACAAACTACTCAGTAGCATAACATAACCATTCCTGTCTAATAAAGGCACTGCACAATGTCTTCATGCTTTTTTTGAATAATGTGCATACCAGCTCTGAGAATTACGAAATTACCATTTCAACAGAATTCAGCGCTGCTGCCATGAAAAGTTTGTAAGCGTGACAGTTCACGCTGAAATTAATGCAAATGGCTTTTGTGTTTGTTTTGGAGATCTCTCTATCTTAATTCATATATCAAAGTTTGGTAGTTGGTGCATCCATCAGGCATTCCTCAGTGCTTTTCAAACCTTCAGAGAAGTAGTCTAACTACATTACTGACTTAGATTTCAAGTCATTAAGGTGGGAACATGTAAGGAAAAGCACATCTCGATCTATAAGGACGGAAAAGAGTGTTTTAAGAAAATGTAAGTAAATAAAGAAATATTTTATTAGAAATAAAAAATAATGATAGCAAAAATAACTCAACAAGTAGGGGCTTACTGCTAAAAACCTTTTAGCTTTTGTTGACAAAAGATAATAATATTGAAATTGTGATTAGAAAGAGATGAATTTCACTGTAAGGTTTCCTTGGTGGACTTATGCCAGCAATTAGCCAATTGAAAGTACTTTACCAGCAGCAGTATTCAGTATTCCAGAACCACTCAAAACAAAAAAAAACCAGCTCTCCATATGAAAGAGAATAATTCTGACACCACAGGTGCTGGATTGTAAATTTGTATTTTGTGTGAACAAAGAATTAGTGCCAACCCTCCTTATCCAAGAGAGACAATCCTGATCCTTCTAGGCAATACCTGCGTCAAAATGCCACTCATAGACATACCTAAGAAAGTTTTTAATTGACTGCCTGGTGTATAATTAGTGTTTTGTCATACAGAGCTCAACATGACTGTAAAAACTGACCAAGAACCTGCATAAGTATGTGGATTTCTAGCCTGTAGCCAGAGACTGCAGCAAAGTACTTGTCTGAGAGCTGCAAGACAAACAAGGGTGGAACTAAAAATTCTGGTTTACAGGAAGACTGTTTAGAAGACTTCAGATATAACCTTCTGAAGATGCAATTGTGTGATGCAATTGTGTAATGCAATGAGGGAAGCCTGGATTCTCCTAGGACATAAATGTCATTCTGTAAAGTTTCTTAGAATTTTAGTGTATATCCATCTCTACTATGGTTTTTCTAGAAAGTCAGTGTACAGAGTTTAAAAATACAACTCTACTGGTAAATAAAGCAGTGAGTGCCTAGAAATGCTTCTATGTCAGTTAAAGCAGTCTGTGACAAGATTGTGGCTAATAGAGCAAGCAGCCTACAAATAGGATTTTATTTTGACTGTAAGGGACCATTTCCAATGGACTGTTTGCAAACACCAAGGCTCCTTGAGAGAAAACCCCTTCCCCCATCTTAGCATAGATCTGGTTGTTCCCTGCTAGAGGGCCTGGGAACTTTACCAGATAGTCATAACCTAGACTGGATTTGAGTAAAAGGTCACCTAGGAAGTTTGTGGCAGAGCCAGTGATTCTGCCGTATCATAGACCGCCTACCTGAAAAATATAACTTATACAATAAAATCAAAATAAAACTTACTTCCAAAAGTACAGCAGTTTTTAATACTATTCTCCAGCCTTTAGAATAAAAGGGAAAATGTAGATAGTACATGTAGAAGACATACAAAGAAAAGCCTTGTGATTAACAGAGTAACATTGCTTAAAGAAGTTTCAAAATACCATTTCTACAGGGGTACTTATCACAGACAAGGAGGGTAAAATGAAAATAGAAAAAGTTGGAATCCATTTATTTAAGTGCCTGCAGTTATCATTTCAAGGCAAATGAAGCAATAATAAATACAGAGCATTTGAAAGAAAGATAATCTGTATCCACCACATTTTAATAAACAGTAATCACAAAAATCAATGTGGGCACATTGGAGCTGCTTTTCTATTAGTTTTCCTATTACTGTTCTCCCTTTCTCTTCTTTCACCTCCCTTTTCTATCTAATATTTAATGGAATGATCTCTAGTCCCTACTGTTTTACTGTCTGAACTTTTGTCTTTATTTTTCTTTCATAAGCTGGGTTTTAAACATAAAAATTAATTTCCTCACTTGTATTATCAATATTACCAGTCCTAACACCTAGCAGACAGTATATCTCTTAATTTGTTTTCTTTTTGCAATCAATAGGCCAGAACTGCTTTTTGCTAATTTTAATCAGTATTAGGGTGACTGAGAAGGATGATGCTTCCCACCGTGAAGTCTGGGAAGGAGAAAGTGGATCAGGAAAAAAAATCAGATAAGTTTATTTTAAAAGTATTATCTGTCACCAGCCAATTTTAAAACACCACTAGGTATGTACAAGATCAAATTTTACAGATATTTAGTAAAAACATTATTTTTTTTCCAGGCAATAAAAAAGTCAGCAAAATCAACATTTTCTGGAAAGTACAAATACTTTCTTCTCACACAAACATAATTTTGTATCAGAGAACCACTGAAATTAAAGCATAATACAAATATTTAGAGAAATTCTGAAAAAATAGTCTAATTTAATGCACTTTCTTTATACCAATGTAGAAATGAGGAAAAAAATTGGCCACTGGGTAGAAAATAACATTAGAGAAAATTATAAAGTTATTTTCAGTCAAATAGGCTTCTGGATTAAAGAGTGAGCTAGGTGTCTCCAGAAGAAATTTGTTGCATCCTGAAGTAGATGCCTAAGTGAGAATGATTGAATCATCACATGTCCATCTCTCCTTGTTAACTGCAGAGGATGCAGTTCTTGATATTTACCTCTTATACAGGTAGAGCCATGTAGGTGAATCCCATTCTACAGAACAGAAGTAGGATATCAGAACAACAAATAAATTGAAGAATGCCAATGTACCCTCTCAGCCACTGCTCCACAAGAGGGTTTTCCTGGATATTGCACAGGGTACCTCCCCTTGTGTCAGGTAAGTACAAGTGTCTGAAGGCCAATGAAAACCTGAATATTCCTTAAGAAAATACATCTGGGTCAGCTCAGAGTAGTTTTGGCCTTGAATATACCCTGGTAGCTTAACATATCCATTTTCATGTTATTTACTATGATGTTACCAGAGGATGAGATAAAAATGGGAACTATGTGTTCTGGGCACTGTACAAAATAGCAAATGGATCTTCTCCAAAGGACTTTCAGTCTTAGTAATAGATGGACAAAATAAGGAAAAGGGTTATGACCCAAAAATGGAGCCAAGAATCATGTCAATTCCTAAATTTACTTGATGGATTCATTTTTTTTTTTTTTAAGGAGATTGCTTTAGCTGAAAGAGAAGAGCCTAAAATACAAGCAGACCAGAATGGGGAAAAAAGTTTTGTGGAAACACTGGTGGATGCTGATTCAATGAAAAGACTAAGAATGGATGGATAGAAATGATGACTTGGTTTAGAAAGGCAACTACACAGCATGATAATCTGTGAGCCACTGGCTCATCTATTTGTCTGATTTTTTTCTTATTATTTCCTGTAAGTTATGTGAAAGTATTGAAAAATAATGACAACAGAGATTTGAGTGCCCCCAGAATATTTGTGTGGGATGGTTTCCTGATAAGCCCTCCCTTTAAAATGAGATCTAGAGGGGGATGACAAAAATAAGTCCCACTGTTCACAGCCACCAGTGCAAAAGTTTTTCATGTGTCTTTGTAGCTGCATCAGCTTCAACTTCTACGTGTAAGTTTGTACTCTATGTTGATATTTTAACAAATGACCTGAATCACAGCTGTGGTAGGCAGATTTCTACATATAAATTAACACTGTTAATGTCAAGTAGTCAAGGTTCAGTGCTGACCATCATTTTACATTATGTCATGTAAAGACTGCAAATATCATGTCCCTATGTTGCCTGTTTTTACTGACAACCAAGCATCCTAAACACTGTAGCATTTTGTCAGTTCAGCAGATCCAAAGCCATCCATCACTGCTGCTATTTCTGTCATACGCATTTAACTTCAGCATCAGCCAGCAGTCTGCAGTCTTGGTTACTGATCAGTATCATCACAACTGTCAGATGGGGAGTGAATTCTCTTTCTCTCCAAAAGTAGGTTCATGTAATGTTTGATATAGATACTTTGCTTAACAAGTTTTCCGAGTCATATTTGATATTTGAGTATGGGAATGTTTCCATCATGATCTTTCATAATTTATTTACATTTGTAACATCTTTGTAAACATTTTAAGCATCAATATTGGCTGTTCCAAGGGTGCATGTTTTCTTCTTCCCAACTGTCATAGTCCAAAACCCATGAGCTTCCAGATATTAAGGAAAGGGGTTCAAGAAATCCTACAGCCTTAAACACAGTTGATTTCAAAGACATGTAATAAAACTAAGGACATTTTATTGAAGTATTGCTATGACAGTCTATTTTGATTTCAAAGGTAATTTTTTTTTTCACTTTTTCTGTGAAAATGAATGAAAGATTAAGGAAAGTACCCAAACAAAGTATAAATCCTATTGATCTCAGATTGTGATCTAGTAATATTCTGGAATAAGGTAGAAACACTCTGATTAATAAGCAGTTTGAACTCCTCCTTATCTTTTATCTTTTTACAAAAGCTTCCTCTTCAAACTTGTCTGAAAACAATCAGATGAAATTTTAAAAGGGAGGACTCTCTCAGATTGCAGATCAACTGGATTTATTTAATGAAGAAGTTTTAAATTAAGGCAAAAAGCTTTCAGGGAGTAAGGTGGTGCTCCTGCAGCAGTGTGATGACAAAATCCAACCACTGTAATCTTCATATATTAAAAAATAGAAATGCTATCTAATATCTTGTGATTTAAATAAGCATAATGATTTAAGAGATTCTTCTTTTTATTGACTACAGAATTTTTTTAATAGTTGAATTCTTGCAAGCTAAAATTTATAGAAATAATCCAATCATTTACAACCTAGCGTAGTTGTCCATAACATCAACAATAACTCTGACTGGAATTATTGTCAAAGTTGTAAATTAAAAACTAATATATCCCATACCTGAGGAACCTGTGTGTGTGTATGCACCTATATACACAGGCACAAACCAAATACTGAATAAGCATAGATCTTTGAAATTCAGAGCAAAAAGAAAAAAGCACATATTGCGAGTACTGAAGATTTAGTTTCTTAACTAAGGCTAGGTCAAACAAATCATGAAGATGACTGTTCACTAGACAGATATATTTATTTACTGTATATATGCATCTCAAAAATTGTTGGTGTTTTTCTTTTTTTAATACAATAACAGAATTTAATTATAAATTAAATATATTTTCTATAATAATAGAATTTCAATTTTTTTTATATTCTTCATTACAACCTTGGAGAAGTCAAGAACTATTAATTTTCCTAGTAGACAGCTGTTACTTCTTAGTAGAGTGATTGGACTGTGATATTTGCCATTTAAAAAAATCATTAATACAAGCTGAAAATTAAGGAAACTAGGGAAATAAAATGAAATAACTTCAGATCCCTGCATTTCTCTCTCTGGATTCATTTTTTAATATGATAAAATATAAAATTATTTTCAAAGAAAAATAATAGGAAAAAGTCCCTGAATCCTTTCCTCATAGTTACTTCTAATGCTATAATAATTAACTCTAAAATAATGGTGCATTAGTTAATCACCATATTGCAATGGAATTTCCATGGATACACATATAATGTGGATATTAATAATAGGCTGGTTCATCATAATTCATCTTTTAACAATTAATATGAAGTGAATGAAAGAATGACCGATTAGTCACTTATTGGCGAAGGAAGATGTGCAATCATGTCCCTTCTGTACTAAACACTTTTTGTTAAAAGATATTTTTTTATCTATAGTAGCAGAAAAGATGATAGGAAAAGGTTAATGCTATGAATATTTCTTCTATTTCAAATCACCATCAGATGTATTGGTACATGTGAGAATACTTTAAGAGTTGTCACTTGTTTTAATTAGAAAGCACAACTATTCATATGAAATAAGATGGACTCAATAGAGGGTGAAAAACATACTTTTATACATTAAACTGAATAATTCAATTTGTCTTTTTTTATTTTTTTTCCAAAAAAAAAATGGTTGCTAAATGGTTGGACTGGAAACCTGACAAACAGCTCATAGAATGCAGTGCATATGTGGTCGTTCTGAAATTATTCCCCCAAAACCTGAATTGTTTTAAGGTAGTTAGAAAAATGTAAGTTATCTAAGTAATTGTTCTAATTGTCTAATATATGCAGGGCCATAGAAGGCCATAGATGGCTAGGGTAGGCTTTAGTTAGAATGCAAGTTTTTGCAATCCATATTCTGATACTGAAATCTACACTTATCCACTGCTTAGCCTGGAGGCTCCACCCAGAGCTCAGGGCAGCTGATTGGGGAAAATTTACAGCAATACATGAAGGATGCATCCGAGCTTCACACCAGTCTATTAATGTTGGTCTATTTATTAGAAGGAGTTGAATGCTAATATAATTGACCTCTGTGAATTACCTTAGTTGTGAGAACACTTCAGTAGAGAGGAAGCATTTCTACATCACTGCCTTGAGTGCTTTCCTGCTCTGGGAGTACCTAGCCTACTTGTCAGTATAGTTTGAGCAAAAATGACTCCAGTGCTCTTCATTTCACCTCTCCCAATGTCAATGTGTCTCACAGAGAACAGAGCTCTTACATTTAAATAGCTCTTTTAATTTTTTCTTCATTTTATATGTATATGAATAAAATAATTATATAAATCTGAATTTGTTTCTTTACTTTTAAACATTGATAATTAAAAAAAAATTCTTTTGGAACTCATTTTAACCAGAGAAATTTCAAGTTCACTAAAGAAGTATACGTCTTGACAATCAGAAACATTTGCAGAGCAGCTTTTATAAATGTTTCAGCTTTGTGTGCATTCTGATACTAATAAGGAAGACAGTATTTCTGTGCAGGAGACTATAATATGCATTTTATGACCATATTTGTCTCCTTCAGCTTTTACTAGGGACAATCTTCAGATTATTTATAAGTGGATAATTAATATTTACATTAATATATTTTAGTCTTATTTAAATAAATCAAGTGTCACAGTTCAATTTTCTAACAGTGACACAAGTCCCCAGTGAGCAGAGGAATATGTTGACATTGACCTCAATGTTCAAATTGCCACAATACAGTCATAAAAAGTTTAAAAAAATAATTAAAAAAATCAACAAATCTATCTTTTTTTTTTTGCTTGCTTGCTTCTCGTTGCTCTAGGATATGTCCCATCTGGTCCATATTTAGATGAATGATTATGTATGTCACTCAGTACCAGAAAAAAACCCTAGTAATTTCATTTGGTGTTTACTTTCCAAAGATGAATCAGAGTTCTCAGCAATGGCTAGGGAATAGTGCTATGGTAGAAGAAATGTATGTGTTAGTTTATTTTCTGAAGTGTCTAATATGCTCCGTTTCATCTGAGCAAAAGCTAGAAGAATAGCAATCATGCAATGAGACAAAGAAAACTGAGAAACAACATAGAAGGAAAAGGACTCTGATGTATCTGAATAGTATTGAGTTTGCTTCAACAGCATTAATCCATTTTTGGCAAGTGAAGTATCATGCTATCTATAAAAGTGCAATTGCTATCAATACCTTATATTCTTAGAGAAAATTCCATCCCAGAGGTTTACATGAGCTTCATTATTGCCAATTTATAAAACCACAAACTAAGCTTTATTTAGAACCCAAATTTTCTAAAGAATATCCTGTTTACCTAGTGAACATTTTTATTACTCCAGCAGCATGAACCACTGTATGCCTTATCTGGATCAGTCCAGAAAAAGGCTGCAGAAGCAGAATAATCCTGTTTGTATTCTACATGAAATTTCAGGACTCTGGTTTCTGGCTCAAGTTTCTGTGAGACATTTAGGTATCATGCATGCATTTCAAGAGCAAAGCCAGTTGCTCCTTTGTCACTGGGAGAATCTGGAAGGTATTAAGGATAGCCAGAGTGATTGGAGAATGTTGAGCAAAGGGTAGGGTCAATTATTAACCCTAACTATCTTCAAATGTCTTGGTGAAGGTGTCAAGTACTGTCTCCCTTTCACTGATAAGAACAGACGCATAGGACAGTCTGTGGATCCGAGTTCTGTCACACACTGATTTTATCTGGCCACATCTAGAACAGCGTTTATTCAGACAGCTAGGAATATTTAGGCATATCATATGATTTTCCTGGTTGCAAACACTGAAGTAATAATTTAAAGCACGTCTTTAGTGTCTCTGTGCTGTGTCCAGCTTTATGTGTCCTTTTCCAAGTGGCTTTGTCAAATTTCTCAGGGATATTGACAGTTAGCTCTTGGAGGTGATAAAACACCAGTCGACAAAGTCATCGGTGTTTGTGAGAAAAAGGTACTCAAGACAGACAGCAGTCTTACACAGACTATTATTTCAGTCAGACTTCTGGAGTGCTTTGTGAATGGAAAGAGCAGTGAGGTGGCTCTGTCTTGCATTTTCTATTCTTTGTCAATTCCCCTCCTTTTTAGTGTAGAGAGCCCAGTCAAGTTTATCCTAGCAATTCTGAAGATTTCTGTCTGTTGATACCAAAATGCTGTGGAAAATCTAAACAAATTTTCACTGTAATCAGAGCAAAACTGAGAATTTAGGATTTTCAAAGACAAGAAAATGGCTATATTAGGAATACTTAACCAAAATCTAAGATCAACTTTTCATGTGAGTGGGATGTCCTAGTTCTATCTGTATTACTATAGCAACCAGCTAATTATTCTACTCCTCCTCCACTGCCCTTGTATGCACGGAACCTTTTTTTTTTTCCTTTTAGGATCTATTCACAATCCAAGATATATGGAGAGGTGACGGTGCCAACTTCTTGTTCTGAACTATTTTTGCAAACTGAAATTTCCCTTAAATCTTCATCATAAAGCAAATCAAAGGGTTTGCAGATAAAAGAGGCAAATCAGTTTGCTTTTTGGAGCACACGCTTGGAATGTTTTTTAAGATACTGCCTGAAGTGGTAATGGTAATGACAGTAATGTACCTCCTGATTTTGCACAGAGCTTCATTTTTGCATCACATTTTCAAAATCCTCAGGATTTTGAGTGCCACTGTAATCAGAAAAAGCAATGGTAATTTCAAATTTCATTTTTTTAAAAAGTTTGAGGGTTTGTTCTTTTATTTCCTCACTTTTTTTTGGATTGGGGAAAAAAACACCATACTGAAAAAACAAACAAAAAACCACCACCAAAACCCCTCGAATCCACAGCTCTTACCCCCTGTGATGGATTTAGTGGAGGAAAGAGAAGGTGTTAGTGGGATAGTAGATTGACTCTTCCCTGGGAGCTAGCTGCCCCTGTGCTTATCTGCAGAGCAGCTCTGCCTGGCACAGAGTAGCAGGCGACCTGCTAGGGCAGCAGAACCCACATGGCACTGCCTTTGGCCTGGCTGTGCTGCACCCTTCAAAACTGCCTTGAGAAAAGAGTGCAGATGTTCTTAATGAGATCTGTTTGGCATCCTGTGTATACACAAGGAAGCAGAAAACTATGCAGCTTCCTGCTATCGACAAGCAGCCTTGATAAAGCTACTGCAGGGAGACTGGTTTATTCAGGCCTGCTTAGTGTCATAGAAGTGAAAGCCATTTTGTCACTGACTCATTGTGAGCTCCCTTTAGAAGTCTTTTGGGACAAGATTGCTTCTTTGAATTTATTTTTATTAGCAGTTAAACTTGCAGAATATGATCAGATTTCCTCTTTTAGCGACTGCTTGGTGGACAGCTTCAATTTGTTTTTCTTAAATATGAGTCACTGTAAAATGTGATGAAGAGAGTTAAGAATTATATCTACCTAGAATAAATTGGAATTTAGCTTAAGATGTAATAGTGTTTACGAAGATTTTCAAAATTATCCATCAGAAAGATGGGATTGCTGTTGTAGTTCTTTAGCAGGAAGCCCATATACTTGACTGAGAGGTAGATGAGGAAAAAGAAAAGGAGTCTTGACTGAGAAATTGCCCTTTCTTTCCCCTTCCAGGCTCCCACTGGGGAAAGAAGAGAGGGAAAGGGTATACATACCCTATGTCTTATTTACATATAAGACTGGTGTTTGTTGGACAACATCCCTCCTCCTGGGATATCAATGTGAAGTGAGAAACAAATGTTCAATTGATTGTTTAACAGCCTTGTCTCTGCTCAGATGCCACTAACCAAAACGTGAAGCGAGAGCATAAACAGTGGCAGAAAAGACTAAATCATCTTCTACTTGTTGAAAATGCCTAGTACGTATGTCCACTTTTTTTTTTTATTTTAGATTAAAATATTCAATCTTTTTCTCTCTATTGGATGCCACAAAGTAATAAGGTTCTCTCATTTACTGAGCTGACCTATCTGTTCCATGTGGGGCTCTAATTATAAGTCAGGGAGGGAGAAGAAAATGCTCTTGGTAGAAATTTGCTTCAGATTTTTTAATTTTACTTTACAGATCTCTCTTATAATGCATTCCTGTGGTTTCGTTGGGTGAGATGATACTTAGTTTAAGAGTCTCATGCTAAGTTAGTGACATTTCCTTGAAGCTGACTGCCTCCCTGCACAGATAATGAAACATTTAATCAGCTTCCCCACAGGAAACTGATCTTAACTTTTAACCTTTTTTTTTTCCCCTGCTTGGACAAAGCAAAAAAGAAAACATCTTTAAAGTGTTTATTCAATCTAAACATTAGTTTGCATTTCTGAAAAGTTTTGCAGCTTTTGGCTTCACAGAATTCAGAATTGAAAGGGTCAAGGGTTTGAAACCTTCAGGGAAGGACAAGACAGTAACTGCTTCATGCTGCAATTGCACATGGGTAAAAACTGATTTCAGTGCTGTTGTCAATTATTTCCATGCTATCTGTAGATAGTTACAAGTATTGTTTTCACCTAATTCTTACATGAAACATTCTGTGATTCACTAGGCCGTATTGCTGTATCATTTGCAGCTTCCTAATGTGAGTGGATCTCCACAAACAAGTGGAACAATTTGATTGGTGGAAAGCTAGGGTTACATACATCTAATGTAACAATTATATTTGGTACATGATGACATATATATTTTAGCAGCAAGAATTTTCCAATAAAGCAAATTTACATTGGCTAAAGAGAAGCCACTTATTCGGTGGGTATTGGTCAGTTTACTATAGCAGTTTCTTATGACCTTAAAATTTATTGATCCAGGGATTTATGCAGTCATAGATGATCTAGAAAACTCGACAAATTACTCTTACTCAGATGAGACATACTCATTCCTAAATCATATCAAGTAAATTAGAATGACTTAAATTAAAAATCCTTTAGGTCAGATTACTTTATATCTGCCCTGAACTGAATTTATGCCACAAAAGTAAAGGAAACTAACTACGAGCAGACTTAAAGGTTGTCTTGATAGATCTCTTTCCTTCACCCTCCCTTGATGCATAGTATTTGTTTTTCTCCAGCTGTACTATTATTCATTGTTGAATTGACAGAGAGCTGCTGCTGGACTTGTAATTCTGGATGTTGGCTCTTTTTGCATTCAGAGACAGACTGAAAACAGACATAACAGACACACAGTTTGAGAGCATTAAGAATTACGTGTTCTGTTTCCATCTTGGTTTTAATAATTATGAGTTTGTTATGTCATTCTTGTTATTCATCTGGCTTTTGCCACTGTGGTGGAGCTGCCACATTCTTATTAAAACCCAAGGTATTCTTTTACTTAATGACACAAAAGCAGCAACTGTGTATAAGATACAGCTTCCTTTCAGTATTTTTGTTTCTGGTTTTGAAGACATACTTTGTTGCTTGTTTTAGTAACTTTTGCTGTGTCTTATTCAGTCTGATTTTTATTTCTTGATTTTTTTAATCTTCTCCTGCTAGGAATATTTTACAATTCTGTATTTTGCTTTTTGTTTCTGCATTTTCTTGATATCTCTCCTAAAACATGTAGTTATGTCAGCAGGTCAAGCTCATTCTCCTCCAAATTCATTAGCCTTCCCAAGGTGATACCAGGTCTTTTCTCTGTTTTCAACCACTAAGTCTTCAGACCTATTGGCCTTACTAGCATTTTTCTGAACTTTATGTGGGAAATTTCTCCTATTGAAATCCATAACTTGTTTCTACCAATCTGTTTTCAATAGACAGAATGAATTTATGATTACTTCACACCCCTTCTAGACCTGCTATTCTATCACATACTAATTAGTTTTAATTTTGAACGTAAAATACAAAGACCTCTTGCTAATTCAGTTGCTACTTGGTGAACAAACTTGCTAGCTATCACATCAAAAATGGCTGGTATCTGGTGATATTTTCCAGTTTAGATATGGGAAATACATTTTTCTTGCAATATAGCTACTGATACCATGAATATCTCCAGCACTATTATAAAGATCATACAGTTAAATCTGTTTCTGCAAGCCTACAGCAAAAACCCAACAAATACCTGGTAGAATATCTTTTCAGCTTTTGCTTAAGTAAACTTTGAATAAATAAAATTGAATTATATTGAAACACTAGTTAAAATATTTATGAAGTGTTAATTCATCTTGGAAACTATGACACTTAATCTGTTCATTTCAGAACTAATCCATACATGCAAGATGTATTTTATATATTTCAGAGTTTTGAGCCATGGGAAAGAGAAAACTGTCCTAAGCTAAGGTTTCAAAATATTCAATAGCCTGGGTAATATTTTAAGACAGTCACTGCTGCTTTTCCTGTTAATAAAAGTATAGCTTTTTTGTGAAAAATGTAACATATGATCCAATATAAATAGAAAATCACCTGAAAGATCCCCAGTGCAGTCTCATCAAATGTGATGGGAACATATTTAGTGAGTTGTCAGCATTTTCAAATGACATTTAAGTTTTCATGTGACAAACTTGGAAAACTACTGAGTCCATGGAACTGAGTTTGATAACCATTGGCTTGTCCTTTTGCTTGCAGCTTAAAAAAAAAATCATCAGTGTTCGTATGGATTTCACAAAAGCTTTACTGTGGTTTTCTTTTTGTTTAATAAGATGTTTAATACAATGCACCTCTTTTTCCAAATAAATTTGTACCAATTAATACAAATGCCAATACTGTTTTAGGAATTGTCCTAGTTTCTTAGGAGTTTGAATTTATCACAGCAATTTAGATTAATTTAATCTGGTTGTTTACAGACAAACTACAATCCTGCAAAAGGTCCTGCATTATTTTTGCTTTCTCTTTCCATCTGCAGAAAATAAACCTTATGCTTAACAACTGAGTTTATTTTTTATTGCTGTGCCCAAGGCAAAATCTCAGATTGGGGTTTGCAATCTCAGAAGACAGACAGATTTAATATATTTGTCACTACCTTGACAGGGGGAAAAAATTGCTTAAATTCAGGTGTGAGAGATGAGCCTTTGTGTAACAGATGTAATCCTCACAATGAAATGTTTTTCAGGCACTCAGTCGTCCATGTTCTGATTAGAAGGCACGAGCCTTTGTTCTAATTGGCCTAACTGTAGTCACTACTGTTATTCAGATACTTCAATTTTCCTTACATTATCCAGCACGAACTTCTGTGGATGTTGTACCCTATTTACTGACTTCATGTATTTCTAAATAATTACAGTATTTTTCTCAAACGTAAAAATGTACTTTAAAAGACTGGAAATGGAAAGGATAACATTCTTAACCACAGTAAATAGCAGTAATAAAATTATAGCTGTAGGCTGATAAAAATGGAGTCTTTTTGAAGATCAAGCATAGTGTCATGTTCACGAGTATCAGGTGAGGTGTCCAGGGCTTCAATTCAGAAATACATCTGTAATTGTCTTTTGTCTTTACTTTCTAATTCATATTTAGGGGCTTTAAAGATCTGTTGTAACAGGACTCTTGTTACATTTAATAAGTGCCATGTTGATTGGCGTACTCTAAGTAGGCTTTTCAGTTTGCCTGTGGGGAAATTTAATATAAAAACATTCAACATTCTTTTATTAGTGTTTTTTACTATTCCCAGTCCCATCAGACCTTTGGTGCAAGCAGTGTATTATTGAAAAGCTTATCTGTAAGAAGTGAGCCAAGGGGAAATTCAGCCTTTATTAATATTGACATCATGTTCCTGCACAATGGTTGTCTAAAGAAACTTTTCAATTGGATTTCAACTGCTTTGATGCTGTATAAATGGAAACAACTGAATGCATGATTTAACAGAGAACAGTGAAAAACGTTACAGCCTCTATGCTCTAACATAAAGCATGTGTTCAAAGATACTACGTGGCTGTATTCTGCAATGTTTTCAGTCAACTTTTAGTTAGGAAACCAGAAAAAAGAACTCCTTTGCTTCAAGACAGACTCCATCTAAAATGAACTTACTTTTTTGCATTTTTAACAATTAAGTCTTGTGATTTTAGGTCTTGGACCTTGGTCAAAGGATTCTAGTCCTGCTGCTCTTAAAAAACACTGTGCAAATTTGGCCTAATTGTTTAATGGACCAGATGTCCTGGCAAAAATTGCATAGGATTTGGCATTGGCAAGCCTGATTTTCTAGACTGGGCTCTAGCTTCAATCGAAAATCCCTGAAAATGACAAATTTCCTGGTAACATATCTTTAAGACATCTAGCTATATATACTCTCTGAAATATTTTCATAAAACAAAGATACATATACTGTTACAAATTACAGGTAGAATACATACTGCTTGCACTTGATTTTAGCAGTGTTTAATTTGAAAAGAGTGATGGAGAGGTAGAAGTTTTCATAGTATCTGAGCAGGATAAGGGAGATCTAATCCAGTTATTTTCTCATGTTGAGGAAGAAAGGATGGAAGAGTTAAAGCTGAATTCTTACACTGGCACAATGCATGGGCACTGTGACCTACAACCCTACTGCTGAAGGTAAGTCACTGTTCAATAATGAATTTAAGGTTTTCTAGGCCAGAGATAGAGGATGTAATAAAGTCTGACTCTACAGACAGCTCACTAAAGCACTCATTCAGAAGTGCTTGGCCTCCCTAAATCTATAGCTATGTCTCTATTTCAATTCATTATTATCTAATAAATAGTGTCCTTAGTAGGTATTCCTTTTCATTTCAGGCTTGGGCCATTTTAGGTTCTTGTCCTCGCTTCTACTGCAATAGAGTTAATTTTCTTCATAGTAGGGGGTACAGTGCTCTGCTTTGGATTTTATATGAGAATAACAATGATGAGAAACTAATGGTTTAGTTGTTGCTAAGCCATGTTTATACTAAGACAATATTTTCTCTCATCCCAGCCCACCAGAGAGGATGCTGGGGGTGCACAAGAAGTTGAGAGAGGATACAATCAGAACAGCTGACCCCCACTGACCCCACACCATATGGTGTCATGCTCAGCACACAAAGCTGGAGGAAGCAGGAGGAAATGGGGAATGTTTGGAGTGATGGCATTTGTCTTCCCATGTCATCATTGGGCCTGATAGAGCCCTGCTTTCCTGGGGAAGACTGAGTACACCTGCCTGCCCATGGAAAGTGGTGAATGAGCTCCTTGCTCTGCTTTGCTTGCATGCATGGCTTTTGCTTTATCTATTAAACTGTCTTTATCTCAACCCATGAGTTGTTGCATTATTTCTCTATCAGTTCTCTCCCCTGTGCAGCCAGAGGAGAGTGAGCAAGTGGCTGTGCGGGGCTGAGTTGCTGGCCAGGGTTAAACCATAACATCTGAAGTGTTTCTGGTTTTATCTCTTTTCTTTCTGTTAATAAGAACGATGGTGCTTGAAAAATCTGTCTTCCAAGTAAGTGCCCCAAAATGACATTTTGTGTTTTACACTGGTACGTCCTGGCAACCATGTACATTGTAGCAGAGTAATCATAAATACTTTATCTCAAATGTTTTTTAAGTTTTCCCTGTGTAAAGTATGTAGTCACTAAGGACTAAGATGAAGAACAGGTAGATTGTGGTGCTAAGTGTTGCAGACTGGCAAGTAGGTTTTGATGGCGGGACCACATTATAAAATGTTTCCATTACAGCAAAAACAGGCCCATGAGGAAGGGCTGTTATTTGGTACTGAATATATTAAAAATTATTCTGTATGATTCACAGAGCTGAGTTTAGATGCTATTTCCTTACCACCTACTTATTTCTGCAGCTTTTTCATCACAATGGCTTTTTCAGTGGTCTCTTAAGATGGCCTCTGAGAGGTGGTTCCCTCAGAACAGTCACATGCTTTGTGAAAAAATGAAGTACTTCATGTTCTGAATTTCAAAATATTTAAGAGATTATGTCATTTGGCCTAGGGGAAGCAGAGACGACTCAACATGAGAAGCAATCTTTTCCTTCTTCAATTTTTTTTTTTTTTTTTTTTTTTTTTAGTAGACTCACAAATCTCTGAGTCAGTGTAATTTAAACTAATGAAGAGTCCAAGAGGATAGCAACAAAATGAACAGGGCATCAGGAAATAGCAATAAAAATTATTAAGGCAGTTTAGTCTCATGAAGACACAAGGCCATGACGACAACTGTAATTTATGCAGCCTGTACAATATGCCAGATACAGGACATGTGATGGGGCAAGTTCAAAGGAAAAATATGAAGGACATAGATGCAGTTCTAGCTTTACTTCCCAGAAGTATTACAGTTCTCTGAAGTATTACATAAATTTATATCAGTTATCAGATGAGATATTTGAAGGAGCTCCTAGCCTACAAGACTGAAAAAAAGAGAGATATGAAAAATCAAAAGAAAAATGGATCTTTTTTGTCTATTTTTTACCCTTAATTTTGTTTTAACCTAGGTAATAAGAATGAAAGAAAAATAGTCATCTTCAATCCAGAACATTTTATGAAAGATTGAGAAAATCTGAATGCTGCTCCAGCTTAGAGGTCTGTGAGGAGGGTTTTTTTGCTGTACTTGAGCAACAGTATCTTAGGGCCTATGCAATTAAACTTTTCATAGCCTTGGTTTCTTGATCTGAAAAAATTAGATGCCACTTGTGAGAGGAGGTGTAGGCGTTCATATCTTATTGGATCTTATTTCAGACTTCTTAAGGTAACCATCTAAAATAATTTGAATGAATCATGGGGTTTTTTGCAACTATCTCTCTCCATTGTTTATACAGGGAGCCTAGGAAACTGGCTTAGGCTACATGACTACATTTAGACAGTGGGAGAGATATGTCAGGATAGATGCTTAGTTTTAGATGGCCAAAGATACATGAGAGGAATATCTGCCTATATGTTAATTTAGTCAGCAAGCTGGTGAGGGGAGTAATCTCTTTAGCTGGAAAATAAAGACGTGTTACTTTCAAATGCAGAAGCCTATTGACACAAGACTCTAGGCAGAGGAAGATACTGTAAACAGTAACTATGGAGACATGCAGCTGATATAACACTCTGTAACGTCTAGCAGTTGTAGAAATACATTTATTTGTTGGACAGCAATAAATACAAATGGAATTGGGGACAGAAAAAAATTATGCAAATGGCCTCCATAAGCAGCAATTGTACCTAATGTGAAACTTGGCAGGTGCCATTATCAAACAGATTGTTTCTAAAGCCAAAGAACACTTTAAATTAGGTACTATTTTGTTTAGTCTCCTAAGTAATTCCTCCCCTTTTCAGAGGTAATTTAATTTAAAAGCTTAAAATATAATAGATAATAGAGTATCTTGTATTTTTTTTAAGTATTGTCTCAGAGTCTCCAATTCTTTCCCCAAGGGCAGAGTCCCAACAGCTCGGCTACCTGGTCTTACTGACTCACATAAAGGTTTTTGACACTAACACACTCTAACAGGAGTGATAAAGGGACCCTGTTCTGAAAAAGAAGCTTGAATCCCTTTTACAGGAGCCAGCTCAGGTTGTCACAGTTGTGCTGAACCTGAGTTAAAGGGAGTAATGAAGCAGAGTCTGCTGCTAAATACAGGTCAGCCTGGGGATGACCCAAGGACCAGGTTGAAGGGACTCACTGTGGTAAAGTTGCTGAAGGCTGGCTCCACCCTAGACACACTTTTTTTGAAAAGGACAAGATGAAGCCCTCTGAAAAAAATACAGGGAATAAACTAGCAATTAAGCAATGTGAATAAGCAGGGACCAGTGCTTCAGCACTCTTTCCAGTCTTGTTTTATTTTATCAGCGTAGACGTACCAAGTAGGATCTCACCAACCTTAATAAACTAGTAGCAGTTCATCGCTCTCCTTTCTACCTCTAATTTTGGGAACAAAGTGCTGAAACATCCATTCTGGCTAGCACAAAACCAGCTTAAATTACAGGAGGTTTTTTTATTTCTCTGCCATATGAAGGATACTTGACTCTTTTTGGATCTAAGCTGGCAGCAGCATAATCATATTTACATTTGCCCTTGAGCTAATAAATCCAGCCAGACCCATGCTGTCTCTGAGCAGAGTCAGCCAGAGTTGTGGCAGTTCACAGCATGGCTAGTCCATAAAACAGATACCTGAAAAATGGCTGTGACTGTAAGAAAAAATGTTTGTGCCTTCTGGCCTAACATTGCATTATTACTTTACAGGCTGCAATTTTTGCTTGCAAAGAACAAAACAAAAGAGCCCCACCCTGAGAACACTTGGTTTCTGAGAATAAACATAATTACTGCTGTGTGTTATATACAATAGTAAATTAAAAATAGAACATTAGTATCTCACAGGAGAATTTTGGCTTTTACAGTATGAATGATGATTATATACGCTCCAGGTATTTAAAAAGATAGTTCATATAGTGTGAAAGAAAAAGTTTTTCTATACTTAATAGGGTAGTCTGCACACTACATTAAGGAGCTCTATGATTTTACTCTAGAGTTTTTGATAATCTCCAGATAAACTTATTTTATAAATAAGTGTGTAGAGATCCCTCATGGCAGAGTGTATTGCCATGAGGGATCTCTAAAAACTTCACAATACGGTTATTATATAAATAGTAGCTATGAGAAATCAGTCAAGTTTCTAGAATGACACTGAGGTTCAGCAGGCCTATGGTCCACAGATTTTAAATTAAGGCAATTCAACTCCTGGCCTTTGTGCTAGCTCTGCAAAAGGATGACAGGGATTCCCCAGCTTTTTCTTGTGCCCAGTCACAAAAAAAAAAAACCAAACCCCCCCCCAAAAAAACCCCCCAAAAACCCACCAACTTTTTAAAGGTAAAGTCTACCTTTAGCAGATCTGAATTGCTAGCAGGGTGTTGGGATAGGCAGGAACAAGCAAGGAAAGGAGCAAGGGCAGCTGAAGGGCAGCAACAAGTTGACAGCAGCAACTGGCAGCAACTGGTTGACAGGGATGAAAAAGGAAAAGTGCCTGAAACTGCCTCCAAAGCTCAGTGCAAACCTTGACAGTGCCCAAATAAACCTTCTTCCACTAGCTGGCTCTGGCTGCAATGTTAAGGGGTGAGTAGGTGTCAGTGTGTTCTGTGCAGAGAGAGCGGACACACCTCAGCAAAAAGGCTGTAATCCTGCCTGGCTGTGTTCTCTCTTGTGTGGTACTTCTTCCAGTAAGGTACCTCAGACCTGCTCTTCTGTCTATGGCTTTAAACATGTCAGCAAGTCCCTGAAATTCCTTGCTTTCCACTGATTGTCTTATCTGACTTCAGGGAAAAAGATCAAGCTCTGCGGGAGACCAAAAATTACAGAATTCCTTGAAAAGAAAATATGTGCAATTATGTGAATCCCGCCATAAAATGTGAGAGGTGAAAAAATGGGAAAATTTAAAAAAGCACACAAGAAGAAAACTACAAATAAAGATGAGTAGACTATTGTTACTTATTTAGCAAAGCATTGGTTTTGCCCTATCTCCCCTTCTGTGAAGTAAGAATAGTTAGTTTAATTAACATGGATAAAGAAATGAAAAGATAGAGCTAAAATTTTTGCAGGTACATATTCAAGCTGTAAGTCCCTGTACTGAAAAAAAGGAAAATGGAAACTTCTTTTCAGAAGGAATTTTTTCCAGCTTTGAAAGGCTTTTGCAAAGCAAAATCAAAATCACACATTAAAACCACATACACACTTATAAAAACATTGAAGCTTACAGCATTTCTTGTTATTAATAAATACTAAATGTACTAAAAGTACAGAGTGCACTGTGTCTCTTACAATAGAAAATACAGTTTCATAAAAAGGGAAATTTTAATGACAATCTCAAAAATTTACAATTTTACAGTACTACTTTCTCCAGGAATTTAAACCATCATGTTTTCTCAACACTAAACTCCAACAAAATCCCCTTAAAGTTCAGTCTTGTGAATGACAAACACATAAAATTGATAAGGCACACACAGAAAACTACTAATGAAGGTGTGAAAGTTTCCAGCAAATTATCCTAAAGGTATTTTATTATACATGGAAGCATTCCGCTAATGTAATGATATCTTGGAAGAGCATTTTTTAGATTCCTGAAAACAAAACAGCAGCTGAAAAACTAGAAAGCCTAAAAAGTATGACAGTTCATCATAAAGCAGACTTGGATAAAATAGCTCATAAATCAGAGTTATAGAATTGACTGCACGATAACTAAAACAGCGGAAGCAGTACTATTTGCAAAGGAACTACAACTCCAAACAATGCATCTAACCAATAGAGAACAAACACATTAAAAGAAAGGAAATTAGTGAAGTCATTACACAAACCCAGCTGGGAACCCAGCTGTTAAAAGATGAAGCAAGCACTCTAATTCTTGATCTTTGGGAGTGTCTAATTAGAAAACAAACTAAAAAGTTTTTCTCCAAGACAGTATTAAAATAAAAATAAAAAGAAAGGTTCCTTTCAGAATCAGGTTTGTCTGCTGTGACAGTGCAGGACTTTGGAAGGGTGAAGGAAGCAAAAGACAAGCATTACTACTGAAGAGTTATGGAATCAATTATGCTTAAATAAGGGCTTCAATCTACTCAAGCATAATTCCATGATGTACTTATGAACAGCTTCTGTTTTGCAACTTACCTGTTGTGCTTTTACTCCACTGTTTAAAACATTAAATGGATAATTTGGAAGCCTACAGTGTTAATCACCCTGCTTGAACAAACCAATCAGGGAAGTACTGCACTGTTGAGGACATAATGGCAAATTGTACTTCAGACCATAGGCCATGCACCCCCGTCCAGGGCCACCTTACCTGCAGGAGATGCAGCAAAGCATGTTTGTTTTATTATAGAACTGCAATCCCGAATTTGCACTTCTTCATTTTCATGGCTCTACTGCTTTGATACTGATAGCTTTAGCACACAAAGTAATAAGAAGGTTATTGCAAGCATAGGGATCAGATTGGCAGAAACAGGCAGGAGAGGATAAAGGAGACTGTATTTGAAATAGTACAGATAAGGATACACTAACTGTAGGATAAGTGTAGCATTACTTCTGACCATATGCATCTAGCAGCTTTAAGATTTCCAAGAAGATAAATGTGAAGATAAAGTGATTTTCTGAAAGAGACGACCTATGTAATCACTCTTCTATTTTGGGATAATTGTCATTAGACTCAGTGCAAAAGCTGAAAGAATTTGAGACCCTTTCCGCAGCTGATTTAAAAAAATGCCTCAGATTGTCCTCACAATTCTCTGAAGCAGAATTTGTTTTAACTTTTCTTTTTTTCTTCAAAATGTTGCAGCACTCCTTATGCTCCTTACAACTTCAAAATCTCTTCCCTGTTGTTATTACTCTTACCTACTGTTGTCATTACCTTATCTAGTATAAAGACATAATTTATGTCAATATAATGGTCGTGTTTAAGCTGCAGTAGTAAAACAATTTCCTGGTATGATTTGGTTCTAGGGTGCCATCCACTGAAATACAAATACTATCAGCCAGAACCTAGTAGCAGACAAGGTGAGATTTAAATTTTCTGAGGATTTAGTGCAAGGAAAGGATCTTGAGGCATCAAGAATGGTATAAAAAATTACATGAAGCATAGCTGCCGTGAAATTGTTTTAATGTGCACTGACTTTTTAAGAATGCTATGTCTATGCTGAATATTAAGCCAGTACTTGAAGATATTGGTGTTAATCTTTCAAAAAGTACCTCTTTTTACATTATATTATTAAAACTTTAAATTGCTATAATAAAAGAAGCATGCGGGTTCACTTTTACAAAAATGTATTATCTATCACTAACCAGTTACTCTGCAGGCTAAATTAATTGAAGCTATTTTATGAAAAATACCTTTCCAGTATGTAGTATTTTCATCCCTCCATTGGTTCAGCCATTCATTAAATTAAAATCTATCTTCCTTCTGAGTTTTCAGCCTACCCTCTCACCTGGATTGCATCCACATGACAAAGATTTAAGTTTGGAGAAAGTCTTCTAGGATCCAAAGATGTGAGAGCCTGCTACTTTTCCATAGCATCTGTAATACTTAAGCTGTTAAGCTTTTTTCAGTTCCCCTTACTGATGCCTGGTCATCTTCCCTGTCAGGAGACATGATATACAAATAACCTTCCTAGCAGTTATACAGATGCCTGTGATTTTGTAGTGGCCATTTTCCAAATTTCAAGATGGATAATTATAAGCAAGAAAGAAATTTTGGAAGAACTCAGGCAAAACCTCTCCTGAGATGGCCCGTCACAGAACAGTCTGCCTGAAGGTCCTCCAGAAGCAGTTCAGTCAAGGAAGGTCTCGCTGAGTCTTACCTTTTCAAATCTCTCCTGAGCAATCCTGCTAAATGCACTGATTTAGAAATATTGAGATTACGATGTAGAGGATTGCTACTTGGGGATTTTAAAAAGTGTTGGTCACTAACTAACATTAATTAATATCACTTACAATAAGCAGTGAACTTGGTGGACAGCTGATCTACCATGACATTATTCTAGCAAAAAGTTATATTTCTGTTTTGAATCCATTCATTGACTTCTTCTTTGAAAGAACTCAATGCTCAATAGAAAAAACAATTTGGAATTTGAAACCACATATAAATACTTATAAGTACACAGACTCATATTAAATGTACACAGATGTAATTACATGTACACAGACAATGAGTGCTCAAATATTTTATATTTTATTTGGATGAAGATCAGCTTTTCTTGTAAGCTTCCAATGGACCTTTTAAGAAAACTGGTTCCACCAGGTGGAAAATAAAATATGTCATATCAAAATATTTTGTAAACTTAAATGGGTTGTTAAAATTTAAATTTCTTAGCAATTATATAGTTCAAGGGACATGAGTTGGAATTTGGGCCGGGTGCATGGGATTTGTGCCCAATTCTGCACAAGCAAGCAATCTTGTGACTGAATATGATTCTTAGATTATACCTTCAACTTGCCATTCCATCTTTTTCCCACACATTTACAGTTTTTGGGTTTAAATACCTCAGTTTTTCTGGTTGTGTGTGTGTTTGGTTGGTTGGTTGGTTGGTTGGTTTTTGTTTTTTGTTTTGTTTTGTTTTGTTTTTGCTTCTACCTGTTTTAACTTGCCTTGCATTTGTTTGTCATGTCTTACTAAGAATGAAACTTCTCCAGGGCAGGGAACATGTCTTATTTATTTTTATAGAATTCAGAACAAATATATAGTATTATGTAAATGATTTTAATTTAAAAATAATATTTTCCAATCAAGTCTCATTTTGAGGTCTATTCTCAATTTTTCTCTAGTATGCTTCTTATGTTGTTGCCAAGTTAAGTATTTTTCTCATGCATATTTAAATACTTACCTTTCCTTATTGAGTGCCTGAATTAATTTACTTTACTTTAACAGCTGGTTTTCCTATGAGAAGTCCCCATTCCAGGGGTCAGATTCATAGACCCACTGGAGGTAATAAGAATTTTACCATTTACTTCGCCAGGGACAAGATTTCAACTAAACCTCAGCTGGCAGTGATCCCTGTGCCATGAACTGCTATTAAACTGACTGCAAGGTAAACTCTGATTCCAGCTGCCACTGAATGGGAGAGAATCTACAAATTCTTCCCCCTTTCATTCATTTCATTGTGTAAAATACTTTCTGAGTGATTCTCAGTATATCTTTCTTTGACTTTTATTTTCCTTTATGGTATTCTCCTTTGACTTCAGTTGTGCTCGCTCTTTAGCAAGAAGGTTGTTTTTGCATGACATTCACCCTTCAGCAAATGAACACCTGCTGATGCTCTGAGCTCCACTCTTCTTATGCCTTCTTTACCCTCAGTTTTCTTTAGGTTGTGTTCCCCCTGCCACTCCTTTTAGTGAGCTCAGGCTTTCCCAAAATTATTTTTTTTTTGTTCTAGCTCTTCCATGTCTAGTCCCCCAGCCCCACATTGTCTAATAATAGCATTTTCTTTCTTTACATTTACTAGTGGAAGGCAAAATCTCATCTCCTGAAGAAGCTAAATATTATTATTAGCCTTACTTTCCAAACAGGAAAGCAAAACAGAAAGGCAGTGAATAGACAAAACAAGAGAAGGAATCAGTGTTTAGATCTGGGATTAGCATACAGAAGGAAATCTGCAATTTGTCCCATGGTTGAGGTTTTCTCCCATGGTTGAGATTTTCTCCCTGTATTGGGATACTTGGCTTGTGGCCGTGGGATTTTATTGCCTGCTAAACTGAACAGGCAACAGCCACACTGTCATTTTGCAGCAGCTTGGTCTGCTTCCACTGTTTTCAGCTCACAGAAGAGCCCCTATGAAAGCAGGGATTAAATATAAATTACAGTGAATAGGCTGAGATTAGTTTTGGGAGTCACAGCATCCAGAAACTCAAGAGGGCCCAAGCTTTGCAGACATATGAGTGTGTCTTTGATATATAGACCTAACACTCAATGTGCCCTGGAAATCTCTGCACAGACTATATTTTGTCTTTCTTAGAGAGAAAAAAACCAACTCAAACTCCAAGCAAATATAAATAACAAAAATTAAGCCATTCTCCTAAGTAATGTGTGATTGCTTACAGGAATATTTTCACCCTGTTCTGTTAAGTCTTGAAATGAGTTCTAAAGTATTTCTACCAGTAATGGATTTAATTTACATTAGCACAAGTATAGAATGCTTCAGAAGGAAAAAGAAAGGTGAATTTTAATCAAACTGAAGAATAACCAGTGAATGTGTTTCTTTTAAACATCATACACAGCTGTGGGAAAGTTGGCAAAGATGCTTGCCAGAGAGCTACATATCTGATACTACAAACTGTTTGTTTCACTCTATTCGGTAACAGCTGGTAAAATGCTATTTAAGAAGAGTTTTGATTGAATCTAATGAGAAACTATGTTGCAATGTACTGTACTGCCTGCAGAAAATAACAGGACAAACATTGATTTTTACGTTGCTATAGTAGTTTCATTTTCAATAAATAGGAATTTATATACATAGTTATTTGCTATCATTCCTCCCTCCATATACAGGCTGCCAAACCAAACCAAACCAAACCAAATCAAACCAAACCAAACAGTCTTGAAACGAAGTTTAGCCACTCAAGAGCTGCCAGGACAGGAAAAGATCTCCCTTAAGATTTGTTTTATATTCCACTGGCATAAGACCAAGCTGGTGTCAAAGGGAACCAGACAGTGGGACCTAGAGAGAGGGAGAAAGAAATTAGGGCACACCAATATCAACATGAAAGGAGCATAAACAGAAAACAGAGCATGGAAAGTAGCGTAAACTCAACTCCAGTTTCATGTATACACCAAGCATTTGAATTATTAAATATCTTTTAATATATTTATGTATTTTAAGAATGACATAGTTCTTAAATACACTAAGACAAGACAGCAGACAAAATGTAACATCCACAAGAGCTCTAACTCGAAGCAGCTCTTTTCTTCCACTATTATGAATACTATTAGAATTTTGCTTGTTTTACATCAGTGTAAATCAAGGTTAGAATCAGGTCTAAAAGTATGTGTTTACTGTGAAATGAAGCAAGCAATGAGTTGGACATGCAATAATTCATATTACTTACCTTACCATTTTGCACTACAACTACCTCTGTCAAAGGCATCTGAAAATAATCACTCAGTGGACCTTGCCTCAATGTCCAAACCACACAAGATATCATGATATTATCTCTTCTCCCTCAACAGCCTCCTACTTTGTCCTTAGAGACTTTTCATTCCAGAGCACCCTCACTATCTTCAGCCATACAATTCCCCTCAGCTTTATGTTACACATCTCTAATCCTGTAAATGGAAACAGAAGTCCTCACATCAATTCAGACCCTCAGAACTGAAAATACACACACACAAATTAAAATGCAGTATAAGAGCCGCAGGGAGACCTTCTAGGAAAGAAATGTGGCCAGCCAACGTGGGACCATCAGAGAAACTGGCCCAAACCAATGTGGTGATCAATCAGTGTGTACCTCTTGGGCTGGTTGTCAAGGATCACTCTGTAGATCCTCACCATGTAGACACTCTGTAGATCCTCACCAAGAAGACAAAGCTCTCCTTTGAGTTCTAGATGGAAGTCCGATTGCCAATGAAGCAATCACAAGCAATCACTCACAGGAGAAGTCTTACTTGATTCTTCTGAGAGTGATTTAAATCTGTCCATATTTCAGAATTTCTTGGAAGTTATTTTGCAGAGGCTGACTTAGTAATGCACACCATCAGCTATTTCTAAACAGCTTTACACATTTCCAAGCAGGCTTTTTCTCCACATGTCAAGAAGTCATCCTTTGGATGATTACAACTTCAATTTAAGTTTATTGAGACTTTTGAATATGACTCTAATACAGGATGAAAAGCACTTGTGACATCTGATACCTATTAATTTGGGAATTCACAATTTAATACCTTCAGTGTTATGAGTGCCTTATTTATTTGCAAATACATTTCAAAGTGTGTTTACTTGTGCTTATAATGACATTATGCTGAGAATATTTCCCCTCAAAGGAATTTATCATATTTTGTTTGCTATTACTAACATGTTTTTTGAGCTGTTAGTCTGAAACAAATATTTAGACAAGTGAAGGAAGTAGTATTATTATTTCTCCCACTGCACATTAGTAAAATGTAAAGTACTGTGCACCTAGATTGTTATCTGTTTCTGATGAAGCTTGTGATTATATTTTCTGGGTTTAGTTTGAAAGCTAAGACATCTGTTTATCTGGTGCATACAGAATAACTCTCATGTCTCTTCATCTCTTAAATTTTCAAAGGCTTTCATTCTGTTTTAAATCCTTTGAAGAAGCAGTAATCAAAGACAAAAATTATCAGAGGTACATTTTTGTTTTCCAAACAATGAAAATAACAACGCTCATCATACTCCGATTTCAGGCACTTGCAATGAAACTTCAAACCTGGAGATTTGCCACAGAAATCAAAAGTAATATGGGTAGCAGCAAACTCCAAAGTGCTGGCTAGATTACAGTTAATATGGGTATACCCCCCCTAGACTTCAATTCATCATATAAATTTAAACCAGGCATTTAAATAATAAAGACCAATAAGGCAATGCAAAGACATCAAAAAACATATCCCATCACAGCATGACAATGCATCAAAGTTTTTTTCTTCTCTTCTCCTTTTTTTTTTTTTTTTTATTTTTTTTTTTTTATTCAGATAAAGAAACCAGGGAGAATAACGGTGAAATGCCTTTGTAGCACAAAAGCATTCTGGAAACAAAGCATTCAACAAACAATATTTTGCCACTCAAAACCGATTTTCAATTTCAAAACTTAGATTGAAGCAATATTTTGCATGGCGGAATCAATATATTCCTGAAAAGAAATTGGCATTGCAGTTGAACTGTTTTAAGTAAGATTTTTTTCTTGCCAAATCTATTCAAATTACTGTTTTACTTAGAACTTGAGGGGAAAACTAACAGAGGTCTTTCTTGAAAACCTGAAAAGTTTTCTATGTATTTTTCATTCATTTATTACTTCCACATATACCTACACTATGATCATGCCATTTGGAATAATCTTTGGGCAGAAGAATTAGCAGATTTAGTCAAGTTAAGAGTAGCAGGAATATGGGATTTTTTTTTTTCAAAAACTCTAATTAATTTTTGGCAGATGTGTATGCCATGGGTAAAAGGCCACACAAATTTGAAGTCAAACATGATCTTTAAAGATTTGCCTATTATCTTTTGTTTTATTAGAGATTAGCATGATGAGAATGATAGTTAAGAAAAAATTCTGTAGCCAGTGATAGGATTCCTGCTGCCTATATTTAGATTCCTGTGCTTTAATTTCCTACTTTTTAAATCATTCTTTACAGTCAATGCAGAGAAACACATTTTGTTGGTCTGCTGCTCACCTGATCTATTGTAGACTTCTATTTCAAAATTAAGTCAATTGCAGCCCAGAAACATCTATTATCAGGAGCTTGAATGACCAGTTCACTGGTAGCTCACATCTATATTATATACATATATCTCCATATTTGGTCAAAAGGATTTCATGCTAGGTATGTGCATTTCCTTCAGTTCGTGACAAGTCCTTGGTGGTCCCACATACGAACTGTAGGGAAGGAAGGAAGGAAGGAAGGAAGGAAGGAAGGAAGGAAGGAAGGAAGGAAGGAAGGAAGGAAGGAAGGAAGGTTGGTTTTCTGAACTGGGCACAATTTTCACCTTAACGACACAGTCCTCATTTGACTCATCAGTATTCCTACAGCTGCCCAGCCACTGATATTAGGCTAAGGACATATTGGAATGAAAGAAATAATGTAATACAGTATCATTCTGGTCCTTAGCCTTCACTCTGGAGTGCACAGGAGACATCACACAGGGTCAGAGTCCTACAGGTTCAACAGGTTCAACCCTGTACTCTGCACTCTGCTCAATGACATACAATGGGACTCTGACGGGTTACTGTGCTGACACTGTGCAGCCTTGTCCTGCCTCTCACCACTTTGGATACCAGTTGGACAAATAGTATGCAAATTCTGTCTTCACAGTTGCATTGAACAGGAGGAGATAACTGAAAATATTTTTAGCTATGCTGGAAAGCAGAGAAGAATTTTCAAAGATGTCAAGGTTTTTTTGACATGGGACCTTCTCTTGGTTTGCTACTGATGTGTAGCACACAGATATCTAGCATGGAGAAGAAAACAAAAACAAAAACATTTATCTATCACTCAAAAGTAGGTAGGAAACTGTATTCCTGTATTGAAACTTCCTGGAGTCTGAGCCCAGACTATCAGACTCCCTTTGAGTTTCCTCAGGACTCTGTCCCAAAGGTGACTTAATGGAGAGAGAGACACCTTCGATCCGTTGTCCTAAAAGCAAATTCAATAATACAGAAATAACAAACAGTAAGGTGTCCACTGTGTTGGAGCAAACTGAGTCAAGGCAGTAACAAGGGGCAAAAGGCACGAGGCCAAAGGCAGGCTTTAGGGTCAGAGAGAGGCATTTATACACCCCAGTGTGGGTGGGTAGTTAAGGTGGGGCCTGAGGGAAGGGTCCAATGGGGAACAACAATTAAGAATATTAAAATTCTTGCACCAAAAATCAACCTATGATAACACAGAGAGCTGAGAACTTTCTAGTAACAATTTGCATAGAGAGCATGTCAATTAGCCTTTTGCTTATGGCACTGAGAATGGGGTTTCCCAAGGCATTTTTCCAAGGTTTTCTTTTTTCCCAGGAAAACTGCCATCTACACTGTGTATTTATTTTGACAACATTAGTTTCCCTTATGCCTACATTCTCTTTTTAAACAAGTGTACTTTGATTAGATCAAAATAGGCTTTGACAGAAGCAACTTTCAGTTCATTTAATAAATATGATAGTGGAGTCCTTTGCCACCCAAAAACCACACACAAACATTAAAAAAATATATAATAAAAATCATGGGATTTGTCTAATTTTAATCATTTGAAATTGTTGCCCTCACTTGTATTAAAAAGCTCATTTTGCTATCACAATTCATATCTGAGATTGCAATGTAGTTTACATCAGTTTGACTAGTCTTAAAATAACTGCAGCAAGTGCTAAAAGTGGAAGCGTTCCTCCATGTTATCCTAGGACTACATATTTGCTGTCTGTGAAGAGCAGTGCTGTCTTTCAGTCCTGTTGGCTCAGGGCTGCACTCACAGCCCTGTGGGCAACTCAGACTGTGCCTTATAATGGCTTTGAGATGACTTAAACCTAAACTACTCTTGAAAGAGCAAATTCCCCCATTTCTTCCTCTGCCCACATATTCCACTCCCACACCTCCCATTAGCATTTATGCAAAAGGAATTGATCCAACTCAAAAGTTTTAGTACTCGGGAAGCTGAATGTTGGACCAATTCCCAGATCTCTCTTACAAGGTAGCCATAAGATCTCACGTACTGGCACAAGGGAAAAGGTGGGAACAGAGAGACAGAGAGGAGAGGTTGGAGGGATCATCTTCTTTAGCAGCATTTTGTACTTAAGTTAAATTAAAGTGCTCATGAAAAAGTGTTCACAGCCTAATTTAATTCACATTTCCAAGTTTCTCAGTGTTTCCAAGATAGATGAGCGACTGTCACACTCTCTGACTCTCAGTTCTACCTCCCTCCCCTCCATCTGGGAACAGCCTCAAGATGCTATCATCACAGCAGCAAAAGAGCCCTCAAAAGCATATTTGCCTGTCAGCTGGGTAGTTGACTTCAATTAGAAGTGTGAGGAGTTTTGTCTTATAGGTTGCAGGTAGATTTTCCTAGCCAGATTGGGTTGGTTAACAAATCTATTCAAGTCCTTTACCTTTACCTGCATGATTTGATTTTTTGGTGAAGGGAAATAACAGTATGGTCAGCTATACATATCTTATGACCTTGATCTAAGTGGAAAACATAGAATTAAAGCAAAACCCTAAGCAATTATTATAAGGAAAGTTAAGATTTTCAAGCTGCAGTTAAAAAAATTATAAATAGAAAAGGTGATGGAAGTCAAATGTAAAGAAGGAAAGAAAGTAAAGAAAACTAAGTATATAGTAATTTTAATATACTAGCATAGTGAGAAAGGTGTCATGAAACACTGAAGATATATTGGCTTTCTGCCTGCAATAGACAAATATTCTTTTAAAAACCATGAATAATTGTGTCTTAACAAAACTCATTTCAGTGTGAATTTCAAAAATATTAAGAGAGCAACTTTTGTATGCATTTGAATATTGAAAGCCTATCTGCTGTAAACCAATATGCTGGTAAGTATTCCAGAGAGACAAAGACCCATGCCTTTGTTGAATGTAAGTCTAAGATGGTATGTGGTTTAACAATTTTCCACAGAAAATGATCATCTTGCCTCTTGGCTTTCAGCAGGTCTTGTTCCCTCTTCTGCCCTGGATATTTGCTCTCCTCCTCAGCTGGAAGAATATCCCACTGCTCAATTACAATGTACATGTACAAATCATTGACCTGAATGCCAAGTCAGGTGTACCTGGCCACTCTTTAAGGAACAGAATGCCTGGGACTGTAAGATAAGGTAAGACAGGTATTTTTAAAAAATATTTTTAAAAAGTAGAAGGGGTTGTGTTGAAGACAGAGTTAACAAACAACATCTAGAACAGATTTAGGACTCTACACTTGAGAGAACTTTGAAATGTAATCCATTCTGCCTCTTATCCTCTCTACCATTTCTAAATGAGCCTTCTCAGGAAGGGAGAGCCCAATCAGTTTAACTGTCCCCCAGTGTCAATCATTCAGTGTTAATAAAACATCCTATTGCAGGCAGTGTCTGTCAGCAACAGGCTTTCCTGAAATGCTACTGAGCAATACTGAACTGCATGTGGAGGTGAGAAAGAGGCATTTTCAGCAATGGGCTTGCATGTTTGTGGGGTTAAATCCTATTCTGAAGCTGGCAGATGAAAATGAAGAAGGAATTCAACTGCCTAATGTGTCCGGTGTAGTTTTAAATGCCTTAGGCTATGTCTGCATCAGGAGCTTGTGAAATCCAAGAGGAGCACTATTGCACTGCTCAAGACTCCTTGCCCACACCACTCACATCTCACATTTTTCACTTTGGACTATTGGTAGTTTAGTGTGAGAGGGTGAGTTTGGTGTGCTCACATGGAAAGCATTCTGCAGTTTAGTTTAGGCTCCCCCAAACCTGGTTCACTGGCCTTGGAACCACTTTGTAATGGGGAACCTGTAGGAGATTGTTTCAGAAATGCACTCCAGATGCAAACATCTGCAAGGTATCTGAGGCATTTAGGCAATCAGATAGGCCAGAGATTGTGGAAGACCTGTGCCTTTTTGGAGAAATATTTAGAAAGTAGGCAAGACACTCTACTATGTCTAAAATAGCAGTAATACCTCTGCCACTCTCTAAGGGGAAAGGGAACTGGATAAATACATCTGATGGCAAAATGAAAGCAAACCTGAGCCCTATGCATATTCTGACCAAAGCAAACAATCCCCTTAATATTCCCATCTGTGAACACAGACCTCTGTGACAGTAAATGAGGTATTTATATATATTTGCACAGAATCTTTTTCTTTTATCTTCTCTGTTTGTATAGTCCTATGAACCTCTGAGAATTATCTGTATTTATCTGCCTGAATCCTCCCATTTGGTTTTGTATCTCTTCAGTTCTATCTTTTCTTTATTTCCAGAAGTCCACATGGCAGCTTTCCAATTGTATTTATCCACTCCAACTAATTGAGTCACATAAATGTAAGTAATTTGAAACATTATTGTGAGAGATTTCTGTTTGCCTCTTTAATTAAGCAGTTGTTCACAGGTGCATACAGTTACAACAAAATTAATTGATAGCTTTATATTGCAGTTCTTGAGTCTGCTGCTGTTTGGTGTTTGCAAACAGTGCCATTACACACGTCTTACATTGTTCATAGGGAACATTTCTCATTTTCCTTCAGAAAAGGTTAGGACAGATTGACCTATATATTGGAAAATCTATGCAAGCAGTAATGGTAATTTTCCTAAGAAGGAAACTGAGCAAATGTTTATTTGTGGAATAGTTTATTACCAATGGGAAGTGCTGCAACCCTGCCCTATTTTTCTGCATCCTAGGAAAGTATCTTGAATGCCAAAAATCATTGCTAGGGGAAGCTAATCACTTCTTGTGGAAATTGTGGGCACCTTATTTATTGTTGCCATGGATACATTACCTTAACCATACAGGATTATTAATAAAATTTATTTTAAGTGGTCCATTTTTTGGTTACTATAAACATTAAAAAACAGCACATGCAAAAGGATTTTAGCAACAACGTGGGAAATCTTTAGAAGAGTAAGCATGTAAGTCTCCTCCTGTATCACTCTCATATGTAACTTCAGTTGTCTAAATGGAAAAAGATAGGCACGAGTACAAGGGCAATTAATAGAATAATGGGATTATGGAATATCTCAGGTTGAAAGGGAACAATAAGGATTGCTGAGTCCAAATCCCTGCTCCTTGCGGGAGCATACCTGCACATAACTTTATAGAACCACAAAAGATTTCCGTTTGCTCTTAAATAATTTTTTTATCTATGGCAATAGATTGGAACAATCAATGCAGTGCTAAGAAGCTGTGCATAGCAAGCAGACATGAAAGCTGTTTCCCAATGCATCTGCTGAATCTCCTGTGATCCAAGACTAGGGATTTCTGATTTTGGCACTGGATTCCAACAAATCTTTTGCTTAATTTATTTTTGTTGTTTAGTAAGGTGATCCACCATTATTGTGATGATTCAAAAGCATGATTTCCTTTGGGCTGACTTTGGACTTGCCAGCAGATGGACTTACACCTAAAATATGACTAACTTCTCGCCTACTCATTTTCTGTTCAAATCTTGCTTTTTAGTTTGACAAAAAACTGGAAGCTGAAATGCCCTTTGCTGTCTCTGTAATTGCCTGCTCCAATGGTTCCCAAATGTGGAAAGCATAATGACCTCACTTTCTTCTTAATGCTTTCTGTTACCTTCTTCCTTCTTCCATTGCGACTTATTTTTTGCCAACTGCCGTTAATTCTTCAGCTCAACCAGCAGAAGAAATTCTAAGAACATTCCTCTTTTGCTTCTGCAAATACAACAATTCAGCTTATCTAAAGTTAGAATTGCTATGTGGAAGTGACTACTTCTTTGTCTATGTGTTTGGTATCAAGTTACATAGAATGACTTTAGGCTACAGGATTGCTTTTGTAACATACGGTATTCCTGAAATAGCTTTATTTTCTATTTTCTATCAAGGTCTTAATTTAAGACCAAAATACATGTTCAAGTTGCTAGGCAAATACTCTTGTTTAGGGTGAATAAATGCGTAGATAAGAGTCTGTCCCTCTTTTTAAACTCTTCTTGGCAGGATTTTTATTCCTTGCAACAAATATAAGATGAAGTAATAAAAGGGTAATGAATAAACAGATAATAATTTACCATTAACTGAGATGGGAGCAATAAAAGAGCATATTTTCTTCTACATTTAGACAAACCCAAACTACTACCATATGCTTTTCCTATAGGCTATACCAGTGACAGCAATAATATAAGCTCTCCCCTAAACTTGTTTAGTATATAATAATTTCATACAGAGCAAACTCTGCTTAGTAGAGTCAAATGCAAACTTATTCCATCTAGAAACAGAGCAGAAGGGTCACACTTAAATGAAAACAAATTGTGTCCTGTGACTGAAAAAGTATTACAGGTAGAGCAGGGAGTTGGACTTGATGATCTTTATGGGTCTCTTCCAGCTTCTATGGTTCTGTGAATTGTTGCCTTCCATTGTGGTAATTTGAGAGCTAATCTGGAGAGTTGTCGTATAATTTTCATGACACTCTTGGAACAGCTGATGTGTTGTTGTGCCTGGGCCAGAAGACAGTATATAGGCAGCCTGTTTTACTCCATATACAGGATCATGTGCATGATGAGCAGCTGTGCTTCAGGAACAGGAGGCAGAAGCTTCCAGCTGAGGGATAGAGGATGTCATGAGGTTCATCTGAGCATGAAATCCCCAAATATTTCAGAAGTAGGGTGCTGAGAAGCAAGTGTGAATCTTTTAGCTACATTGAAAAAAATGTAATAGAGGGATACTGTGCCCAGGTTTGCTGTCACATTTGACAGTTGCAAGAGAAATCTGAGAGAAGTTCTGAAAGGAGCTACAAAAGAGATTAAGTTGAAGAGTGGTAAACTTAAGGAGCTCAAGTTGTTTCATTTCCCTGCAAGAGAAATACTCAACATGGCTGTAATGAACATGTATCTCGTTTGGAGAGAAAGCTTTTGCAAGTAGAAAAGATTCTTAATACAGCAGGAAAGGAAAGAGAAGAGAGATAGAAAAAGATCCAATAGCAGAAACCCGAAGGTAGACAAATTCAGTTGTGAAAAACAGTGTCCTTTTCTAAGGGAGAACTTCACGAGTATATTTTGTATTTCCATTATCACTTCAGTTCTCTGTATTGGTTTTGGGTATCCTTACTAAAATCCATTCTGTGGGTCATTTAGAAATTATGAAATTATTCCCTCAATAGTTGACTGAAAATCTGTGTTTGGCATAATCTAGACACTAAACAGTTACAACAGTTGAGATGTAAGTGTATTAGTAGTGAGCACGTAGGTAACTGACTGAATAGCATATAAACCAGGAGATGGCATGATTTTCCTTCCCCTCACAAAATCAAATGCAGTTCAAATACTGCTGTAAAACTGTTCATATCACTCTTCATTCTCCATAAGATGAATCTAAGCACTGGTACTCACTGTTTAGTTGGGACATCCTTTAGAGGTTACCAAGGTTGCCAAGATTGCAGCCCGTGGCACTTATGCAAAATTGCATATGTATAAGAAATTCTGTTCAATGTGATCTAAACTGCTAGGTAGAGGAATGCCATGCAGAAGTTAGTGCTGTTGGTGTTCTGTCTTCAACTTCTACATAGCATCCATCACTGCATTATGTATGGGCTTCTAGCAGAGCTGGGCAATAAAACTGAGGAAGTAATCTTTATTCAAGAGAAAATCTGCCCTCATTTGTTGTCATAATTGTCTACTGGAATAGAATATTATGAATGTTTTCTCATCCATCATTATGCTAGATATGTTCTTTCAGTGGGCAAAGACAATTTCTTTGATGCAAATACAGCAGAACATTCCCTAGATTTCTTCAGACTCTTTAGGAATTTGGTTACCAGACTCTTCAGAAAGTTTGCTTAAGTCTATTACAAATTGTGGAATTGCAGAACCAGTTATGTTGGAAAAGCTGAGATCATCCAGTCAAACTTTTAACTGACCACCACATTATCAAATAGACCATGGCACTAAGTGCCATGTCCAATTGTTTCTTGAACACCTCCAGGGATGGTGACTCCACCGTCTCCCTATGCAGTCCATTACAATGTTTAATAAACCTTTTTGTGAAGAAATTCCTCCGGATGTCCAGCCTGAACCTCCTGTGGTGCAGCTACAGGCAATTTCCTCTTGTCCTATAGTTGCTTGCCTGGCAGTAGAGACTGACCCCCGACCTTTCAGGCAGTGATGGAGAGGAGTGATAAAGTCACTCTTGAACCTCTTTTTCTCCAGGCTGAACAACCCCAGCTCACTCAGCCATTACTTACAGGACTTGTGCTCCACACCGTTCAGCAGTTTTGTTGATTTTCTCTGGACACACTCTAGCCCATCTGTGTCCTTCTTGCAGTGAGTGGCCCAGAACTGACACAGCACTAAAGGTGTGGCCTCAGCAGTGGGGACAATCACTGCCCTGGTCCTGCTGGCCACACCATTGCTGATACAGGCCAGAATGCCATTGGCCTTCTTGGCCACTTGGGCAGAGACTGGCTCATGTTCAGCCACTTTCCACCAAGACCTCCAGGTCCTTTTCTACTGGGTAGCTCCACAGTCACTCTGCCCCCAGACTGTAGCACGGCATAGAGTTCTTGTGACCTCATATGGTTGGTCTGGGCCCATTGATCCAGCCTGTCCAGATCCCTCTGCAGAGCCTTCCTCAAAGATTTATGAATCATTGCGTAGTAAATGATCATCCTGGACTGATTTATAGAACTACTTCTGTTGATGAGGAGGAACTAGTTCTGGAATGAAGCATTGCGAAAATGCACTGTAAAGCTCTCTGTTTGCTCTGTCTCTGAGTTTGTATTAGTTTTACTCAGACTGGGTATATAAATGTTTTTCATTTTAACTGCCAGTAGTGAAAACCTTGTACTGGGATCTGAAAATCACTGTCAACAGTAAAGTTTTCTCAGGCCAAATTGTTAAAATTGAGTAGACACCTTGTCTCCAGCAGGTTTGTGAAAGTACAAATAAGGGAAGCATTTGGCATTTGAGAGGGAAACTTGGAGATAGAATAGCTTTGCTGATGACATATGAGATTGACTAGCATCCAGCTTACTCCCCCAGAGCTGTTGGGTCTGGTAATAAGAAAAAGAAAAGAGTTACAAATCAAAGTCAAAGCACCCAACTGTTTGTGAAGCAGACATCTATGACTCACAGGCAACCTATCAGTTGAGCATGAAGCTGCCTTTCCTTTGAGTCACCTTAAGCATGTGTCCATTTGACATGGTCTAGCATTTACAACCCAACAGAATATAAAAAGTAAGTATATGCAGCCAGGTACAACAAATCATTTGAAAATTTTCAGGGCTGGTGAGTCACAATTAGGAGCTTGCTTGCACACAAATGACTTTCCCAGCCTGCTTAGGCACCTGTGCAGCTTTTGGATCAGAATTCACAGAGGCATTTAGCATGGCTCTTCAATGGATGACAAAGGATGACAATCATGAATTCCAGTTCAGGTGCCGATTTCCTTTGGATGCCAAAATCAGCCTGATAAACTTTGCCCTTTGTCTCTTCAGTCCCTGCCTTTTTATCTTTCCCATTCCCTAATTCTCCATACCTCAGACAGGATGTTAGTCTGTCAGCAACGGTTTTCCATTTGTGACATCTCCAGTTACTACCATTCCAGCTGAGCTTATTTTGTGTTCTGAGATAAATACAACTGCAGCATCTCATGAGCTGCAACTTTGGGAAAAAAATGATGAATTTAAGGTTTTAGCAACAACAACTGAGTAACAGGAATTTGCTCCCAGCTTCCTGGGATAAAAAACCCTGATTGAATTACTATCCTGTTTAAAGCCCAATGTTATATGCAATATTGGCCATGCAAAATGGTCTCATCACTTGTCGAATGAGGTACAGCAAGAGAGAAATTATGGTCAGCTTCCCCAGGGAGGTACAGATTCAAGTGCAGGGGTGAAAAGATTTATTTTTAATCAAGTGGATAATCCTCTTCACTGTGCAATGGGAATTACCCCAGGTATAAACATTAACCACAGTAACTATTAAGTATGAGGGGATATTAGATTAATTATTTGGTAGATGTGAAATAAACTGCTGCAGCTTTTGCAGTATGTGAAAAGGACAACGAGTCGAGAGTCTAAATTGGGTATTTAGCTCAATACACAGAAAGATACTTTGATTTAGTGATCACGTGATTTAGTGATAACAGTTACAAATTCAAGGTCTAGGGTATTGAATCATTTTGAATAATACTCACTTGTTCCATTTAACAATATTTAATGCAGTGATTGGAAATTCCACAGTGGGCAAAGAGAGCCAGGCTGACATCTCACAGTATTTAAGATTTGTCTACCTAACTCCTGTGGAATAATTTAAGAGTACAAATACCATTGTTTTTGGTGATAATTACCTAAAATCACTGTCCAATATTTTTATTTTGGTAAAGATTTTTTTGTTTGTTGGTTTGGGGTTTTTTGTTTGTTTTTGTACTTGTTTGGGGGAAAATAATTTAATGAAAAATGATCATGTATGAACATGGAGATAAATATCTGATTATGAAGTCAGCTTTTACCAGATGAAATAAAGTTTTTTTTTCTTCCTTTACAAAAAATATTAACAATAACAGACAGGTTCTAATATATTAATTTGATTTGACTTAGAATACCAGCACATCACAAGGACAGTAGTTTTAAGAAGATAATTTGCAAATTCTTCAATACATACTGCAGTGATAACTCTGTGTTACAAGTTAACAAGAGAAAATTATACATAATACTTCACTGAATTAGTTGTAATACTCTGGAACAAAATTCTGGTTTTATACCATGGCTATATCAACTGCTTTCCACAGGATTTCCACAAAACATAAAGAGATCGGGGCAACACAGATTAAGCATTTTTTGGAATGTATAAATATTATTTTGTGTCTCTACTTAGATTAATGCTAATATTGTTGAAATATCTACATCTGCTTTTCTTCTCACTGTGATGTTTACCACCTAATAAAAATGCTGAAGTTACCGAGGAAAGATGTTTAATTTGTTCTTGCTGCTCAGTTGCATGTTGCATCCTATTTTGTAGTAAATGGCACAATGTCCCAAGTGGGCTGCCATACTGTCAGATACATTATTTATACATAACATTACTGGTTAATCAATGAACAAAAATGCAGGAATCTTTTTTCCCCTTTTCCTGTGACATCTTTAAAGCTACAGTAGAGAAGAATAATTTTGCAATGTATTACACTGTTACTCACTTTTAAATATAGCTTCAGGAGTTTCCTGGCACAGTTTGCACCAGGCATCTGATTAAATTGAATGTGATTGTTAGACAAATGCAGTAACAATTTGTGCAGTGCAGAAGAGTAATTTAGTTAACTATGTAGGTTATCCTTTCCAGTTAAAAGTGAACAAAATGTATTCCAGCAAATGTTTTTAACAGATCTTTTTAAAATCCAAAATGAAAACTGATAGACAGCCCATCATGGTTTTTCATGTGTATTTACAAGAGAGACGGAATTTAAAAAGACACTTGAAAATTCAGCAATTTTAGAAGTTCACCCTGCATTAAATGGAAAACGGAATGGAATTTATAAGTGAACGAAGAACTGAAATACGAAAATATATGTGTGCAAACAAGAAATGCAGCTGTATTGTGTCACAGTACTACAGGGGATTTTTGTTCTTACTTCAGCTTATTCTGTCGTATTTTGTTCATAGACATTTCAGATCAATACAAAATATTCAGCTCTGTTCCAGTGATTGAATATGAATACATTATGTGCATACAAAAATAGTGATAATCTATGTTGATACAATAGTTCATTTTGCATTAGTGTCCTAGATGGGACAATGTTAAGAAGCAATTTAAATGAAATTCATTTAAATGTCAGCTCTCATGCTTGCGATTTTTCTATAATTGGTTATTTAATTAAAATAATTCTCATAGTCATTAATTTAGACTAAAACTTGCTGTGCACTGACATGTTTTAATTACATGGTATTAACAAAATTGATATGCTTTAAAAAAGCATGGTTAAATTTTAAACAAGAATAAATTAGAAATCTCATAGATCATCCTACTTAGAGTATTAGTAGAGAAAAAGTCAGTCATTTAAAATGTTTATTATAAACAAAGTCCCAACATTATTGTGCATACATCATATTTGGTTCCTGCTTCAGTGTGAGGAGACTTTTATGTTAACACAGCACCTCCATCTTCGAATTCCTTTAACCAACACACAATAAATAAGGTAATGAACCAAATTAAATATTAATAGAAATCCACATAAACCACAGAAGACAGACATAGAACTGATGTTTGAATTATACTATACCTTTGATATCATTAGGACAACATATTAATGAAGTTTTAAAGGGTTGAATCTTTATCTACTGTTCATGAAGACAAAAAGGATTATATGAGCTTCTTTATAAAATGCAGATAAGGAATGAAAAAAATTAAGTATTCTAGTAAAACTACCTGAACAGTATAGAAGAACTAAAGTCTTAGACACTGATTGTGTAAGGTAATCCATAGGCAAGGAGCCACATGCCTTTATGAAGTACCCTGATGTCAAAGGAGCTACTTTCATAAATAAAGTAGGTACTTTGTTTTCAGGACTGGACTATACTGAAGAGTGAGAATCAGAATTTTATTTCATTGTCTATTAATTAGGCTAGATGTATATTACTTTGACCTTTTTAATATTCTATGATTTAATTGGATGATCAGTCTACCTCAGCCTATGATTGCCAATCATTCTGCATAATATACTTCTACTCCTTCTTACCTTGACATGTGCAGGATCAGACTCTTATTAATGTTAAATAATGATTTCATTGTGAATTGCAGGGGCCAAAAAGGATGTATACAAAAATGTAGGACTTTATTAATTCCATAACAAATACATTAACAGTGTTGCTTTTTCTGGCAGCCAACATATAAAGGATTTATACCTCTTCCAAATCTGTCCCTTTTGATCCAAATTCCATACTGCACATCCCAGAGCCTAAAGTGCTGCTCAAGACTGAGGCCTTATCCAGTTTTACACTGCTCACCAATCTGACTTACAAAACACGTTGTAGTAACAAAATGCTGCCAAATAGCAGCTCTTGCATGTGGAGAGTGCTCCACATTCTCCTACTGTCTGAGGACTATATCCATCTAAGTGAGGATGTCTAGAGGTGAGCTAATGATTGCAGGCTCTTTATAGTCAGTGGAGAGCAATAGAGCAGAACATCTTATTCCAAAGGAGACTCTGTATTTGGTTAGATGAACTGTGCTCTAGAGGTGGCTATAGTTCTCCATTTATTATAAAGAAAAGCTAGGACAAGGTCAGAGATTTAAGGTTCAGCTAGCTAAATTCTGCTCATTCTGACTGTATAGCTTCATGTGTTTTATGTCTAATCTTTTTTGTTTGGTTCTGATTTATTCATAATGACTTATTATTCTATATATTTTATGAATATCCATGTTCTGCAGAATCATAAATTCTATGTGTCTCTCAGTCTTCAGAGTCCTTATCCTCCATATGCATGTGAAGAAGGGAAGACCTGTTATTTCTGCAAGATTATGGGAAAACTCCTAGTTTACCAAGACAGCACAGGAAGTCTGTAGTAGAACCAGGAAAAAAATCCACCATCTAAGCTCCAGGCACCAGCAGAGTGACCCATGCTTCATATTTTCCCAAGTATGACTTCATTTCTGTTTTGTTGTTGCACTGGTGTGGTTCTTCATGCAAGTAGTAGTACAGCTGTCTTATCTCGTGAGCTGATGGAGATTCTGACTTCTCAGTTGGATCATCCTGTCCCACAGCCCTTGCAATCAAGCTGGCCATAGGATACCACTCTTATAGCAGATTAAAATGTGGTTGTAGCCTGTGCTAAGTAAATGTGACACACAATTACACCATCAGCAAAAAACAGAGTGTAATTTATGGTATGCTGGAAATCTGAATGTTGGTGTATACAATAATGATCCTTAGTCAGTTGTATTCCAACTTCCAGCATGTTAAAACACTACCTTGACTTGTTCTCTGCATGAAGCAGATCAGCTACAAGGTTATATAGTATCTCTGATAATCATATTTTCTTTTCTCACTGTCAACGTGCTTCCTGAACTGTAAGTAACCCATATTTGCATTGTAGAAAATCATAGATTCATTTAATTCAGGAATTATCTGCTATCACCCCTCTTCAGCAATGATGTTCATGGGATATATGATCCAGTTGCGTACTTATTAACTCATCTTCGTGGTAAATGAAACTTGTGAAAGAAAAGTTTGCTACTGCTAGAGCCTGACTTCATTTATCCTCAGACTTTTTCCAGGACTTGTTCAATGGGAAAATATCTTCAAGTGTACGTAAATATAATTTATTGATAGCCTTCCGTGAAGGCTTCCATCAGAGGTATCTTCAAGACTGAGAGGAGTACATTTTCAGTTTAAAATCTATATGCAACTTTAGCAGTGAAGCTTGAAATTCAAGTTGAATAAGCTCGCCTCTGTCAGCTTCTAGATTACCTCACTGCTTAATGCACTCCTTTAATTGGGAATATTCTCTGACTGGATATTTAAAAGAAAAGAAAAGGAAGGGAAAAAAAAAAAGAAAAAAAGAAAAAAAAAGGAAAGGTAGCAGTAACCCGCAGCTTTATTGTATGGAATATTAAAAACAAAGATCTTCCTCCTGAGATAGCAGATAGTTTCTGCCTTTACAATAGAAGGACAGAATAAAATCTGCAGCGCTTTCAAGACAGTGTAACTTGTAACACATCACAGCTGTGCATCAGACCTACATTTGGGCTTAGTAATTTGTTCCCAACTATGACCAAAAAAAGAGAGAAAGAGAGGGAGAAAAGATAGATAGAGCAATTAACAACACCCCCACACCCCCACTGATAATTAACTTAATGCTAAAAAAGCTTTGGGTTGTTTGTTGTTTTTTTATTTTTTTTTTAATGTTTCTTTCCCTTTATATTTTATCATACCCTCTCTATTGATATCCAAGTCCTAAATTGCATGCATCATTTTCAAGACTGTAGTCTATGGAGATGCTAAACACACTGGTGTATTTTAGGAAATGCATAAATGTAAAGATAAGATAATGTGATATCACACATCTTGTAATTCCATCACAATTTGTTGATGTGTTGCCAACAAATCTGTTTCAATTTCAGGTTCAGAACTGATGTTTTTTGGAAGTTGGTCACTGCTATACAAATGTGTTAGCCCCACTTCAAGCTTAATGCTGAAAAGAATTCAGAAATAACCCTGGGAACATTTAGTATTTCCTTGAAAAAGCTGTGGATTGTCATTAACTGACAAACAGTCCGCTGCCAAGTTCTTGCGAGAATAGTATTTGTTGTCTGATGCCAAACAGCCTCTTTAAATGCTAATGAACAAAGTATGGCATGCATTCTGTTCTTGATGGATTATGCCTATACCTTCTGTGGTCAACAGAAGGGGAATTCCCGGCCCATATGATTTCCATTCTGGCACGCAACTCTTTTCTCTGCTTACAAGGCAGTAAGCACTCAAATAGATTAGTCAATCTTATTTTTAAATTAAGTATAGCCTCCGCACCCTAATTCGCATGTATGAAATCTGGAGGAACTATGCCAGGCTGCCTACGCACTGTATGAGTTTTGTTTTCTTCAGAGGATTAAGCTTCTGACTTAGTATCAGTGATGCTCACTGTATACTGATATGCCTTTTAAATTCAAACATGAATGTTTCATAAACAGCTGATTTACATGTTTGTCTTTACCTCTTTGGAGACAGATTTAAGGATTTAGATTTTTAAATTGTCTTCTTTAGTGGTTTTCATAATTTCCTGCAACAGAAAGAGCTGGCTTGATACAGAAATACGTTAAAGAACAGTACCTTACTACCATGTGTATATGGAGTTTTACAGCCAGTAGGAGGTCCAGATTTGTGTATATTGATATCTTTGATTACACCTTGAAACCAGCTTTCCAAGAAGACTAAATTATGCAGGAAATGACAAGATCAGAAGTTGTGCACTGAACAGTTTTTGTGTGATATGATATTTTAATTTGTTTTAATTATCATTCAGTAACTGCTGTTAATCAGATGATCCTCTCTAACTAGTTCATGATTTGCTGAAAAGGAAAAAAAAGCTCTTATAGGACAACAGCAACCTACAAGCTACGGGCATAATACAATTAATCTTTAGTTAAAATTCACAACTACAAGATATAAAATATGCTATTAATAGAAATAAAGAGTTATAAAAGTGAATAGGAAAAAATCACAATAGTATTTTTTGAACCACCATGAAAGAATTTTTCCTTTTAGATGAGCCACAATTCATTTATCTGAAACTAACATTTGAGGTTGAATCCAGGTGATTCTGATATGGAACTAACTTAACTGTTTCTAGTTTTCCTGCAATTTTACAAATAGCTTTGCTAGATAATATGAAATAAAAATTTAATTAGCTCACTCTGGAAATAGGGCTTTCAATAAAATATGAGTTTGCAGGGGAAAAAAAGCTTCTACCTACCTATACAGATAGGAGGAATAATTATTTTTCTCTATTACGTGGACCCATCAAGGCCAGGTCGAGTGAGGCTTTGAGCAACCTCGTCTAGTGGAAGTTGCCCCTGCCAATGGCAGAGAATTGGAGCTGGATGATCTTTAAGGTCCCTTCCAACCCAAACCATTCTGATTCCACGAGCTCTGGAAATTGGGCTTCTGCATGGGGAAAGCATGTTTCTGAGTTAGTGAGAAGTTTGCTCAAAACTTGTCTCTCTCTATGGAGAAAAAATGTCCTCAATGCCTTTTTGTTGAAATTACTATAGGGAAAAAGAGAGAGAAAAAAAAGGAGAAGATAGAAAAGTAGCAAAAGTATCTTGTGTCCCATGTCTCTAATTTACTGGAAGAGCTGGAAAATCAAGATATCCTGTCATCTTACATTCAGAACCATTTATTAAATGGATAACCATACCTATAGGTATTAATTTTACAAGAAAACAATTTTTTTAATAGCCCCACTCTCTTTTGAAATGAGCAATTTCTTCTGGTCTTCCAGCTATTTATAGTAAGACCTTTATAAGCTCAAACTAATTAATAAACGAGATCAATTTCAAGATTTTTTTTTTCCTTGTTCAAAACCACATAATCATTCATTTCAGTAACATTTTAAAGGCCATGTCTAAAATAGATTTGCACCCATGTCCCCAATGTGAATTTTTCACTCTTTGGCAGCATGCAATAGGTAGTGTATAATGACCTTTTCTCTGTTTGGAACAGGGATTAGAATAATATATTTGACCCTTTTTACTCACCTGGGAGTGATGCTAGTCTCCATGTTCAATGAAGTAAAATATGTCTCTAGTGTCCCAAGGTTAAGGCCATGACTTTAAACTATTTAACACAAGTTATCAGGCTGATTTGCCTCAGTCAGACTCTACAGAGTGGTTGGTTTTCGTTTTTCTTTTTTCTCTTTTCTATTAGGCTGTATTATATATACTTCATCACAACTATTTCTTATCCACAATGCAATTAAGGGAAATATTTTGCATTACAAACAAAGCAAGTTAACCTGGTCACATTGTGCATTATAAGAAAATTTATGGCTGCATAAATGGCAGTGTAAACTTACAGAAAGACTGGTAATTATAGTGCCATTGATGGTCTTTGTTGCTTTAATTCTGAAGCAGCCAGAATGATTAAACTGAATCTTAATCGACTTCTCCATTAAAAATGCTGGCAGAGAAGCTCCCTTAACCTTTCTCATTGATTGAACACAACAATCACCATTCAATTATAATGCAAAAGGACATTTGTTATAATGTACGAAAGATGCATGAGCCATTTCCTTTTACTCAAGACAATCAATGAGATGACTCCTACCTCAAAGAAGGTAAGGTGAAGCTACTGTACCTGGAAGAGCATTAAAGTCAAAGCAGAACTCAGATAACTGCAAACACTACAGTTTTCAGGGAATGGCAGATTACCTAAGTGAAAATAAAGCAAGCAGTTCCTCACTCTATGAAAAATAAATATCCTCTATAAAAGAGAGATACGAATATAGAATTGCAAGTAAATTCCTATTTTATAAAACTAAGTGAAACCCTCATGTGAAAAGAACTAGAAGTCACAAATGGATGTTTAGTTTTAATGATTTTTTTTTTATATATCTTCATTTCTTGTTTAGAAGGGATATTTTATGTATTTAAGTGGTTACAACTGAGAATGACTAGAGCACAGGAATCACAGAATCATAGAACAGGTTGGAAAGGACCACAGTGGGTCATCTTGTCCAACCTCTGTGCTCAAGCAGGGTCATCCTCGACAACATTGCCCGGGACTGAGACCAGATGGTTCTTGAATATTTCCAGTCAGGGAGACTCCACAACCTCTCTGGACAATCTGTCCTACTGCATGGTCAATGGCACAGTGAAGTTCTTCCTCACATTCAGGGGGAGCTCCCTGTGCATCAGTTTCTGCCCATTGCCTTTTGTATGTTGGTCATCACCACTGAGAAGAGTCTGGCTCCATTCTCTGGACACCCTCCCTTCAGATAGTTATTAATATTGATGAGATCCCCTCTCAGTTGTCTCTAGCAGGCCCAGCTCCCCCAGCCTTTCCCCATAAATTTTTTTAATCATCTCTTTTGCCCTCTGCTGGACCCACTTCAGGAGCTCGATGTCTCTTGTCCTGAGGAGCCCAGAATGGACACAGCCCTGATGTGGCCTCACCAGGTCTGAGCAGAGGGGCAGGATCACCTCCCTTGACTTGCTGGCAATGCTCTCCCAAATGCACCCACGATACCTTTGGCCTCCTTGGCACCCAGGTCACTCTGCTCACTTATGGACAGCTTGTTATCCACCAGGACTGGCAGCTCCTTCTCTGCAGAGCTACTTTCCAGCAGGTCAGCCCCCAGCCTGCGCTGCTGCATGGGGTTATTCTTCCCCAGGTGCAGGACACTGCATTTACCTTTGTTGAATTTCAGACACTTTCTCTCTACCCACCTCTCCGGTCTGTCAGGATCCCTCTGAAGGGCTGCACAGCTCTGTGAGCCATTTCTCCCAGCTTTGTGTCACCAGTGAACTTGCTGAGGGGGCGTCTGTCCCTTCATCCAAGCCATTGATGGGTAAGTCAAACAACAGTGGGCCAACTATTGAACCTTGGAGGACACCACTAGTGACAGACCTCCAATCAGTGTCTGTGCCACTGATTACAACCATTTGGGGTCCTCTGTAATATCACGTGCTGAATATGAACACTGCAATTACTAACAAGTTTCTGCACTTGGAAACCAAGTGACAAAATTTCAGAAAGCTTGTGGTTTCCACTGAAACAATTGCCTTAATTATATTTTTTTTACCTCAAGTAGTCTGGAAGGAAAAGGACATCTAGATAGTTAACACCACACACACATTTGGGAAGATTTCTTTTAAAGAGGTTTTATAAGCATTCCAGTGAGATCAATTTTTAAAATCTGGCATATCCTATTCTGAAAATGTTATTCACTTCAGTTCAAAAAAAATGTAATTTTGGAATTGGTGTGGAAACTCCTGTGTCACTTGTGATATCACTGAGAGACTGCAAACCAATGGTGGATAGAAAGAGGAGCACCCAGGCACCTACTACTAGTAGGTACTACTACTACCCAGGCTAAAGCTACTCAGAGAGGTGGAGTTGCTTCAATGTGCACAAAGTCAGTCAGATCAGCCCTGAGGTGCTGGAACTCATCAGAATGAGCAAATTGTGCAGGAATTGGAGATTCAATACCATGTTTTCATCTGTAGTCCCTAAATTTGGGATGTGTCCATCGCTAGATTTTGAGCAGGAGAAATCCATTCAAATATTTCCTTCTTTCTTGATAATTTTGAACATTTCTTTGCCTTCTCCAGTAAGTCTTTGTGTTCAGAGTGTATCATGGACATGGTGAGTACTATTTCAAAGTTATCCATACACTGTTCATTGTTTTCAAGTTTGCTGTCCTGTCTCTATTAAAACATTGAGATACAGTTCAGCATTCATTTTCTGAGAGATGTTGGTGCTGCTGTCGGATTTTAAAAGCCCCACAATACAGTACTCATTCTCTGAATCCTTACAGGCATTTCCCAGTAGAAATCACCATATGTTGTTATCTGCCTGGGAAATTATTTCTTCTCCTGCTTAGCCTTTTTCTCATTACTCCAGCTTCTTCTTTAATGTAAAACACATCCTTTTCACAGGCTGTTAAGTCAATTGATAAGTATCTGTAATGTTCACCAGAATCAAGAATAGCCAAAAGGTTTAGAGGGCTGAGAAAACTATCTTGTATAATTACAAACCTTGAAGAGTTACTCCAGAACTTTTGACAGTCACTCTTCTAATCTAAAATCACTAATAAACAAACCAAAATAACAACAGGAAATGAAGGCAGGGGAAATATACTGTAATGGTTATGTACTACTGGATTACCCAGGGAATGATGGTTTTCCTGTATCTTTTTAGCCTTACAGGACAGATCCCATATCCTACTATTTCTTATAGATCGATAAGCAGTTTTCTGACATCACATCAATTAATTGTTAATTACAACCAGGAGATGAGTACTTTCTGCTTAAATATAATAGTTCTGCTTATAAGAAAGGCTCTTCTCCAAGTTTTCTTTGGAAAATCAATTTGTGATGACCACAGTTATGGCATAAATTTGCTGTATAAGATACGAATGTGTTCTCCATAACTGACATGGCAAAAAACATTAATTTTGAAATGTTCTAAACTTCTGTCAGCTTCTATAAAATTTTATTTTGAAGAATAAAATTTTCTCAGTGTTGTTGACTATGTTTGTAAATTCAAAATAGAAATAAAAATAAAATCAAATTGATTTTTCTGAATGGTGGAAAGTTGAGTATTTACTCCCAATAGAAAATATTGTACAATAAAATATACTGTGATTACACTGTAATTTACAATACAAGATATGTCAAACTCTGGGCACATGCAAAATCCATTAATAGTATTACAGTCAGAGCCCAAAATTTTGATCATTACCACTATTAAGGTGCTTTATCAATCTCCTTCTCCCCAAGCTTTATATACTCTTGCGTAGGAGGTGAGAAAGTGAGAAATATGAGATGTGAACTCCCCTTCTCCATTGGGGAATATTTATTCCCTTTAGAAAAGGGAGCAATAGTTTCAAATACTGTTGTTCAAACTGAGGAAGACTGGAACTCTCTGTCCTTTAAGGCTGAAGGAATTACTTCTTCCAAGAGTAACAACCATGATATCTTTTCCACTCTCAGCCTGTCTGTTCCTTTTTTCCCACCTACTTCCTTTCTTTCCTTTAATTTGATCATAGTCAAATAGGGTGAGATTCACCATTTCTCACATTTGGTAATCCAAAGCAAAGTTGAGGGAACAAAAGGACTGACACAATGAAGTACAAACACACTCAAACATATCACCCCCTAGCAGAATAGCCCTCTGTTTTGACAAAACATGTCAGCTTTAGAGCAATCCAGCTGACAGCTGCTTGTTTCTGTACCTGCTGCTTTATCCACTCATTTATACAGCACCAGCTGTTTGTGTGCCATCCTTTCATGGGAAGGAAACCTCCAGCTTTAGGGCAGAAATAAAGATCTTTCTTAGTTTTCAGATATTGATTACTGATTTTATTTGCAAGACAGTTACCAGCAAGCTTCTTGCTAGCTGACAGGCAGCAATGCACAGGGAGGTGCATTCGTATCTTACACAGGCTTCCATCTGTCTGACCTGTCCTGGTTGTTCTCAAGCAGCCACGGAGCCCTGAGCTGCCAGCATTACCTCTGCTCCTTAAGCAGCCCAGAGGGGATGAAAGCCCATGAGCAGGGAGCCTGCATTTGTGGACATCAGTACAGGCAGGGTTTGGAAATAAAACTACTGGTGCAAGACTGCATTTTCATCTAAAGGCAATGTTTTTGCTTTCCCTGACCTCAGCAAGAGTCTACTTGTATTAAAAGGCAGCCCTGTTCTGATGGAATTAGACCTCACAAAGAAAATATAACTCTTGGGAAATGCAAATATACCTGAGGGATTAGGCAACACATCAGAGACATACAGCATAAATTTCATGTCAGTCAAAATTATCACACTCCTTCATAAACCCTGTAGAATTTTACTTGCCTTCTGTTGCCCAGAATGAGAATCTGTTAGTTTGATTGGTCCTGCCCAGCATTACTGACAACTGCATGTACAGCTTTATTAAATTTTATCTGGGGTCAGATCCACTGCAGAGAGCTCATCTGGTGTGTCCCACGCCAGCACAATTTCTTGACACTGCAAAGGGAAAAGAAAAAGTGAAACATTTGTTTTCATAAACCGGATAGCAAAAGTAATCTAAAATGGACAATGTGAGAGAGATGTCATTAAAATTATTTCCAAGTTTAAGGTTAGATGCTTTGTAAATATAACTTGTCCTATACTATAAAAGCTGTTACAGAGAAGTAAGTTATTCTTAGTAAATGTCATATTTTATATCCAGTGGCTTCACCTCATTCTCAATGTTATACAAACCTTTTATTATTTTTTTTGTAAGTAGATTTATCTTTTCCATTATAAGAGAAAGCAAACACACTGAAAAGTTCTGTCACAGAAGACTAGGGTTAATATAGTGGTGACTAAATTCAACTGTTCAAGCATGTTAGCAGTTCTCACTGACAGACAAATTGTAGGATATTCATGTGAATACATTGGGACCAAAAATACTGAGCTGGAAGTCTTGTTAGAATAGAGTCTTTCAAGCTACTTGGAGTAACTATATTCTATTTGGACCAAAAATTAATGCAATAGATGTGCTTGTGGTATGTTGGTTTTCTTTCCTCGTGGGCTGTAAATATTTACGTGGAAAAGAAAAAAAGCAGCTAAGCTGTTATGAAATTCACATATGTTTCAATTGCTGGATATAAATTTTGGAAAATTTTATCCCTTCCGTGTCCCTTCTCCCCTACTTTGGGATATGGCAATAAAACAAAAATAAAATGTAACCCTTAATGTAACAATTGTGTGTTTAATGTCTATAACACACCATTAAAATGCACTTGGGATCTTCCAGTTTGTTGTATTTAGTACTAGAATATGACTACTAGTAAACTGCTGAAAATGTCTGAATGAGAGCTGAAGATGTGACCAAGAGGAAAATTATATGACATAATTTTTTTTTAAGTTGAATAAATTGATTGAATAAATTGAACAGAAAGCTGTTTCAGTTTTACTTTAAGCAAAGGCAGGTTTTATAAACGAATAGTATTTATTGGAATTGCTGCCAGTCAATCCATAAATATTATGTTCTTACCTTTCTATCACAAGAAACAAGAAAGAAGAATATAATTTCTGAATTTTCCTCTTGTTCAGGCATAGCTTTGTCTCTACTGAGCTCCCTGGCTATCATTAGCACCTAGAAGCAAATTAGTTATTAGTTAGTGAAAACAAAAGAAGCAGAAATATATAGATGTATGGCATAATTTAAGGAAACTTAATTATGAATTATGGTAAAACTAAAACAAATAAACTTTTCCTGCACTAAGACTATATTTTCACTCAACCCCAGAAGTGACTGAAATATAATGCAGAAATATCTGAATTAATTTTGAACAAACTTATTTGATAATGATGACAGATCAGGATTTAATGAGGACTGAAAAGGAGAGTAAATTAAACCTGAAGACTTCTGGTTTATTGTGGTTAGCTGCCATTGGTACTCAGGGTGGCTGGTATGAGGCAGCTGGAACATGGTTACTCTGTGTCAGTCCCGCCTCTGTTATTTGATGTCTGCTGCTGTGCCATTTAATCTGTTTATGTGAGAACTGCATGTGCGGAATAAGGCCTCCAAAGAAGAATAGAAAGGAGGCATCCACAGCAACTCAAAAAAAAAAATAAAGCATGAGAAGTGAAACGAGATGACATCCTCAGTTATGACCATACTGATTTTAAAACAAAATGTGATGTCAAAGAATATGGTTAAGGGGTACCACATTGATAGTTTGACTGAAGAAAACAATGTCATGTATAAAAATTGCCTCTGTGGGAAGACCATAGAGAAAAAAGGCGCAATTTTCATTTTCAGTTAGGTAGAAAGAATTTGAGTGAGTCTCAGAATCATCTAGAGCTCTCCTCAGATTCTAGGAAATAAAAATCTTCAAAACAGAAATGTAAAGGAAAAGGTAAAAAAAGAGGGGAAAAAAAAAGAGAAGTTCTGAAGGAGGCAACATTTCAGAGGAAGAATTCCTTTTCTGGATAATGTTTAGAAAACTGTTTGAGATAGAGTTGTTAGCCTTCAGTAGAGCATCCCTTCTGCATAGAGCTGACATTGCAATCTGGCTATACTGCTGCAATGCACTGTAATCTAACCATGAGAGATCATTATTTGTTTATTGACTAGAAACAGACAAAGAAAGCATATCTATATTCTTAGAACTCCTTAACTATCACTTTGAAACACTGAAATGATTTTATTGTGCTTACAGGCAGAAAATGTTTCGTCATTTGAGATAAAGTAGGATGGCAATTGGTTGAGATAAAATGGAGTGCAATAAAATAAAATGTATTAGATCCATGTACAAGTTCCTTTATTATAGCATGTATTAAATCATTATTGAAGAGCTGTTCAAGAAAAGTGCATAAGAAACACCTGCACTGCACTTATTAAAACATTTTTTTGCCTGTAGCTCACAAAATTATATGATACAACTAACCTGAGACTTTATGGTTAGCTTTGTTGACTTCTAAGTCTCGCTGCAGCCTCCAAACTCCTTTTATAGGACTTTCTTTTTCTTTAATAAGACAGTTGTTTTCACTAACCACTAATCATTTTTCATAAGCATAGCAGCATGTGTGATATGACATTCTGTGGAGAAAATGTTTTGGTGGTAATTGAGAAATATTATACCAGACAATAGTCATATAAGATCAGTTGAAGTTATTTGACAAATTAAAACAAAATTAGGGTGCAGTATCATTCTTACACCTCTTTGCTAGGGGAAAATAAGGAAAAAAAAGTTTGTAAATAAATTTCCAAATATTTCGTAATAGTATGCTTTAATTGGTTCATGCATGAAGCCTCTAATTCAGGTGCTGGATTTATCATGCCTCCAAAATTTAGTTTATAGCTCAATGTTAAATTCAAGCTTCTAGATACTGTTTATGAGCTATGTTCATGTTGTATTGAAGTTTTTAAGGGAACTACATTGTCATTGTTATCAAGAAGCAGCTCTTTTGCAACAATTTAATGCACCAGAAGATAGATTAGATATTTCTCTGTAGTGGTGAGTCAGGAACACTCTCAATTTTACAAGTGATGTAAACATTTGTTCAAATTTTTTAAAAAATGCCTATTTTAACTTATACTGCAATACAAAGAGACTCCTACATTACATTTCTGATTAAATGTGTCTCAACATGATATAGAATCCATTAAAGGTCACACAGAAAGGAGGTTTATGGAAGTGGATAAACGTTAATAATTGCATGTGGCTTAATCAGACAGTCATCAGGGTCAGGTTGATAATGCTGAACACTGGATAGAAAAGTTGCACTTCTGTCATGTCAGGTTGTACTTTAAAAGTACCAAAGAAGAAAATTTTCAAGTTTTGACTCAATATCTACTTCCTCAAATAAGCAACTCAAGCAATGTTGTAATTCACAAAGTCAGTTTTGCTCTTGTGTGCTCACACTGAAGGATACTGTATTCTCATTTTCTCCTAAAGGTCTCCAGGTCCTCATAACCTACAACCTCAAACCCACTCTGTTGCTGAAGGTCTCTGATTTCTGCATGCCCTTATTTCAGATTTTATGGGCAAAATATGAGTGTTTGATTTATCACAAGATAAGGTTTGCCCTAAATTTGTATTTTGGTTCTTGTTCTAAGAAGAATATGTTTCTAGAGCCCTAGTTTACAGGATGGAAAACAACATAGTTTTCTCCTTGGTGTGCCCTATAGATAAGTGAGGTTTCTTAGAGTAAGTAGCTTGTCAACCTGAGGAAAAAAAATAAATGAAGATACCTTGAATACTGCATGGTTAATACTTAAGCAGTAAAATGCTGAAAAGCAAACTGCACACTCCATACCCACTGTCTGTGTATACACTGCACTGAAGTGCAGTCTCCAGCTGTGTAACAATTGAACTTTATAAAGATCCTCATTCTGTTATTTCCTTAATTTCTTCCTTCTTCTATTTTGAATTACTTCTAATTATGGATTATTTTAATTTACTTCTAATTATGGATAGAATCCCTCACTGCAAACCATTCCTTTGACTGCACACATTGTAGCACATATGTGCATTATAGTACTCACAGGAGCTGACTGGTTGTACGAAATGTTGCTAGAATGCCTGTGGACTACTTCTGCTTAACAAAGAATTTTTATTGAGAAAAAAAATTCGTGAAGAATTTTATTTGCAGATACATTTCAGCCAGGCTTTAACTTCAAACAAATTCCTGCTTACTTTTCTATCATTAAAATTCGGCCCTTGGAAGAATTCTCCTGTCCTTCTCTTTGAATTCTATCAGTAGTATTACTCTGTCTTTCTAGCCTGAGATCTCACCTAGCTGTCTGTGTTTTCTAGAAACATTTCTAGAAACGTTCTCTAGAAACATGAGGAAGTAAACTGAAGGCTATAAAATGGTTATTTTGAAATATATAATCCCAAATCTGTAGACTTTGTACAAGCTATTTCAACCTGAAAAGGTACATTTTAAAAATATCATTATTTTGTACAAGGAGTATGTCAAATTTCAGCATTGTGCTGTCAATCCATCAAAAAATCATCTAATGCTAAAGTTTAGTTTCATATGTGTTTTGTTAAAAGTATCTTTTATATTTATCCTTATTTTGTGTAGTTGCAGGCTCTTGTTTCTTGGACTTCAGTTTTGCTAATTTACTCTTTGTTTTTTCTAGACATATTCTCATTACTGCAACCATCTGGAAAAAATTCCTTTTCTGTAAATATACATAACCCCTGTGATGAAATTTATATTAACAGAGGACCTTATCTGTATTTTTAAAATAAATGCTTTACTCAAGAAAGTCCAAAATAGCAACAAGTGACCTTGGCAGGAAAACCCCCACAACAAACAGTTTGGTAAATGGTTGAAAAATTAATCACTGGGAATAAGTAGAGGCTTTTATGCCATCTTATTTCTAGAATGAACAGCATATGCAGAGCATGAGCTGAATTATAGAACTAGATAAATTCCTTTTGAATCAATGAGAGATTAAACTAGGATATATCAGGAAGAGATTAAATTAGGAGATATAACATTGAACAAGTTATTTGATATCATGCATTAATGATTAATTATCACTTAAATAGATCTCATCTGTCATTGGATATGTTCCTCTCAATTATACCAAGACCAGATGACAGTTGCATCACACAAAACATTTTTGAAGAAGATTTGTGGAACAATGATTAACAGGAAAGTAGGGAGAAGAACTGACATTGATTCAGATAGTCACATAAATGTTCAAGATATTCTGGAGAAAGAAAAAAAGAGGAGAGGAGAGGAGAGGAGAGGAGAGGAGAGGAGAGGAGAGGAGAGGAGAGGAGAGGAGAGGAGAGGAGAGGAGAGGGAAGAGAAAGGAAAGGGGAAGGGGAAGGGAAAGGGAAAGGAAGAAAGAAATTTAAATTTAGTATGATTTTTTTAACTTAAGCACTTAATACTTAACAGTTAACACATCCCAAATTTAACAAATCCCAAACCAGAAAGAATTGCCAGATCTTAGAAAAGGTCATGATATGTTCAAATGCACACAGACTTGGTGAATCCCAGTTTAAGGAGTCCTTTATAGAACCCCAGCAGGCTAAGTCAGGCAGTGTTTCCTTTGCAGCCTTTGATAATGTTTCACACCAAGGAGAGTTAAAACTACTTTGCAGAGACCAGGAGATCAGCAGTGCTTCTGTAGTACTCCCAAGCAGACACCAAAACATAAACAATACAAATCTGCTGCTCTTCAATGTCAACAGAGGCAATGACACTTAAAATATAATTCTAGAATAGCCATGAATCTAAAGGCAAGGACCCCACAAATGCCAATTAACAATGACATCTCTCCTAATCCATCCCTAACAATTATGCAAATTTACAATTTACTGATCTCCTTGATCTTTTTTTTTTTTTCAAATCTGCAGGAAGACAAATAAATAACTGAGAGCAAACTGAGAGCAAACTAAGAGGAGAGGATTCCAGCCCTGGAGAATGTGACAAGTTGAATCAGCAACACTTGGTATCACCCTCAGCAGATGATTATTTCACTCTATTTTTTTTTCCATATTTTTCATTTGCTTCCACAAGGAGACTCTAAGGTAGGAGGTAGGCTACTGGGGTATAAGCTACTATTTGGTTTCTAAGTGTGAAACTCCATCACAGTTAAAGTTGTCAAGTCCATTGATAACTGTATTTAGATCCTTACCAGGAGGGAATAAACACAACTGAGTGCTGCTGAAACTGTGAATGCCAGGTTAGTGATAAATTCAGTAACACTTTAAATTTTTCTCTGAATTGTTATTGATAATTATTAAAGTAACAAAAATGAAAACAGAAACCAGGTTCCCTGAACATTTCCATTTTCTGTGTAATTCCAGACCCCAAGTATTCTCCAGACAGATCAGCTGAATTTTACCACATTGTGTCACTAAAATAACATCAAACCTTTCTTAGACATCTGTCTAGAAAGACGTCTGTCTTTCTCTATGTTCAGGCATCTACCATAGTCAAACTCACATTGCTCATCTTCAAAAACACTTCAGAAAATAATCTCTGAACTATATGGAAAAACTAATTTTTTTCACCTTCCTTTAAAACTTTGTAGTAGTTCATCACTTTTCTGGTGATCTTTATTCATTAGTTAAAGAAATTGAAGGTGCTGTTAGCTGACATCACACCATGAGTTCAATAACTGAAAGAGAAAATATTTGCTCTGCAAGTAAAACATTGGAAAGAACTCACTAAGTTCGATATTATTAACATGAAAGACACTTAAAGGATGCTTTTCTTTCCTATTTCAGCGATCCAGTGCTTAGCCTTCTCTCTGATGCACTCTACACAGTGCTTTAAAAACTAACTTCTAATTTATATAAAGTTTATTGGAGAAAGGTGATTTTCATGCTTTCATTTCTGAACATCTCATCCTACAGTGTGAATAAGGAGAAATAATCTTGTTTTCATAATTTTCTGTGTTAACAGAGGAAATTTAGTTAAAGCCTAGGTTATAGCTAATATAGCTAATAATAATGTGAATTCTTAACATCTGAGCATTTTCAAATGCAAGGAAAACATCTTAGATTGTTCTAACACTATTTGTTTTTAATGTAAGAAACAATTTGAAGTTTTAGATACCTAACCTGACCCACTGAGACTGATTTGTTGTAAGGCCCTGGGCTATAATCCAAGCTCTTAGTTGAAATGAAGGTTATTTTTAATAATAATAGATACTGTAATTATAAAAAAATACTCATTGAAGATAAAATTTGGCTCCTTTTTTCCCAATACAAACATACATTGCTTTTTACATGTTAAAGTTGATGAATAACCAGCAATAATAGCATCATTGTCTTCTTCCTGAAGATAGCTGTTACTCTGTGCATCCACATACATTTGTGGCAGAGATTTTCTTTCCTTATTCCAAAACACATAGTGATTAGAAGGTATTTTTAATTAAAATAATGGCTGCTGTGGTTATGTTATTGAGCAATATTTTGGGATAAATACATTCACTGTTAGAAGTATAATTCTACTTTTCATCTTCATGCTAACTAATATTTATATAGCTCATCTTTGAATTGTGTAAAGTTGGATTTGATCCCAGCTGCTAGAAGGTGTTGTTTTTAAAACAAGGCTAAGCAAGCACAAAAGTTTATATGAAGATAGAAATTTGATTACTACTCAGACAAAACAAGTTCAGCCAGGTTGGCTTGTGCAGTTATTCCAGTCTGACTCCAGTGACTTTCCACTGTGTTGACCTTTTAAAGAGGGACTGTATTTTGTTACAACCTATAGTGCTTTTGAAAGGAAGAAATACTTAGGGTGACAGGATACAGTGCAGGTCACAATGGTTAATAACATGCATTCAGCAATCTCTTATAGACATCTGCATTAGAGCCAATTCATTAACGGTCACAACAGAGTTTATCAGAGATAAAGAAAAGCATTGACAATCACAGCCCTGTGAGGTTGTCTGTTGTGCAACACCAGTCTCTAGAAGTATTCAGAATATTCAATTTAGTATCTTCCTTTTTGAAAGACAGTATGCTAAAGCAGAGATACAGGAATTCATATAGGTCTGCACTGGGTCAAAGATTATGAGTCATATTTATAGCATTATTTTGGCATTTTTATAATAGTCTGAAATGTCTGTTAGAACAGAAAAAAACAGGCTTCATGCAGAATACTGCAGATTCCACTATTAATATATCAACATATAGAAAATTATGTGAACACAAACAACTGGGTAAACAAAATATAGATAACTCAGTGGATACTGAAAAAAATCTCAACAATGTTCCTTTCAAAAAATTGTGAAGACAGTCCCAAAATATACCATGCGAAAAAAAAAGTCCAAACCATTTAAAACCAAGAACCTTAAGATGTCTGTCAATGGTGCAGAAAGCCACCTGTGCCAGCTTCTCATCTGTTTGAGATTAATCACTACAAATGTCAGAGTCTAATCCTACCAGATACTGCAATGAAGCATCAGACAGCACATACTATCTTAGTGTGATTCAAAAGGACTTCTTTACCAGGAAAGAGCCAATCTAATGTAAAACAATAACTGGGTTTGTTGGTTTTTTTGTTGTTTTTGTTTTTGTTTTTGGTTTTGTTTTGTTTTGTTTTGTTTTTCAGAGCCCAAGTGAAAACTACAGAGAATTATGCCATTTTACTCTTTGATAAGTTCAAACTGGCAGAATAAAAGACAAATTTCAATAATGATTACTGCAAGAGTCTCACCCAGAGGTAAAAAGACATAGAAGAGATGAATCCATGATTTTCTTTTCATCTGTCAACTACTGCCTTTTCTTCCCACCTGGCCTTTCAAAAGTCTGTGGCAAACAATCCTTTCCTAACTCATTGCTTTGACCTTGCCATTGATTTGTTGACCTGTTGAATTCTGTTCAGTTAGATGTATTGCAGGAGGCCCAGAAGCCCTAAGAACACATCAGAACTGCACTGTTAGTGCTAGAAAAATAGAAACCAGGGACTTGAGTGGGTTTTATCTTTCTAATTTAGGCATTTAAGATCTAAACATGTTATGTCTGCCTTGGTCACCTGTTACAATCAAAGGAGAGAAACTATGCTGAAACAGGATCTCATAATTTTAGACATTACTTCAAAATAATCTGTTGAGTAAATTTGCTAATTTCTCATCATTTACTGCAAACAAGAGTATGCCCCTTTATTACAGGTGTTTATACTTAGTTCTTTTTATACTCTCTTCTCTCAAAGAGCTCAACATATGCACCACCCTCAAAAAACTACACAGTACACCACTAAAGGAAAAAACTGGAGGAACGTTCATTCTAGAAGGAAAATCTCTTCAGTTGCACATTGACCACTCTAGAAAGCTTTTATTTCTTTTATTCTGCTAATAGTATTCCCTGCAGAGATGGCAGGTTGTTCAATCAGTTATGTAATAACATTTCTTTCCAATGACTAACCAGGTAGGTGGGATGATGGTTTGATAGGTTCTTTTTTCTGGAATTTGGGATCATAACAGATTACTGTCCATATGTCTTTGTGAATAGTCATTACTGCATCTTTTACTAAATAAGGGTATAGTAGATGCTATCTATGCAATTTTGGTACTTTCTTCTTTCTGATTCTACAGGCTTGTGACTTTCAAAGTTTTTTATACATTCTTCCACTTTTCCCCTAAGCAAAGATTCCATATTTTGTTATTTAATATTTGACATTTACAGCATACTAGTTCCATGACTGGCCTAGAACTTCCTTTGCTTCTGACTGAAAGGGACCATTTCTGGTCTCAGTCATGCCAGTTTTAGTAAAATTTTGATATTGCTCTTCCCCCTACACATTGATTTTAATGTGTTAACACTACTAATATTTAAGTTTCTTTTCTCTTGTTAGATTCTTATCTGCTAATGCTTGCCTCTCCATAAACCTTTGCTTCTCTTCATTCACTGTCTGTTTCTTTTGTTTTGCTGCTTCCTAGAAAATCCAGTTTAATTTCTCCTGTCAGCTTTCCTCATCTCTGTGTAAATTTCTTGTAACTCTTTCATTATCAAGAGAGGCACAAGCTCTAAGGTTGGCTTAAAAGTTTCTTCAAGAATGTTTTGTGATCCAGTAGACTGTATGAAATAGGCTTTATGGTTTTAAGTTACCTTTTAAAACCTTTTTTCTTTTTTTCCCCTTCTTTATGCTTATCATAACTTGAGTATGTTGTTTTTGCATAAAATCACAGAACTCATGTGATTAGGTCAGATGGGGCCTTCTGAGCTGTTCTATACATTTGTGACACTTCTTTTCTCTATCAACCTTTCCTTACTTGCATATTTAGAGCCATGTCTTACATCCTGTTGACTTTGGTTGCTCCTGGTTGATGGGGATACAAATAGAAAAAAATCTTCTTCAGCTCTCATGGCCATGATTTGCTATGGGTGCATAGATCTTTGCATATCTAGAGAGCAAACGAAACTTCATACCCTTACAGATCCTTTTACTGAAATCCTTGTTCTTCCTTCTTCTGAGTTTTTTATAAACTACAGTGTCTCCATGAAATCAGAGGAGAATATGAATTGATCCTTGAGAGAAAATCATGAATATCAATAAAATATCCATGGTAAACTCTAGATCATTTTTTCTGTGGTTCAGCAAAAAAAAGTTGTTCCAGCCCAGAACAGTACAGCAAAACATAACACTAGCAGCTACAATCTGTCTACTGCTATTTTGACTTGGTACAGGCAAGAAACAAATTTAGATCAATACCCACCATTTGGCATCAATATCCCTATTTCTATCAAGACATCAGCAGTAAGAATCTTACTGTGCAGAGTATTCAAAATATTCTCTCCAAAAGCACTATTGCACTATTGACAAAAGAGTGGGACATAATAAGAAATCAAATGAAGCTGAATAAATACTTGTATTGAATGTTTGATATCAAGAATGCATTATCTGAAAACAATAAATGAAAGAAACAAAAATTTGTTCGGGCAACCACCTCAGCAAACTTTATGGTTGCCTCACTAATTTGTGTGCCTTGGGTGCTGCAGTGCTAAACGTGAAGAAAGGCACTAGGCCTCACAACTTTGGAAGTGGGAGGGGGCTGGATACCCAACTTTTGTCTTTGTTAGATTGTCTAATTTTTGCATGGACATTTTGTCTGTTTCAAGGGACAACAAACTCAGTATGCCCATTATAATCGCTATTTCCTAAATTTTGTGCATTCCAGTGCAAGCTGTTTTAAAAACAGAAAAGGTCAAGGACTTCTGGGTGCCAAGAGGAAGAGATTAGATGAGCTAAGAACAGAGTATGAAAACTGAAATTATCCAATAGCATATGCTGAGGATGCTGGTTGAGTAGGCAGATTAACTGGATTTTAAAATAATTTCCTGAGGTACGTGTGCTGAGATAAATACTTTTTGTTACTGTAGAAATGCAAATTGAAATGAAGAAATAAATCCTACAAAGGTTTGAACAGTGGCAAATTGCAGTCATTAGCTCAACGTCATTCCTTTGTGCTTCCTTGTTCTAAGCTTTCTTATGATCATCATTATTTAAATTTCATGTTGTGGATTGCTAAGGGGCATTACTTTGCAACACTTACAACTATAAATATCTGCTGTTGTATGTTTTAAGATACCTTTTAACCTTATTTTTTTATTATATTATAGGGAAAAACTGCAGTTGTGTAAGATGTTACAAGAATAGGAAAAAAGCTATTGTAATGGGGAGGGAAGTAGCACCATATCACCATTCTGAGGTTATCATCTCTTTATTTTAATGAACACTTCCAATGTTAGGAGCTCTTTACCTGGATTTCTTCTACATGTGGGAGTGTTCTCTGTTTAAAAATCAAAGCAGAGACTTCAATAGTGTACAGTCAGATGGTAAAGAGCTGAAGTCTGCATATTACAGGCCTGATTCATTTGAGCTGTTCCAACCCATGCTCCAGGGTCCCAACAAGAGAACTAACCACAATTGACCTTGTGAGAGTAAAAGCTTTTAAATTGCAATGCTTTGGCAGGCAGGTGTGAATCTATGGCGTAGCTATACAAACAATTACTCAACTTCCCAGTTTGGTGGTTGTATTATGGTCACTTAGTAAGATTGCTTGGGCCCCTGGTGTTTCCTTTTAAACCTGGATCTTTGGGGCAAAACCAGAACTTTTTTTTTTTTTTCATGGCCGTGTCTCTGCATTTGTGTGTTCCATTAGTCTATCCAAAGTATAGGCATGCACCCGATTTCCCTAATAATTTTCTTTCTCAGAAGAATGAAGTACAGCGAGCAACAGAATCCCTTCCCTAGCCTGTGCTCAACCAGCACAGTGGATTTTGAAATACTTATTTAAAATGTAATGTTTGTAGAAAAATGCCTTTAAGTAGATGAAGACACTAGAGACCAGAACAGGATAAACTGCTAAATTAAATAAAGCTTCTGGGTTTAGAGAATGTGAATCAAGAGCTTGTTGCAAGAACAGTCCCCAAGTCAGCAATTTTTTGCATGTCTGTATCTCTTATTTGGCGCCTGTTGCTTCTAAGCCATTTCTAAACTTTTTACTAATTGTGTAATTCTTTTAATCTTAAACACATCTTTTGATTCCCAGAGTTTATTGTATTCTCAACTCCTTGTATTGTCATCATATACACTGATTATGACATTGATCTCATTCATCTTAGGCATTTACAGTTAAATTGCTTAAGTTTAAGCTGATCAGTTTACAGTCCATGGAGAATAATGGAAACCAGAATTAGTAACTTAGGCCAGCGCAACATCCATGTCTGCTCCTGAGGACTCTGTTAGTGACTGTATTTATTCAGTCATTCACTTTCAGGAGGTTCACTTTCACATTGCTCATGGGTAGACTCACTTGAAGCAGCTGGTTTCCATCCACAATGCACTTTGTAACAGGTGACCCCTATCCCTGTCTATTACCCCCACAAAACCAGAACATTATTGTATTTTTGTTTCATCTATTTCAAAGAGTTTGAAATTATGTGAAACTTGTGTTGCAGGTTACTATGATGATGTGTTTATAACACAAAACTGAGGGTACATTTCATACCCTGAGGCCTAACTGGAGGTAAAGCAGTGCTTGAGAAAAAGTTTTGGAGCTGTATATGGCAGAGAAAAGCAAGGCTGGCTCAGTTTTGCCTATTCTGTCCTTTGGGAATGACTACTGGCACAAACCATCAACAAAACTAAGCCTATTTTATTTTGGGGGAACAAAGAAACCAAATCAAACAGCTAAGAGTGAAGCAATAAATAGGCTAGGGAACTGAGACTCAAGAGTGAACTAAGCTAAGTTATTTTATTGTGTACATGTATTTTAAGAAAATAATTTTTAAATGTCTAAGATAGAGTTAGGTGAACCTCTTTCTTGATTTCTTATCTACTTGCACAGGATGAACAGACATAAACTTCCTTTTGTCTAGAAAAATCTTTACCAGTCAGAGCACCAGTAGGAGCACCTTCAGTGTTGTACTTCTATGCTGTTAATTTTGGGGTTTGATTCTACCTTTAGCAATGTGATGTACATTTGTACCTTGTGAAAAAATGTTGGAGGGATGCAAATATTGTCAGGGGACAAATAAGCTGAGGTAGCATTCCAGGATTGTAGAGGACCAAACTGGTCATCTATGTCCAAAAACTTTACTGCCCAAAATTATTCTTTATTTTTCATTCCATTCTCATTTAACCCAAATAGAAAACCTTAAACTTCCTAGGTAACATCAAAAGACTTATTACTTGAACTATTTAACACTTTAAATCATGATATTTTAAATCATGATTTAGTGATTCAGTTTAAATCATTTGGATGTCTTAAAAATTTTATCCATGGGTTTTGACCCAGAGATTAGACACAATGCCCCTAACATTAGAAAATGGTAAGAGCTGATTTTCCAAGAGCCAGACCAGCATTGTTAAGATTTTTTTTTTTTTTTTTACATTTGCATTCAGTCTTTCCTGCATGTGCAGGCACATTCAGAAATATATCACTATACACAAAGATAAAATTCAGACAATATCTTAACATCCTGAGCTGCTATTCTGTTTCACCACTATCTGAATAGTCATTATTTATTTTCTGGTGGCCTGCTTCTGACAAATTTCTGCTTGATGGGTGCCTTTAGGGTATAGATTTATAGTTTTCACTCTCTTGATGAAAATAATTTTCCTGTATTGAATGAGATAGTGATTGCTTTATTTTTCTGAATATTTCCTCTCATAAGAAATAACTGACATGGCTTGGCCCATAAATGCTATTTCTATATACATGTTTTTCTTAGATTGCAAACTCTTTAAGATAAAATTCTGCAATCCTACTCAGAAGTTAGCGATTGAAATGATCCTAGTTAGTACTCTTAGCCACAAATGTACCAATTGTAATAGTAGATGCTGAAAAATAGATAGTGTAATCATTGTTTTGAAGCAAAAAAGCCCCTGCATCAAGACCTGAGATTGACACAGTTTGACCTCATCACAGCTGACCCTGTTTGGAGTAGAAGATTGGACTAAATGACCTCCTGAATTCCCCTGAAACATAATTATCCTATGCTGTTGTGAACTTCAACTGCTACATTTCATTGTTACTTTCTGCTGTAATTTTTTTCTGCATAGATGTGTGTTTACATATGTATATATATATAAACACAGATGTGCAAATACTGGCCTCTTGCTATTCTTATAGGTTTCTAAAATGGAATCATACCCTTTTAAAATTTATTTGGCGCTTCTAGTCTCATGGAAATAAATTTACTTTGTTTTAGTAAGGGAAACCAAAATGAAACTCACTGAAAATGTTACTTTAAGAAGCCAGTCAATGTATTCATGGGAAAATATTATCCATCCCTCAGCAGAATATTTTTAACCTATGACTGTTGTTGATGCTTTTTAGAGAGGTTCAGTTCTTCTAGGTCATATATTTTTCAGTGGTAACAAGGGCTGCATGGTGTACTTTCAGTTTAGAGTTACATTCTTGCTCTGGCATCAGAGAAAACATTCAAACTCCCTCTTCTTTTCCATTCCTTTCTTTCCTGTGTCAAAACTAGATCATATTTTGTGTACATTTTCTTTTAGGATTGAGGAGAACAATTTTATGTTTGAAATATAAAATCAATCTTGATGTTAAAATTGAGCTGTATGGGCTTTTTTAATATTTGAGAGCAATCATATTCTCTGAGGAATCTGTGTACAAACTCAGATCTGAAAGAAAATGGTGGTGTTTTTACAGTATGTGAACACAACCATCTGATTTATAGTTCAATCTGTTAATGCACTCTGTTATTAGGCCACCTGGCAGTTTTATGCATTGTGAATTTAAAGAGGAGCTCAATGTAACATAAGCTTTACAAGCTGGGGAAATATTATTGAAATGAAACATGAATGAGAACCATTTAAACAATAAAATAATGTGTGTAGACTATATATTTTTTTCATTTTAGTAAATGCACAGCCTAGATTTTATTTGCTGAAGTTAGATGAGGTTCTGAGAGACTTCAACAATGAAAGTTTGAACGAGCTTATTCTTATAATACTGACAATCTTGATGTGAGTTCTTGATGCTCACATCAGTAAAACCAAACACACATCTCTCTATTGCACCAGGAAAATGCAATTTGAAGAACTATTTTCACAGTTTTCTTAAGGTGACATTTAATTAATGTATGGGCTGCAGTTCATTCCTCAAGAGAAAAGAAAAAATATATATATAGTCTACCAAAAAAATTGATAGACACAGTTCTACCATCCTATACTGTAAATGGTCATGAGCAAAGGCCTTAAAGAAAACAAGGATCATCTTAATAAGAAGGAGTTAGTTTTAGCTATGTCTCTGTGTGTCATATGTATATATGTGTACATCTAAGTCATTTACACATGCCTACAGATATGAATTCTATCTCTCTTTTTGTTTTGGTTTTATGTCTTTAAAATTCTTGTTTTCAAGTTCCTGTTCAATTCCAAAAGCTTCCCTTTTTTTGTTTAAAATGAAATCTGAGCACATTCATAAGACCTCAGGGCCAGCATTTTAAGTGCAGGAAGGGTTGGCAGAACTGCAAATACAAGCATTCTATTATTCTATGTTATAACCCCTCCTCACCTGGCACAGAACCCTGGAGGCACCTAAATTTTCCTAGGTGCTTATGGGCACGTCTTCATTCTGAGCTGTGTTTCAATTAAATGTTTGCTAATTTGCCCAGTTACCCACAGGAGATCATTTTCACAGGAGTTAAGAATCAAAATGAAACCTTATCTGCCATTTGTTGCTTTCTTTACAATGTTAAAATAAAGAGATATTTTGCATGCAGTGGAAACACACAGTGAATAAAATGGGAAGTGTGCCTTTTTTTTCTTGTCTGGGTAGTTACTTAAGACACTTCAGAACTCCTGCTTTTTTATTTGCCCTCAACTACAGGGAACAGGATTGGAATGATTTGGGAATTTGTCTTGTCAGAACTTTACTGGTCGTGAGCTGGGAAGGCTGATTTAGGCCCTAAAAAAAGCACAACAAAAGAGAAATTCAAAAGAATGATTACAAACTTGAGTCACAGTTCTTTCCCCATGGCAGTGCAGATAAGCACCTTCCTTTTATCCAATACAAGAAGTGAAGTGAAGCACTTTATATAGGAAGTCTTGCGAGTGTTTATTAATATAAAGTTATTAGCACCTCCATGCTTCAAAAGGCACAGAGTAAAGAGGTGTGATTCAACGAGGAAATAGTGCACTGTTAAAACACCTGTGTGTACCTCGCTGCAACCTTGACTGTGGTATTTAAAGCATATACAAGACTTTGTAACTAGTCCTGAAATACCAAACCTCAAAGTCTTGCCTAGATAGGAGTTTATTCACGTCTGGAAGATCCAATTTCCTTACTTGAAATCAGAGACGAAGGCTGGAATCCAAGTTGTTCACATCTCTGATGAATACTCTTATCACAGAACTGCAGAATAGTTGAGGTTGGAAGGTTGCTCTGAAGGTCATCTTGTCCAAACCTTCTGCTCAAGCAGGTACACCTAGAGCCAGGTGCCCAGAATTATGTCCAGAGAGCCTTAGATTATCTCTAAAGACAGAGACTCCAAAACCTCTCTGGGTAGCCTGTGCCAATGCTCAGTCACCATGAAAGTAAAAGGCAATTCCCAGTGTTCATATAGAACTTCCTGTGTTTTAGTTTGTGCTCATTGTCTCTTGTCAAGAGGTGCCACTGTACACCACTGTAAAGAGGCTGGATCCTTCCTCTTTATGCCCCTTTCAGGTATTTAGACACTTTGGTAAGATCCCCCCTGAGCTCTCTGTGCTTCAGGCTAAACAGCCTTTCCTCACAGATGAGATGCTCCATCTAAGTGCACCTTCACTATGTCTCCATGTTTGTCTCATACTGAGGAGCTCAGAAATGGACACAAAATTCCAGGTGTGGCTTCACCAGTGCTGAGTAGAGGGAAAGGATCACATCACTCAAATTCTTTGCCTAATACCGCCCAAGATGTCATTCACCTTCTTTGCACCAAGGGCATACTGCTAGCTCATGTGAGCTTGGTGCCCAGTAGGACCCCCTGGTCCTTTTCTGCTGAGCTTCTTTCCAGCTGCATGGCTCCCAGCACACACTGATGCATAGGGTTATTTCTCCCCAGATGCAGGGCTTTGCTGTTCTCCTTGCTGAACCTTTGTAAGGTTCCTGTCCTGCTCATTCCACCCCTCTGCTGAGGTCCCTCTGGATGGCAGCATGGTCCTCTTATGTAAAAGCTGCTCATCTCAGCTCTGTGTCACCTGAAAGCTTGCTGAAGGTACACTATGATGTTTCATCCACACCAATAATGACGATGATGTTGAACAAGACTGGAACCAGCATTGATTACTGGCATACACTGCTAGTTACTGGCCTCCAACTAGATTTCTGCCTCTGATCACCACCCTTCAGGCTTGGTTCACTCAGTTTTCCACTCACCTCACTGCTGATGCAACCCATACATCAACAGCCTGTCTGTGAGGTTTTTGTGGGAGACTGTCAAAGGCCTTACTGAAGTCCAGGTATCAATCATAAGGTATTAGGCAAAGATGCTACTACTAATTGTCTAACTTTGTCATCGGATGGGGAGAAGCAGACAGGCGTGCCATGTTTCTACAAAAAGAATAAATTTTTGCAGTACCTGTAGCACCTTCACTGATTATAGATGGAGTATGGGATTACTCAGTGTGATTCAGAGAGCAAACACTGGGCATAAGTTTCACTTTTGTGAGTCCTTAGGTGAGATGGAAATCTTACTTTATGCCATGCTCAGGGAACTAAGGTGAGAGGTTGTGTTACTCCTCTCACATTTCATTATATGTAGTGCAAGGAAGCATATTTGCTAACTGGGCCCAGAAACGGTTCTAAACTTCTTGTAGATCATCACTGGATGATTTTTAGGTGGTGTAAATTTGAATTTATTTGTGTAAATATAGGTACCGTTGTTTAAAGGATCTGATTTCTTCTTGTAGGCAATGGAGAGCTACTCAAAGAAATCTCAAAATGGCTCAATTCTGTACCAAACCAGAAATTACTAGTACCATTTGAAATGGCTTGACCTCTCCATCCAGTGTCTGACACTCCAAGAAAGTGTGTTTGACACAGGTTCTTTGCCTTGTATAACAGCACAAGAGATTGTCTCAAACAGTCTGAGGCATCTTAAATAGTACTAAACTGTCTTGGGTTACTGAACCAAAAGTGTGTATTCTATTTCTTCTGTTGAAAGCAGCTGGGGAGATGTTTTTCTTTATCTCTTGTAACTCTGGGGGGGGGGGGGGGGGGGGTGGATGCCTTCTGATAATGGGCCAGCTGTTAAAACCAGGTGGGGCAGTGTTTCTTATCTCTTTCACCACCCATCCTCCCTCCAGGGGGATATTCTCTGCTAATGGGCCATTAGCACATCCCCAAGCAGTCATCCCATTGTGAGATGCTCCACCCAGCGGGGGGGAGCCAACCATTCCTACCTGGATAAAAACTGAGACATAGGAACACAAGGTATCTGGTTCCACTGGATTCCCAGAGGAAGACTGGACCCTTCTCACCATCACTGGACCCTTTTCTACAGGATCATCTCTGCTCCAACAGAACCACATCTGCCACTCCAGGAGGACTCACCTTTGGACTGCTTCCAACACCCTGACCAACAGGGTGTCAGGTTGTAGCTCTGACTCTGTCAGGGTTTTCCAAAATTGCTGTTTGTTTGTTTGCTTGTTTGTTAAGTTTTGTTTTCTACTACATTTTTATTGTTAATATTCCTAGTAAAGAACTGTTATTCCTATTCCCAAATCTTTGCCTGAAAGCCCTTAATTGCAAAATTATTATCTGGAGGGGGTGAGGGATTTCCATTCTCCATTCCAAGGGAAACTCCAGCTTTCCCTGGCAGATACCTGTCTTTCAAAACCAAGACATAGACATTAATGTTTTGTCAACTTTTGCTTTTGACCACTTTTAAAATTCTATCAGTTCCTTTTGCAGACATTTGGCTCACACATAATCATGTATTTTTGCACACCTAAATATAGGTGTTACAGGTGGAGTTAAATCCAGTTTCAGTGAAAGACTTCTACATAACTAAATGTTTGTAAAACAGATATTTTGAGGAGAAATACACCACATATATACTTTGAGAAGTTTCTCAGCACTGCTCATAAACTGTCTAGTGGTCTTTGAAGGGCACTACTATGCTATAAGATTGCAAATAGTCAGTGTTTAAAAATCAGGTTTTTAATCAGTAAGTTTTGAAAGTAATTGGATACCATCTGAATTTTAAGTGTCAGAGCATGGAGTAAAAAGAAAGTTGTTTCTATTATGCTTCATTTTGTTAATCATGATGACCACAACAAGAAAGCTATATTCTTATTTCTTTGAAATGAACAACATTAAAAAATCTTTAAACAATATTGGAAAGTGTCATTAATTTGAGGCTTTTTAATAAGTCTCCAGGCTTAGTCTAATGTGTAGCAACTTTCACCCTACAAATCAGGGCAAAAAAATTTGTTTGTGTTAGTTCTGAGAATATTTTTGCACAGATAGAAGACTTGGCAGATTAATTTCTATTCTATTCGTACTTCTAGTCTGCTTCATTTTTGTTAATCATGACGATCACAACAAGAAATTAATATTCTTATTCCTTGAAAATGAAAAAAAAACCTGAAAAATCTTTTATCTTGACAAATATAATTAATTTAGGGCTTTTTATAGGTGTAAAAAACTTTCATCCTAGGAATGACCCTACAAGATCAAGTTTGAAGTACATATGAAAACACGAGGAAGCAGACAATGAACTGCCAGTGTAATACTGAAAGAGGGAATGCAAAGGTAAAGCATCTCCTCTGTGAAAACAGAGCAATACAGACTCTGCCGTTGCCAGCTAGTCACCTTTCACAAGCAGAAAATTCACTCCACTAGGCTTTTTAAAATTCTTCTTTCCTTGTAACAAAGCTGAGCTTAGAAGTCTGAAATCAATGCCTTGTAAAAAGAAACCAAGTGGGTGGCATTTTCCAACCATGAGACATGTCATTACCATTGACCTCACCACTCTTCTTAAATAGCCAGAGAAGGGCAACAAAATTGTCAATTAGATTTGCAGTGAGCAGGAGTCAGCTTTACTTAACTTGTGCTTGCCTGCATAATCATGCATATCTCTCCTCTATATCAGGAGTTGTTCAAGCCTATAATAACTAGGGTTCAACAAGTCTGAACCACCTTCCTTTGCTGATGATATGGAAGTCGTTGATTTGCTACAGATTATTCAGGATTTTTTGTAGCCTTGACGGATTGTCATATTTTAAATTCCACCTCTAAGAATTTCTGCTGCAGCTACCAAATGGGGAATAGTGGAAGGCAGTGCAATATTAGGCAAAACATGATTGTGTTTTTACTTTCTTAAAGACTGTAGCAGGTTTCTTTGTTACTATGCACATCATAAAGCAAGCACACAATTTGGCATGATGTGCAGTCTCACCATAGGACAGGGTAAGGCACAGTGCTGAAGGTGAGAACTAAGTACCATTTTCAGTTATATGCAGATAGTGGGTGAAATGTGGCACCATTATGACTTCCTTAGACACAAAATCCTACTGCCATAAAGGCAAAATATTTACTCAAATGTTTTTAAAAAGTTTAAGCAGGTTAGATTTAAAGCCAATGAATATGCTTGTCAACAGTAATAGCTGTGCAATGTTTCTTCAACTGGCAGGGTCCACTGCAGAAAGGGTACTTTTTAAAAATTAGTAATTGCTGTAATGGCACTGAACTTCCCTGTTTTATAAAAGCAGCCTAAAGCTGTGCTGTCCTAACAAATTCCCACTAACTCATGTTTTGAGTCTGTGGTTTCACATCCCATGTTACGCTCTGGATACACCAAGGTTAGAAAGCTTTTATTTGCTGAAAAGAGGTGAACAGTAGTCCTGTTAAGCAGTAACAGTTATGCTGATCAGGCATTTGTAAAGTTATAATAATCTCAGCTACCTTTTCTACATGCACATACTCTGCAGTGGATGGGGCTTTCATGCAGATCAAATATACTGTCCATTAACAGCTGTATGCAGCCACTAGATTAGGTACCCATGAGGGACACATAATATTCCACTTTACTTCATTGATGTAAAGATTCCATGGGTTAGAGATGTGACGAGTCTTGAGCAGGATTTGGACCCCTTTCCCATGTACTTGTTTTTCCTTTAACATCTATCCTGGAGGTTTTCTACCTTATCCATTTTTCAGGTGGTTGATTGTCTTGTTATACACTGGTCTTCATCTTCATTGACTAGCTCCACGTAAAACATGTTGCTTCCTGCTTTATTTCATGGCACACCTTATACATGTGAATACCTTGCCAGGAACATCCATGAAGCCACCTCAGAGATCTCTCTTCCTGCCCTCCACGGTACGTACACAGTGGATGCGCTGTATTTGTTGCTTGTTGTTAACTTACATGCCTCATTTGTTTGCTTCCCCATCTTTTGACACTCTAAGGTTCAGAAGATGTCGATCTACATTCAAAACTGAATTCTGGACCCTTCTTCCACTAAAAAAACTTAATTTAAATGTTTCCTACAGAGACAAAAAAATGAGAAATCCTCCTCTTTTGTCTAACACTACTGTTTTCAGTTTACACATTTTTACCATATGCCCTTCTACTTTGCCATGCCCGCCCTGGAATTTTTAATGCTGTAAGGCCTGATTTGCTACAGAGACTAACATTTTTTAAGTGTTATTCCACTCAATTCATCACATTTACTTAAAATACATATAGTAAAACATAAACCATAACAAAATTAGTCTTAGTTATTTAAAAGTGTAGAGCTGTAAACTACTACATCACTGGAAGAAATCTCAATTAAGCAGAATTGCCATCCACATTAAGCAGTAGTCATTGCCATTAAGTATCATTGGACTTAAATTGTTCCCCGAGAGACGTCCTGATTAAGCGGACTTCCTAGTCTAAGTGTATCTCAATTAAATAGAATGTGCAGCATCAGCATTTCATTTTATGAATGCTCTGAGAAGACATTTGATTAGGATTTTGAAATGGTTTGTCTGATTGCTATCATTATTGAAAATTTAGATGGGGATGTGAAAAGAACTTAGGGGAATCAGTATTTATGGCAATTAGGCACCCAGCTCTTGGGGCTTTTAACAATGACCAGTTAAAGGTGTTTGGGTGGTTTGTATGTACTAGTTTGGTTCAGTATTGACATAGTTGGGTTCAAAGGGATTAAAGAGTAAATCTAGGGGTAAGTATGTGTCTCATCTTGAAAGCTCAAAAACTTCTATTTCTCTTCCTAAAATTTTTTGGCTCCAAAGAGTTGTTTTTCTGTACATGTAAGTTTAAGATTTTAATGCTTATTTAGAACTTGTCACGTCTTCTTACGTCTTTATATCTGATCTCTCTCATATTTAAATATCAGATGGAAACATTCTGCATTTTAAGCCTGATGTGAAGTAAAGTCATAATCCAAAAAGTTTCATTTGCATCCAATCAACCCATATTTCCAGAACAGGTTTCTCTTCTGAATTTTTTATAGACGTTTCTTTAAAATATCTAGGTTCTTATTGAAATAATTATCATCTGCCTGAGTCAAATAAATAGATCCAGTGTAACAAAAAGAACAAATGAGGGAAACAGAAGTATTCTTTCAGGAAAGAAAAATGATGATAGGGATATTCCAGTGGTATAAATGATTCATTCTATAACTTCTATTTCATGAGATTTTATTCTGAAATAGTTATTTTATGACAATAGAAGTCAAAAGAAACCCAATTTTGAATAACATTGTTAATATAAGAAAGAAATAAGGAACAACTGAAAGTCATAAATGTCTCTAGGTACATCATTTAGCTGAAAAAGATCATGCAACTTAACAATGTTTTCTCATGAGTTTGTGTAAGCCTAACAATCTTTTGAAAACTACTGACAGTTTATTCCAATGAGATAATCAGAATAAAAGGATAAATAAATTACTGATGTTTTACTCTTCCCCTCTGTATCTGGGCACTGATCCGATCTTGCCATGTGCAATCATGTCTCAGCTGCACAGATGAAGTCTCTGTCACCTTAAAAAATGGAAGTCCACTTATCCACAATGCAAGAAGGTATTTATCTGCTTAATTCCCATTAGTGTTAATGGGAGTTACATGCCTAATGCTGCTCAACATTGGTGCGAAATACACCTTAAATTTTCAGCTGCTTGAAATAGCAACCTCTGCAACCACATATAAGAGATTCTATATAAAGAAACAATAGAAACAAAGCAGGCTTCTAAGAGGTACCAGCAGCATATAGATAGAAACAGACAATTTTCCCCTCAACAAGCTTTTCTGTTTAAATCATTTTAGTAAATAAATATTTAACAAGTGACAGAACTTAATTGATGTTTATATTTACACGGCAGTTAATTTATATTCTGCTAAAGCAGAATTCTCCATCCACAATAATGCTTTATATCCCTCCGTGGTGGCAGACACCCAAATAGCACAGTTGTGTTTTTGAAGAAAAACATAACAACAACAAAAAACCACACTACTCAAATACTATATAAGTCATTACATTTTTTTCCTCTCTTCAGCTGTCAGATGCATTGCATTATAATATCAGATTGATAGATCTAGTGTTATTTCAACATTTACCATTTTACAACAACAAATAGAAAACATGTAAGGAAGCTTTGGTAACAAATCTTTCTTAATATGTATGTGAAGTAGACAGTTAGTCCAAGAAAAAAATATAACTGATGACAGATTTTATTTCAATCTGCTGTTGCTTATTAAGATGTCGACAAAGAAAAAAGCTGCATATGAATACATCTCTTTGTGCAAACAAAGGAAACTTTTAATTGCTTTAATCAGCATTTGCTTTGTCTTTGCACTGACATAGAAAAACAAGTCAGGTACGATCAGTAAATGTTTTCTAAAGGAAATTTGTAAGCAGAGACTTCAGATGATTTTTATTATTTGTGTTTAGAACATGGTTAAGTCTATGTTACAGGTGTAACATCTTAAATTTGCTATATAAAACAGATTTGTACAAGATTTTATTTTATATCGTTTTAGCACGTGGAAAAGAAGCCGACATAAATCTGATCAAAACTCTCTCCCACAAAACCCTACAGCAAGAGCAATAGAAGCTATATCAGATTTTAGAAATCAGAGCACAGCCCAAGGAAACAAGCTGCATGTTGACAAAGATGTGCAGCTCAAAAGATAATAATTTGACAAAATCCATGTCAGCCAACAGGGTTTAGAGAAAGTGATCCATTACTTCTTTCAGCTCATAAGCTCTTGATTTTATATCCTGATGGGCCTGCAGCTCAGTCCTTCTCAACAGAAAGAAGGACCAAAAAATTCTCTTCCTTCTATTAAAAAAAAAAAAGAATAATAAAAGGAACCACAACACCCAAATCTCTCTTGAGCAGAAAATGGCAGTTAGTGCTTGCATGCAGAAAATACTCAGCACTTTCTAGATCAGGTCCTACAAGGGAAGTAGTTTTTCAGATTTCTAAACTGGTTAGGTATAATCATGGCCCTGATGAAGGGATGGACCATTCACCTATCCAGAGGAATCTCAGAATCACAGAAATGGATGAGGTTGGAAGCTACCACTGTGGGTCACCAGGGTTAAACCTGGTCAAAGCAGGGCCATTCTAGAGCATGTGGCATAGGATTGTATCCAGATCGGTCTTGATTATCTTCAGTGAGGGAGACTCCAAGACCTTTCTTGGCAATCTGACCCAGGGCTAGGTCAATTGCATAATAAAGAAGTTCTCCCTTATATTCAGGTGAAACTTCTTCTGTGTCCCAGTCTGCTGGTGTCTTCTTGTCCTGTTGCTCAGCACTATGAAGAAAAGCCTGGCTCCATCCTCTGGACAACCTCTCTTCAGATACTTGTATAAATTGGTGAGATCCCTTCTTCTTTGTCTCTTTCTGAGGCTGATCTGGCCCAACCCTCTCAGCCTTTCCTCATAAGAGAGATCGTGCAGTTCTCTAACCATCTTTGTTGCCCTCCTTGGTGCTGGACCTGCTCCAAGAGCTCCATGTTTCACTTGTCCTGAGGAGCCCAGAATGGACACAGCCCTGATGTGGCCTCACCAGGGCTGAGCAGAGGGGCAGGATCACCTCCCCTGACTTGCTGGCAATGCTCTCCCAAATGCACCCACGATACCTTTGGCCTCCTTGGCACCCAGGTCACTCTGCTCACTCATGGACAGCTTGTTATCCACCAGGACTGGCAGCTCCTTCTCTGCAGAGCTACTTTCCAGCAGGTCAGCCCCCAGCCTGTGCTGCTGCATGGGGTTATTCTTCCCCAGGTGCAGGACACTGCATTTACCTTTGTTGAATTTCAGACACTTTCTCTCTACCCACCTCTCCGGTCTGTCAGGATCCCTCTGAAGGGCTGCACAGCTCTGTGAGCCATTCCTCCCAGCTTTGTGTCACCAGTGAACTTGCTGAGGGGGCGTCTGTCCCTTCATCCAAGCCACTGATGGGTAAGTCAAACAACAGTGGGCCAACTATTGAACCTTGGAGGACACCACTAGGACAGGCCTCCAACTAAATCTTGTGCCACTGATAACAACCCTCTGGGATCTGCTTTTCAGCCAGTTCTCAATCCACCTTACTGTCCAGCCATCCACTTCAGACTTCCTGACTTAGCCTATGAGGACATTGTGAGGGATGGTGTTGAAAGCCTTGCTGGAGAACCTTTCATAATAATACACACATAATATTGAAGAAAATATTACTGCTCTTCTCTCATCCATCCAGTTAGCTGCTTCGTCATAGAAGGCTATTTAGCCTGATTTAGCCTGAAGCATGATTTACCTTTAGTGAATACATGCTATATATTTTTTTCCTTCCCACAGTTAGGCATGACATGCACGATGAGCCATTCCTTCACCTTTCCAGGGACTGAGGTGAGTCTGACTGTCTGGTAGTTTCCTGGGTTCTCCTTGCCCTTCTTGAAGACTGGGATCACATTTGCTTTCTTCCAGTCCTCAGGAACCTCTCCTGATTACCATAACCTTTCAAAGATGATAATGAGTGAGTGATTTTGCTATGGTATCTGCCAGCTCTCTCAGCACTCATGGATGCATCCTATCAGTGCTTAAGGACTTGTGGATGTCCAGTTTGCTTGGGTGTTCTTTAATCCAAACCTCATCAACCATGGGAAAGTCTTTCAATGCTGCTTTACCCTGGTCTCCCAGACCAGTTATTCCTGAGGACTGATCTGCTTTCTCTGCCCTCTCTGCTATCAAGGTCTTCCCTCTATTTAGTAATGGGACCACATTATCCTTAGTTTTCTAAGCATGGTTTCACTCAGTGTCCCTGCAATATTTTGCTCTTGTAAATACAGAACTGTTGCTCATCACAGAGGAAGAGTGATGGAGAGAGATGAATCTTTGTCCCTTTCTGCACCAAAATTAGGATTGTGTAGTGTTAAGACCCTTATGTGTGGTTCTTAACTGTGGTCCTGTGGAACACTCAGAATGTTTCAACTAGTGTCAGCATCTGCAAACCTCTGTCCAGTTATGCCTCCTACTGCACACAGGTTGCATTTGCAGAGATACATGTTCTAAATGAATGCTGATTGTAAGTGCCTCTAGGCACTGAATTCCTTCCCCGTTTGGTGTTTGCTGCACTATCATTGTTTACTGTTTGTCAGATCAGTAGCAGGCTAAGTGAACAATTAGTTTCTGTGTAACTGGTATGACTGTCTTCCATTAATGTAAATACATACATCAAAATGCTTTTTTTGGAATGTCTTCAATACATAGAGGAAGAGGCCTCATCAACCTCACCAGCTGTTACTCTGAGCTTATCATGGAGCTCTGTGTCATGGCATCCTTCAGACTGTGTAATGAGTTAACACATCTTGGGTTTTAGTTAAAGGAAACAGTTCCCTGTAAACCTGTTAATTTCCTGTGGAAAGGAAAAGGACCTATCAGAGGCCAATTTTTAGATACTGACATATTGTTTAACCACTGAGGAAGCTGGATGCAATATTAGGAATACCCATAATTAAGCTGAAACTCTTGTGAGCCAGCCCTTTTTCCCTTCTGGCTGGAGGAGCAGGTAATAGCTGGCCCCCTGGGGCCATTCCATGGAGCAGCCCAGGCCAGCTCAGCCCACTGCTCCTCCCTGTTGAGGGGAGCCGGCCCTGGCCTGGCCATAGCCCTGGGCCCCATCAGCTTCCAGCAGGGGAAGGGGAGGCTACACCTTAACATCAGCTAACTTTAAAGCCTACCGTGCCGCCGGCCGAGCAGAGGGAGATGTCCACTGGGCCCCTGATAGCAGCTCTGGGCCCGGTTGGGTTGGGCGTGCCCTGATTGTCACCGAGGGGTGGGCAGGAGGCACCCACCAGCCAGGCCGCTCCGAGGTCCCTTGGCGTGAGTTCTCTTCCCCCATCTCCGCAGCTCTGAAATCCTAGCAGCTGCCACCTGGCCACCATGTGGCCACTGCAGGCCCTGGGCAAGATATTAACTCTTTCCTTGCACAGATGAAACTTCAAAACCCTTCTCTAAGAGAGAGAAAAGGCCAAACTAGGGACATATAAAAGGACAATATGAAGATATTAGAGTCAGTGAAGGAAGAGTGACCCCTTAGGTGGAAGAGATGAGAAGATGCCTTGGTCTTAGGCTGAAAATCTTATGTGAACCATGGTAACAGACTATAATATGCTAGAATAGTCCTTTAAACCGTGGTAAATATGAACTGGGGAGATGGATTGAGCAAAGGTGTCTGTAATTGACGGAGTGAATATTGAAGTAGTACCTGCAATCCTGTGAGGTGTTTGAAAAGAGAAAGATGAGATAAGAAGCCGTCTGTGCCAGTGAAGAAGTAAAAAGAGATCTCTGTTCCATGAGATGAAGAATATCCTTTGTGTTTGAATTGTTCATTTTTAAAATGATACCCCAGTATGCATGAGTCTATGGCCCATATGTAGCCACGAGAAAGGCTACATGATATGGGAGGTTCACAACTGCAGATTTTTCCCCCTGGTGGCTGCTTTTAGTTAAAAAGCCACAAGCAGACTGCTCTGTCTTGTGGAAAGTTACTGCAACAAATCAGGAGAGACTTCTCTCTCTAAAAGGACTAATTAATGGCTATTTTATAAGTGGCACTGACCTGGAGTTCTGAGTTTTTTTCTTCATACATTATCTGTGAGAAAGAAAAGAAGCTGGTGGGGGAGGAGGAATGTTTTGAAAGTTTCATTTTGATTTTCATTTTCTTCTTTTAGTGTGTGTTAATAAATCTATCTTTATACCTTTAAGTCTGGGCCTGCTTTGCTTTTCTCCTGATCCTGTCTCACAGAGGGAAAAAGAGAGTAAACACTCAGACCACTGGACTAAATTTGGCAAATGGGCGAATGTGAAACCCTTACAGACTGCTAAGTAAAAAAATGGGATTAAGAAGAAACAAACATTAATTTAGCTCTTCCAGGTCTTTCTTTCTCTGGCTGCAAAAATTTTCTCAACCTTAGCTGAAAATAATAACTAATCCTGTTTTCAAGCTGCAAGGACCTGCTCATATCCTCTCTGAGGATGGATCTTTGCCTGCTATGTGACATCCCTCAATATACAGCTGAACTGCCCTGCCTGAGTTTGCTGTTTCTGTGGTCCAGCCTCAGCATTTAGGTGAAGTCTGTGATCTTCTAAGGCTTACTGCATGTTCAACAAACATGAAGAGATACATTTTACTTCAGAAGAGACCTTGAAAAAAGAGATTAATGTAGGTGCTCTGAATTACCGTCTCAAGAGGACTGTGGATCCCATCTCTTTCTCCCCAACCCAAACAAAATTTAGGAAGCTCAGCCTGGCCCTGTGTCTTTTGCATTTAAAATTGGGAGAAGTCTGTTGGGGCCTCAGTAAACAGCTGGTCCCCCCAAAAACCATTATAATACAGGCTATCAGTAGATAAAGCTAATCAGCAAAAATAATTTGCTGGAAGATCAATGTCAAAGTCACGCTGACTTCAACAGGGCCTGTATTTCATCCTATGTGATTTTAAACTAGCCACGAAATGGACAGTACTGTGCTACTGACATTGGAGCTATCATTTTATCCCAAATTCCGACAGTAAACATTTCACTTGCTAGCTGTGAGATGGACAGGCTCATACAGAATAACCCTTCAAGGATAAACACCCTTTTTAAATCACTGAAGAATTTGTGTGGGACCTTAATCACTAGCACAGACTGGCAGGTCATTTTTCTGACACTCACGCACAATTTTGAAAATCAGCCAGAACTGACAGGTGCAAAGTTTCCGCACTACTGTTATACACAATAATTCAGTAGTAAATGGTTATATGTGTCCTAGATATAAATATAGATATAGATTGATATAGATATATCCAGACATGCTTTGGCAGTAACTGGTGCCCAATAACAGATTAATATAGTACACAACTGTGATCAAATAAAGCAGCAGAGAAAAATATAAGGTATTTAGATTTTTAAAAAGTTTGATATGTTTACTTTTTGCATTTTCTTATAGTACTACATGGTTTACCACCATTAGAAGATCTAAAAATGAAGAAAAAAATTTAAAAGAGTAATGAGGATTCCACTGTTTGTGTGAAAAAGTCATTCCTCAGAAAGTTTAATCTTGAAAACCTTTGCAAGCAAGATACATTTATGAAATTTAGTCAGGAAGCATATAATTATATGTTGGATCACAGTCTAAATCAGCAATGCATAATACAGAGGTCATCCAGGAAAGAGCAGTTCAAAACAAAGGTTTTCCAGGGAAATTCTCTTGTCCTCCAACCTTCACCTCCTTCTAAACTTACTCCTGTCCCCTGCAGCTCTTGAGAGATCATGAATGGCACTCCTCCCCTCAACCTCTATTTAATAAAGTACCGAAATATGTATTATTATTTTATTGACATTTTAACTTTTACATATCATAATTGCATGATCAACATTTTGCATGATTAATGAGGGAAATCAAAAACATTGGTGAATGTTTTTTTTTCTTTTAGTACAAGCTACTGACCAAATTCCCTACACATATCTGAGCATACTTGTTAAATAACAGAATTAATAATCAGCAAAGCAATTCAACTGAAAAAAAACCCTACTTATGCCAGCATTTCTCCCAAACACTGAATTGTTTTCTGCATCCAAAACAAAGTCCAGCAAAAACATCGTTGTAAAAGCCTAACAAAGGAATTTTGTTAGGACATTGGAAAATGCTGCTCTACTCAATGTACAGCTCTTGGACACAAGTTCCCTTGCTGAAAGTATCATGGTATCAAAACCAGATCCTCGCTGCCTTTGGGCACCTCTCTTGGTGCAACAACCAACACATTTTTGCTCTAATATTCTATCTCAGTTTCCATCCATTAAAATGGATGAGATTAAAATGCTTTATGTTGATATTCAGATTACTTTTAAAAGGAAAATCAAGTTCATTAATTTAAAATATTGTGTAGTAGTTACTGTCTCATACAGGGTGAGTTGTATGAGACCTTGCTTCCAGAATTTCCAGTCTCTGTTTCTAGATATGGCACTGGAAGCATGTTTATGTTTTAATAAGACATGATTTTTGTAGCACCAATGCCCTGTAGGATGTGCAATATGAATATTAAATCATGAAAATTACTACAGTTTTTGTGGTAAAACAGAGAAATTAATAGAAATATCTTTTGTGTTTGTCATAAGCATGCCATTAACTCTACTTCATTTAACAGAAATACATATTAGTTTCAACTGTGTTAAAAACACTTATCTAATCAGAGGGTTTTAATATTTTCTGTTCTAATCTAATAACTAATGTAATCATTATCCCAGCAACCATTGCATATTCTCTGACAGAGTAAATCTTATAAAAGGTGGACAGGTTATACTAAGCCTTGTTTGTCACTTCCCTGAATATTTGATTCTTTTTTTAGACAGACTAGTAAAGACACTTGCATATGTGTATATTAAGTCCAGAAATGCAGTTGTTCAACTGATGTTAAAAGTCTAAAATTCCATAAAAGAAGACAAAATATTTTCATAACGTTTTTTTGTCAATAAATATTAGTAACAAAGGGGAAAGCTGTTCTTTTTCTAATTCCATATTTTAAGATAAAACTGAAGGATTAAAATAAGAACAATAAACACGTTATCATCCTATTATTATGAATTATATCTAAGTTATGCTGAACTATAAAAAATAAATGACAGGAAAAATAATCTACTTAGTTGGAATAAGTGTCATGCAATACTTTGTATAAAAATAAAAAAAACATTCAGGATAGAAATCCCTGAATTATTATTATAATGCTAAATATTTAGCAAATATCAGTTGAAAAATGTAGCTATTCAGTAAATAAACCAAAATATACAAAGAAGAACAAAGGGGGATAACATTTCATACAACTCTTAATTTTATTTATTTAATCTTGTCTCAGGCGCCTATAATATTCAAATGTTACACAATTACCACAGTACAAAGCACTGAAACAAATTTCAAAAAGCTGATATCTAGTCAAGACAGCATCAATCAAACCTCCTACCAAAAGAAATCAATTGCTCAGAGGTACAAAGAATAGGAAAAAAGAGAATAGCAGGAATGAATTACACAGTGGTGAGGGCAAAGAATGGTCAAGAATAAGCCATCCCAAATCACAATGACTTTTACAGTATTGTACGTGTTCACAGTACTTCAGATACCAAACTCTCTGTAACTCTGTAGCAGCAGATTTCAAGCATAAATTCTGCCATGTCTGCAAGAACAGTGACAGGAGGGGACAGGATCCTCAAATAAAGTTAAGCATAGATAAACCCCACTCCCCCCCCGCCATCTACAGTAAATGCTAGCACATCCTGTTTAGTATATTTACCTTTTAAGAATGAGACTATAAGCATGAAATGAGGTCAGAAAAGGATTTTCTTTTTTTTTAAAGTGTGACACATATAACACATAACCCAGATAATCTTCTCACAGACATTTGAGAATTGACCATAAAGCAAATAAGCCTTGCAGCACAGCAGAGGTGAACAGCTCGTTGTTCTCCAGAATGAGAGGGGTTCTCCATCAGCTGCAGCTTCCCGGTCAAGGAGCTCTGTTCAGAGTCAAACTGCGACAAGGTTAAGTTTGGTAAAGGACAGAGACGGGTATCGTAGTTCTTAACTTTAACAATGTCTCTAGAACAGAATTGTAACATCATATTGGGTATCTGAGATACTTTCCTCTCTCAAAGAGGGATGCCCAGAACAGCTAAAGTCGGTTAAGTAACACCAGTGACATAGGTTAGCTAAAATCCCATGCCTTCTTTAAGTTGACATGTCTCCCTAGGACTTTGTAACAGCACTTTGCCACCTAAGAATCCACACCACAAAAATTATTTTTGAAGGACAACCCCTCCATACTTTTTCCCCAAAGAATTTAATAATGTTTTTACTTCTGGTTAAAAAAAAAAAAAAGAAAAAAAAATCACTGTGTAGCCACAGACATAGCAGTCTTCTCAAACTTACTTCTCACAGTGAAGCACTGCAGCCAGTTTGGGTGTATCTACACCAGCAAATAAAAAAGGACCAGGTACCAGTCTCTGGCTTGTTGCCACTAGGCCATCTGACTGACAGATTTTATACTCCTTAGGACTAGTCTCCTACAGAGAGATTTACCCTGCAGTCAGCATAAGAAGGATATCAACTAAGAGTTAAGCAGTGCAGACAGCAAGGATTCAGTGCTGAAGTCTGCTCAGATGTTATCTTTTATTTAGAGAATTCTCCCCCCTCTACTCTGGGGAATGAGCATTGTTTTCTCTCCCTAAAAAATTATGCAAGAAAAAAAGCAACATTTGTAAAAAAGGATAACAGAATTGTATTACACTGGTTGACAGAAATTGGGAAAAAATATGCTTCTGGGACACAAACTTTTTTACATTTCTGTCATAGAATCTTCAGTCTTGAAAGCTAAATACATGTTGTAAGAAATGACTCTAGTTTTAACCTGCTTGTAAGATATGCCTTTCTGTGACAAGGTGAATTTGAGATTTGTTGGGCCAGAAAGAAGAACAGGCTGGGAATATGGCTTTCTAGCCTGGTGATGTGGCTGCTTAGTGATTCCAGGTTCTGTTCCCCAAAAATATCTGGCATTTTTGAATATAAGCCAATGATTGTTGAATGCAAAAGTCAGCAATGTCATTGCAAGGAGAAACAAGAAACACAGGACTCACTTTCTAAAATAGGTTCCCTAAACATTCACACTTAGTGGAGGTGTTCATAACTGCTACTATCCTAGTGACTAGAACCTTCTCCCAGGGGAATGTGATGGAACAAGGACAGCCTGTGTGGATGTTCTAGCCACTAGTCATGTAAAAAAAAAAAAATCACATTATTTTTCAGAGAGAAAGACAAAACTTTCCCTTGTATTTTATAGGCTGATAAAATAGGCTTGATAGTGCTGGAATGAAATCAGTAAGAAAAGCCACTGCGTGGAGCCCCAGTGAAGTTTGAACAGAGAAAGGCTCAATTTACAAAATGAGAAGCAGTATTAGGCAAGAACTAGGACATCTTAGTGTGCCTCTTGCTGTTCTTGGAAAGTGACAAATCAAGGTGCCCAGTGAGCAACAAATATTTCCAAGGATGCTGTTTTGATCTGATTTCCTTCTGAGTCTTAGATTAAGTGCCTAAATCTATTCTTAGAAATGGAACTGCTCTAAAGGTATAGTCACCTAGGGTGAAACACGTCTATGCATTTGAGTGGCACACACATATCTGCATTCTTCTGTAATGTCTGTTATCAGCTTAGACAAAATCATTGCATAAATCACATTAATGTTGTCCCCTATCATTACCTAGTTTAGGTGTTATGACTACACATCACCACTGAGAGGACAGAAAAAATTGAAGATTTGGCAGGCTGGGATGGTAGGCAGGCTTTCTTGAATTTAGATGCTAGTCACTGTGACTGAGTAACCTGAATAATATCTAGCTTAATTCATCATTTACAAAATAGGGAATTGATACAAAGCTCTGCAAAGAGGGGCAAAGAGATGTATGATGAAGCAGACAAAAAGAGCTAAATTTGTGTCAAATGCTATTACAATTTCATTAATGACAGCTAGGTACTGACCATACCCACCTGCTTCTTGTAGTCTTTTCTTCACCGGTCCAGAGGACCGTAGTTTCCAATGAATTTCATCTAGCTTTTAATCCTGTTTTGAGTCAAATTTCAGGCTCTGAATCAGAGACCTAAAAATTATACCAGGACAAGTACCTTTCTAAGATGCCATATGAGACACTTTCCTCATCAGTGAAAAATTAAATTTATGCTATAGGAAAGTGCTGTCCATCTTAGCAGTGTTTATTGAGTTCAATCATGAGGGTCAGTTGTGTCAGTGCTAAACAAAGACATGGGAAATAGTGCGTCATCTTTGTGTACACATGTAAGCTGAGCTCTAGAACTCAGATTTCTAATTAATTCCTAAAAGTTTGTTACCATTTTTACTTTGATGTCCTGTCTAAATGCACTATCACACAAGCAAAGAAATAAATACTGAAGATGTTCAAATGACTGCAAAACAGTAAAAGGGAAAAAACCCACATGAAACCATGAAAGTCAAAACTTTATCTCTTTCTTGGAATGGATCTGAATAAGTATAATGTTAAAAACAGTATCACCAACAGTGCATGTGAAGATTGCTTGTATTGCAGTAAGATATGGCCACAGTTGTGGTAAAAATGGTGTTCTAACCATCCCTGAATTTAACGTACAGAGTATTACGATATTCTTGGTAAATTCCTTCATAAGGTTAGGACTTGAGTAGGACTTCATAAGGTTAGGAGGTGAGTACGTACGTTAATGCTCACCAGATCCTTCATACAGATAATCTGTACTGGTACTTCCTTTAATATGACCTTATTACTGATTTTGTGACCTTCTGAGTAATGAAAGTGTGCTATGCAAAGATATAGTACAGCCTTAAAACATATTTGTATTTTTTTTTTCTTAAGTATTTTTATTTTGTTCAGCATAAAGCAATATCTTAAATCCTGAAAAGGGCTTGTTAAATGATTCTGCATTGTACCACAGAATCGTACCACTTGTGGAATGGGATAATTTTATTTTGCCCTCCTGGTAAATGGCTTTGGGGTTTGCAGAAGAAACAGGCACATTTATTTTAACTGTTGGATGTTAGTTTCTGCATGAAGTCATAGTAATTATATCTTTTACTATGCCTCTATTTAAGCACACAATATATATGTATATAAATAAAATGGAATGTAAATTTGGCTTTTAAGTCTTGGCTCTGGCATGTTGTATTACCTACTTTATGTCAGTCCTGTGTAATATGATACAGATCTGCATTCTGGTATCACTAGTTAGGTCAGAACCAGTGTTTGTTTTACCATCTTACAAAAGCAATAACTCTTACAGCTGTCCAGACAGATACAAATCTCACCTGAAATGTTCAGAATGTATCCTAAGATGGTTTGCTGGCAGCCAGAGGGGAAACTGTAGTGCTGTTCCTCCTTTCTTCTACCGTGGCCTGAACACTGAGAAAAACAGTATTTACAATCGAGTGAGTTTCCAAACTGCCAAACTTTTCAGATGTGTGTTTTTTATATGTTAAATATGGTTCAGAAGATTAAAGTCTTCATTTTAGGCAAAGAAAGGAAATAATGTTTCCTGTCCCATTTGCCAAGCTAAGTGAACAACTGTTCCAGCACAATTAGAATTGTTAATTGATTTGAAAACATAGGGCTTTGAAGGTGGAAAACTGCTGACATTATTTCAATGGGGAAATGCACTCCTGAGAGAGAGCACTGCAGTACAATTTCTCTCCTTGTTTTGTTGAATATACATCTATAAAAACACTGTGAATCATGCAGTAAAAACTGCTGTGCTGATATCATAAATCTCTGATAATAAAAATTTCATTGTTGAAACAATAAAATAGACTTTTATTATAACACAGAGTATCCACCTAAACATTGTCCTTTTAGCTTCTTTGAGTTAAATGTATGCACAGTTTTACAGTCTATAAACAGATCTGGAATAAAAGTTAATAAATGTCAAAATTTGCATTTCAAAAAATTCTTGCTGCATTTTAGGGAAGATCAATCTATGAACCTTTCAACATTATGTCAAATGAAATGCTAATTGTACCTTTAGGAATTTCAGAGACAGTGACAAGAAACTAAATGCTCTGTTCCTTTGCATCAGCAAGTCGAGGATAATTGTATATCTACTCTTGTGAACTTCTAAGAAAAAAAGAGAAATGCTAAGGAAAAAGGATTTTCTATTCTTTAACTCAGGAGGGTAAACTCCTTCAGCCATCCTTCATCAATCTACCTTCAAATAAATTGTGTTAACATGTTGACAATGGACAAATCACACAGAGCTACATTTATTCATTTTATAATAGGTTTGTCAAATGAACTTCAACTAGAGATTTAAGAGTGAGAAACATTTCCATCCAGGAACAACTGACTTTTCCTATCCAAGTTTCTAGAACAGTTTTCAGCATAAATTTCTTTTTTTGGGAACAACTGCTTTTCTTATCCCTCCTCAAATATTAGTAAAGCACTACTTCTTCTAAGGGTAAAAACAGTAAATACATAAAGGAGACACGTAAGAGGTTTTTTATATCCTCTCTAGACAAATGCGTAATGCATCTCTCGTTTTGTTTAGGAATCAATCTTAGCAGTTTATTTCTAAGCAGGACAAATTGTATGCCATAGTGGTAAGTGCAAGAACACACTCATGCAATGAGGAAAACTAGCTGCAAAGCAGCACCTTATTCAGGTTTGCAGTGTTTTCCCTGGTATTATCCTACCCTTGCTATATTGAATATACTTCCTACAGCTACACTGAGACTGTTGAAACTTTCACTTACTGTGTGAAAATTACGAGACAGAATAAACCCAGGGAAATGTTTATGCTCGTGTTAACCTATTCAGTCAGGTTTAGCCTGCTCAGTCCTGGGCTCGGCATCTTCTAACTCTTTAAATCCTGTTAGAGCAAAGAGTCTGTGGTTTTCAAAACAGAGACCAGTCTCATCCTGCCTTTCTGGCTTATGATCTATAGGCCCACATTTGTGCATTTGAGGTTGTTCACCATAAAAACATTCCAAACTATATTTCAGTTAGGAGTTATATAACTCAGACATAGTTCAGAACTAGAAGTCATACTGGAGAATATACTTCTATTTGTGTTGCTACTATATATCTGAAAAGATAGCTTCAGATCCTACAGTCTGATTGAGCCAAATCCTGTTTTCACTTAAGTCAAAGACAATTTTGTCTTTGGTGTGAATAGGAATTAGGTGGAGTTCCTTTTATTTATAGGTCCAAAATAATATGTAATGACTGACATATTTTAAATTTACACTAAATAAATATGAAATTATGTGTTCAGAGGGGACATATGAAAGTAATTTTAGCCCTGTGTATCTCTCACTTCTACCACACAAGCTACTCACTGGTCACTCAATTTTCTTTCGAGAAGGCTAGACTCTATGCCATCTCTATGCTATATAATAGCTAGATAATCAGGAAATGTGGTAGACCTGGACCTTTCCTACCTAGTAGTTCGGGCTTTTTATGGCAACTATTTCAGAACATATGATTCCACTGTTTTTCAGTAGAACTAATTCCTGACCCTGTGTTCTAATAACGTGGTATTCAGCTTCATAGTCACCATAGTTATATTGTAACAAGAAGCAGTATATATTAGAAATAAAAGAATATAAGAAAAATATTTTTAAAAAGTGGCATCATCTGAATAATTTATTACATACTCCAGGCAATCAATAACTATCCCATGTAGCAAACAGCATTACATTACAACTTTTTGGGATAAGCGTATTTCAACAAGCCAGTCAAACTTTTAACCATAATTTCAAAACAAATTGAAGACAATTCACCGGGGCCCTGTCTTCACTAGTGTATCTTTCACAACTATAAAGTTTGCAATAGGGTGGATACTTATACTTTTATTTTCATTTCACTCCATACCTTCATGTCCAAAAAAGGACAGATAAGAAAAAGACAGAACTTTTTAACCACAATGTTCATCTCTATCTCTCTCTTTTTTTTTTTTTTTTAAGAGTCAAAACTGCAGGCTAATAAAGACCATTTAAAATAAAAGGGACCATTACTCCTCAGTTTTATATGAGCTTACATGCTTTCATTGTGCAAAGTGTGTTATTAATTTAACATGCCAGATTCATAGGTTTCTGCAATATCAGGTTTGATGTATTCATTATCGGCACTCAGTACATTAATTCACGCTGAAGTCCGGTAAATCAAAATTATACCATCTGGCTTCCTGTTCTTAATGATGAATTTGATGTAGGGGTGATTAAGATTGTTAGGCTTTTGAATTTTAATGTAAAAATTAAGGGATTAAAAAGGCATTTAGAAATGACCAATAGTTAGAATAAACTTACTGACAGGATCTAATTTGTGTACTTGCTAGTAAAGCTCCATTTTAATTAGCAGCCACAGTCTTTCAGCACAAGCTCAAAGAGACAGAAGTTTAGTGATTAAGAAGATGAAGCTGTTAAATTGATAAATTGACCTTGAAATACTTGTAACTGTGGGGGATGGCCTAGTAGTTGTATGGTTGGTATGTTGTGCTACCACATGGGGGAAAGAGTTCTGCGATTGACCCTGTAATTCTGCCTTTTTAGATGATTGACCATCTGGGGATGGGACAAATCACAGAGGTGACCCCCTCAATGTCTAAATTCAATTGCTCAATTTGTAAGCAAACAGATTCCATTATTATTCAGCACTTGTTGGCAGATAGCCTGAAATACCACCTCAGTTCTTCAACATCTTACTCACTACCTTTGCCAGAGAGAGGTGCTAAAACAAGGTAGAAAAGATAATGGGGTTGAAACGACATCATAAGGTGAATGATGACCTGTCAGCTTCCATTGAGAGCAGAACAGTCAGGGACAAATTTGGCTCTCACTTGTCAAATGTTCTTGACAGTGTCCAAGCAGTCAAATCTTTGACAAGACAATTCCATCGTATCTATGATATTTTATTAATCTAAAACAAAGACGTTGCATACTGTTGCAGCGAAATTGCTAGAAATCTTTAACAGGGCAGATAAAATATGTAAGAGCTATAGCATGCAAGGGGAAGATAGCTCTGCTTAGGGTGTTTGAGCTTGTTAGAGCTGCATGACATCACGTGGAATCATATTAGGGCCAACAAGCTAAGGCAACTCAAATTCACACACAGTATAATTGAAATAATAATAATAAAAGCTATTGCTCCCATGCTTTGGCAAAGTTCCAGTTATTTGCACCATCTCAGAGAAATGTGATAATATGTTAGATCTCACCTTCCCATTAAAATTCCTAAAGGTAGTCACTAATATTGGTACACTGTGGCAGGTATAACTTACAACAGAAAACGAGTACATTTGTACATATCAACAGTTTGAAGGATTCTTATTCCTTGGCAAGTCAGGGAATATTTTAAGTCTTATATTTTAGAGGAAATCGAATCTTGACTAACCACTGCAATTTATGTCATTTTAAATAAGATATATTTGAATAAGTATATTTTTCATGCCCTAAAAAGACTGATGTCTTCTTTTATAAGCTCATCCTGTGACACACTTGAGTAGGTAGGTATATTGATTTTTTTCTTTTTCTGATGGCAATGAAGTGTAAATGGAAAATATCAGACTTGGCAATCACTTAAACCATGTGAAAATTTCAGAGTGAAGGCTATTAGAGTCACTTTGTGATCTCCCTAGATGACCAAGGAAAAAAACATTTCTACATTTCTTCAGATCCTTTGTGTGACAGCTAAGGAGAATAACATTTTTTCTAATATGCCAGTTTTAGTCTCTAGTTGAGAATAACCTCAGTGCTTTCTTATGTCACTAGCTGAGAGAAGATGAAAGACCCAGCCTTGTGTAAATGGCTTTGTCTAACCATCAGTCTTTAGCTCTGCATGGCAGCTGTACTATTGACATTAGCTTGTGCACTGGGTGAAATTGAAGTGAGTTAAATGTGACCTTGGCTTAGTTGTTGAAGTAGAAATGAACTCTACTGGGAGTGAAAAAAAATAAGACCAGTTTCTCTAACTTCATTTTTTCTTTAATGAGTTTAACAGCACTCTTAGGATTTGATACATTTTATAAAAAAGCTTTTATTTCCTTTTCTATTATACAGTGAGTAATCACCATTAGTAAGGTTAGCTTGCCCTTTCAGTATAAAATCCTGATTTTAGGTGTTTATATCCCAATTACTATAAAAAGCAGATCTCTCTCAGAAAAAAATCCAGTCTTTTCTCTATGCTGTCTGCTGTACCCTTTCACAAAAACCTGTTACCACACTTATTAATTATAGTTGAACACTAAAAAAAATGCCAAATGTTCAATGTTTCTAGTGACTTTGCATTGTCTTTAGGTTAAATTGAAATTCTCTGAAGCACTTGCTGGTAAATCATGTGCTAAATATGAGAAACATGCAGATAAGTGATGATGGTTTGGAGTCAACCCAGGATTTTCCTCTTGTTTATATTCTGCATTTCTTTCATGTGTACAAGATGCATGAGATACATGAGGATGGGCACAAGAGCCAGGAACAACTAGTTACATTCTCTACATCCAGATCTTCAGTGTATTGTGTGTAGAATTTCAACTCGGGACAATAGAACCATAGAATATTTTGGGTTGGAAGACATCTTAAAGATCATCATGTTCCAGTCTCCCTGCCATGGGGCCAGATGCCAGCCACTAGATCACTTTGCTTTGGGCCCCATTTAATCAGGCCTTGAACTCTTCCAGAGATAAGGCACCTGAAAATTCCCTGGGCAACCTGTTCCTGTGCCTCATCAACTTTACCTGAATTTTCTCCTAATATCTAAATGAAATCCTTCAGCTGAAAACTATTCCACCTTGTCTGATCACTATCTACCCACGTAAAAGGCCAACCTCCTTTTTTGTAAGCCCCCTTTAGGTGCTGGAACACCACAATGAGATCTTTCCAGAATCCTCTCTTCTCCATGCTGAACAACCAGAATTCTCTGAGTCTGTCTTTGTGGAAGAGATGGTCTGGTACTCTATGTGACCATCCTCTGTATCCACACTAACAGATCCGTGTCTTTCCTATGCTGAGGACCTCAGGGCTAGAAGCATTATTCCTGGTGGAGTCTCAAGAAGGCAGAGTAGAGGGGGAGAATCACTGCTGAAGATTGCAAGCACACATTGTCATCTTTTCATCCAGCATCTCCGCAGGGCTCTTGTCTGGGATTGCCCCAGCCCTGGTGCAGCACCTTGCACTTGAACTTTTTGAACCTTGATAGGTTGTTCTTTTGGACCCATTTTTCAAGTTTGTCCAGGTTCCTTTGGATGGTATCCCTTTCTTCTATTGTGTCAACTGCACCACTCAGCTTCATGCTATATACAAACTTGCTGAGGGTGCACTTGATGTTCTTGTCTCAGTCATTGATAAAGACTTTAAATAGCAACGATCCCAAGACAGAGTCCTGAGGTACACCATTTATCATTGACCTCCTCCTAGACATAGAGCCATTAACCAGATCTCTCTGGGTGTGTCCATCTACCCATCATCTTACCCATCCTTCAAACCCATGTCTCTCCAATTGAGAGCTAAGGATGTTGTGTGGGAGTGTATAAAAGTTCTTACAGAAACCTGTGTAGATGACAACACTCAGTCTTCCCTTGTTGACGACCACTGCAGTCACTCTGTCATAGAGGGCTACCAGGCTGACCAGGCACAATCTGCCCTTTGTGAAGCCCTGTTGATTGTCTTGGGTCATATCCTTTCCTTGCATGTGCCCTAACACAGCTTCCATTAGAATATATTCCATGGTTTTCCCAGGAACAGAGGTCTATAGTTCCCTGTTTTTCCTTTATCCCCTTTTTTAAAATAGGTGTGATGTTTCTCTTTTTCAAGTCACTGAGGTTTTCACCTGACCACCATGACTTTTCAAATAAGATGGAGAGTGACTTTCAATCACATGAGTCAGTTCTCTCAGGACCACAGGATCATCAGGGGCCAGAGCCTCGTGTCTATTGGGTTTCATCAGGTGGCCTTGAACCTGCTCTTTTACAGTGGGAGGGACTTGGCTCTCTGACTCCCAACCTGGAGGTTCAGGGACTTGAGACTTGGGAAGCCTGAGTACCTTTGAAGGCTGAGATTAACCAGTACCTTGGTTTTCTCCACATCGGTTGTCACTAGGGATGTACTGGGATAGATGCATCAGATACTCTCACCAGTCTGCAAGACAATCTCAGTGAAATCAAACAGAAATGTAAACCTTGCATTCACTGTTGGGGTGATAAACTAGACATATTTCATAGAAAAGGATTTCAGAGGAAGATGCATAGCTTACCAGTGAACTGGAAGAGGAGCCATTCTGAGGCTCTGTGACCCCAGGACCATTACAGGAGAAAGGAGACGAGAAATTTTGAAAGAAAAGAAACCGGATCTTTCCCTGCCTTCAGGGAGATATATTTCCTGCCTGCTGTTGAGACATCTTAGCTCTGCTGCTCAGACTGAAGGCAGAGTGCTCAGATCCGGGATAACCTAGTTCTGGGTACAGTAGTCTCAAAACTGAACATATCTCTGGAGGACGAACAACTTGTTCTTGGTGGGAGACCTCCACCAAAAATACAATGATAAGATTTTGGGAAGATTAGATTTTGGGTTGGATGCAGCCATTTATCAAAAGGCTATCCATTTCTTCTGAGCATTGGGGCATACATTTTTTTCTTGGAAGGTGAACTTCAGTGAAGTTACATTCACAGAATTGAACAGTATAGTATAATAAACTGTGTGAGGTGTTTGTTAAAGGAATCAGAATGTTAACTAAAACCAAGTGAAAGCTGTTTGGTTTATGTCAGATATTTCTCCTTTTTTTTTTTTTTTTTGTATATATATTCAGAAGCCTGTTAATTTAAATAAAATCTCACCCAGGAATTTAGTCATTATCAAAATTTCCTTATTCAATATTTGTAACCCTTTACTTGTGGGTGTTATGCACAATAAAACATTATTTTCCTGGTCCCATTTCTACACCAGTCAAATAATTCCCACTTGATTACATTTCCAAAGTCCTCTTATGTGGCCCTAGTTTCAGTTTCTTACAATTTACTGCTTATAAGCAATGGGTCAAAGGTTTACGTGATATATTCCACTACACCTAGATTTTCTGTATTGCTGTTTGAAAATTGAAAATCTTTCCTTTCATCTTCAGTGTCTTTCTCTTATATTTTTCTGAATTATGTTATAACCATATATCTGTCCTTGGTCTTAGCCTTTCCAACTGCTCTTTATTTTAGTGTCCACCTCATTCATTTTGACTTATTTTCCAGTTTTGTGCAGTCATCAAATTTCAGCCTGTTACTGCACATTCTGTGTTTCAGGTTACTTTTATATAAGGTGAATAAAATCTGTCTTAATAGTGATATTTTGGCCTTATACTTGTCTGATACTTTCCTCATTCACAACTGTTAGAACTTATATCTACCCTCTATAATACATATGTCAATCCTTAGGACATTAATGTAACATACTGCCAGTATCATAGATCAACAGGCCCACAGCAAACTTCTCCTGAGTTCTCTGAAAAAACTTTGCCATGAACTCTAGAGATAATTTTTCCATAGCCTTTGTCAGTGTTAATCCATTTGAATTTCTATAAAACCTTTTTTGCAAACTAAGCAAAGTATCTCGATTCCTTAGTTGTTATAGTTTCTTTTTGTTGAATTTAATTAAGTTCATAAAACTTCTGGATTAGAGGATTATATCACAGGAAAATCCTTTGATAAAATCAGGAATGAGTTCAAACTTCAATGAGTTGGTTTTTTCAGAGGGTTAAAAATCATTTGCAGGGCCAGATTTATGTTGTCAAAAAAAAAAAAAAAAAAAAAAAAAAAAAAAAAAAAAAAAAAAAAAAGCAAGCTGTTAAGCAACAGAAGTTGTGGGCTGGAAATTGCAGCCATTTCTAGCATCCTGTAGGTGTGCAGTGAAGGGCTAAGATATTCTGGACTGCAGAGAAAATGCCTGGCAATGTCCAATTCAGCCTTGAAAAAGCACATGGCCAGAAGCAGAGGCACAGATAACTGCCTGGAATATCAAAAGCATCTCCAGCATATAGAACAGAAAATATATGGTTGTGTGTATTAGTGGGCATTTTCTCAATATCTCCTTGTCAAGGTCTCTCTGCAGGGTCTCTCTGCCTTCAAAGGAGCCAACAGCTCCTACCAGTCTTGTAAATGAACCAGTTCATGATAGTATAGAATTATAGAACAGACCAAGTTTGAAAAAAACCTTGAAACATCATCTAGTTCAACATTTCATGGGAAAGGGAGCCTAGATGAGATTACTTTTTATCCTGTCTAATTGTACATAAAAGATTTGTTTCTTACATCAAGATCAAACCTCTCCTAATGAAACCTGAACCTGTTGCCTCTCATCTTCTCTATGTGGTTCTTTGTGAAGGGAGAGTCTCCGCCTTCTTTGCACCTGCCCTTTAAGTGTTTGAATACTGTGAAAAGGTCACCCTGAGTCTTCTCTTCATCAAGGAGAAAAGACCAAACACCTTCAGTCTTTCCTCACAGGAAAGATTTTTCTGCCCTTTGATCATCTTCATGGCCTTTCTCTAGGTCAACTTCTTTCTGGAATTGTGGGGACCCAGTCCTGCCAGAGCCATAAACCGCATACAAATGGTGGTACATCTTCAGAATGGAAAGTGTAAGGCTTAAAATTTAGTCTTGTTCCTTTTCTCCTTTTCCCTTTTTCTCTCAGAGTGCATGATCCAATGCTTTCAATGTCTTATAGCTAGAACTGTAAGGCAGAATCTCCAGTGTTCACATACATTACTAGTGATCACCCGCCATTTTATAGAGCTCATTAACACAGGGGTACCAAAAGAAGAAACACAGCACTTAAAAATATTAGTAGATAAACAACGATTCATATGGTTTTAAGTTAGAAGTGCACTTCTGAGTGATTCTGAAATTCATACGTGTGGCCTTGTACAGCTTTTGAAAATCCATGTAATTAATTGATGTCTTTACCTGTTAAAGTATTTGGTTCACCTTTTATCTTAGAAGTCAAGCTTTCTAGATTTTAGCTAGATCACTTCTTAAATATGTGCTACTTTGCCCTTTTCAATTCCAAAGGGATTATAAATAAACTTGCTAAAGGTTTGCCTATCTCTTTTGGGACGCTTCATCAAATGTGTACCTTCTGGTCTTTTAGTTTTGTCAGTCTTTAAATGTTCTAATTTCTAGGTCACCTCTTCTGGCACGATCTTGAGTTTCTTCAGTATGCTTTCCACCTCTGCTGTTAAATTTATGTCTGTTTCTGGCATCTGTTCCCAATCCTCCTTTGTGAACACTGAGGCTCAGAATTCATTAAAATTTTTAGCAATGCTTACCTAGGCTGTCAATAAATTACTTTCACTGTCTTTTTGAGGCCTTATTGTGTCTTTCAGTGATGTCTTGCTCTTATTAGTCAATTTATCCTAACTTTTTCCTGATTTCTTCTTTCTTTTACAACAATGTAACTCAGAAGTCACTGTGTTGAAAATTATTATAGGAAACTTTTAATATTTGTTTAGTCTTACTCCTCCTTTTTCCTCCATATTGTTGTCTTTTTTGTGTTCATTTTGACATTTTCCATGTCTCCCAACCTGCTGTAAACAAGTGAATTGCCTTTAGGCAGATGACTTTTCTAATACTACCCAAATATGTTATGGCTTCCAAAGATATAGTAGATTGGATTCTAATATACTCTGTACTTAGTCAATTATTTTAATTAATGTAAATGAAATGCAAAGAACCATAGAAAAAGCTATTGAAGCACTCACTTTGCCTGAGTATCAACATTTATCAGACAGAGATCAAATCCATTGTATCAATAAAACTGTTCTAGGCTGGTCCATTTTATTCTCCTCAGTGCTGAGATTTTTGAGGGAAAATACCCACATTAAAAATCAATTCAAAAGTTTGGTGTTTGAAGAAGAAACTAGGAGTCCACTGAAAACTGAATGCAGATATTGCCAACTAGCAACAGCTGCAAATCAACTTAACGATGGTTATCTACACAAGGGTTTTGCATAATGTGAGCTAAATGTTAAAGATACCATTAATGTTTGTATAATATCAATAAAATCAGTACAGCTTTGTGCATGGATGCCTTTATGCCTGTTTAAAAATGCTGTAGATCAGTTAAGATTGTACCAGTGTATTTGCATAACTATTTAAAAAATATCTAAGGAGCACCTAAAATGATCTGAGTATTTGTTCCTTTCATTTTGAGGCTATCTATAATTTTAATCACAGTTGTACACCACAGTTACTAACCTGTTTGAGACCCTGAGAAATTCAGATAATATAATAATTTTTACTACTGATGCTATCTTTGCTATGCATCTTTGCATACACACATCTTAGAAGAACACTTGAATCCTCATTTTATTTTCAAAAGTTTTCATGTTTACCTGTTTTTCTCTCCAAGTATAGGAGAATTTTTTCTTTCTTTCCCCCCCTGCCCGGCATTTTATTGTCTGTTTTGTTGTTTGATATTATTGTCACTGTGTCCACCCATCTGCTTCTTCAGGCTATTTCTTTCCTCATTTTTGACAGTGCCGGTATAATGTTTCTCACACATCTGGTTTCTCTCCTATATGCTGGCTTAAGCCCTCCCTCAAGTTTCTTTGTATCCTCTCAGCATCTGGTAGATCACGGCCTGTTTGAGGAGCTGCCTATTCAGAAAGCAGCTTTCTGCTGCGATGTTGTGAAACTCCAGGTAGGCTGGGATGAAGCTACAGTAGAAAATAATTATTATTCAGTGACTGATGCAAAAGTTCTGTACATAATGAAAGAGCCTATTGTTATGCATATCCTCATGAGGATAGTTTTAGGATTTCTGAAGAAACCTTTGGTTTAAATATTTCAGTTAAAGTCTCATTCTTAATGTTACATCAGTACAACTTTTTATTTAATAAAAAATGGAGTAAGCTTTGAGAGTATAATTTTTAATAATAATTATCCTCTTAATTTTTTCACAGTACTCCAAGAATGCTTTTATTTACGTACTTTCAGAACCCCAACCATTTGGGGCTAGCTTACAAGGACATAAGATCATGAAGCCTTATCCAGACTAACATATCTGCCCTCTGCTCTTTTCCTCTCAGTATTTTTCCCTCTAGTCCTTTCTATTTCTTGAACTCATAGATGCTCCTTGCTCTTCCCCCATCACTGGGCCTATGCAACCACTCAGTTACTCTGTGCTGCCAGATTTGTGCAATTTTTCTTATCGGTGAAGTGCTGGTGTAATACCACACTGTTCACATTTACTCCTAATACACATCGTATTTTTGTATTTTGGCATGGCTTCAAGAGTTTTCTTATAGGAAAATACTTGCCACACATAGTACACTAGTGAACCCTGCACAAAATCAAGTGGAAGAGCTTTGCAGAGCCCCATTTGGAGGAAGGGAATCAGACAATCTTTCAGCCATGCTATAGACACTGTCTCCCCCTGCTCCATGCACTAATAACCATGCAGGGTTTGCATTTCTATTTGCCTGCAGACACATTGCTTGACTCATGGCTTTGGTGCCTCAGCTTTCCTTTGGCACAGATCCATTTCTTCTTCCTCATTCCTTGCTCCTGGGAAGAACACTGCTGCCTATCGTTGCTCTGCGGTACACAAGGGAAGCCGGAGGAAGCACCCTCTGTTAGTCACTGTTTGTGTGACATTAAAATCACTGACAGCTTAGAAGACTTGTTTGTCTTTGTTAAAATAACTGTTTATCTCTCATAAGTACTATCTTGGTCCAATAGTGCAGGCACAACAGCTCTAAATTCCATCTGTGTGACCATCCTTGACAGGTCTGTACTTCCTGCCCTATGCGGAGCAAGCACAAAAATGGATTCATTCAGTGTTTGGTTTCCCTTTTGTACCATGCATCCCATCCAGTCTGGGAGATATGGAGGAGTAGTCTTCAAATTTGTTTCTAATTTGTATGTTTAATCCACTTTTTTCTTCTTTAATAGGATGAAACATCTCTGTTCAGGTATCTTTTTGTGTTCTGCTATTATACCAGTGTTTTGTCCATTACTGTATAGTTCTTTTCATTCCATGGTGGTACCAAAGTAATTTACCTCTGGTACAGAAGCTTGTCAGTTGTTTGTTTTTTGGTGGTTTTTTTTTTTTTTTTTTTTTTTTTTTTTTAAATTCTAAGTATAGTTCATGCATTGAATTTCTCTTATCTGTCATGGCAGTAATGTCTTAAAAAAATTCCATAAGGTACGTAAGTGTGACCTCTCTAGCCCAAGTCCATATTGATTATCACTGTTCCAAGGAGAAGTCTTTCATTATAAAAAAAAAGAAGGTGGCTTTGAATATTTCAATTAAAGAAATTAGTTAAATTCTAATTTCTTAGGTTGCCTCTCTTTCCTTTTTAATAATTAATTGTTTTAGAACTCTTTACTTCTATCCCTAAGAATCAGAAAACCTTTTTTAGGAAATTTTAGGAAATTTCTTTGGAAAGAAAGAATGAAAAAGTGATTTTCCTGAGATAACTGTGACAAATTCAGTTGGACAGAGTATCTAAAAATATTTCACTAGTGTTATGTAAATAGCAAATGCTGTTGGAAATAATTTGATGCAAACCTACCAAGAATCCTCTTATCTGGCTCACTATTCCTGCTTGAGTTAAAGCCTCTATACCAGGAAAAATATGAAGTAACACCAGGATTTTTCTTGCTCCTCCATGCTTTTAAGCTATTCCCCATGGAAAGAAGTTACAGGAAATACATTGTATTAGCAGCACCTACATTTGTAAAAATGGAAATACTTTGCCCATAGGTAGGGTCTTATAGTATGCCCTGAAACTTGGCAAATTCTCTTTGCCCAATTTTGATAAATTAATACCTTCACTGTATCTTGACTGCTTATGTGCTTTATCTAGACTTTTTTGGCTGGTAATGTCAAAAATGTGCAGTCCACTCATGTGGCACACACTTGATCTACTATGGATGCATAAAACATCTCAGCTATATTTATTCTGTAACTACTCACTTAGAACCAGCTGAATGCTGTTGGAGGCAATGGGATTAAGTCTGACACATGGGAAAGGAATCGGACCCATCATCAGCTATGCTGGTGAATATTCTATTGAACTGTTGCAAATGACATCCAGAACTGAACTAGAAGACAACCACATTTTATAGTGAAATAATAATGTGTTTCTGAGTGGGGCATGCTCCTTATGCCCAAATGCCAGAACTGTTACTGAGAAAGTTTCTTGATGTGGAAGGAAAGATGTGGTGATTGGAGGGGACAAGGAGAACAATATAACACAATTTTAAGGAGAGACAGAAGAGCATATTGGGGTAAAATTGGAGCCAAAAGGTGTCATGATGAAGAGTAGAGAAACAAAAATATTTTGGATTTTGCATAGCACCTTTTAGTCAAGAATATCAACATACTTTGCAGCTTAGCTTAATTCTGTCTGTTGCTATAAATAAGTACTAGTAACCCATCCAATGAGTGGCATGTGGAAAACAATAAGTGGCTTCCCAAAAGAGACAGTCCACAAGAAAGTTGAACATCCTGTTCTGACTTCTTCTGATTTAGCCAATAAAATATGCTCCTCTGAAGGACATGAAAACATAAAGTAATAAAAAATGGAAGAAACAAAATGATGCAATGAGTCTGGAATACAGCCTTCACCCCTGACTTTCATAAAAGCTTGTGTTTGTTCTGTCCCTGTTGCTTTTACAGTATAGCCATAACTCCCAGCACTACTGGGATTTGACTTCTAAGGTTTCCTTTGATATTTCACTCTGGAATACAGTGACTAGAGGAACAGACAAGGAAGACAATTACTTCTAACTTGCCTTTTTTCTTTTCTAGTGCAGTGACTATCCATGAGAAAGTAACTTAATGTTAATGGTCAGGTCCTTGAATTCCAACTCAGACTCACGGTTATCAACATGACTATGGCAGAATATGTGCATCATCTAGAAAAATATTTATGTTCACCAGGAATCTCATTTGTGTTCACTGGAAATCCAGAGACAGAACTTACTTCAGAAAAGCAGTGTCATTGTCTTTTCTTTCAGGAGTTAAGGACAATACATTTTCTTTCTGGATACAACTGGTAGCAGGTACGATTTCACTGCAGTTGAGTGGCTACAGGATTCACCAGGGAGGCAACAGTCCAAAATTACTCACTGCTTCAGTCAGAGGAGGTTCAGAATAATGATACCAGAATTGCTATTTTGCTTGTAAGCACAACTGGCAATCATTTTCAAAGAAATCAAGAAAAATACATTCTTCTCACCTTCTCCAGAAAGGATTTCTTTCTTAGTGAGGGAACTGTCACACAAACAATTTGTCTGTTGGCCTAAGTAGTAGACTGAAGCCTGACTGGATAAGGAAAAGAACAGGAAGCTGGAGGAGTGACAAAATGTCCTGAGGTGGATCTTCTACTTACGGAAACATTTATTTTATCATCAGCCAAAACACCTCAGGAGTCCTCCTCCTTCCTCTCCACCTAATTCTTTTCCCTGTCCCGTGACTCCTTCAAAAGTTTTTTGCTTCCACAGATGAATGAAATGCTGAGTCTGCTGGCTTTGTTTGAGGGGAAAGAAATTCTGATGGGGACTGGGAACAGGCATTTGTGAATGGGTGTAGGAGTATGAGCCTGTTACACAAAAACAAAAGCACAACTTGATTAACATTTAACAAGCTCAGTTCAAAGATGTATCACCCACTTTTCCCAGAAAGAGCCCTAACCAGGAGGTCTGAGACTGCTGTGGGTGGGAATGTTCTCTGCCTTCCAGTTCTCTGCTTTTCTTTGGTGTTGCAAATCGTTCAGTAACAGAAATAGAGAGATGTACATAAAAAACCCCAAACAAAACTTGTTTGTGAATGTTGTCATTAATGGCAGTGTGCCATTTATACATGAAGTAACTCATGATTATGAATGTCTGCAGTGTCAGTGTCAGAGTAATGATCTAATCAATGCACTTCCTTAAAATATGTGCATATGGAGGGAGGATTCTTTGAGTTTTTGTGAACCAACCAACCTTAGGGCTTTGCTGCTCTTGGGTTATAAGTTGTTCATAATTTTGTTCTAAGCTAACATCATTTTACATATTGCCAGGGAAGTCCTATCCCATGAATTACAGTGTATTTTGGACTTATATATGGTATCTTTTTCTGAATCTGTGCACAGAAAAGCATTTACTGAAAGGTATGAAATCTACCTTAGATACATATTTATGTCAGTAGGTAAGAGTGCTATATTTGAAGTAAGAGTGACAAATGTATTTTTTCGGTTTTGTGTTGATGGAGCACTTTGGCCCATACAGGATTCTGACTCAAAAATTGCTGGTAAAGGTACCAGGGAACAAAATTTATAAGAAGAACAAGAAAATTAGAAAATGTCAGTATCAGCATCTGGATGTTTTCACATGCAGTTCAAGGCATTTATCTATTCAATATGATACACCTCAAACTGGACATATATCTATAAGGTTTTTATAGAAATACAGTACAGTAGAATCTGTAGGAGACAGATTAAAATGATATCTTGAAAAGCATGCTGCCATAACAACAAAGAATAGAAAACAACACTTCAGCAGCGATGTACAGATAAAAGAAGGGCAATGGAGTGTCAATATGAACTGTTAAATTTTCCTTCCAAAAATAAAAGCAAATGGTAAAAATCTGAACTTATTTGCATAAAAGTAAATAAATTTACTTTAGTTGGTGGAATTGTTCTGAATGCAACAGAGATTAAAATCTAAATTAATGGTTTCTTCCTATGATCAGACCTAATTTAGCTGTAGGACACTACACAGGACTTAAACATGATAAAAAATTACACAGTGCAGTAAACTCTAGTAGTGTAAGAGTAGAGCAACCTGACTACCATTTCTCTCTCTGCTGCTCTGGCTTTGATGAGTATTATAGAAACAACAATCTCAAGCCTTAGTTCCAGTGAGGATAGTGTGTACGAAATCTGACTTGCCATATCTTACAGAAAATTTTCTGCATGGTGACCTTTTGCCAAAACAAATTGTATGAAGTTGCTAGCGTTTGCAGGTAGCTGGCAGTTTGCTGTCCAAAGCAAATATAAGAAACTCAATGTGCAGTGACAGTTATGAAAACTGTTGTGTCTAAACAAACTAATCAGAACACAGTTCCCGAGACACAGTGCTTTATAAATTATTTGTTTAAGGAGTGAGCCTATGGAAAGAAGCATTGCATAACTCAGTCATAAAAATGAAACATTCTGCTTAAATACAACTGCATACTTCTGTTAAATACAGCTTGAAAAATCATATATTCGCATAAATAAATACACATGTAAAGAGTAATGCCTTATGCAACATTGTTTTTTCTTGTGGAAATGATGCCATGGACAAAATCATGTCCCTGACTCAGAACAAGGAACATTTCACATTAACAAGGACAAGATTTTTTTGAAATTTTTGATGGGTTTTAGTGCTTTTGGGTAGAACTAGTATTTTAATTAAAAAGAATGATGTATTGTATTGGCATAAGTCCCAGTAAGACCTAAGTGACTTATAGACCATTTACTAGTATAACAAGTGAAGATCTCCCCAATATCCCATTTATTTTCAGCAAAAAGCTTACAATGGGTTCTCAATATTTTACTTTTCCCAAAAGTCCATTCTTAATTTTTCATAAAGAAGCAACAAGGTATAGCAATTGAATATAAATCAGTATTTCCCACTATATTCCCAACTTCAAATGCAGCCACTCAGTCTTCAATGTGTCATCCAGACTCCATTTACAATTTCAAACCTCTTTCAGCTTGTGGATCTCACAGATTTTCCAAAAGCAGTATAAACCCTCCTGTCAGTGTTTCTTCTGGCAGTAGTCTTGGGGTTTTTATTTGGACTTCCCAGATAAAAAGCTGAGAGCCACCTATCGCTTCACTAGTCTGTGAGGAGTTACTTTACACACTACTAGAGGATAATTCATCCAACCTCTTTTAGAACCCATCATAGGCTGAGATGAATCACTCTCCAAAGACACCTATCATTTTCACTGTAACTGTAGATGAGTTTACTAATAAATGTATGTGGAGAAAAATCCCACCAGGAGCATCAAAATCATAAAAAGAAGTCAGATGATTTTTTAAGTACCCAGTGTTTGAAGTTGCTAAATTTATACATTAAGCAGTCTTAGCTGATGTTATTCATTGTTTATTCTGGTTTACATTAGAGTAAAATGTGATCATAACCATAAGAACTGGTATAGTAAGAGACTATACCATGCAATAGCACCATGCCAACAGACCTTACCACTAGAAAAATGATACATAATCTCATTTCAAACACTTAAAAAAAAATCAGAATACTGTTGTGGAGAGCCACAACAAAGATTTAACATTATTTTGGATACTTTGAACAGAGATACACCCATATATCAGTGCTATATAGTTCAGGCACACCAGTCTGTTTGAGAAGAACCAGCAGTGGGGATGTCAGGCAATCTTAAACACTTATCAAATAACCCCTCCTGGCCTTTCTTCTTCAGAAATACAAATGCATCTCCCATTGCCCATCCCAGGGTTTGCATGTTCTGTGGTGGAGAAAGGTCAGGAGTTTTGAGGATTCCTATCCTAGTGGGAAGGCTGTCAAACTATCAGATTTTTTTTTTTCAAACAAAACTTAGGAATAGATTAACCAACTGAGAAACCAGCAAACAAATGACTGTGGTTTTAGGAATATTTCTGAAATCCCACTTGTTAGATTTCTACACAGGAAGTAACAGCATGCAGGATGAACAACCATTTTGGATTTTGAGAAAAATGAGAAAGACATTCTGCTTATAATAGGGATACTTACAGATATATATATATAGGACACTTCTTGCCAGAAAAGGGGCCTCTTGAATAGCTCCAGAATGGCCACATTCAGACACTAAGGCAACTTCTTTCTTTGAAATCAAAGCTGTTCCCTTCATTTGCCCCCACATTCTCCTACTGAACTTCTAACAGAGTGTCTTAGTAAGCAGATGATTCCTGCTACACAAAGCTCAAGGATATCCAGGGCTTATATAACGCAAGAGAAGTAATAGAGCTGAATCTAATGGAGAACTGAGGTATGCAATGCTAGATTTTATCTAACTATCTTGTAGCTGCATCAAAATGAATTCTCAAGCTTTAAATATTTAAGGAAAAAAAAAAAAAACAAAACTGTAGGGAAAAAACAGTTTGAATAGTTTTTGTTTCTGTGAAACAGAAAAGACCCCAGATATCCATGTGACTCCAAAGTGTCACTTAAAGATTGATGGGAAAAAAACCTTCACTCTGGTCCTCTAATGTCTGAAAAAAGCGGTTTCAATTGTTTTTCTGTGGAGAAAAGTGTGGCACTCAGTAAGTACCCAGTTAGGCTGATCATAGCTGATTATTTCTTATAGATATATCAGGAGTTATTTTATTGATCCATTGTCAATTTTTTCTAGTTTGAAGAAAATTATTTGACTTCAGAAGAGCACTACAAACTTCTTGAACTCCACACTTTTTTGATGTGTGTGTCTCTTATTTATTTATGTTTAGCACTAGCAGTTTCCACTAATCAGCTGCAGAATGCAAACAGAATTCCAGCTGGCCTTGGCAAGAGACTCTGCTGGGAAGTAACCCCAGACAGCTTCACTGTGGCAATTAAGCACTCATTCATTAGTAGTGTGAAAATATAAAGGCTGCTGGAGGAAAACAGACTGATATAACATCCAAACTTTAGAAGGAAGGATATTTGTGTTAACTTCACAGATTCCATTGCCCCAAATAAATTTATTTCAACCCTGCAAGAAGGTGGCTTGAACTGCAAACAGTGGTTTGTAAAATTTATTTTCTTTTTTTCTAACAAAAATTTCACCAAGTAACCCTCAAGAACAAACAAGGCCCTCACTTCTGATCTATACACAGTCTTCAGAATTTCCATGAACATTCTATGATGGGAATTAATCCAATATCGTAGGCACACTGGACCAGCTACTGCTGCAAATTGCTCATGCTGTGATTCAGAATTAAGCTACAACTTAGAGAAATTTGCAATTTTTGGTGGCATTTGTGTGTAGAGCTCTAAGATTAACCCTCTAAGCCAATGTAGGAAAAAATCACTTACAGAGGACTGAGGGAGAAGGTATAACCGAGGTGCTGGAGTGAATCAGGGTCACTGAGTGCAATTTTGCTGTCAGCCATCGTTCAATAGAGCGTCTGACAGTATTCTTAAGAAGAGCGTGATGGTAACCAAATGGGTTGCATTTGTAATCACTTTTATGCTTTGACTTAGGAGATGATTAATCTTGTAGACTTTAAAGAGAAGTTAAATGCAACTACTGCCAAATGTTCAACCACTGAAGACATTCATGGATTCAGATGTTTTCGGGCAGGGAACTTATCTATTCTAAGGGAAGGCAGTGAAGGGTAATCCTACGAAGGTTGAACTATTTTCCATTGCATCCATTACTGATAGAAAATAGTAGAAGGGCAACAACTAAGACCTGGTTAAGACCTTTTTTTTTTTCTGAAAACCATCTTGCAGTGGTCTGAAATACCTCAAAGTAAGTTGTGGTTACATTAGCTGGCATACAGAGCCAACAACCCATTAGCCAGATGAAAATTGCTGCAATGTGACAGATGTTTGACTCCATTTCTGCCTGGAGGCTGGTGTAAACCAGTAACATTAGTTCTTTGCCAGCTGGATAATATTCCTACACTAGATATTATTTCTTGCTCAGGTAATTCAGTGACTGTCCATTCTTTGCTAGAAATGAAGGAAAAGTATCAGCCCAGGCAAAAGGTAATTAATCTTATTAAAACATACCAAAACACAACAACTGGAACTCATTACACTAAAACAAGATTGAGCTTCTGGTCTCAGTTTAATTCCTTGAAGATAAATGTCCAGAAGTAACCACTTTTATCCCTGTGGCACATTTTTTAAAACTCTTAAAAGAGAATCAACAATTGAGAATCAGCAAAAAGTCCAGATAACTAATTTGAACCATGCAGAACTATTCTAGGTCACAACTAATGAATCTGACAAGGTAGGGTAAAAAATTGTGATAAAGTGTATTCATTCTATAGTAAACAAACAGTCCATTCAGTAACAATTATTTGGGAATATTTCTTAAGTCTTAACACTTGAAATAGCAAAATAAAGCTAATAACTAATAACATACAAGTGTTTTTATGTATACATATCAATTTTCTGAGCAAATTCCTATATTAGTATCTTGCACCTCAGTCTTTTGGTGGTCAATTACCTTTGGTAGTTACATTAAAAAGTGAAAGTCTTATTTTTCACTATAGCCACTCACTTCTCTCTATAAAATCAGTAACTATTGTTTACATTAGTTGTCAAACTCTGCCTTTAGTATCTGGCCAGTATACACTCCAGCAACTCAGTTAAAATAAAATGTCAGAAACTTTTTTTTTTTACTCAATTCTGCTGTAACAAACCAACAGAAAAAAACCTCCTCTCCTTTTCCCCAGAAACCATCTTAAATGCTTTGTCAGCCTAGGGGATATGGCTCTCAAGTTAACAAAAAAAAATTAACCAGCATATGCACTCAAAAGTAGTTTTTGTTCACTGGTACAGAACCAAAGTCATTTTCAGACTACCAGGAACATGTGCAACTACATAAGCTGTACAATTATAAAGATGTTCTTAGGAAAGTAATATTTGAAGAGTAACAAAACTCATAGTTTATTCGACCTGCATATAAAACCATTGAAGTATAATACATTTATCACATTAAAAATGCATCATTAAAATTTAAAAGCAGGTGCAGTTACTCAATAAGCTAATGGTATAGTCTGAAGACTCCACTCAAGATTGTATTGTTGAATTCCCATTGGAATAAAACAGAGAGAGAAAAACAGAGGGAAGGAATTGGAGTGACCTTGCACCAAGGTGTTAGTGCCTGATCCTATGTTTCTGGTAGACTGTGGTTGAGCTCCACTCTGAGGATCTTTAAAGCACTGCATTTTCTCTGCTGTGAGTGGATGCATGCTACAAGTGAGCATGAAAAAAGAGCAACAGCCAAGCTCTACAGAGAAGTACCTGTGGATCACGCTGCATGACAATAAGCCAAAGACAGTCTGATTAAGAAAATGAATTAATACATATAAACAGGAAAATAATAAAAATTGAAGCAAGTGACAATTTCCTCCAACATTTTGAAGAACACATATATTCATAAAATGGACCTGCATAATTCCCAGAGAAGGTGAACATATGAGGGGATTTCCACTTTACATAGTACAGAAATTAGTGGCCTTCTCAAAGAGGCATCTGCGTTTTCAAGAATTTCTGTCTTGTCTAAGAGCTCCAAGCCAAATTTATCTCATTTAACTAAAAGTTTAAATTCAAAATCCATTCTAATTTTGTAAAACAACCATTTGTTTGGCTGCACAGATATAAGATTATTGTCAGATGGAACACATCACAACTCCCTTTGGCCAGGAGTCTGCACTATGGGTGCGTGTATATAGATCACAGTTTGGCTGGGAGCTTTGTATCTTCACTGTTTGAAGTTTAGGATATTCTCCTTTGCTCTGAACTTAACCTGAAAAGAAATTTGTCTTATTCAAATCACTCCATGGTGTAAATGGATCAGTGCACAGTAAGTGGGGAAACTGGGGGATCCACCTCCCAACTGCAGCATGAGGACATTTCTATGTAACCAAGGCACTTTAAGTTCAGTAGGAACCACATTTGGGTGAGTTCCCATTGCAGGCAAAACTTATGTTGATTGATTTAGATGATTGTAAAGTATTTGTTGCCTTGAGCCTTGGAAATATTAGGGAGTTTCTTTGATCGTGTCATATTTTTGAGGGAAAGAAAAATAGATCTGGGCTGGAGGGATGGAAATGACACAAACTGATAGAGGTAGGCTATCTACCAGGCATCTGCATTCTTTTCAGGAAAAGAGAGCTGAAAGACTGTGTGATCTTAAAAACTGCATTTCAGTTCAGCCTGCATTCAAAGTATTGGTATTTAAATGCCCATGTGTTTTTGAGGACTCCTTTATTTAGGGTAGATGTAGGCCACATAGTGCTGGGTAACATTCATGTGTTTATTCACAGATGAAGTTGATAAATAATCACAGAATCATTCAGATTGAAGAAGACCTGTAAGATCATCAAACCCAACCAGTAGCACAGAACTGCCAAGTTCACCTCCAAACCATGTCCGTAAGAAGTCTGCCACTCAGCCATGTTTGTAAGTGCCACATCTACATGGTTTTTAAATGCCTCCAGGGATATGATTTCACCACTTCTCTGGGCAGCCTTTTCTAATGCTTTACTGCCCTTTCATGAAGAAATTTTCCCCAATACCTCATCTAAACCTCTTCTGGCACCTTGAAGCCATTTCCTCTTCTCCTATCACTTATTACTTGGGAGAAGAGACTGACCCCCAACTTGCCGCAACTTCCAGTGGTTGAGAGAGTGGTAAGATCTCCAATTCCCATGGCTCATGTTCAGCTAGCTGTCAACCAACACCTCCTGGTCCTTTTCCACCAGGCAACTTTCTAACCACTCATCCCCCAGCCTGTAGCATTGCATGAGGCTGTTATGACCCAAGGGCAGGACCCAGCACTTGGCCTTGTTGTACCTTGTATAGTTGGCCTTGGCCCATGGATCCAGCCTGTCCAGATCCCTCTGCAGAACCTTCGTACCCTCCAGAGATCAACACTCCCACCCAAGCTGGTGCTGTCTGCAAACTAACTGACTCCATCCTCTTTTCCAGATCATTGATAAAAATATTCACCCCAATACTGAGTCCTGTCAAACCCCACTTATGACCAGCCACCAGCTGAAGTTACTTCCATTCACCACAACTCCCTGGCCCCAGCTATCAACCAGTATTTTTACCTAGAAAAGAGTACACCTGTCCAAGCTATGAGTACCCAGGCTCTCCAGGAGAATGCTCTGGGAAATGGTGTCAAAGTCTTTAGTATAGTCTGGGTAGGCAACACTCTACAGTGTGTTGTTTTCCCTCACCCACTAAGTATTCACCTTGTCATAGAAGGAGGGCAGGTCAGTCAAACAGATCTGCCTTTCATAAACACATGCTGGCTGGACCTAATCTCCTGGCTGTCCTGTACATACTGTGTAATGGCGCCCAAGATGAGCTGCTCCATGACCTTCTGTGGCACTAAGGCTGAACTGGTCTGTCACTCCCTACATCCCTTCAGGCTCTTCTTGAAAATGCACATCACATTTGCTAATTTTCCATAAACTAGGACCTCCCTAGTTAGGCAGAATTTCTGGTAAATGGTTGAAAGTGACTTGGTGAGCACTTACGTGTTCCCTTATTACCCTTGGGTGGATCTCCTCTGGCCTCATAGACTTGTGTGTGTCTGTGGGCTGTAGCATGTTGCTGACCATTTTCCCTTGGATTCTGTGAACCTCATTCTGCTCCCCATCCCTGTCTTCCAGCTCAGTGGGCTGGGAACCCCAAGAACAACTGGTCTGGCTAATAGTAAAGACTGAGGTAAAGAAGGCGTTAAATGCCTCAGCCTTTTCTTCACCCTTTGTCACTAACTCTCCTCCTGCATCCACTAAAGAACAGAGTCCCTTCAGCTGTCCTTTTGTTGCTCACTTCTTTATAGAAACATTTTTAAAATGTTTCTTATGTCAGTAACCAGATTAAATTCTACTGGTCTTCAGATCTTCGAATTTTCTCTCTGAGTCATTTCACACCATCTTCATAGTCCTCCTGAGTGACCTACCCCTTCTTCCAAAGTTCATAAACTCTCCTTTTTTCCCCTGAGTTCCAGACAAAGCTCTCTGTTCAGCCAGGTCTTCCTTTCTGGCTGATCTTTCAGCACATGGGTATGGCCTGCTCCTGCACTTTTAAGATTTCCTTCTTGAAGAATGTCCAGCTTTCCTGGACTGCTTTGTTCTTCAGGACTGCCTCCCAAGGGGCTCTACCAACTGGACTCCTAAACTGGCTGAAGTCTACTCTCTGTAAGTGACAGTTCTACTGACCCCCCTCCTCACATCACCCACATAGTCCTTCTCTGTTGGCAAACACCAGATCCAGTCAGACATCTTCCCTAGTGGGCTTAGTCACCAGCTGTGTCAAGAAGTTATCTTCCACACACCTCAATAACCTCCTAATGAAGTGGCCAGTTCTAAAAAAGAATTAAGAAATATGTTTATCTTTTGTGCATTTGTTTTAGTTGGCATCTGATAAAAGTAAAGAAAAATAAGTGCTACTGTTGAAAAAAGGAAGTGAAGAGGAAAGAGGTAAAAATAAAGAATTTTAAAATATTGCTTCAATCCTTCTGCAGATTATTGGGCATTTTGTCACTGATCAATAAAATTTTATGACCCCCCAATACTGGCTCAAAAAGCTTTGCAATGTCTGTAAGGCATTATGAAACGTGAAAGTTTTATGAAACATCAAACTCCCACAGCTTCCAGACACACTTAAATAGTGGGGCATTGCAGTCAGAAACCTCTGCAGGAAATGTGCAAGGAGCTTTTGACAAAAAACAGCACAGCACCATGGGACTGTTCACTGGGTGATGGGAAAATGTCTGTCCCTTTCCTACTCTTCTGAAACAACAGTCCTCTGTGAGAAAACTGTGAGAGATAAAGGGCTTTTTGGGTCCTGTTTTTTCAACATGCCTAAACAGGAATATGCAGAAGTAGCAAATTAAGTGAAGAAATACATTATTCATGTATATGTATGTATGCATTACAGAAATTGTCTCCTTCACTGAGCAAAGCTTTGTCTTGGAATTGATATGGATACACACTTTCTGAATGTAGGCCACACAGCATCAGGTTCTACTGCTTACAGCACCACCTCACTGTGTAAAGAGACAAAAATGAGGCAAGGTGTCACAGACTCAAATCGTACTGCTGAAAGGCAGTGCGCTAAATGCTGCTTAGCTGAAACATAACCTGAAGGCCTGCAAAGAAAAAACATTTTTGAGGTGTAAATTTCTTAAACATAGTTGGCATGCATGCCCCAAACATGAAAATGTCTAGATATACACACATACACATACAAAAGTACTATGCAATCTTCAAACTAAATGAAGGAATGCACTCTAATATCTCAATAAATGTACACTTCTAAAAGAATACAGTTAACATATCTAGAGGTAGATGAACTCCCAGTATAATTAGAAGTTCAGAAAGATCACTATGATTCAATATGTTACATGTTTCTTGAACTTCATTGGCAAAGTACACTGCAAATTGGCCCAGAACTCATTATCAGCTTGGAAGATGAAAACTGTCATTCATTTTCTGCTGATCAAACAAGGAAACTTAGTTTGGTATGCTCTTAAGTTTTCTATCAACATAAATGAAATAGTTAATTTTTCAGTATTTGTTGTTCATTATTCACTAAGGAAAATTATCTGTTTTATAATTTATCATTGATGTTCTATTTATGTACTGTGAGTGGTTGTCATAGTTTGTTTTTCATCTTTCAGAAATTAAAGATGAACTAGTTCTGTTGTTGTTATTCACAAATAAAAGAAATAAAAACTTGTTCTTCAGGTTCTAAATTTATATGTTTGCACTAGCAATATATTTCTCTCAAGAGAAGTCACCCTCATTGTGAACTTTGCCCAGTTCCTGGTTTATTGGTTAATATATTAAACAGTATATTTAAGGGAAAACCATATGACTTAATGTTTGATCCAGAAAAATTGCATTATGTCATTAATATATTTTCAATAATGTTGCATATTCAACAGTTTTTGAATATTTTCATCAATACTTCTCCAAAGTAGAAGAAAAGACTTATAGACAGATACCTTATTTCCAACTCAGTAATTTTTTTTAATTGCTACTCCTTTTGACTTTTGAGTCTTGTCCTTACAACAGTTAGTTGTTAAAAAAAAATCCACCAGGTGTTCAAATTCGTAAACACAGATAAATTTTGCAGTGCGTACAGAAAAAGCTGATGAATATTCTTACCACTAGCTCATGTCCATATGTTTAGACACTCTTCAACTACAGTACTTCATGTATAGGAAGCTCAAGTCTGAGCACAGTCTCTTCTATGGATGACATTGCAGTGCCTATTCAGGGGCATAAGTATTCCACAGCCAGGGAAATCTTCAGTGTCTTAAATTATAGATTGTCCACACAAAGTTGGCAGACATCATGCAGAAAGTGCAGAAGACCACATTATTTCTGACCAGTAGCCAAGGGAAGGGATACCCCAAGGAACTCAAAAGGCACTATCTGCAGCTGTCATTAGGAAATAAAATCTTTCCTCTCACATTCAAAATAGACCATATAGAGCACTTAGTCTACAAACTGCACTTCAACTCCCTAAATCTGTACTGAAGAACAGTTTTGGGAAGATGTGCAAAGTTTTCAGATGTTTCTGAGTGAACCTGAGTTCAGTGAAGAACAAAAATGCCAAGATCAGCTGTGAATGTCTTCCAGTGACTTATTTTAAATGCATGCAAGTTCTAAATTGCATCACGCCTGTCTTAGGTGTTGCCTTTATGAATCCCAAGGGTAAGGTCAGCCATGTCCATCATGATCATGCTTGCTACAGCTCAACTGTCTGATAACCTGTACTGTAACAGGGGAATACTCAGACAGGAGAGCCTGAGTAGATCCATGCCTGAATTCCTGTATGAAAAAATAGTGGGAGATTCCTCTGCTTATATGGCTCCCTGATGTCTCAAATCACTTTTTTCATTGATGAGGTGTGAGACTGGGCAGTGATTGACAAGCACTTGGAGATGCAAACATTATTTTGAGAATAGCATTGAGAGAAAGATATAGAAGTGTTTGACATTATATTTAAGTATGGTTGATAACTGGTGATAACAATTGGTGATAACATTACCAACATGCCTCTTTTCTTTAAGCAGTCAAGATGTATAGGAGTTAGGCATGTAAGTGACTCGTTTCAGGAAATACAGACAAAAGTGGACATCTCAAGCAGAAGGTGAGTTGACCCCATAGGGAAAAACAAACTGTTAAGAACCCAAAACTCTTGGCAGGCAGCCTAAATCCATATCTTTTCTTAGATAAAATTCTTCACAATGTACAACTGAAGTGAATGTAAAAGGAAATGAAAAACTTGGATTGTGATACTAAAGCTTTTTATTTGAGTTCCCAACTAATTGCCTATAGACATAGGAGTAACAAGTCAGGGCATTTACCTGTGTTTCAGTAAACAGTACAACAGCCACAAGAATAGCATATTCATTAGTCTCTGGGGTAGTAAAATATTATTATCTTCAATTTCAGTGTGTACAGTATCATTTACAAAACAATTGTGTAGTGCAGACACAAGAATAATTTTGGAAGGTGTAGAACAGTATTAACATCCCTATGCTTAAGGAACTGGTTTGACTGGGTGTTCAGAAAATATTTCACAACATAGATATTTTAAAAAATAAGTTTAAAAGCTCAAAGACATCAAATCCCATACCACAAGTGTAAAATAAGTTTTAGAATGTCACAAGACAAGTTCCAGAGTGAACTCAGCACAAATTCTTTGAATGCACCAATAGCAGAGTGATCGTTCCCATAAAAATAATTGGCAACAGATGCATCCTAGCAGGTCTCACAACCCCCATGCAACACAAGACACTTTTGAATTGGAAGTATTGTGTAGTAACTGGGGCACACCCTGTGTATTTATCTGAGATTTCTACACTTACTTCCACAATAGATTTTTCTCTGCATACTTATTCAGTATTATTTACTTCCAGGGTGGCTTTTCCTTAGCTTTCAAACAGCTTTTAATAATGTTCTGAAATATACAATCTCCTCCAAAGGGATGCAGTTACAAACTATAATGAAACAGAGTTACAGACTGTATTCAGGCCCGGTGGGATGAACATGGATTCTCCTGTCCCATTTTACAATTAAACAATGACTGGACTCCCTGCTAATGAGGTTTCAGAACTTTTTATTTTGTTTTCATGATAGATTGCATTCTACAAATTTTAAGTTTTGATGATTAGTATAAGCTTTTTGTATTGAAAAATATATTTTCACTGTTAAGGGATTTTTTTTTCAGGTATGTAAATTAATCAGTGGTAGTAAACTCTGCAGTTCAGTTTTGATAAATGTTGTCTACAGTGGTTTTAAACAACAAAGAAAATATCCTAAGTAATTTTTGGGTTGATTTTAACCTGCATCATATATGTCCATTTTCAGTAAAACTACTGGTAATATCCAGTTCTACAAGTGAGAAAAACGGATGTACTTACTAACTCCTGTTTCTCAACTCTGGAGATGAGAAGCGAGGGAGCAAGGAGTGTACCTGAAATTTAAGTTGCTCTTTTGTAAACATCTGCTACTCAGACACTCTCTTTTGTTTCAGTTGAAGCTTTATAATGTTTTTGTACTTATCCTTATAGTGACAAGTAAAGACAAATCATTTCTTCTGTTATATAAATGGGGAATTTAGGCGAAGAGAGGGATAGAGGGATTTGTTCAAGGTCACTTGAGCACTCTAAAATAAAGCCGGAAAATGAATTTTTCTACTCCCAAGCTAACAAGTTATTAAATCACATTTCCTCTCAGTGTGGTATTATACTCCAATTTGAATTTGGGGGGTGGGGGGTTATAGACTATTTTTGCTATTTGTAGCTGAAGGCATGTAGAAGGATGGAAAGGGATGGAAGGAAGATGTTAATGAAAAAAGGTCTTTTACTGCTGGAGTGAAAAAAAACATGCTATAAACAAGTTTCATTTCATACTACAGAGAAGGCAGAGCTATCTCATGACACAAAGTTTCTTTATGCAACAGAAAAATATTAATGCCCATTCTCTCAAGGATGCTACCAATATGCATCAGTTTACTGCCTTGTATGAGGCAAATTTCCTTTCAGCCTGACATTAGTTATCAGTGTCAGTCTAAGTAGATCAGTGATCCATGTTCAAAACAAGGAAGCAAGTTATGGCAAAAAGATAACATGATTGCTATCTAATAATGAGATATTTAAACACAGCAAGGCACTTGAAAACATGTGGGTGTAAATTCACTGAGAAGAGGGAGCAGACCAGCGTTCATTCCATACCTGTTCCCTCCCTTCACAGGAATGAGGAGCCACCACCAGGCTGACAGTACATGGGCACAGTGATCCCAAAACCTAAACTCCTTTATTCTTCAGAGAAACCAAAGTTTAATCAAAGCACACAGAAGTTTTCCTTGTGGTACTTAGTGATGTATTTCCAACAAATACCTGGGAAGCTTTGGATTTGGGAGGAAGATAAAAGATGTGCAGCCTTGTACATTAAATATTTGAATATGTTTGTCTTTCCTTTGTCCTCTTACCTTACATATGCCATTTGTTTTCTGACAATGAACTTTATTTGAGGTCTTATCAAGCCATACCTGTGTTTCTACAGAGAGAGAACCATGCGGACACAAATGGGGTCTGTGGATGCTTCTCAAGGGGTTGACAGGGAGACTGTTTCTCCTCTTTTCCTTAGAGGAGAAACTACACCCATACACTACAGGTTTGATTTAGTGATTTAGAGCTGACTTCTATATTTGAAGAACAAGAGGGATAAAAAAAAAAGAAAGACAAATAATTTAGTTCAGTTCTATGAATAACTGGGCAGCTATAATTTAACAGCCCAGTTCTGATCCGAGTAAAACAGTAATTCCCTTGAAGTTGGTGAAATGGTGCTGGATTTACCTCAGGGCAGAATTTGGCCCCCCGCTAGTGATCCAGCTATTAATAGCTTTGCATTGAGAAAAATCATTGAATAAAATAATTACCTGTCTTGTCAGTGGAACTGTTCTTTTTCTTTTTTTTTCTTTTTTTTTTTTTTTAATGTCCTACATAAAATCCTTAGACCAAAATTCAAAGCGATGTAGAATAAATTAATTAATTGGGGAATTAATTGGGCCATGTTGCCTTTTTTAAAACTAAGCTGTGTTTTAGTTATATTTTGTTATGTGCCCAAAGGCTCCTGGGCATGGATGGCCTATAAATACAAATGGATAACAGATCATTAAGAATAAAGATACCAGAAAATAGTTTCTCTGTTTTCTCCATCCAGGTCTGAGAGCAATAACAGGGGTAGTGAAGAAACAGCTGGGGCTATGAAAAGATGCTATGGAGAAGATTGTTTTGCCAACAGAGGTGACTATGTTTCAATTCATTGTTCTTTCCCACCTGCTCCTCCTTCAGCCTCCTCCCCAGTCCTTCACTGACTTTTCATCTTTGTTCATGGTTGGCAGCATAAGGTAGCTCCCATTTCCATCCTGCTTACATTCTCTCTGATGTGATTCCTGCAGGAGCAGATCTCAGGCAGCTCCTCCTTTCAGGTTCTTCTCTTCTCTTAGGTCTGAAACTCTCCTTTGTTTAACCTCAGTTCCACCACACCCACAAGTGCTGTGTAGAGCAAAAGCCCATAGATCTGCAAGCCCCATTTTTATTTTTCATGCTTCCCTCTCTTTTTCCAGCTATTTGTTCTATTGTTTTTTCAGGCAGTATGAAAATATAACTCACATTAAAAAAATACTTTAAAAGAATCTTTTGACTTTACCAATTCTTGATGTAAAAACCCACCTGGCATTTTGACAGCAAATGATTAAAAGCCTTTCTCAGTATTTTACAAGCAAATATGAATTTTAACAAGATAACTAAACTTACAGAAATGAAATATTCTATTGTTGTCTAATGCTAAACTAGCTGTCAAGTTTGAGACACTTGCAGTTAGTGTTAGGAATGATTAGAATGAAGATATGTTAAAAAGAAATACAGGCCAGGTTTTGCTCATGTGTTGCAGATATAAAATTCAGATTTATAGACTCTTTGGATGACACCAGCAATAAAGTGGTGATTTTGTTCTGGGGTTTTACATTCTGCTCCACAGATTAATATATATCATGTGCCTACATTTGTGTTTTAAACATACCAGTTCTCAAAGTACTTTCAAGTTAAGGTATGAGGGAACTTTGCTAAAAATGGGTTGTCAGGAATGCTGGAGCAATTAACTGAAAAAATGTTGGTTTGTTTTTGCAAACTTAGAAGAAGAGACAGTGGGAGAAAAAGTAGGCTTGAAGTGCCAGTAGAGAGAGAAAGGCAGAGATGTCAGGAACCCAAACAGCTTTCTGAGGAGGATGTGGGAAAGGAGTAAGAGGGATGGACCACTGTTTAAAACTCCATATGAAAGGAATAAAGCTAATGGTTAAATGTAAGAACCTGGATGAACTGTCTGAGGTACACTGAAACAGTAAGAGATAGTGAGACTTCTTCACCTAAACATAGGGAAAGATGACAGAATATGGCTGAAATAGCATTGATATTCTTCCCTCACAATTGCTCCCTTTTTATGTGCTTTCCAATCACTGTGAAGAATTACTGGCATCCTATCTGTCAGTCAGGCCCATAATCCCAATGTCACTGATGGCTAAGGGATCATTTGCCTTCCAGCAAAGCCTTCAACAAGACTAATAGTTCTTTGTTGCATGGTATCTCAGCGTGCATGTCTTCCTCTCTCGTGTAGCCAGGTACACACTCCTGAGGAGTGGCTGAGGGAACTGGTCTTATCTAATCTGGAAAAAAGCAGTCTCAAGGAAGACCTTATTGCTCTGTACAATTACCTGAAAGGAGGCTGTAGAGAGGTATGGGTCAGTCTCTCCTCCCAGGTAACAAATAACGGCAAGAGGAAATGGCCTCAAGCTGTGCCAGGGGAAGTTTAGACGTTATATTAGGAAAAACATTCTTCACTGAAAGAGTGGTCAAACATTGGAACAGACTATCCAGGGAAGTGGCAGAGTCCCCATCCCTTGGAGGTATTTAAAAGATGTGTAGATGTAGCATTAAATAAGAATTAGTGGTGGACTTGGCAGCGGTGGGTCAATAGCTGGACACAGTGATCAGTGGGATACAATGATCTTAGAGGTCTTTTCCAACCTAAAAATTCTATGCTCCTACACCAGAACCTACTTCGGGAACCTACCAGAAGGCAGATTGTTCTCACAAAGTGTTAACTTTTCTGTAGTGCTCTTTTAGTACCACTTCTCTAATTTTGGTGTGGTCTTTTTGGCCTATGAATAGCACTGTCTCAATGCCCATGAAAAAAGAATGATCTCAGCTGGAAGTTTACCTAGATTCATCAATATTAAAGTGTCATTTTACAGCAGTTTGAACTAATGTTTGCAAACAGTCAGCACTTACAAGTCTAGATATCTTAGTTGTGATTGCTCTGAATGCACCATTTTACCATGTGATGTTTTAAATAATGTGTTTTCACATAGGTTTCATATTCAAATACCAGTCTTGAGCAGTCTAAGAAGTTTGGGGATAACATTGCATTTCCCAAGTTGTGACACTAGTATGTGAGACAGAGCTTTCAATTTACTTACTCCTTTAAAATAAGTTTTTCTGCACAGTCATATAAGCTTATCTTTCCAGCCATACTCAGAAACTGGACCAAACTAAAAGCTGTGAGTAAAACACTGTTCCATGTGCATGGATATGGCAGAATCTCATCTATGAAGGTCAATGTGTTCTCTTTGTGGGCATGGAAAATCCACTGCTATATTTATGACCAAAAATATAAAAAACACATCATATATTAGACTTTTAGTTTTTCTTGTATGGCATTGGAATTCCCATTATGAAGACAGCAAAATGAAGAGATTGGGATGCTGAATGAGCACATGGCTTAAAAACACAGAATTTGGGGAGAGGGGAGGTTTCACTCATATAAGCAAGTCTTAGCCAACTCCACCAACATTGTTTATGGACCTGAATTCAAAATATCTCTAAAAGTTAGGCTGAGTTCACAAATCAAATTTCACCCTAAGAACACCTCAAATTTAAACCTAAGATTCTTTATCTCTCCAGATAAAGAATTTAGACAAACAGCTAGACTAATATATCTCTCTACAGCCCCCTCCCCCAACATTATTTCTCTGGCTCTAACTTGGGAGCTACTAATACCATCCCATATCAAAGGAGGCCAAAATGAAAGAGAAAAAAAGAGAACAAGGAAATCGAATGCCTCAGTGCTCTTGTCTTTGCTGGAATGTGTACTTCAGCCATTATTATGTATTTCTCTACAAAACCTGTGATTTTTTTTAAGTTTGGGAAAGAATAACACTCGTGTAAGTGGAGCGTGAGGCAGTCTTCAGACTAGGTTTAAGTTCATGTTTGGCTTGATTTTAATTTATAAAATTCCTTTGAGAAACTAAAATTTAACATGAGAAGGTGTGTATAATGTAACTACTATAAAGAAAATCAGACATTACTTAGGTATCCTGTAAGACAGGTTTTTGAATTAAGCAGAATGCATGCAATAAAAATGTAACCAAAATGATTAGCATAAGTAACTGAAAAAATCTGATTATAAGAAGGCAAAGTAGTTTAACACATGACCACATTCATAAGGATGAAATATTATAATTCTATTGTCTATTCTTTCTGTGAAAAGTTAGCTCCTTCAGGAATGTCTTAATGAATAATAAAACTGACTTGATTTTCCCACTGCAGTCAACTTTGCTGTCAGGCTATTAATGATTCATAATGACTGTATGTTTAATAGTTTTATGCCAGATAAAAGCCGTCCAACAGAAGCAAGTAGCCAGTGTCACTTCTGCAGCTACTCTCTTGATATTTTCAGTAATATCGGTAAAAACAATCTCTAAAAATGCAGAACAGCTGAGTTACAGTGGGAAAATGATTTTAAATCACCCAATAACATCAGTGCTGAAGTCATATAAAATTCTTTATTACATTACCTCTGCTGTAGAAGAAAACACAGAGGACAAGATTGCATGCGGTTCATAAAAAATAACATATTTTCCTATTCATATCATTTCATATTCTTGTATATTTTATTTTCATAATGCAGTGATTTGGATAACACAACTAGCCAATGCTTAAATGAGAATAAAATGTGTACTCTGAGAACAGCTGAGAAGAATAACACTCAAATCAGTTCTGCACAAGATGATAAACACCCAGACTGCTCTGAAGCTGCAGGAGTTTATCTACTGTATATGTAAATGTTTTTCTTTTCTTTGAGGAAAGCCTTTGCAAGAACAATGTCCTTTAACAAAGGTCTAAAAATGCATGTGAAAACCAAACATAATAACATTGTTATTCTGCCACTTATTAACAGAACAACAGGTCTTACAACAATTAGATATGAATATTGCAAACTGAATTTAATATTAAGCTGTCTTTGAAATGCCACTTTGCAGCAGGTTTTCAAATGCTTAAAGCACAGCGGGAGGCTAACTTCATCTTCAAATATTAAATCAAAACCTTTTTTTAACCTGATAAATCTTTCTGAAGGCAAGTTCTCCTATTCAAGAGAGAATTATTAAACTATCAGGCAAGGAAACTAAACCTTTCAGCCTATTCTTGGCACATGGTGTGCACCCACAATGATTAAAAACAATAATGAAAAGGATTAATAACATCTTAGAATAGTGTCTGAGAACATTCTTAACCAAACACAGGGTATAAACTGCTAATAAGTCCAGCGAATTGGAAACAGCACATACTCAAACATGGTCCCACTTCCTCAGCTAGAAATCTCATGTTAAATACAAGTCAGTTAGAAATGTTTCCTACAGCCAGTTACGTGCCATTGATAAGACCAAAGATCTCTAGAAAAGGGTAAATGCAAGGACATCTCACTGAAGAACACCATAGAAGAATCACAGAGACACATTCTGTGCTTGAATACCTGCTCTTAATAGCAGCAGGAACTGTATGAAGTCTTGATATATTTGGCCCATATTAGTGACAAGAACCATGTATTAAGCCATATAAAACAATACATTTCATAGAAGTCTGTGCAATCCAATTTTTAATGTCCCAAGTGAAAAAGCTTCCCTTGGAAGATAGCCTAATAGTGGCAATTGGCAGGAAATATACCTGGTTATTTTGCCTGCATTTATCTACTATTTTTCTTTTCAGCCTTAGCTCAGTTGTGCCAGGACTTATATCAGACAATTCTTTTCCGGCCCTGACAGTTCCAGGGCATTTTCAATGTGTTATGCTCTTCCTTTAAACATTGCTACATAAGCTTTCACATTTGGCTTACTAATTCCCACCCCCTCCACCCAAAGTCAACAATTTCTTGTTTCCTAATTACTTTGGCACTTTCCAAACTGCAATCCTGATAATGAGATATCCAGGAAGGAATGCAGTACTGTGCATGGGCTCACACAGAGTCCTAGTGAAAAGGACTACGCTCTTCATACTCTGTGGTGAGGTGCTTCATTCCCAAATGGGTGGCTTTTTTTTGCTATTGCTCCACATCACAGGTCAATTTCCCATTTAATAATGCTTTCTTCACTCCACATAAATCCTTTCAGTTTCTGTGTGGTATTAGTATTTCAGATTATTTTGTTTATTAACTCATGCCAGCTCAGCATGTAATTGACTTTGGTTTTTTTATCCTAATCTCTCCAGGATGTCTTTTTATTGCTCTTCTATCTTTGTAATTAATCCTCTCATTGAATTTACTATCTTCCAAATTATTAAAGGTTAGATAGAAGACTGAACCTAAACCTCACCGATACTCTTTACAATACTTCCCTATATGAGAAAAAAATGACATCAATTTGTTGTCACTTACGTAATTTTCATGTTGCTCATTCACATGATAAAGGCACCAGCTGAAAATATTTTCATGCTGGTGTGGTGTGTTTTGTTTTTTTTTGGTTTTGTTTTTTTTTTTTTTTTGTATATGAAACCACAATTTGCATGCATTTCATCTACTGTTCTCTTTTTTTTCCCTTTGGACCATTTCCACAGCACCACAATATTTCTCTCTGATTACTCTGCATGGGTGACCTCAAGCAACCCACCATTGTTGTTTCCAAGTTAGGAAACAGGCAGGCACATGCCCTGGCAGAAGGTAGCAGGCTCTGGATTTGCCTCTCAGCTGATATCTGCCTCCTCCCAAGTGAGATGGTGCCAACCAAGAGGTTTTAGTTTTGTTTCAGAGAAGTTTTTTGTGCAGGGAGGCACAGTCTCAGCTGCACTGCTGTGCTTTTGGTGGCATCCTGGGCCGCCCTGCTGTGAGGTTGTGTGAGGGCTTCTCCGTGTTTGCTTCAGATTTTAAGCTCACTTGCTCGATTTCAGGCTGGAGTAGAAAAGATGCTCCAACAGCCAACTGTGACTTCATCTGGAGAAACTGGAAATAACAGCGACATGTTTTATATCCCAGGTCACACTGGATAAATATTAAGACACAATTCAGCTAATTTTCACATGATAGAGTTGAGAGTAGGGGTCTAAGAGCCCTCAGGATTCCAGGAGAGGTACAATATGCTCAGGATTTATGGCTGCACTTGAGGTTCATACACTCTAATATAGACCCATGCAATACCTGTATCCTAATAATATTTGGAATTTATAAAATTCAGCAACCTGCCTTCACTCCCACTGTTATTCCTGCTAACAGGAATATCTGGCTGTAAAGATATATAATCCCTTCTGATTACAGTATTGCATGCTTATGGATAGGTGCAGAGGCTGGTGGAATATATCCTTCCCAAAAGTATCCTCTATTTCTCCATAAAGTTCTCTCATCATAATAACCTTTGCAAACACTTTACATTGTTTTTGAGATTCCATGACTCATATAAACATATTGCATGTATTGTTTTCTCCTCTCCTTTTTATGTCCTTATAAATGTTCTGGACAGTCTCTCAAGAGTTAAGCTTGCAGTTTTAAGTTCTCTGTTTCCATTTGTGTGGTGATCTGCAGCAGGAGTTCATTCTAATTATTTCTTTTTATTTATTTATTTATTGCTAATAACTTCATGCACAAAAAGTTGCTGTCATAGCAGTCTTCCAACTTGAAACTGTGGTATTGGCACTGTATTTGGACATATAATGTTATTCTCCAGCATTTTCTTTTTTCAGCTCTCCACTTAAGGGAACACCTGAGATTTTATTTCACTTACAACAATCATTCAAGTCAATTTCAGTTGTGCCCAGCATTTCAGAATTAAAAAAATGCATTGCATTTGTCTTGTGTATTTTTTCCCAATATCTCTAAGCACTCCAGTTCATTGATACTTTACATGTTTCCATGTATTTCCATCTTCCTCTACTGTGTGAGGATGGATGCATTATGATTCCTTGTAAAATTCAGATCTGATTTTAAGGGTACTGTGCCATTTCTTCCTACAATCAAACCAAGCAAAAGCAAAGCAAACCAAATAAAAGAACCAAATAAAACCAAATTCTCAGAAACTTCAGATTTTAATGAGTTTATTTTTTACTTATTTGCTTAAATTAAAGCCTAAATGAAGCAAGCAAGTTTCTTACTCCTCCATAAATATTTTACTGACCTTTTATAGTCTTTAGTGCTGATCTATCTTGTTACCCACTCCTAGCATGGGAAGGAAATCACGCTATCATTAGGATGTGTCTATTTTCAGATCTGTTTTAGAATTCCTGAACTTGTTCTCAGTATATTCCATAAAGTAAGGTCAAGTGTGTCTGAGTTGTTCTGGAAATTCCCTGGCATTATTTAGGAAACCTCTCATTTTTATTATAACATTGTTAGATGGATATCTAGAAGTGGATGACGCTAACCTTTCCTGCCTGAGGCCCAATTATATTTTTAAATTCTGAAGTGCCAGCAAATGAATTGAATACCTACTTTCTCTTTTAGTATTTCTCTTTAAATTATTTTTTGGGTTTTCTTGTCTACCAAGGTTGCCTCAATGCCATTTTCAATGGCAAAATACCTATTGGAGTAAATAAGATTAAAATGTTTTGTATGTGATAACTTCATTTCCCTTTTCTAGATCTCCCATCCTTTATTTCTCAACTCACTACCTGTCTTAATGCCTTTTGGTTCTCATCATGCCATTTGCCTGGTTCGCCTGCCTTCACTCTTCAGCAGTCTTGTAAGTCTCTAAACCACTGTCTCAAAGGAAACCAAATAACAGATGCAAGTGAGGTTGCATGTAATTTAACTCATCAAAAAGTTAGATGTTTAGCCTAGGTGAACTGTCTTAACTTCCTCTGTTGTCAACCCAGAGAGAATGGTACTTCCAGCCTGTGATGTAATCCATACAAGTTTCTAAACAAGGTAGAATAAATAATCTTCTGAGGAGATTTGCTCTGGAGATGTCCAGTTCTTCCCGTTACTTTTGGGAAAGAATGGATACTGACTATCTACTTGCCTCTCATACAGACAGCTGAATTTAGAAGAGAAACTTTTATACTTCCTATGTTCCCTAAAAACAGAAATCAGCCATACCTACTGTACCAAGACACATACATGTTCTCTCGTGCCTTTGAAATCAACTGTCATTTGATAAAGGTTTTAAAAAAGGTATGCATTAGAGGTGCTATCTGCCAGATGAACATCATCATTCATTAATTCACCTTTGCAGTTCTCATTATTTTCCTCACTTCTAACACCCACTGCCTGTCTCCTGGAAGTAGGACATCTGGCAACAAAAATGGGAATGTTAAATCCAGAATAACACACGGAGTGAACCAAACTAGTATAGGAACGGGGATAATAAACATTTTGCTGCCTTTTTTTTTTCCTTATTTTTTTTTCTTCTTCTTTTTTTTAAAAGAAATCTCAATTAGTGTGTTTTGAGTCATTTGTGGTTATGGTATGACCTAGATTTGGAACATGTGAACACCACAGTTCCTACGGAGTTTAGTATTTGGTAACTGTTAGCTGTTACGGATTTTATACAGGCACCAGTGGTGGGTTTACCTGACTGGGAGACATGAGTTACAGAATTTTGGAATAGAGAGATCTTAAAGCATTAATCTTCTGTATCCGGGATGGCTATTTTAACAGTCTGATTATCATATATACATAGGCAGCACTATAACACTTGTAAAAAATAGTAAAATAGTGGTTCAATTGTCTGTAAGTGCTTCTCCTAGTGCATAACTGTAAGCATTTAGGAGTTGAAGACTACATGAATAGATTAGTCTAAATGTCCCTTTACAGTGAATAGAGAAAAACATCCAAAACACAGTTCTCTGCAGATACAAAGTGAGATTGAATCATCTCCCAGGGATTCTTTGTCCACCAAACTTGGAAAAATATAACTTTCAAATACTCAACGTTAGAGGGAATAAATACCATACTACAAAAACAAAAAACCAACCAACGAAGAAGAATGTAGATGTCCAAACAGGACAGCTAGTTTTGTACTTATTGTTTGTTTCATGTACACATGATTTTCAGGACTGTGAAAAGGTCCCCTAAACTAGAAGAAAGATAAGCTTTCACATATCTTTCCCATGTTGTCTGATGTCTGCCCTGGCAATCCTCCTTCACAATGGTTTCATCTTCCAGCACAATCTCCACCAAGTCTCTGTTCCTGCCTAGAAGTAGACCCTGAAGTTTGGGCCTTACAGAACCCAGAGGAAAGACACGTAATGCAGGTGGTGTTCCATATGAGCAAATGGAAAGGTTAAACAGTCATTAGGTAGCGAAGCAAGCCTGTTACAAAGCTTGTGAATATATCAACAATACCACTCTATCCAAGAGGGTCCGCTGTTCAGTCCAGGTCAGCTGCCAGCAACCACAAACCACATGAAGGGAGGAACCTGCAGCAATCAAATATCATATAAGGACAGCCACTGGGAAAGAAAGTCCTCACGTGCCATGATCACAAGCCTTTTTGAGGTTAGAGGCAGAAAGAACAACACCACTGATTGACACAAGTTCTCTCTTTCTCTTTTCTAGTGTATCTCCTCCAGATCGCAGTTACTCCAAACACTGTGCTGCTGATGGAAAAATGCAGGTGCTTAAGAAAGGAATGAGCATCAATACAGACATCTGTTTGGTTGGGTCTCCTGGAAGATCCATATAAACCACTCAGAGCACACAGCCAAGCCTTGAGCAAATAGTTCCCTGAGGCAGCTAAGAGACATCTAGAGATTCAGTACATTGGACTGAGAAATATCCTTACCTCAGCAACATTTGTTTATAACTTAGGCATAATGTATGATGCAGCTTGTGAGCTGTGTGATTTATCCAAACATCTAAAAGACAGACATAACATTGCCAGAAGCTTATTCTGGGGTGTCAAAGCAGATTCAGGTTTTTGCATCAATGGCTGACAATCCTGGCTCTTCCGCTGAAGAGGCTGTCAGTGCTTTTCAGAACACGTTCTTAAGGAAAATAAAACTCTGCACCAGGGGAAATGTCTTAAAAGCAGTTATGGAGAATTTTCATGGAGTCTCAAAAATAACACATATTGCAAAATGCTGTTCACAAGAGCATTGAAAATTAGCACTGCTCTGTACAGTGTTTCTTGAGAAAATCACGCAATGTGATTACATACCTCTTGATAGGAGGTGTCAGCTCCTGTGTTAAGGCCAAATTCTAACCTGTATAATTACCTTCTGCTTATCTAAATTCCCCTCACAATTTCAGCTGAATAAGAGCTATTGTTTCATTTCACACCCTAAAACGTTGAGAAGTGCAGTGTTAGTGTACTTCTAACCAGAGGTGGCTGCATCTTGGTCTTTGGTTTTGTGAGAATTTTCACTTTTAGAGAATACTGGACAATTTATCACTGTATAGAAATTTAATACAGATTTTTTTTCTAAAGTTGGAAGTGTGAGAACTTGAAGCTCAAGGAAGTTGCTATGAGGTAGAGAGCCTAAAACACTTGATGTCTCTAGGATACAAGAGTTACATATATATATACACACACACTTAAATTAATAATTCATATATTATATGATATAGCCTACATATCATGTATTCTATATGCATTCAGAACAGAATCAAATGTATTCTTTTATAAAATCTTTTGCTTGAAGCAGACTAAAAAGTAATATGGAAACTTCTATGTTTTTTCACTCTATAAAAATTTAAGGATTATATTTGCAAAATTTGCAAAGACTTTCAGAGTCTTCTGCTGCTAGACAGTGGGCTAAGTCAGAAATGAACAGATGAAGCTGGTAAGATCTATGCTTCACCAGCAGTCATGTCAATTAATATTTTGTAAACTGCTGGGCTTAATACAGAACTTTCTAGAGTAAACAGGCCTTTATTTTTATTACCAAGAATGCCAAGGTTACTTACAACTGTTTGTAGCCCTTCACCTTTTTTTTTTTTCTGAGAAGATACATTTTGCAGAAACTTAATGTGTGGTATTGATTTGAAGTAAGCATATGTAAATACAAGTCTTTCAGATAAATAAGAAATTTGATTTCTTAATGTTATTAAAAAAAGAAAAAAAAAGAGAGAGTGTGCAATGGAGTCTGGTAGAAAACAACAAACAAACAAACAAACAAGGTTTTGTAGTCATGTCATGTACCCTGGGTCAGGTCTTTTTTCTCCAGTCAGTCCAGTTTTCTGACATCTGGCAACAAATTCCCATTTATATATACCTTTGTACTTCTTCCCATTTTCTTCCAAAATCAGAGTTTATTTTTCTCTTGAAGCTCAGAAAGGCCAGAGGCTATCAGATGAAAAAGATGTAGGAGAAAAAATGTCATCATTCAAGGAAGTAAAAATCCTTATGGAAAAAGAGACTTTAGAATGCAAAAATAGCCTTTGTTTCATCATTTTAGAGCTTGACTTCAGTTTTAGGCATTGCTTTCACACATTTTTTAACTATTGCGCATGTTCTACGGAATCAACTCTTTTTAGTGCATAAAACCAACCTGTGTTTTCCTTGGAGGAAAGTAGCCACACAAAGTTTTGGAAAGTGAAGTAATTATCTAACATCTACCTTAATACATTTAGCATAATGGGAGAAAACATCAGAATTTGAGGTTTAACCTGCAAAGGGACTGCTTCAAAGTTGAAAATACATGAACTTTCTTCTTCACAAAAGTTGTGGACACCACTGTTCTGGGACAGAATTAATGTTATGTAAACTTCATTTTGCCTAACTACACTACCCAAATCAAATTAAGTCAAGTCTCTAAAGAGAAATTTAAAACTTGACACATATTCCTCACTTGACTTTGTTACACAGTTGCATTTGTTCGTAATTAAGTGCTGACATGAACATCCAATTTAAATGCAAAGGACGAGAGCATAAGTAGACACCAAAAACACAAAAAGAGAAAGAAAAAAATATTGAGGTACATATAAAGATATTCATTTAGAAACAAATGAAATAATACATGAAGGTCATTGCCCTATAACTCTCGCAGAAACTAATAAATCTGCAATATTATTTTGTGATCTTGTGCCACAGCAAAATCCCTCCTATTCCCAGAAAGCTAACTTCAAGTGGTAGGTTTGGTTTCCTGGTTACACCTTCCTGGGACACCATAATAAAGCAGTCATAGAGTGGAAGTTCTTACTAATTTGTAGGTTATTCTTAAAGGATTGTACAGCAGAGATAAAGCCCAATGACTTTCCAAAACATACACCTGCTGAGATGGTTCAAAATGGACCTTCTCAGATTCTTCCAGTATCATAGAATAGTTTGGGTTAGAAGGGACCCAAAATATCATCTAGTTCCAATCCTCCTGCCATGAGCAAGGAACCTTCCACTAAACCAGGATGCTTATTTGTCCATCCAACCTGACCTTGAACATTTCCCAGGATCGGGCACCCAAAACGTCTCTGGGCAACCTGTTCCAGTGTCTCACCACCGTCACAATAAAGGATTTCTTCATAATATCCACTATAAACCTAGTCTTAGTTTAAAGCCATTCCCCCTTGTCCTGTCACTACATACCCCTGTAAGCAGTCCCTTCCCAGCTCTTGTAGGCCTCAATTAGGTCGCTCCAGAGCCTTTTCTTCTCTAAGCTGAATACTCCTGATTCTCTCAGCCTTTCTTCATGATAGAGCTGCTCCATCCCTCTAAATGTCTTGGTGGCCCTGTGTGGACTCTCTCTAACAGGTCCATGTCCTTCCTGTGCTGGGACCCCAGAGCTGGGTGCAGCCCTGCAGGTGGGGTCTCACCAGGGCAGAGCAGAGGGGCAGAATCCCCTCCCTGGCCCTGCTGCCCACACTGCTTTGGATGCAGCCCAGGACACGTTTGGCTCTCTAGACTGCAAAAGCAGTAGAGAAGCTCTTTAGTGCATTCTCTGCCCCACACTCTAAATTTTGACAAATGAGTGCTTTTCCTAAAATTCTCTAACAATAACAAAAATAACTGCCCACTAGAGCCCATGTTCCTAACTGGCCATTGGTTAGGTTCCAGATCCTGGCTTTTCTTTCACACACCTCATTGTGTGTAAAGAGAAAAAGTTAATGATATTACTGGTAGGCCAAAACAGTCAAGTACTTTTATCTAAATTCAGTTTGCAAGTACTTTTATCTAAATTCAGTTTGCAAGCCATAACATATTTATTTTACTGGAAATATTACAATGATAAATTAATTTTAAAATTGTGAGATGCTGAGAATGCACACTGTTGAGTTCCAAAGAAACAAAGAAAAAGAAATTAAATAAAAAAGCTGTGTGTTTGAACCACTGCTGATCAGTGTTTCTTACAGCACTCCCCAGCACAGAAAACAGGACTGGACTACAGGTAAGGAATTCTGTGTGCAAGATATCCTCTGCTATTCAGCAAAGCTCTTAGGCTCCTGTGAGTGTTCTCATTCCCACAGTCTCTGTAAGGTCACAATGGCTTTGCACAATTCTTAATGAGTTTTCCTAATCAAAGCAACTTCCTTAGTATCTCAGACTGATGGGTGGGTTGTGATTTAGTAGTTATGGGTTTCAACAGCATCTAAGTCAAACACTGTTTATTGCTTACAGTTGCTTTTCTGTTAAATGGAAAATTATACTCTCCCAAAAAGACTTAAGTTTCTGGCTTTATTTCAACATGGTACTGAATGACATCTGCCAATTTACTTGTCATCGTATTCAACATGCCAGTATTAACATTTTCCTAACTGATTCATTTTTTTATCACAAAACAACTTTTAACAGCAGCTCCTTAGGGCCATGAACATGTTTTTATTACATGATAGGATAAAAAAATAAAAGAAAATCCATATTTATTCATTATCATATATATAATTTATATTGGGTAAACTGGAAAATGCTTTCAAGAATCAACTAACATGAAAAGCATATTTGATAAACATGAATCCTTTTTATAATTTATATTTTCTCCATGTTTCTGCAATATGTTCTGACTTATATCAGACTTTGTTATGACTCAAATATAAAGATTTTTTTTTAAACTAATAGTACAAAACTCTCTCAAGTGAGACTCTCTAAAAAGACAAGAAGCCATTTAAATACATAACTGGAAATGTTCAGAATTTGAGCTAAAAGCACAGGTAGTGGAAAGTGGATATACCCTGTTTCTGGGTTTCAGAATTGGAAAAGATGGACTTAAATGAAGTTTCCAATCTGTCAGCTACACAGTGCATCAGATACTCAGTGCATCAGCAAGTTTTTAAACTCCTGGCTTCCAACTGCTTTCAATTTAAAAACAACAGAAATTTAGAAGCCTCAATCTAATTTCTTTTTTAATATGGAAGCAATACACAACAGTTTTTAAACCCGTGAAAAACATAAAAGCAAAGGAAGAATGAAAGCACTTGCAAAAAGCTTGCATATAATCATTCTTGTAAGTGCTTCATAATTTGTGGTAATGGAAGTCTTGATACTTTGTTCATACCTGGGAAGAGAATGAACACTTCTTTGTGTTTAGCAGTTCTTAGGAGTGGCATTAACCCACCTGGGTCCCTGGGCTTCATGTCAGGTTAGTGGAACACTCCGAAGCAGCCACTGTCAAAGCCCCTGGATTGGCTGCTGGGTCTAACCTCACACCCAGCAGCGTGCAGCCAGCCAATGACCATGCAAAATATTAGCAAGGTCATAGTAGTGTAACACACTCCTATAACTCAGAGATTACAAAAGACATTAAAATTCTGATGCCCCATTCATAAGGAAAAGATTGTAATGAGAGGAGAGAATGGGACAACATTAATTCATTGTGTGACAAAGAATATAATGAGAATGGGAAATAGTACAAACATAACTCATTCTTGTTACAGCTTTAAGATTGTAATGTCATGGTTCATATCACATACTTAGGAAGAAAGGTATGGTAGAAAAAGAGCTGCAATATTAAACATAGCTAATCTGAAGGCAGCACACATTACTATAAATGCAATACAATAAAAATTTTTGAAACATTACTTAGAAATGGTTTGCTAAAAGTGTTATAATTTCTTTGTACACTTTTGTTAACAATTTATCAATACTGTTGATATGAAGGGCTGCAGCGTGTGTGTACATTTATTAACAGAGCTGTCCTCAAAATCTTTTTACTCTTATATGTCTTTGGAAATCAATTAGAATTAAAAATAAAAATATTGAGGACAGTATCTGTGTCTCTTGTGACACACATTATGAATCTGCAAAGACACAGGCAGTCATGTTCAGTCACTTTGTCTGATATAGTGGAAAGAAATAAAGCCATAAAACAAGTAATGCATTTACCTCCTGAAATTATTGAATAACTTTTGTTATTGCTAGTCTACCACTCATTCAGTGATGTGTAATATCCTACCTAATGTAGTAGACTTTATTGAAACATGTAACTCATAAGAGATCAAAAAATCTTTGACTCTCCATCTGAGAGTTTGACAAAGCCCAAAGCAACTTGTGCCATTCATTAAGCTCTATGCAAGATCACAAAATCAATTCGTTTTATTTTGCTTTTTAAAGTAAAACACTTTCTTTGTGGTTATTTCTGTTTAACAGAAAAAGCAGAAATATTCTCAAAGACACTACAAAAACACTGAAACTTCAGGGAATGTTGCTCTGGAGATCATCTTGTCCAACTCCCCAGCAAGAGCAGGATGACCTAGGGCTAGTGGTTCAGTGTGTCCTCTTGTCCTATGACTGAGCACCATTGAAACAAGCCTGGCTCTGTTCTTCTTGCACCCTTCTCTCAGGGATTTATGTTGATATTGACAAGTTTCCCTCCCCAGTTTCTTCAGGCCAAACAGGCTCAACTCTCAGCCCTTCCTCATGGGGGAGATGCTCCAGTCCATCATCTTCATGGCCCTTCACTGAACCCTGTCCAGTACCTCCATATCTCTAAACACAGTACCCCAGGTGTGAGCTTGCCAGTGCCGAGTAGAGTTTACCAGTACCAAGTAGAAGAAACATCAAAAAACTTGTTCTTAAATTAGAAAGAAAAATTAGAAACAAAATCATCAAAATATTTTACTCTTGAATTAGATGATTTATCACTTTTCAGCTAAAAAAGTAGACTTTGAACTAGATGAGCTAGATCAGGAATCAATACGACCCACTTAAAATATTATTGGCAAATTTAGAGAGATATATTACAAATAAAACCTAAGGATTTTTAAAAATATTTTACCTCTTACTTTAGAACGGAGAAAATGATGTAAAATTGTACTATGTGGATTAAACTTGGTCTATTACAAGACAATTTCTTCTTGAAAATCATAGCTCTGTTTTCAGTAATCTGGTAAAAAAAAAGGAAATGCTTTTATGTGGTTACTGCTTTTTCTAATCTAGGTGGATTTCTTTGATTCTATATTTGTATAAATTAGTAAATGTCAAAAAGTGGCAAATGCATTTTTATGGTGTTAGTTACATTTTAGTATCCATATTACTTCCAGGCACATTGTCAAAATGAGGTAGGTGTAAAGACCATGAGCAGAGGAAAAAAATGTGATTGTATGAGGGATGTTATGACAGTTCTGTATGCATAATACATGCATCCCAGGAGGCAATTCTGCATCTGTTACATATATTTATGTATTTTTACTTGTAGTTTTGGAGTTATTTAAGATTTATGGTGATAGATTCGATCTCCTTAAAGACAATAAAAGGAAACATGCGACAAGGGTACTATTTTGTTAGCGAGTGAAATGAGCTGGGTGTGAAAGTTGTGCACCTGGTAGGCTCCGTGAAGGTTAAGGATTTTCTATTCTCTACACTTAGGAGTATTTCTACAGTGGTTTTCAAAATACTTTCAAAACAAACCTCTAGTAGATTTGATCTATGTGCAGCTGAAGTATGTTTCTGTTCATTATAATGACTGAAAGAGGGTAAGAAAACAATTGCTAGATGTTAAAGACTAACACAGGAATGATGAAGACATTTTGTGTGTGAAAAGAAGAATCCTGAAGTCTCAGGGAATGAGGAAAGTGATGATAAATGAAGACAACCACACAAGGGTAAAAAGACAGAAAAGATAAAATGGCTAAAGAGACAGACAATTTTATACAACTAACTGTTTGAAGAAACAACTCACTGTGTTGTACTGTAATGACATTTCCTGACCATTGAATTTTCTATGAAGAGATAGATGAGCCTTCTACTTCTTTCCATTACACAGCAGGTATTTCTTAGTCTCTGTTATAAAAGATTTCAAAAACCATCTTCACAGAAAATTCCTAGATACACTTGGAGAATAAAGGACAAAATAGTTGCAGTTTAATTTTGACTCTTTGAAATAGTGACTTTGTCAGCCTTCTTTGAGCATTAGAAGACCATCTACAGAAAGAAACAAACAGAAACGTATGTCTCGGGGCATAAACCAGACAGAGGCTTCACCATTCAAATGTATGTCATTCTACTGCTGCCTCTTATATGGTTTTGAACCTGCTTTGAAGACATCTTGTATTGGTCCCTCTCAGATACAGGCTACTGTACGAGGTGAACTCTTTGTCTTTGCCAGTATTTCAATTATTATATATAAATTAAGAAAAATCCCAAACACAAAACTTCAAAAACAGGAACAGAGGAAACCCTTAAAATAGAAATATACATCAGGCAATATCTTCTTCCAGCTGTAATATTTCAAAGCCATTTTCATTTACATGAAGAGCAGAAGAAGTGGAAATTCTTTATGGAATATAATACATACCACAGAAGTTAGCAAAGATGCTATTGCTAATAACTAGGTGATAAAAGCATCTCAGAACTCACGTATCTCTTTGCTGAAATGAAGAAGTCAAACAGTTATCAAACGGTAGTCTGTAAATTAAATAAAGTTTGTAAAAGGGATTTATAGTAAAACATAGCATAAAACATCATTATCATTATAGTGAAATAAAAAAAATATATATTTACAGAGAATTTTGAATATCATGTTGTATTTATTGAGCTTGAGGAGCTTCAGAGTTGGATCTGTGTGAACCTCATGAGGTTCAATTAGGCCAAGTACAAGGTTCTGCACCTGGATCAGTGCAACTCCCAGTGCCAGTACAGGCTGGGAGAAGGGGGATAAAGGGAGAAGGGCTTAGGGGTACTGGTGGATGAAAAGCTGGACATGAATCCAGAAAGCAAACCCTATCCTGAGCTGCATCAAAAGAAGCATATCTATTAGGTCAAGGGAGGTGATCCTGCCCTTCTGCTCCAGGCTCGTGAGACCTCACCTGGAGTACTGCATCCAGCTCTGGGCTCCTCAACATAAGAAGTACGTGGACCTGTTGAACTGGATCCAGAGAAGAGCCAAAAAAATGATCAGGGGAATGGAGCTCCTCTTCTATGAAGCCAGACTGAAAGAGCTAGTGTTGTTCAGTCTGGAGAAGAGAAGGCTTCAGAACAACCTTATTGCACAGTTTCTGTTGCAGCAGCCCTCTTGTTAGAGGGCAGAAATGAGCCAAAACTTGTTTATCACAGCACAAAAAGGGTCCTGGTTTATTCCTCTTTACAGCTTAGCCATCCTAACTCAAACTATTCACTGCCTCTGTCTGCAGCAAACTCCTGCTGTAGGCTTCCCTTGCAGCCTCTGACTGCAGGTATTAGTTTGCAGACACTGAATGGAGGCTTTTCCCTAGCTAGACTGTGACTGCAGACCCAGAATGACCTCCTGGAACTGATTCCCTCTCCCCAGAATGGTCCTTCTTCACAATTGCCCCTCCTCAGCTAACCCACTCCCTTTTATCACACTTATCTTTATTGGCTGTAGCTGTGACTCATCAGGGGTGAGGCTGATTGGGTAATTAACACAGCTGTTACGTCTCAGGGGCAAGGTCATCTGTAATCCCTTCTCCTACAACTTTCCATAATTAGAGGGGGCCTATAGGAAAGTTAGGGACAAACATTTTAGTAGGTCCTGTTGCAAGAGGACAAAGGGCAATGCTTTTAATCTAAAAGAGGGTAGATTTAGACTAATGAAGTATATTTTTTTTTCATGGTGAAACACTGAAACAGGCTGACCAGTGAAGTCGTATCTGGAAATATTCAAGATCAGGTTAGACAGAGCACTGAGAAACCTGATGAAATTGAAGATATCATTGTTCATTGCAGGAAGGTTGTACTAGGTGACCTTTAAAGGCCGTCTCCAATCCAAAATATTCCATGACTCTATCATTATCAGTTCAAATTTTTCATACCAATCTACCCTTAATTTCTTTAAGAAATTAGATGCAAACAGAATTTAAAGAACAAACACTATATAATATTGCAAATAAGAAAATGTTTGGAACTACAAAGATCAAAATATCAACATTAGATAGCCAAAACACATTAGATACATCTGTTAACCATACACTAGTATGCTATTTTGAGTTGAGATAGAAATTTACTTGCAGTTTTTGCAAGCTGCAGGTCCTAGATCTTGACATAGATCTAGGCCAGTGTCATTTTATAGTTGATAAGGGATTTATGTCAATGTTTATTTTATCAAAAGGGGTAAATTCACAAATATTTGAGGTGGAAAGTTGTGGGAGAAGGGTGGAGAGAGAGAAACACATCTTCACAGGTACCTCTTAATGAAATTTCTACCCCCCTTAAAAACATAAGTTCTGCTAGGATGCTTAGGCACATTTCAGTGGAAGCCCTAGAAAGTCAAATAACTTTACACAAAGTATTTTTGTGGCAATAAGAGTTTAGGTCAGCTTATGGTAACTGAACAATAGGAATAGTAAAGGTTTGTGACTTTACAGATTTTCTACACAAGTTACAACATGTTTTATTGCAGTTGGGTGGAAAGAGTGCTTTTGCCTATTATGGTAGCTCTATAAGCAAATTAAAGTTAATTTTGTTACTTTTCAAACTTTTATTTTTCCTCTATTTTTTGCTAAATTGTTCCATTCATCAGTAGAAGATTAATGTGTTAAAGCTGAAGAAGATATTTAAGTGGTTTAAACCTTACACTTAATTGGCATGTTAAAAGTTAAAGAGTCAGAGTCAACGCCAGCACGTAAAAATGTATAAGCACACAAATTATGGCACTCTGTTACTCTGCTCAAGAGGCATCATGCCATCCACTTCATTAATCAAGGGTATGCCCCAACTTTCAACACTTGATGATTTACAGTCATCCTTCGTACATGCTCAACTATAAGAAGATACAGGTCTCTCTGCAGTGGAGCAAACTTAGCAAACAGATATCAAATTTGAGATTAATTTGATAAGCCCTTTTGCTTATCTTAGTAGATGCATGGCTTCTTATCCTAATCAAGAATAGGGCTGCTACTTCTAATATAGTTCAAGCCACAGCTGAGAAATGTAATTCTAGTACTCAGAATAATTTTATCTTTATTATAGTCAACAGTGTCAATTATGAATGGCTCCTTATGAAGGAAGACACCTATTCTTTAGAAAATGGATTAACACTGCACCTGATTAGGAATCAGTGCAATATTCAGGAGACAGCAAACAGAAATAAATTACTGTGGATTCCTAGGTTTAAAATCTACTGGTGCCGCAGGGGTGAAGGGCTGTCTGAAGGAAAAACTGAACAGCATGGAGAGTGCTAGTAAGAAAGAGAGAAAGAGAGTGGGGAAAAAGGGGAGGAAAATGAGGAAAAGAGGGAGGAAGGGAGAGGGAGAGGGAGAGAAAAAGAACTTTTCCATATGTTTCCTTAGACTTTCCCCAGGATATATAATCTTTTTCCACAAATGCTATTTTTTAATTAAAGGACCATGAATCACTTCCAAACTCTTGTATTAACGTTTGTATCATCAAGTGTTCAGAATTCTCTTAGGGGAAAATAAAGAAGTACTCCCCTTCCTCAGTGTCCATGGCAAGATAAGAAGTGGAGCATACTAGTCAGGAGTAGGAGACCAGGACACTGTGGTGTGCCATGGGTAGTCAACAGGTGATCCATGGATCCAGTTTCCAGTTCCAGTGCAAAACATCCTGCCATGGACAAACTAACTCAGAACTGTAACACAGTCCAACCTCGCGCTAAGAGTAAGCTTTATTTACCAGCCTGAGAATACTCTTTTTCCTCTTGCAGAAGCTGTAGAGTTTTCTTTGCACTCCACTGTTGAGAGACAGAATTTACTCAGAGGAACAGAGATCTTTGCTACGGCACAAGGTAGACAGGGTTGATATCTTTCATGTGGTCAGGAAGATCTCTGTCTACTGGATATACATGTCCAAAAGGAAACATGATGTTTTTTAAGTAAAAACTAGGTTACCATCACAAATATGTGTTTGAGATATCTGAGAGGTAACATCGGTCTAATCTAATAATTAGGCACTGAATCACTTGTTAGAATATTTAAGTATTATATTTCATAACTATTTCACACAGAAATAGTCTTTAGAGCTTTAACCACTAGTCTTGATTCCCTGCTCTAGTCCAACAAAACCTATTTTCTTAGGAGCTTGGCATTACATTCCTTGTTAAGAGTATTTTTAAGGTGACTTGTATTTTACCTGTACTGTGTGGGAAGGGTAAATCTGAGCGCCTGCTCTCAGGGATCTGGAGGGAGCTATTCCCATAACTAGTGCACTGAGCACCAAGTAAAATGGACAGGTTTTCAGAGCTGAACTGCCACCAGAGTAAAGGTAGGGCTAATTGTTTGGCATTTGCAACTCACGTGGCCTGTTGCTTTACATCTGATTGGCAAACATTGACCAGAGATTGTGGGCTGCAAACACTGCATTGAAAGTGGCTAGCACTGGTGTAATTAGGAAAATACAAAGCACTGCAGTAATCACTGAGCAGCTACTGAAAGAATAGTCAGTCTGGCTAGTATAAGCCCCAGAATAAGATGGCTTCTTAAAATCCATTACCATAGAATTCCCTTTGGAACCATGGTTAGTTTCATCAATTCATGGCTTTATGAGCAAGCCAATTAATATGATATCCTCACTTCTACACATAAAAACAATCTCTCTCTAATGCTAGTATAATTTGGAAATATAATACTCAAAGAAGTATTTTCTTTGCAAGGATGGTAGTCTATAAGAGCTCATATACCATTATGCAAAACCTGGATCGCAAAGGCAATGAATGGTCTTTTTGAAGACATACACTGAATAACACACAAAATATGTAACTCTTAAAGTACATACAAGAACCAGCATCTGGTAAAATATTTGATGAATTATTTTCTTCAGACTCAATAAGAAAGTAATAACAGCAATCTCCAGTTTCTCTAGATGTTGCCATCATATTTTATGCATAGCCTGTTACAGAGTACCATATTTGTTCCAAAGGCAGATACATTCACTTCAGTGAGAGTCACATCTATTTATTCCAGAAGTGAATATGATATTGAATTAATCAAATCAACAGAGGTATAAAATTATAATTATTTCAATTGAGGCCCTAGATATGATAGTCACAGATCTTTTAGAAAACATGTTACTTATATTGTCATTGTTTTTCATAGTTTCCAATTATATGGTGAGGGATCTCATAGTGGGGCAGAGATCAAAGCTATTTGAATATCAATACCAATCAGCATTGCTGATTCTTTCTGTTTACTTGACCTTTAAAGTAAGTAAGATTTCCTTGGAAACAGTAGAAATTCTCATATCGCTAGGCAGATTCAGTGGTTTTAGTTTTGTTGAATTTCCTCAAACTATTTATTTCATATAACTTAAAATAAGGACAATCATAGCCTGAAATGATTTTTTTATTTTTCCTTTGTGTATGGGTGGGGTTTTTTTTGGTGTTTTTTTGTTTTGTTTTGTTTTTGGTTTTGGTTTTTTTTTTTTTTTTTTTTTTGGTTTTTCACTTTTAATTTTTTTTTTTGGTTTTTTGTTTGGTTGGTTTTTATTTTTGGTTTCTTTGTTTTTGTTTGGTTGAATTGAGTTTTTTTTTTGTTTTTAATTCCATTTGATTAAAAGACTTTGTACTTCCTTGAGATGAGGGCTTTGTTATTTTGATTTGTGAGATAATACCAACCTTGACATTTGAACACAACTTGCAAGAGAGAAATAAATATCATGAAGAGGAAATAAGCATCTGCTTCTTTAAAATATAGTATGTGTGCCATTGTGCCATGGACAGACATTTTAAGAAAAAAACATGGAAAATATCAGATGCTTTTCTTCACCTGATTATTTTGAAGTTGTCACATGTAGGTAAACAGATGTGTCTATATTTTTATGTATGATGGTTTCACCAAAAGCAGTGACATATATGCCTTGATAGTATTTGAAGTGTCTTTACCCTATCACCTTTAATAGGACTTTTAACATATATTATTCCCCATTATTCTTTAATGGAGATTCTTATGACAGGCAGGATTCAGGGCCACCACATACCTAACCTCAGTATCTCGGACACATAAAGCTTGGGGAGGTGGTTAACACCCTTAGTTTGTATGATTTCTTACAATATCAGACAGTTGCTTTAATCCAGCCATGGAGCAAGATATGTAGTTTGAGAGGTATTGCAGGATAGAGAGGTAGTCACTACACTGCAGTAAGGTATTACACCCTTGGTCTTAAGGTCAGCCACTGAGATTGTAAAAGAAACATATTTTAATGACTGCTCCCACCAGACTCAGGATCAGACCAGGAAGCCTCTGGATCCTACATGTAAGGGTCCAGCTATCTTCAAAATCCATCCTTCAATTAGTGAAAATTTTTAGACAGTTTAATCCTGGACAATGAAACCCAAAGTGTTCTGAAATTCAATTTCTAGGTGATATATGTTATCTAAAGCAGAATTCTTATCTGTGTCTTGACTAGAGAAGCAATTTCTTCATCACTATTATTCAACAAGTATTTTTGAAAAGGCATATACTGGATATGTATATGGCCATATACATATACTTGGGTATATATATATATATATATATATATATATATACACACTTGGATATACTGGCCATAAAAATATGGTTTCAAGTTCAGCCTTTAGCTATCTTTGGGTCTTAATTTTAGATTATGGAAGTCTGCTGAAGTTAAAAGTTAGAATTAAGGACTTGGTTTGGTTTGTAAAGATTTTGCTAAAGTTTTAGCTGAGCTTATATAGTGTAAGTAGGTAACAGATGGATCAGTCTGTCCAAAAATATCTGTGGTCATTAGAGGTCAAAGCATAGGAGAGTAAATCTATTTCCAAAAAGAGGCTGTGGAGGTATAAGCTTCAACATTAAAAAAAAAAAAAAAAAAATCCTGCAGATGAACAAAGCTATGGAACTGTCAGCAAATGAACTCATATACACTTTTCTATCTATACATTTCTGTATTAAGTTCCACCCTTCTCCTATTTAAGGAAATACCATACTCAAGGAGCAATCCAAACATCTTTGTAAATTTGTCAGGGCAGAGAGGGTTCTGATTCCTAATTTCTGAAACAGAGATAACAGGAGAAAAATATATAAGAATTTCAGCAAGTACTTTTTGTTTGCTTTGTGGGTTTGTTTTGAAAAACGGAAACATGTGAGCAAGTAATCTTATCAAGGTCTGAATAATTCCTGTACTCAGCCACGTCACTTGCAGCTTCTCACACAGCTGCATTTTATTTACATGCACACACAAATATGTTGTGTTATTCTTTATTTTTGTCATACATATTTAATGTGCATTGATAGCAGAAAACTCAATTCTTGCACGCAAAGGATGTAAAGTGATAGACTGATTTTCCCTCCTTTTCAGTGAGATTTTTCTCACATTAATGGATTTGGTGTTTAGAGAGGTTACAAAACCACATATATGTATCCTGACATCTTTAAAAATTAGCATTTTATTTTTTCTTATATTCACAGGAAGTTACATCTTCCTGATTGCCTCTGCCTTAGCTATTAATTTAATTTTCAGACCTATCTGATCTGGTCCATGTGGGAATCACCAGAGACATCACATCAGCTTCTCAACCTCTTGGGAATCTGCTTGCTTCTTTTTCTTATGCTAGTTCACTTTGTCCTCCAAGTAAGAATTCAAATGTCAATCATTTTTTGTTCAATTTCATGGGGTAGAATCACAAAAATGGCAACCAATCCAATTGCAAATTACTTGATGAATCTTCTTTGAAGACTTGCCAATAATGCTAATCATCAAATGGTTGAATTCAGCTCTGTAGAAATGCATTTGTGAAGAACAGCAATCTCTGTGACTTTGACAAAGGAACTGCTGACTTGCCTCACTGTTTGTCTTTTGATGTGAAAGAGCAAATCGATTTATAGAGCTTTTGCTTGCAGATGTAGGATATGATTAGTATGCAGAAAGACCTTTCTACAGTGTCATTTGTTTATTTAGCTGTCTCTGCACTCAACCCTGATTGTGTATACTTAATTAATGTATACAAAGCTAAAAGAAATAAAATCCTGGAGCCATGATCATAGAATACTGTACTATATGTCATTCGTCACTGTGAAAATGCTATTTATATTTTATTGGCTACAAGGAAGGGAGATGCATACATTCTGGAAACTGTTTCAAAAAGTCCTTGTGTTTGCCAAAAGAAGCTAGTTATATTTACACCAAAAAAGTGTCAATGAAAGTGGTTCAACTTAAGTAGAAAGTGGTTTTTTTCTTTTCCCAGTGTTTAAATTTTTATTCCAAACAGTTGTTGAGTCTTTATAAAAAGGTACCTCTGATGCCTTCCCGAGGTTAAAGTACTCTGTAAGACATCCTAAGAGACCTGAATCATCCCATTCTTCAAGGCCTTCTGGTTCTGTTGTTTGGAAATTTTAGCTGAGAAAGAGTTTAAAGAGGAAAGGAGAGACACTAGAGACCTTCATGTCAATAATGAATGATCAATAGAAGTCACACACTAGAAAATTGACATTCAGTCAGCAATTCTGTGTTATTCATGCACATTTTACATTGTCTGTTCAGGTTTGTTGTGGGGAAAATAGATACAGAAAGGCAGAAAAATTTAGAAATCACCAGAATACCAAATAATGGAATCCAGAGTGACATCTAGTGACATGCTGTATAAGAAGCATGAACACTGAATTACTGAAATATAGTGATTTTACTAGTCCTATTAATTACAGCTTTCCAGAGAAATTCCCCAAAAAATATTACAGAAGTTTCTTAAAAATGCATTTCATAAATGTATGGGACCATTCACAATTCAAATTACTGAAATGCTTGCTTTTGCCTGTTGTGAGCAGCAACTAATGTTGAAGCAAATTTTCTGCAGAAACATTTTAAAATACTGATACTATAACTAGTTTGTCCTTATGGATTTACCTTATAAACTTCATGAATGTGGAGACCTGTGGGCCTGCTAGGGGACTTCCTGGGGCTATACATTGGAAGAATGTCCCCTAGACACTAACCTCTCCTATGGATCCCCTGTTTAACTGGCATGCTGTCAATCAACCCCAGTGCCACACCCCTCTGTTGGCCCATTGGCCGTTACTCCCCCAGTGACCTCATACAGCAGTGTCTCTGTTCTTTGTAATCCCATTGGTTTGTACCCCTGTCCATTTACCCTTCTGTTTCTCTATTGGTCACTGTACTCCCTTCTCCCACCCACACCTCTCTGTGATTGGTTGTTACTGTTAGCTCCACCCCCTTCTACCCACATATAAGCCTGGGCCCTCTATCTGTCAGGGTCTTTGTCCGTGGGTTTTTCTGTTGTGTAGGTGAAATGATCTACCACTGGGAATCCACACAAATGCCCTTCCTGCCTCTGCTGTTGCGTGTGGGGGTAGTGTTTGTGGTGTGCCTGGTGGAGCGCTCTCGTCGTGGGGACGCTTCAGGAAGGTAGCAGCAATCCACCAACTGCCCACACTGTAACACATGAACTCATCTGCAAGACCTTAAACTGTTATGTTCTTCAGCCATGAGCACTGAGTCAAAATCATAAGCTAATTAATCGAATTCAGGCTTTTGTACTATATTTTTGGAAATGGCAGATTACTAGCTACATGAGCAAATTGTATTTGATCTTCTGTTTTAAACTTTTTCATGGTATTAACTGCAGAATTCTGCTCACTGAAAATGCTGTAAGGAAGGAGATTGCTATTAGAAAGTTGAAATCCGGAATACCCGGTTCTCAACTCAGTGTCCATCAAATACGAACACAGATGATGATGCCCTTGATTTCTATGGCACGAATAAGCAAGAGAAATTCATGTTATTAAAAGAATGAGATTATCTGCAAAGATAATGAAAAAATGAAATGTGGTAAGGAAACATACAGAATTCTCCAGGTATATCTCTTAAATAATATAGAAATACCTTTGAAAAGCCACTTGCAAATTATGTTAATGATGCTACGCTTCTGTAAATAAGAAAGTGAAGAAATCCCTCCCTGGGACTAAAATAATTTTGTGGGTTGTAATGGATTAATGTAGAAGTTACTTTAATCAAATTTGCTCCTTTAAATCATATCTTTGTTCATTTTTCAATTTCAATGTATAAGAAATGTTTGTCATTTTCATATTTTCACTAAAATCATTGCAGCACAGAGAGGAGGCGAGAGAAAAGATATCACTTATTAGACTGATTAAGCTTCCATGTCAGTAACTTTAAATCAACAAATCAATTAATAGGAGAGAGAAAAAACGAACACTTAAAATATTTGGCAAAATAAGTCTGTATTTGTCTCTAGGGCCATCTTCTTTCTAGATAAGGAACCAGTGTAAATTATCTTATAAATGTATTTCATTTATGGCATAACAGCCATATAACAAAGATATCTTAGACTTTGAAATTAGTTGATTGTATAGAGATCTCCATCTCTACACGCACTAGATTTCTTTCTCATTTTTTATGGATTTTCTCCTTCTTGCTCTTCATACCTGGACTTTTAAACTTCCCTCTGGACACAATTACCACTTTACTCAGGTGTTCATCACAAATATCCTCTTGAAAATCTAGATGATGAAAATATACTTCTAGGCTATATTTCCCTTCAAAACCTCAATTCTACAAATAACAGCCTCAGATGCAAATTTCAAAGAGGGAAATACTAAGTGATAGTTTGAATTTCAATGTACAGTGTACCAGTCTCTTTTTCTTTTTTACTTTTAGAAATTCAGGATTATCAAGAGTATCAAAGTCTTCCATGTCCTCTTCCTTGTTTATGCTCTTTTAGAGAAGTGTATAATGTGATATACTGACCAGGTAAGCTGAATCCAGCTGGTTTTTTTTTCATTGACATAAAAGAAAGATTATGCATACAGTGAATTTTTACTTTTCATCTTCATTCCATAGAAACCTCCATTCTATTCATGTATCCAGTAATTTTCTTTCTTCTATCCCTTGAAGATCCTTGTCCCCATACTCTACACAGCAGTTTCTTTTAATTTCTTCTCCCTACCTTTTCATGTGTTTCTCCCTTCCTCACACTTAAAATCCCTTCCAGAATTCTTCTTTAATACCCTCACTACTGAGAACAGTTTATCTTTTACATTAGCAGAAAAAAACCAAATAACCAACCAATAATGTAGACAAGCATATCACAAAAACTCAAATAATAACCTCAAAAGAGGGTTATCTCTTTTAAAAATCTCTAATTGATTTCAGTGCTATGACATCAGATCAAAATTATTATGACTACCCTCCAACATTTTTTCCCAACAAACTTAAGAAAAAGTTGTCATCCTTCACAGTCAAAAAGGTGATACAATTCTATCAAGAAACAAGGCAAAAAATGTCATTTTCAGAAATCAAGGTATAAATTAAAAAAAAATTTAAAAAGGGAAATATGTTTTTTAATTGAACTTCTCCTGTGGTTTTAACAAACCTATTTTTACTTTATCCACACAAATGAAAACAGCTGTATTTCTGTTCATAGTGAACACCACCTTGGTTGAGACCTTCTTAACACACAAAAACCTTCACTTCCAGACTGAGGAGTAGGAAAGTTGTCAAACGTGGAAATGCGGCAGCAGTAGTTACTACCTTCCATTTGAAAGGCCTAAATTTTCGGTTGTTACACATCACACAAACACTTTTTCACCTTTTCCTTTTCCTTTTCCTTTTCCTTTTCCGTTTCCTTTTCCTTTCCCTTTTCCTTTCCTTTTCATATTTTTCCCTTCCCTGAACTGCTCAAAACTCTCCTCCATCCTCTTTGCTCCTTTTCCATTTCCATCATCTCCACTGCATTTCATTACTTAAGGGCAATTCCTCCAGTTTTGTCCCTGGTAGTTGGCCTTTTCCTCTTGCTGTGATCAGTGCTCATATAAAACAAGGTACTTCTAGCACAAAACGAGACCAACAAGTGCAACACAAAACTTGAGCTCCAGTATGCATAAGATAGCAGTCACAGTGACAACTGGATTTTACCATGAAATTTGAGAGCCTCAGAAGGTGTTCCTTTAATTAAATAGAGTTAATTCAAATATGTCATGCCTTGCACTTTCTCTGAAGCTGCTGGTGCATTATTTTCCTAAAAATGATGACCTAATTAAATAGATTTTGGCATAGACTCACAAAATCTGCTCTTATTTCATTCACTCAGAAAAGAGTGTAATTCTTTCATAACTGCTGGAGAAAAACTATTTCTCAATACCTCTTAGTGCATAATGAACATTAAACAGGAAATACCAGCACAATGTACCTTTATTATTTTTTAGATGTTGAAAAGGTGTAGACCAAGACAAGGATTTATTAATGGGTTTGGGTGCCTAATGGCCCTAGGCTTTTTTCAAAAACACAAGCCATGAGAGAGAATTTATCAGCATGTTTGCATAACAATCTGATGGAATAACTTCTTGTATTTGAATCTTAGTCTTCAGATTAATGACTGGCACAAGAGTGAGTAGATTTCCTGGACTGGTTTTCTAGTTCTTATTTTGGGATCATTACTATTAATGTTCTCTTAATTTTCCTTATTCTCATTAAGGTTGATAATCTCTCTCTGATCTCAGCCATTTTTATGTCTTGATTCATTCTTCACCCACAATGCTGTAAAGATTTCTAGAAAAGCTTGATTAACCAATTGTATGAGAGAAAGGGGAACCATAATCTCTTTCTCTGATCCCAGTTTTAACCAAAGTGGTTGCTACTTTCCTTCTCTGTTTTAAGAGGATGTGTGTGTGCATGCATGTTAAATTTGTTGTGAGAATTTCTGCCCAACTGAGACTGAAAAGTTACATGGCTGAGGCTGCTGAAAAATATTGGGAAAAATATGGAAAGCAAACAAATAAAACCCCTCAAACTTCACTGGTTTGCAAAAGCAGAAGACTGTTTTAAGCATTGTGCTCTAGAAACAAACTTGCCCTTTGATATCCCTCCTTTGAGCCTTCTTCAGTCATTTTAACAAAGGGGCAGGGGTAACCTTTAGATAAGCTAGTGCCCATTTTGAATCAGTGTCCAAATTATCAAACATTGGATACAGATAGACAATATAATTACAAATATCCTTCTTTTGCACACACTGAGGATAAACAACTTAAAAGAAACAAGCATGCGAACACAGTCACGCAAACACAGACCTTAGGGGAACACACAGGTCAGGGTTCTAGTGCCAACAATGTTTAGATTGGAGAGGGGAGAGAGTGATGGACACTTTACTGTTCCAGCAAAAAAGATCAGGTAAATCACAAAGCACTTATACTGCTGCTCTTCCAGATCTACAAAGGCAGATGTTGATCCATAACCAGAGACTTGCAGAACATCTTCTGTCTGTTACTTTGGTTTTTGAGATGATAATTTTGAAAATTGAGGTCTAACTAATTTCTGGTCTAACTAACAGAAATCTTCTGTCTAAACCTGCTAATAATGTTTCACAATACTACTCTTTGACTTCAACCAAAATAAATACTAGACTTAATATTCTGAAGTTAAATATAATTAAAGAAAACCTGTAAAATAGACCTGTGTTGTAAAACATTGCAGAACAAAAAGACTGGTGAAGTTTTTAAATCCACTGCTGCAGAGTGGTGCATGTGATTGCAAGGCTAGGCTCACCTCCTGCTGTTTCCAGTGCCCTGTGAGCACCCTGAGTGTGCTGCTTTAGAGGCTGCCTTTGGGAGCTGTAATAATGATTGCACTGGGGGAACCAAGTGTGGAATCATTTATAGCTCCTTAAGGACTTGATTTTGTACTGTCCCTCACACAGCCATAAAAGAACAGTTCCTCTGACAGAATATCTTTGGAAAATTTTCAGTTCAGATGGTGTTTCATAATAACAAAATGGAGGTTTTTTTGGGTTTTGCAAGGACAAGGAAAGAAATTACAAAGAAGCTGTATTAGATAGGAAGAAAAAACTACACAGCTTCTAATTTTACTTCTCATATCAGGGTCAGAGACATCCAATAATCTGCAAGTTTTGGAGTTCTTTTTCTCCCAGAAGCACTTGGATCTTGGCACTGACCTTTTCTCCAACACAGACCTTTTCTCTGACTCAGCCCTTTCATCCTTGAGTAAAAAAGAATTGATACCTTCTCTGCATACCCAGTCCATATTTTTCCAAAAGCAAGACCAAGAAAAAAAATAGAGTAATAGAAAATTACACATCCATCAGAGCATTTCCACCAACCAGATAAATGCTTCCTTGGAATTACCTGACTGACATCCATATGGAGAGACTGGATAAAATTTACCTTCTGGCATGCCAAAGAGAAGACTAGTTTTTAATGCAATATATGATTGTCCTGCTAATGGTCCATTTCCATTTGACTGTTTTATCACACAAATGATAAAGTAAAATTACATAATACTGAATTTAAGAGGAAGACAAGCCATGTGGATTCTAAAGCTGAATATTTTATATAGAAAGATTGACAGAATAGGTGACCCTCTCGAAGGAAAACAGGACACTTTCAAAGAAATAGAATTCCAAATAAAGAATTTTTCTTTTAAAGGTGTTAAGCACAAACAAATATAAGACAGAAACAAAAACATTTAAAAATCAGTTCAAACACATTGCTAAATAAATAGAAAATTTTCTTTTCCTCATCCTAGAAAAGGAATTCCAATTTTGGGGATTTTTAACGGAAGAGCTTATTAAAATATATCTGAAAACCTCTCCAGTACTCCTACAGTTGCCACAGGATACTCCATGCCCCAAATGCAAGAGGAAGATAGTGACTTCAGAAAAAACACTGTGTAGTGTAATGGTGCCCTCACTCCTTAGCCTATATTATAATTAATTTCTACTTCTAAATGTATATAATTACATTTAAAGATGTTCCTTAGATGAAGCCTCATGTAATTGCTATGATCCTGCTTAATAATGAATGCTTTGAGAAACCAAACAACAGATCCAAATAAAATATCCGTCCTTAAAGTGTAAGTCAAAGGCTATCCACATGGAAGACTGAAAAATAATCAGATTTTACGTTCTATCCTTTCAACAATACAACTGCACTTTCAAATATGCTTTGTTGTTTTCTTTTAATTCACAAAAATTAATCTTATAGATGTAGATGCCAGATTTGCATTAATTAAAACTCCACTGTAGAAGCCAGGCTTAATTGCAATCAAATTTGCTTAATTATGCATGGCGAGAGATTCCCAATTGAGAAAGGTTTTAGTAAGGATTTTTGTTTTTTATACTGACAAAATAAATTGAAATTGTCATTTTTTGTGTTTTATGTAACACTTGTAAATAATTTGTGGAGCACCTTAAGTCTTCTATGTAAAGCAATGTTATTGCTTAAGTAATTATAACAATCTGCATTTTTCATTGTTAATTGTGGGTGTCAGCCTCATTAATTTTAATTTACAGCCTGTAATGAAATTAAGAAAATTTTGTGCTGATCTGCTGAAACTTGTCTTATAGAAAGTTACTTAATAAAACTGAAGTTCAGAAAAGTAAGGAATTTGTTCGTACATTGTCAAGACAAGTAACAAACGTTCATTTTTCTCAGAAGTTTTGCTTCTAATTTTAAATCAATATGTAGTAAAGCAATTTGTGTCAGAAAGTTTGAGAAAGTTCAATCTGCAAATTTTTCATTTCAAAGAGTAATTACATAGAATGTACACATAATATGCAGTTTTATTTATAACAGATAATATGTCACTGCACTGAAAAAATTTGTTGTAACTCTATTCTATTGTTCGTCTCACAGGACTAATTTTTTTCCTTTGCAAAAACATTGGGTTTTTTTTTTTTTTTCTGCACATTTCTGAAACTTCCATAAACTGTAATATTCCTAAAATGAAGCATAATAACTTATTCAAAAGCCTATGCTCACATTGTCTATGGGTTCTTTGCTTCAAGTTTCTTTTTTAATATACTCAGTCTTCTGCTTTTCAAACTTCAGCCCTTCAAATCTATATCCCCCCCTTCCTCTGTTCTGCTGAGCTTGCATCAGCCCCAGCCATGCAAGAAAACAGAAAGATACGGCTTAATTACTCTGCAATTTTATTAATTTAATTTATCTGGGGACTATCCAGCAGCAATTTCTATAATACAGGTAATAAATTTTTCATTAATTATTTTCACTTGTAGGAGGGCTGCCAGTAGCTTTCATTCCCTCTGGTAGCAGGTCCTTGGCCCTTTGTGTGCAACCCACCACCATTGTTAAATGATAGGAAGGGTGGCTTTTCATCTTGTCACACAAGACTTTGAGAGTCCTGCTTCCAGTACTCACCTCCTTTTGAGGACGCTTTTGGATTTTGCCCTTTTCTAATGCAGGTTTTCTGAGGAAGCAGATCCTCTATGAGTGTCTGAGATGGATTATACTTGAAGAGGCAGATGGCAGGAGCAGTGGGCTAGACAGTCTGAATCCCTTTCACAGACTAACAAAATCAGTTAGTTCACCTGAGTTCCCTTGACCTGCCAAGCTATCCACAGAACTTTTGTCCATCTGAATGACTGACTCCCAAAACCTGTGAAGGAAGGTGATGCTTAAAGGAGTGTCCTGGGTCAGGGCACAACTCATTTTCCTAGATAGCCTGCTAAAACAAGAAGGGGTCAAATATTTACAATGTATATCTCATCTCAGGAGCTCCACTTTGTTCATTTTAATATTCCCTGGGCGATTTCATTTTTTTTCTTTCATTTTTACCAAAAACTCTCATTTTTACTGGATTTACTTGTCTTGTTTTCTTAATTGGTATTGAGAAGCATTTATTGTTATGATTCTGCACACACTGGCACAATGATTTGGCTGAAAAGCATCATATGGTTCCATGAAATTAAATACAAAAAAATTTGAAGGAACATGAATGGCAACAGGCAAGTTGTGGGAAAAAGCTGTTGTTTTTCTAGTACACAAAAACACTTCTCAAACATCTAACACATCCAATAAAATCATAAAAGTAAAAAAATTATAATACGCAATATTTCTTGTGTATAATATTAGATAAGGTATAAAATAAATTAAATATGAAGCTTTTTTATATTTGCCTGCCTTCAATAATTTTGATCTGAACAAATGGAAGCTAGTAGGATAGAGGAAGAAGTAAACCCATGACTGCAAAGATGTGAGAAAACCCCTTGAGCTTTTTTCTGCTCTTTGCTGTTACTTTTTGGATACATAGCTTGCTATTTTAGCTAAACATGAAAATGGAAAGCATAGTCTTCTGAAACAGATGAGTCCCAGAACATACTGCATGATCTGGCATATGCTTGAACCACAGTACAGGTAAGAGATAGACACACTGAAGCATATAATTATTTTATTATATCAGAGAAAAAATATTTTAAAATTTCTGAGGCAATTCTTTCCTACAGAAAATAAGGGGTGGTGCTTGGTTTTTTCTTCTTTTTCTTTCATATTACCCTGTAATGAAACTATTTTCAATGTGCTTTTCAATATGACCTAAAAATATATAGCAAAGTCTTCCCATCTCTTGCCAGAGATGATAGATGAAGTCCAAAGCAGATTGCCACTCCTGTGTTTGAACTAAGATTTAGTGGTCATAACAATTGATGGTCTTTTAGTGTGCAATAAAACTGAGAACGTAATTGATCTGATGTGTTATAAAAATGTACAGAATTAAAACCAAGCAGTAATAATCTAGGCTTCTAATATCTAGTACCTAAGCAATTTTTCCTTTTTAAATGGATAGCAACTGCTTCTTATGAACTTCAGTGGTCTTCTGAATTTTGACTCTGCTTCTGAAGGCTGTGTACAGAGCCATGTCAATGGGAAATGAGTTCCAAACTACATGCAACTCTAATTTCAGTGTTACTCATGACCTTCATATCATCTTCTGATAATAAATCTTACTTCTGAGAGCAAGACTGACAGTGAAGTACAAAATACGTTGTGTTCTTTAAAAGACTGAAAAATATTACACATTCTAAGGATATCTACAGATCTAAGTCTTCTCATCATGAATGTCTGCTACTCCCCAGTACTCTAGTGAGCTGGCAAGATGTAGAGATGAGGTCTGATAGGAAAGGTATGGTAACAACAGTAAAAAAATCACATTTTTTAGATTATAGAGGATTAACATGGCATATCACATAATTTTAAATTTTAAAGCCACTGTGGGTACAGGGGCCAATGAGGATGGTCACTAGCAGCTTCTGGGCTGGTTGTGCTGGACCCTTCCACAGGCACCACCTCAGCCTTCCATTTTTTCCCATTCTCCCAGTGACAGCAGTTTTACTTTGGGGATAGTCTTTGATGGCTTTTTTCCTTTGTGGATTTCCACCCTATCGCTGTCCTTTCCTCAGTGTCCTCCACCCCTTCATTTCTCTGACCAAGACCAGAACAGGTTCAGCTGCTCATTTCTGACACAGCCAGATTCCATTTTGCCTTCCTGCCTATGACAGATCTTGTCAGCTCTGCACAGACAGGATGTATTTAATCTCTCACAAACCTGATAATCTCTTATCTTTTCAAGTACACCCAAATGCTTACCTAATAATTTTGGTGTTCTGCTGAGGTACACAGCAGCAGTGAGCATAACAAATTACCAAGGGGTACTTATGAAACCCTGTGTATAAAGTTCTCCTTACCTTTTTGCAGGTACTCCTATGGGGGAAAGAACACTTTCTTTTCTCATCATAGAATCACAGAATGGTTTGGGTTGGAAGGGACTCTAGAGATCATCTCATTCTAATGCTTATTCCATGGGCAAGGACACCTTGCACTAGACCAGGTTTTTCAGGGCTCCATCCATGTGATCTTGAACACTGTCAAGGATAAAACGTCCACAGCTTATATGACCACCTTGTGCCAGGGTTATTTTTGTGCCATTCTCACATATCCTGTATGAGCCAGCATAGCAGAGTACCAGTTTGTCCTGTTGTCAACAAATTTGTTAAGAGTTCAGCTAATATTTAATTATATTTTAATCATCAATTGTACTTTTTCCTTCTGTTCTCGGGCAGGAGCACATCAATGACTGGGAAAAGTGAATGAATAACAGGAAAAAAAAAAACCAGACGAAAAGAAAATGAAAGAAAAAACTAAACCCAAAAAGTGCAAAAGAAGTAAAAAAAGGAAAAATCTTGTTTGCAAAGGAAGTATTTGGCATTCTTATTTAATTATCAGTGGATACACAGGATGGAGTAAAAAGCTCTATTTCAAAACTGTGACTTAATGACAAGTAGATGTGTAATATTTTGCCTGAAGACCCAGACAACATCATTAAGAGAGAGACAAGTAAATTGTAGGTAAGAAATAAAAATAAATGTTTCCACACCTCTGACATAACTGTAAAAGTTAAAAGGCTACTGATAAATTTGAGACAAATGACTATTGTTCTGGCAAAATAAGGAATCTTAACTCATTTTTGGATAACAATATTGCCAGCTCTTGCAATTTTATTATTAGCTTCATGATATTTGATGCTTCTCCTAAGGACCTAGCTCCTAGATTTATACTAATTAGGAGGCTAATAACTTCCATTAAAAAATCATGTTTCCAGTGCTGATATCTAAGCAGAAAAAAACCCAAACCATTTCCTAAAACTGTGAAAGATAGAAGTCAAACAAGGAGAACCCCAAACAGGTAGTAAAAAAAGCCCACTAACCAACCCAAACCTATAAATTCTGGAAGCCTTACTCATGATTTCTCAGTGTTTGACAACACTATATCAACTATAATTAAGTTAGAGATTTATTAGGTATTAAAAATGGAAAATCTGATAAGAAGCTCCTGCAATGAAAAAGCAGAATGTGCTGAAAATGAGCCAAAGAAGGTGAAATTAAAAAATATTTCAATTTGAGGTGTAAACTTCTACTTTTTTAGTTGATTCCAACAATTCTGCATAGTTTTTCATTAGAAGAAATCTGACTAATTTTAAAACCTAGTTTTCAGAACCTGACTTGTTCCACTGGCAACAAACCAAATCTACTATCATAATTTTCCCATCTTAGGGATCTGTAAATATTGCTGAATTCCTGTTCAGCACTATTTTTATCTTCTCAGACAATTTGTTATTGTTTAGGTGATATAAGATCATACTGCTAGCAAGATGACTTGAGTAGACAGCTCTATTTTTTTTTTTTCTTTTAGTTTTTAGGAAAAGTGTGTAATTTAGGAGTCATACTGAGCTAATAGCCAAAACGCAATATTTACCATGACCTCAAACATTCTCTGGTAAAAGACAAGAACTGAAATATTGGGCCATATATTGCCATATGGCACCAACTCTGCTTTCCTGCAGCACAGTCCATCGCATCACAGGGGTGGATTTGTACCTGCTTATTCGAATGCTGGGAAAGTTACGAGGAATTCCATCCATATTGTTTAAACAAAGCATACAAGCCCTGGAGGGAGTCTATATTAAGTCCAATGATAAATTAAATAAAGAATATGGTCTCAATAGGGTGTGCAGCTCTATAATTCCCAAGAAATAACAAAAATGACCAGATGCCATTATAAACTGAAAAAAGATTCTTAAGGAGATTCCTACATTCCTATCTGCCAGATGGATATTTTTATGGTACTGTCCCTCCTGTAATATTTTGAGGAAAAAATATTTCTGTCTGTGTTTAAATTTGTCACTTATATTAACCATATACTCCTTCACCACATCTGAGTGTCCATATCTTAATTACAAGGGCAGTACTCCAGGATTCACTGGGTGCAACCACTTTTGCTGTAGTGAAACCACAGTTGTTCCTTAACTCCTGACTTGTTGGATGTGATGGGCACAGTATTAAGTCCTTCAGGTCTATTTGTCTCCCAGTGGCTGAAAGCCTGCTCAGATTTGAACCTGGCAAATATAATTCCAGGAACAGAAACTCCAGCTTGACCCAAAATGTCATCAGTGACAAATTTTGACAGCTCAGTTGGAACTTCAGCCCCATAGTCTGCTGCAGTAATGCTGTCAATTGAGTATTGCTGAGAAGAAGACTCAAATCTCAAATATGAGTAATATATTCTGTATAAAGAAATCTGTATATTCTGGCTGCTGTCTGTAACACTCAGTTCCAGTACAGTAGTGTCTAGGGGAGTTGTAACAATTGCTGGATGAACTTTGGATTCTTGTCCCAGTAGCTCCTGCTCTGGTCTCACACTGTTGTGGGTGGAGTGGAAGCTTCAGACAAAGTTTACTAGAGATGCCCTGCCACAGACCCATGAGGACACTTTTCATCCTAAACTCCTTCTCAGAGAGGAGTCTAGGTGTGATTGGGTCCAGTCTTAGCCCCAGACTTTGTAAATAATTTAAGCAACTTTGTCCCACAGGATCTAAAGATCAAGTAAATCAGATATATTTATATTAAATGAATTATTTTTATGGCAAATGATCTTAATCAGAATTATTTATTACACAGTATAAAAGCTAAAACTACTAGTAGTGTATAGAATAGGATAATGCACTATATCAAAGCAATTATATTAAAAGCAATTATAATAAAGCTATCAAAAATAAGCCATTATTAATTAGAGATTGATGTAACTCACCACACCAACACTCATGGGCAGATCACTTTCACTGAACTTCTAGGAGTATCCATGGTGGGCATCCTCTCACCCAAGGGAAGAAACTTCATGTCCACACTCTAGTAAGGAATATGTTAGAGGAACCCAACTCTGTGATTTTACAGTGTGTAGTGATAGACTGAGTCATTTGTCTCCAGGTCATTTCAGCAGCTTAGCTGCCAAATCTTTTCCTCACTATCAGGACATTGATTGAGGATTAGTTGCCAGACTGGTTTTAATATAATTCAACACCAAAACCTGCATATGGGCCCCCTCTTGGTCCACCATTAATAGATTTTCAAATAGGACATTGAGTTGCTTGACCACATTCCAGGGCACAGCATCCAGGGCAAAGCATCCTGCTAACACTGTAGGTGTGATCTGAGACCTAGCTCTCTCTCGATTTTCACCAGGTACCGCTTGCCTGCAATGGCTTGTATACATGTCCATGATCAGAGTCCGTGATAGACTCAGAATACCTGCAGCTCTAATGTCCTTCTCATCTTTCAAGGAAAGGACATTTTTTTTCTGCTGGTTATGCACAGTTCTTATTTCTGCGCAGTTCTGTCCCAAATTCACTCCAAAATCTCTATGTTCAGGCATAAGAAGAGAGGAAGGACTCTGCATTTTCCATGTTCCCTCTTTGACAGAGCATCTTTTTGAAATCATTAGAACACTACCCATGAGCTTCTCATTTGTCCTACCTGCAGATAGACTGTTTGGATATTGCTGCTTGGTCCTGGTGGCTGCCCTGGGTCTAGAGTCAAATAACTTTCCTTGTGGTGAACAAACCATCATAAGCTCTCCTGTTTCTCTCTCTCTTTCATCAGTGTTTTCCTGACCAAGAGCCCACCATGGGAAAGGCTAATGTGGCTGACATTTAGCTCTACTTGCACATAGGAAAAAGACCCATAGCATACAATGGCAACATTGGAAGGAATAAAGCCCTAAAACAGTGATGGGTGAGAAGATTTCCTGAGTCCTCTGATGTAATTTTCAAAGAGGAAGATTTTCAGAATAATTCTTTCCATTGGCTTCTTAATGTGTATTACTAAAGAAGTGGGGATAATGAGTGCAAGAATTGGCTGTCTAAGTATTTCAGCACAACTGAAGAAATAAGATGATAAAGCTCCCCTTTCAGAAGTTTTTTTTTTTTATTATTATTAAATAAACTGGTTGCTTTGGAACTGAATCTTCTTCAGAGAAAGTTTTGGAGCCATCCTTTAACTTATTTGACTAACTGCCTGAGTAGCCTAATACAAATTACACTATACCCTTACCAATCACCATACTTCCTGAGAACTGGAAAGTCGTTAGCATGCTTTTTTTTTTTTTTTTTTTTTTTTTTTTAAGGATTTAGGGGATTCTTGAGAGTTACAGTTTGTTACAGTGACTGAAAATTAAATAGACAAAAAGTAGTGCAACATTTAGGGAATTGTAATATCTATGGCAAGGGAAAAACCAACAACCTTTCTGTAACTGAGAATTGTGCCTCTCTAATGTGTTAGAAGGTTCTGAAAATATTAATAAGGCGGTAGATGAACATGACCCAATGGACATAATTTACTTGGATTTCAAAAAGCTTTAGAAAAGGTCCCTCATAAAAGAATATTAAAGATAATAAATAACAATGAAGTAAGGGGCAAAGGCTTGTCATGGATTAAAAAGTGATTAAATGATAGGAAATAAATAGTTATAACCTCAAAGAAGAGATATATTAATAATCGAGTGTCTCAGGGGTCAGTACTATGATCAAGTTGTTTAATATATTTTTTTTAATAATTCGAAGTAAGAGGACTGCAAGGTGGCAGAGTTTGCTGATGACTCTCTATTATTGAACAAGTAGCCACTTGCATAACCTCCTACTCATTATAGTAGTTTAAAAATCTACATGTACTGCTCTGAAAATCACTGACAACAGTAATCCCTGTGAATACCAATAAGAAAAAAAATTTTCTTTATGTCACCAGTTCAGTTCTATCTCAAGATGGACAGAGTGAATGGTTACATTCTGGATAACCTAAGGTAGGAACTGAGACAAAGGAGAGTGTACACTTGACCTTCATGTAAAAATTATTTGTAAGACATCACCTTCAGTAAAATCAATAATATTTCTGCATAATTGAAGAAAATTGAAATCATATCTAGAGCATGCAATAATGACATTCTGTTAATCCTTCCAACAGAAACTTTGTAGTATTCCTTTCTCAATTATGGATAGGTTTGAATGGTTATAGTTAGGAATGGTTATAGTTACAGGAATGGTCTCCTAGAGGATGTCGTATTTTAAGACAGGTCAGGCCTCATCGCAAGTAAATGTGAAATTCTGTATATAATTATCCAAAGTGGAATTAAAAGTTCATGACACAGAAAAGCAGAAGTTATATTCCACAGTTTCTTCTGAAAATGCAAAATAACAACAATCACCCAGACAAAAAAGCTCTAAATTACATCTCTTCAGAACACATTCTGTTTTACTCACAGGCACAGACATGAAGATTTATCCACAATTTTGCCTCTTATCACTACCTTTGCAGAAAAAGAAGTATTTTATCCTCATATTAGGTGACTGAAGGAACAAGAGGACATAATGTTGGCAGACCAAAATACTGCTATTATTGAAGTACAGTGCTAATCTACACTTTTTTAGAGGCCAGTGCAAGCATTTGGACAAACACAATTTATATTACTCAATGCAAAATAATGCCAAATAAGCCTTATCATTTAGGACACCCAATTATGGCTACCCAAATTGCAAAGTTGTTGTTTCATTATGTCTAAGCCGCAAAATTATCCGATTGTTTTGGGAGATAACCTGAAGTATTTGACAGTGGTTTCATTTGTAAGCAGATCACTCACTTTGAAAGGCCATCCATTTAATCCATTATATGGTTCTCCATTATTCCAAATATCATGGGACAAAATCAGTCTATGCACAGGTTGAAACAACTTGCAGCAACTTAGGTTGTAGTTAAAGCCACTCAACAAGGGACCTGCCTTTGGCTCATCTGTTTTTCATGTGTTGAAATGTATAGTTTTAAATGCATTAAGTTTAATCAGGCAATTGATTTCTGAATTAGCAAAAAATAAATTAAGGAATCTCCGTGTCAGTCTTTATTTTTTATTTTTAATAAGACATTAGATAAAAATTCTTGTTCATTGTCAGCTGGTCGAGAATTACGGTATGTTGCAGTATAATCACAAACAAATATAATTACAAATATCAAGGGAAATTTAAGCCATAAGGCAAAATGAAAAAAGAATTTGACTGTGGAAAATTAAATTAATAAAACATTAAGGCACTAAAACGAAACCTATTGCCTCTTATAACTAAATTGTTTGCATAGCTAAAATAAAGAAACAATCCCAGTGTTTGCATTTATGAATGTTACATGGCAGTCAGCAGGTAAAAGGGAGAAACAGTGCAGTTAAGGTTATTGTCTCCTTCCATTTCTCCTATATAGCTGGACACTGAAAATAATGTAATCCCTAATGTTTTTATTTAAAGTGATGAAATTAGGGATTTATTACCTTACTTATAATTTCTAAGAGACAACACACCAGTAGGTTATGAATACAGACATGATATTCCATGTCTTGGCACATGCTGGGAACTATTTTTATGTAGAAGTCAATGACAGCAGAATTAGACCAATGCTAAAAGCTCATGAGAAATCATTCTCAGGATGACTTTTTCAACATCAAATAGTAAGTCTGTAGCAGAACTGGAATTGGACTTGCACTCCAATCCTCTAAATCCCAGCTAAGTGCCTTTATCACATGACTTACTGGAGCTCCCCTAAATGAATTCATACATGTTCCCATCAGTTCTTCACCTGTAGACCCAGGAATTCTGGTCAAAAGCAATCTGAGGTAGCTGCAGTTATGAGTCATCTCCCTGTCAGTTTTCATCTGCCAAACATGTGCATGAGCTGACCCCCATAATTCCTAAACAAATTCAAGTGGAATCCACCAGGACATTGAAATCAAATTCCTTAAAAGACACTAGTTCACCTAGAAAGATTTTACTTTTTTCCCTGTTAGTGTCTTATCAGTAAAATGCACAATTCATTTTCATGACTGGAAATGGAGTACAAAAATTTACAGAAGTGCTAGCCTTAATGCAAAATCATCTTTCTAAGAAGAAAAGATTCACAGAAAGACAAAGCTTCAAGGACATTTTTTGTGAAAGTTTGAGAGCCACCCGGACCAGCTGTGACATCTGTACTAATTGAAAAAGCAAACGAGGCCACAAAGGACTGTTCTTTGACCATTTAATCAATTTTCCACTCAATGCATTGTTCATTCTTAGAGACTTTAATGCTAGAATTGATTTTAACAGCCATTACCGAAATACGTAAGTCAAAGGTCTCTCAACCTTTTTTAAGTTTGACCAGTGGGAATAAAAGATTATGGATATGTGAATAAATCAGTGGTTATGATTCAAATGCCTTACTAAAAAACACCGTGTGAATCACAGCCTGCCCATGTCCTGGTGGTCATGTGGGCTGCTTAGAACACAATGGGAGAAATGGCAAAATGGTGATCTCTGATAATGTCTGGTCTGGACCCTGTGAAATTGCCTCTTAAACTTCCAGTAATGCAGAGTTCACCTCAATCCAGCGTTTTACACCTCACTTCAATGCAGGAAAAGGTCAGTTTTCAAATGTTTGTAAGTACTTCTGGAAATTACATATTTGAATCAAGCAAGCAGAGGAGACCAGAAGGATGAAGAATATTAAGATCCCTTATTAAGATGCTTTTAGGCATAGTTAGTGGATATATGCCCTGCAAAACAGAGGAAATGGAAATATGGAAATATGCCTTGCATATTCATCCATAGATGTGCACATCCATCCATAGAGAGGGAAAAGTCAGAAAAATTAATGCCTAAATATTTTTACTTTCATTTTAAGCAACTTCCTTTAAAGAGACAAACATACCTAACCTACCGTGCTACTTACCAGAGCTAATATGGATTTAAGATAGAGAGGTAAACTCTAGTGAAAACAAAAGACACTAAAATAAATCTGGATTAAAGCCCCCAAACTGCTATTGTACTACTTCTGGATTTTAGGTAATTTTTATCTTGATTAACAAATATTAGAATGTAGAATTTCTATCTCAGAGAAGAAAATCTTCTCTGAAGATGAAAAAGTGCAGAAGTAAATTGTTTTTCACAGTACAAATATTCAGCAAAAGGCAGCAATGGCTGTGGGTGTTACATGTAGGCAGTGACTTTATCATCTCTGTAACATCAGCAATTCCCTCATGTGCTGCCTTCTCCTTCTTCCATGTTTGGTCCTAATGAAGCAGATTTACAGTATGACCTTTGAATACATGCATGATATATTGTGATGACAGCCACTCCACTGTGAAATACGACGCTATGATCTTTCGTTTCCCTTTGGAAGATGAGCCTTACATGATTAGATTGATAAGCGTCAATGTATCAGAAATTGTGCCAAAACAGCAGCTACTGGCATGTTGTACTGTAAGAACTTTAAGGGTATTGACATAGTTCTAGAAAAACAACCTTAAGGACAAGCTGAGCCACAAAAATCAAATAATGTAATTGACAGGTTATTTGATGCAGTTCCTGGTGAAAACTTTTCTGCTTTACTGAGATACACTGACTTACAAAAGACCTTTGACACTCCACTGTAAAGTGTATGAATGCTTTAAGGTTTTTCATCATTATCATGCATGCCTGAAATTTGTTTATGCTGTCAGGAGTTTGTCATGGAGTCCTCAATATTGTTGTAGTATAAAAAGGCATCCATCAGACACATTAAATATCGTGTCTTCTCCTTAAGGAGATTACCTGTATCTGTGATATGTTGCACTATTGACACACACATGACATCCAATTTAGCAGTCTGTATTTATCCAGAGATTTGCATGCACCATAAAGCAGAGCCTTAATTTAGTTTTTCTTCTCAACTGGGAAAGAAAGAAAGTGGGAAAAGGGTGCTGATTTTTGCCATCCATATTCAATGACACTGTTGAGTGTTATTCATTCATCTGAATGTTCATGTTGGTTTAAATCTTATTTTAATTTATTAAGGTCAAAGCCAAGATGGGCCCAACTGGTACAGCTGCAATGCAGAAGTGTGTAAAATATCAGTCATTCCCTCAAAAAGCTCTAAGGAGCCAAAACCTAACTGGTGGTTGAGACAGAAAAGCATGTTAAGGTAGCTGGAGAAGATGAGTCGAGAGATAGAATAGAGTGTGCAACTGTGCATACTAAATTCTTTTCACATGCCTTAATCCCTACAAAATTTACCTTTCAGCTCCATCCTGATAACAGTCTAAGCTAAAGTTTCTGCATTACTTCTAAACTTTGGATGTATTCCAGGTCTCTAACGTGGTCTCGGAGTATTCGATGATGTAAACCTCTATACTAATTTTGAATGCAGAGTAATACAAATGAGCTCTGTTCTATTTTGCACAAAACAGTTCTTATGACATCTAATGTGTTGCAATCAATAAACAAAGCACAGAGTAGTTTTCATGTTTGAATTTTTTTTTGTGTAGCAGTAAACTGAAATAAGCCAGGGTGCAGGCCTGAGCACAGACACAAGATGATGAATCTCATTTGCTTGTTGGGGAAGTGCACATCACAGCTTCAGAACTGTGCTGTTTCATAGCGTCCCTGTGCATGACTTTGACATTATTGTGGATGAAGGAGTATTTCAGCACATTCTTTAGAGGTGACCAGTCTGTTCTGAGAGGTGAAAAAAGTTTGGCTGTATAGATATGGGTTGTGCCATGCAAGGGTTTTTTACTAATTCAGATACAACTGTAATGCTAGGCAACAATGTTCATCCTATCTCTAACAGAGTTTTGTAAAAGATGTTTCAGAGATCAATGATTAAAAAAAATGGACAATATCTCAAAAGTGCTAAACATACTTATATGGATTAGTTTGAAATGGAGGTCTAGCTCATTGTTTAAATGAACTGCTAAACATTGACATGAAAATACACCTAAATATGCAGAAATCTAGAAAGCTCTTCTGCTTTCCCACATGTAGTGAATGTCTTGAGGTCTTCATTTAGTCTTCCTTAGAATGAGTAATTACTCCTTGCTTAAATTTAAGTAGTTGAATGATAATGGAGCAGGCTTAGTTCTTAAATTTCCTGGTAAATCTGAGTACCCTTTTTGAATAAACTTAACCTTAGTTTGAAAGATTTCATCATCAAATGAAGTGTTCGAACTCATAACAAGGGAGAGCAAACAACCCCACCTAAACTCAACACCAACACACATTTCCATAGCTGCTATTTAAAGTGTTAATTCTCTCCAGTATTCAGTTACTGTTATTAATTTCAGGGTCCAGTCATACTTGGAGAAGGGAGAAAATATAAAAAGAAAAAGAAAAAAAAAAGAAAGTTAATGTTGTTAGTTATAGAAGAAAAACTTTTGAGAAAATATTGGAAAAGACCTTGACCTTTCAGTCTGCATTCTTATAATTATAAAGACAGTCTCTGGACCATGTGAATCAGTATTTCATTTTCTTAAGTACCTTGCTAACTTCTGAAATTTTCAACAACTCTAGATAACTAGAGGTAAAATGAATTATGGAATTTAAATAAATTTCTGGGATACAGGTAATAATTAAAAAGAGTCATCTAATTATCTGTTTTGTTGTCACTGAAATTCTTTCAATGCTCTCACCTCAGTGGAATCAGTTAACTATGGTATGAATCTGATATATTTTAGACATCAATAATGCTTTTTTTGCTTGTCTTCCCATAAACATCAACATTTTGGGGGTAGAAAAAGGATTTAAACTGTTTCAGTTGTGCTATTATTGCAACTCTGACCTTGCTAAAGACTCTCGGCAAATTGATTAGCTCTAAAAAGCTGCCATCCATCTGCAGAGTGAGGATAATCTGTAAATAAAGCTGCAGAGAGGTCTGTTGAAAAGAATATTTCACTCTTGCTGGTTGCTGAAATACCCCTTCAGAAAAGGACAGTTCACCTCCACCTGAGGAAGCATGTTGGCTGCTTGCAGTGATACAGAACAGTGTCAGAATACTGACAAAAAAAGAGAGAGAAAATCTGCTGTTCTTTTCATTTTGTGAGATAAATCCCAGGGCTTATTAGGAAGAAATAGAACAGGAAGTGGTCTACAGTTATGTTGGCTTGATTAAAAAAAAAAAAAAAAAAAAAGGCAAAATAAACTTAAGAGCAGAAATCATAGCTGCTGTATAAAGTGGCCATTTCTATGCTCCCAAGTGCAGTCTTTGTATTCAGAGGAGCTCTCAATCTACTTCTGAGTAATCACTACTGGAATTGACACAGAAAACAAAATGTTCCTGATCTTAGTTCTAATTTGCTTTATAGTTTTTACAGTCTATTTAATTTTGTAGCTGTATTTAATACTGAAGGTGTCTCAGGATGTCATTTTTAATAAAACACTGTACAAAATGCTGCATTGGCACTATATCAATTAAAGTTTAGAATATTTATATGTTAGTGCTCTGTTTCTGTTGGAGGCATTGCACACACCACTTATGCAAAAGTCTGGTCTTTGTCCCACACAACTTTCATGCTAAACTGACCACCATGGAGTCACTCATTTGCATTGTGATTGGGTAAAGAGACAAAAGCCTAGTGTAAACCAAAAGGATGCAGGGGTGTGTCAGCTGACAAGAACTTAATGAGAACACCAGGTTGCTTTTCAATTTTTTTTTCTCCCTTTCATTTTACAATTTTTAAAAAAATAATTTAAATATTTCTAAAACACTAAAGACATCTGAATGACTGAAAATTGAGGAAGAAAGGTTGTCATCTCTTAACAGGATGCGTGAGGAAGGGCAGTAAAGCAATGGTAATGGAAAGATTAAAAAAAAATAAAATGGGCAGGGAGACCTGGGTTAACCAAGTCAGTCAAAATGAAGAGGAAGTGACCATAATAAGGCAGAGATATGCAGAGTTTTGAAAGGACAAATCAGATGCTACACAGCAAATCCAAGGCTTCCACATTAGAGCAAACAATCATACTAGGGTTGGTAATGTGCATTTTATCTTAATGTCAGAGATAATTTTTCCATCCTTTGAGTTTTACTCAAGCTTTTTAATGAGCTTTTCTAATTTATAAAATAAAAAGGCTATTTGGATAATAAACATGAATATTAAAACAAAAAAAAAAAAGTATGGTTTATGGAAGTTCACTGCCCAAATGTCTAAGCTCTCTATTGTGAAGCAAAAGTATTCATCTGCTCTTTCAATTGCTTGGTTAAAATGCTAAATTATTCGTGGTGCTTTGTAGCAGATCAGTTAACATTACTTTTAGCTTTATTCAGACAGCATGTTCTAGTTCTTCTTTGTATATGAGGCACTGGCAGCTTGACCTTCCTGTTTATTCCTTTATGAGACCATTATCATCAAAGTTCTGTGGCAGACAATTCACAATTTTCAAATGTTAATGTTAAAAGACCTAGATTTCTGACTGATGTCAAGCTTTATTTACACATTTTGAAAAGAAAAAAAGTTTCTTGTCACACTTTGAATGAATAAGCTCTAGATAAATAGTGAAATACAGCTTGAAATGTTTCTGTATCACATTTTTGAGAAGAACAAGATCACAACAGATGCTATCCAGATTTTTTACTGGGGAATAGAATCTAGCTAGTATGTATTGGGAATCCATGCTGTGAGAATCAAATGAAAGTACATTTTAGTTTTTTTCTTAATGCAAAACTATTTGAAGGCAGGATTTAAAAGTTCCATTGAAGGGCTCCTCAAAAGCAGTGCCACTTTGTGTGGATTCAGATCCTAGCTTCACATACAGCATTAATGGTGCTAATCAGACTGAGCAAATAATTAGTGAAAAACAACTCAACTGATGAATTGAGCCTTTTATGTTGAATGTGCTATAATATATGTGGTCAGGCAACAATTATTTGAAACATTCTCCAAATTCCCAAATAGCTTTAATCTGTAACTTTAAGTCACAGCTTCCTCTGAGTTTTCAGTGCTTATATCTCTGTAGCTGTGATGGGTGAAACAAAACACGCAGCAGTGTTTGTGTCTACATTGATCATTGCTTCAGATGCTTCTTGGCTAAAAATATTATTCCAGGGTATAGAAAGTGGCTCTTCTGCACATGTGGGTTTGGTATTCACCTGTGATGGCAAGGGGTCATGCCCTCATGCCAGCACCCAACCACCACTTCTAGTGACAGTGGTAGAGGAGCCACCTTCAACTCTGAGCAGGGAGGAAGAACTAAGGAAAAGTTTTATTAACAATCTGGAGTTTACTGTTCCCAGCACTCTGTCAAAGAGACAGTTATATCAATTTGTATGCTATTAAAACCTATGCAGTTTGTGTATGTTATTCTGTTGCCATGTTTAATGAAAGTAATTTGACAGTGGAATGTTCCATAAATGTAACCTGGTTGGCATATCTAGGGACCAAAATTATATTGATTTATTTGTGGCTCAAACTAAAAGCTAAAGAGGTAGACGCTAACTTAAAAAAAAATGATATTCAGTGCAGAGCTGATAACACAACCCTTATTTACCACACCATATATTCAGCTTTAATTTTTTTGGGTTTTATCCTTTTTCTCTGCAAGCTGCAGCACTTGCACAGAATATAACAGTGAAATAGTGGGTAAACAGGCAGTGTTATTCAGTTTTGCTGGCTGTTCTAAGTGATGAAACTATAATTCTCTGGGTGATAGATAACAGAAGGTAATTTTATGGTTACTAAGAATGAGTTTGCATTTGTTGGGATAGTTACTACATAAATTTATAGATCTATTTTGTATGTACCGCATTTTAAATTTTAGTGGCAGCACAAGGAACAGTATGAGAGCAACACAAGTAGTCCTGTCATGAACTCCTAGTTTAGCAGGCACTTGTAAAGGTATACTGTAATTCAACATGAAATAGCTTCAGAATGTTCTCACAATCTTGTTATAAATCATGGTCTTTGGAAGGGAAGGTGTTATTAAGTTTGTTTTTTGATTTTCTTTTGCCCTTCCTCCATCATCTTATCTAGGGAGAGTGTTGAAAGGTAGGAAAGGCAATTCGGTACAGGAGGTCCTTTTAAGTGCTGGATTTAAGTGTCCTTTCAGGATTTAGCACTTTTCTAAGCTTAACTGACAGGTCACTTTGCCCCTTGTTATCTGGGCAGATAGACCCTGGGACCCTACAAAGACAATAAGATTAATTGTGGGGTAGGCAGTAGGATACTGCAGCTTCAGATCACAAAATTCAAACAAGGTTCAACACCTGTCAAGCTATTATGACGTTTACATTCAATAAATATAATGTCTCCAGAGAACCAGAACTGTTTTTGTTTAAAGATGGAGATTGGGCCCCAGGGAAGCCATTTTGTTGAACACACCATTCTGTGGTGAAGAAATACCAGCTTTTGTCAAAGATTTAATTGTTGGAAGACCCATTAAGATTTCAGTTCAGGTTACAAATCTGAAGGAAGCCTAGACTGACAGAGGGGTGCTTGATTTGATGATCATGGGAGCAGAAGAGGAATGGAGGTGGTAGATGTGCTAAATTTGCATTTAAAAAGCTCACCTAGGAACATAGCAATTAGACTTTTAAATATAAAAATATAACTTCAGAGCATCCCAGAAGTATTCCAAAGTACTGAATTATGTAATGGCCAAACCAAGGACGTTCCTTGAAAGTTAGATTATCTGCAAAGTACTGCAACAGAAAGTGTCAGAATTCTGAAATGATCTTCAGGAGTTCGAATGGAAGTTTTATTACATTTATAAAATTAAAACAGTGTTAAGAAATTATTTTTCTTAAATAATTGAGGTGATTTCTTCCACCATGTGTCCAAAGAAAATGCTTCTACTGAATTGCAGTGTACCCACAAACAGTAAAAATGTATCTGGAAAAAGACAGAACAGTTGGGGAAAGAAATGAACAAGGAGCTGGAGCAGCACTTGCTTTTGGCTCCTAAAAATATTCAATTGCTTTTCTTCTTTTGAGAACAATGGGGAGGTATGCATTTGTATCCTAATTGTGAAAGTGAAGGAAGCCAATTTACTGCTTACAGGAGCACACACTGATGGAGAAAATGAATGGAAGCTGGATCCTCTAAGGTCTGCACTCCCAACAGCCACAGCTGTCACAGGAGAACTGGGAGTGAGACCTACTGCCTTCCTGAAGAGTGGAGATGGGTAATGGGAAGAACCAGAAGCAGCTCCTTACTCTTGAGAAAGATTTCATGCTCTGCTTCACTTCAGCATTTAATCAACCACAAAAAGTTTATTGCTGTGTATACTCCAGTGCCAGAAACATTATCGCCTAATTAAATTGTTTCATTGTTTTGCTATATCTAGCAACACGTCTCTTTAACTCTCTGTTTTATTTAGCAGCGAGATTGCTTTAATGCCCTCAGAATGGGATATTAAATTGAAGGGGTGGCTGTTTAAATTCAAGTTCAAATCAATAATACAGGTAGACTTTTGCTGCCTAAATCTAACTTAGGGCCCTTCTCTTTGCTGCAGTCCTGTGTTTGCATGTGATTTATGGCTGTTCCTTTTGGTGGGACATATGTTTCAAGGCCTTTCACTGTTTAAGCTTCCTGTAATCAGTGGAATTTCTCTCTTCTGCAGCTCTTTTGGATATACTTCCATGCTGAGCTTCATTATTAATTTCAGGTGTCAAAAAGGCAAATATTTAGATATGCCCAGTCCTCACAAAACCTGAAATTCTAAATACACATCCTGGAGCCCCTCTAAATAGTGAATTTATTATAAATACCCTAGATTCACTTTGTGTTTATCCTTTATTAGTTTTAAGAGCTCTAAATGGATGATACTTAAGTGTTCAAATGCCCTCAAGGTTATTCCAGATATTCTGAGATGGTTCAAGCCATAAGGTTCTCATTCCTGGAACTATAAATCATTAGCTATGTTACATTGCTGCTATTTTATTATTTCATTTGCATAATGAAAATTACTATATAAATAACATTGCAAAAAAGGCTTTATATCACAGTATAAATAATTACTACCTATTTAAAGGGAAGAGAAATGGAATTTTGTCACCTGATGGCTCCTAAAAATGTTGCAATTCCCTTGTTCATAGTTGAAAAGTTTATTGTGTCCAGTAAAATTTACAGTTACATAGATGAAAGGAAAGGAGGAAGTACATAAAAGTTGTTTGTCAGGGGATTTTATTAGGAGGATTATTTTAGGGAGAAAATGCATGCTAATGCATGACTGGTCAAACTCTGGCTGTGAGCTGAGGTGTGGGGTATTAACAGAAAAAAACAACCTCTTTCACTTCTGCCAGCAAACTCAGAAACTGAGGAATTCAGGATCCCTGTCAGAAAGGCAGAGGAGTATCCCTGAGCTCAGCATCCTTCAGGCTGGTAGAGGAGCCAAGTGTCATGTTGGTCTCCCCTTCCCTCCTACACAGACATCCATGAAAACGATGCTTCAGCACTAAGGAGAAACAAAATGTTTCTCCTGCATAGTGGAGGGCATCTGCAGCAAGCACAGGCAGAGGACCCTTTTGTATATACAGAAATCCACAATATATCCATATTTAAATTTACTTCTCACATCTACATATTACCTGATGAGAGTTAACTGATAAAAAATTTTGCTTTCTGCTCATAACCCTTGTAAAAAGTAACTGCTTCCCATGGCCTTTTTCACTGAGTGTTCACTTCTCTGCCATTAAAAAAATAAAAAATATGCTTTTTTGTAATTTCTTTCAAACACTCTATTTAATTTGTTCTCCATTTGTCCATAATGATAAACCAGCTATCTTATTTTCTAGAATGTAAGAACTGTGGCTTGGAGATAGTCCAGTCACTTTCCAAATGCAGTGAAGTTATAAAGATAATCTCACATCTAAACTCTCTTTTTAAAATATTTGGTTATTGAAGGGAGTTCTTGGCCCTGACATCCCAGAAATAGGAGCAAGATGCAAAATTCTTATGAGAATCCCAGCTCTTTCTGAATTGTTTAGGTGCTTGAAAGTAACCTTCTTTACAAATGTCAAGCAAATGTTAAAAAGGGGAATGCAAAGTCAACAGAAAAGAAAGTAGTTTGAATCACATATAACATTGTTCCTTTTTCTAACCATTTCTTATGCCAAACAAGGATTATGCTTACTGAGTATCACAACATAAAATAAAGTATTTATAAAGAAAGGGTTATTTATCACTAACTTTTCAGCCTGATATTCAAAAAAATCAATGCCTAAACCCCAGAAATCTTGACATGAAAGTTCTAGCTCCAAGTAAGAATTTCTGAGTAATTTCCATGCTAAGGGTAGTTAATAATCCACCAATGGTTTGAATGGTCCATTCTCCTTTAATGGACATAATTGGATCGAGGAGAGGAGAGGAGAGGAGAGGAGAGGAGAGGAGAGGAGAGGAGAGGAGAGGAGAGGAGATGAATTCCAAGTTTTTTCAGATATCACAGAAGGTTTTCACAGTGGATTTTCAAGCTAGGAAGAAGCAATAGTTCAATATGCTGTGATAAACTAACAAAAATTGCTAAAAATTGCATAAAATCTATTTTGTGATTTTTAAAACAGTTTTGACAGTGGATCTATCTTTGCAGAAAATACAACCTAATTTAAAAATGGGCCATAATCACAAAATTTAGCTGTGTACTAGATGGGCTAAGCCACACCTACTTCAATTGACAAATTAAAAAAAAATGTTTAAAAACCCACTGAATGAAAAAATGTAGCCTTATGACTGAAAAAGGACTCACAAGTCTCTATTTCTTGTATTTCAGAACTTCTATTTGTAAGGAAGGGAAATAACCTTTACTGTATTGTTGGAATAAAAGGAACTAGATGATTCATCTCTGTGAATCTGCTTGTTGAATTTGATGGATCATTCTTAAAAGCGACGTTGCTAATCTTCAGGTTTTCTTTTTTAGGTTATTCACAGATCAGTGGGTTTTCCGGCTAATACAGGTCCTGATGCTCTTCTGTCTTCACACATGGTATTCATCATATCTTGACAAGAAAAGACCTTCAGTCTACAAATAACCTTCACTGAAGTAAGACATGTAAGTGGGTTTCTATATGAAAGATAGATTTTATGGCTGAATAAAAAACAACTGTAGTTAAAAAGTGTCATTGCATGGCCCTATATGAAGATTTTTCCTCAAAAGTACTTTTAGTGTTTGTTGTTAAAAATTTCTTACAGACAGGAAAAAAAAATTATTTTATCATTAGACACAAATTCAACAGGAAAGGAAGATCAGCTGAGTATTTTATCATTCTGAAATGTGCAGCCTTTAAAATATTTAAGTATCCACATTAGTTCTTGTCAAACTAGCACAAAGCAGTGCATAATATGACCTATGTGTAAAAGCAGAACAAGATAAGAGGTTTTGGTAATGGTGAAATATTCACAGTATGGTTATTTTGTGCAACAGTTAATAATTTGGTTTCTTAACACTATATTATTATTATTATTATTATTATTATTCCTCAACAAAGTGACAAAAATAAAACATTTCTTTCTCTGTTAGGCAATTCAGCATCAATACTAAAAAAATATGAATGCTTGTCAGTGACAGCAAACTTCAGCACAGCAGAAACCTGATTATGTTTTGTTGTCCCATACTACAGAATCAATTTAGTTTTGTATCAAAAGGATTGGTCAAATTTTACTATTTGCCACACACCATAATCCTAGTGAAGCCAACAGATCTCTGACATTGCAGGTTAGAACTAATTCTTCCTCAAGTGATTTATTGATTTCAAAGGGCATATGAGGAAAGAATTTGTCTCTCTTCAAAGAAAATATTAAAAAAATCTAAAAATTAGACAAACAAGAATTAGATCTAATGAAATTAAATTTCTAACATCTGTCACATACCAGTCCTATGAGCTGTACTAAAGGATGTTTTAATAGATTTTTTTTCCTCAATAAGAACATTTTCCTCATATACTGATGAGGAACACTAAGAACTCCCTGGTTTGAGGCACACTCTTTTCATGCAGAATGTAGAAGCTTAATATCTTTATGACATCCATTCCTAATAAGTCAGCTGGAGAATAGTCACTGGTTTCCAGGAAGGCATCAGTGGGTGGGAGAAAAGGCACTGGTAATAGGGAGACTTGTTGAGGATGAGTAATCTACCCGAAACTGTCTCTCCTACAAACACATAGCAGTACACCTTATCTGTGATCATACTAGAGCAGAATATTTTTATTTTCATGCCGAGTTAATAACAAAATAAAATGTATGCTAACAACAATACAAATGTCAGGACATGCCCCTTGAAGATGTAAATTCAATATTAACATTTAATTGACAAATTGTTGAGCAGAAAGGTAAAACACAACAAAATAAAATCTGACAAAACTAGTAGCACACATTTTGATCATTTTCACAAGGAATTTCATATTATCTTTGTTGTAGATATCTAGAAAAGAGTAAGAGAATGAAAACAATGTTTTAAAGTGTTCTGAAAAATTGCTGTGTTTATCAAAAAAGTTACTAAGAATGAGCAGCAAACATCTCTAAATGCCCCAAGATACAAGTGCAGTTCCAAGTGGGATCAAAACGGTGTAGAACCTAATATAAACATAATGCATTCAGATAATAGCCCAACAGATTTTATGTTTTTTACTTTGTCTGTTTTATTGTTCTGTTTAAATTATTGGATTTAATATATCTTATACGTTTGCATCTATTTCATTTGAAAAATTGTATTTTCTATACCCTCAAATATCCTTACCAGGGAACGGGTAAATCCGAAATACCATAACTTCTCTATTTAAAGCAGAGAGTGGTTTAAATATATTTTAAGATATTGGTATGTAAACAATTGAAAATGCATAGTAAGTTCATACACATATAAGTTCTTAGGCAAAACCATCATATGGTGGTTAATTCTGGCTGACAAAAGAACCTTGAAAATTTAAATTGCTTCACCTTTCTCAGAAAATCTCTAATAATGTAATAATATAATGCCATTTCGAACTTCAGAGTTGAAGAGTTAAGATATGGGAGGTGCATTCCTTGTCTGAATGCTGCATGAATGTTGTTCTGTTTTGGTTTTGCAGTCTTTTGAAAGAATCAGAAATCTTAAATCATATTTGAAATTTATTATCGCAAATTTCAATGCAAAAGTCATATTTTCTGAAGACTGATTGAAATGTCTAAAGGACCAAATGATATTCTCCCTACATTTAGAAAACTCATGTGAAACTCAGTAGTCAGTTCTAGTGGTAATTTGGAATGTTACCAGTGTATGTCTTCACACTATTTTTTTTTAGTTTAAAATTTATTTACTACAAATCAGAACAAAAAGATTCCAAATTAAATTCGATAGCGGTGTGTTACAAATTTAGTTCAAAATTATATTCTCATCGAAAAAACAACAAAAAACATAACCATTTATTGTGCTGGAGCACAAGCCCAGCACATGCTATTACAGTAAAAGCAAGGCATTTTTTCCATCTGGCTTTGAGCACACAGGATATTGTATAAACTACCAGAAGAGCTCTATTTCATTGTAATTAAAATTTAGTGTTACACTTAAGCAATAAGGCAACTCCAGAAGATGTGATTATCATGAGATAATGACCTTGGGGTGTTACAAGGCAAGGAAGCAACCAAATGCCTCTAATCCTCCAGGGGGTATGATTATTTCGGAATAACCACACCCCCTGAGGTTGTGTGATTAGTATCAGAGACAAAGTCTGTACCGAGAATACAAATATGATTTTGTAGGGAAATGTTGGGGGGCTGCTCTAAGTAAAGTTGGTAATGAGGAGTGCTGAAACAGCAGTTTTGGATGAGTTGTGTTTCTCACGTGCTGATTCTGAAGTGTCTTTAAGAACTCTCAGGACACATATAGAGCTGACAATGATGTCATACCTGTATAAGTAATCCTCCATAAATGCACAGATCTAATCTTTTCATCCTATTTTAGTTTCATAATTTCCATTTCATAATAGCAATAAACTGTGGTAAGCAATGCATTTCTGGGGGATTATTCCACTTCTCAGGTGGCTGAAGTCACTCAACCTTTAGCCTCATATCTTCCAAGACATCTGAGAAATGCAATAACTCCCCAGAAATGCACTGCCTGTCATGTCTTATTGCTTAATTACTTTGTACTTATCAAGTAGTCGCTCTTTAAATGAATGCAGAAGCACAGTATGTCTTACAATTATGGTGTGTATAGGAGCAGTATAACACTGTTATGGCAAAACATAAAATAAGTAATTGTTACAGCAGAAGTACAAACTGAGGCTGCAGCACAAACTACGGTGCAAACTGCGATGTCTGTAGGACACTACTGTTCTGGTAAGTGTCTTGTGTATGTTCAAGTAATGTGACATGTTCAGCTTTAATAAGGATGCAAAACAAGGACCAGACACAAGAGATACAACAGATGAAGCAAAACTAAACTCTAATTGCAGAGTTTATATTCCTCTTGCTATTGATAGCTTTGGGAATACGTTAACATTTCTGAAACTAGTCAAATCACATTAGTAGTGATTCTAATAATGAAAAAACAAGTCAAATCTGTCTGTAAACAACAAGGAGAGGCCACATGTTGTTATTGATCTTTCAGAAAAGAAAGTGCCCAAAAATGGGACATTGTGAAAAAAATGAAGCTTTTACTTGCTGTAAAAGGAAATCCTGGTTGGTTTTTCATTAAATCTTTCAAACTAAGATGTTATTCATAGTTGTGAGCCACAGGAAAGGATGTGGAATTGAAAAATACCCTTTGCACAATTCCTATGAGAGGTATTTTTAAAACCATCCCAGCTAGTCACTGTAAGATCTCACTTCAGTTTCTTACTGGAGTGGTTTCCATCCTTCTTTTCCTACAGCTAAAACTGGTTTCTCTGGAAGTAGGTGTTTATCTTGAAGGTGAAGGAAAAAAAAAAGCCAAGAGAAAGCTGCACAGATTTCAAAGGGTAGATTTTACATGTTTGACTCTACATAGGTTCAAAATCTACTTCTGAGCTACAGAAGGTCAGAAATTAAAGATTTTAAAAATGTTGGGAGCATGGATACAGATGTCATGAGTTCAATATATGTTTGAAAACATCTACTTAAGACAGAGACCATCTTCCCCTCCTGGTGGTGCTAAAAATAATGTCCACCTTTTTAAAAACGGGAAATGTATGAATATACATAAGAAAATTTTCACATATTTATCCACAGAGTCTGGAAGCCTGGATGTCTAGGAGGAGCCACACACATATTCAGCCAGCCCAGGAGTTCTATTGCAGTTTAGTATTTCAAAAACAAGGAAACAACTTTGTTGCTTTCATTGAAGGATACTAAGCTCAAAGACAGCCTAAATGATTTGGAAATACAAAAAGATACATTTAGCAATGTAACAAAATAGTATTTATCCACAACTGGTTTTGTCTGAGTTGTCTGCAACATGTAAATAAACTATTATAGAGAATAGATATGATTGCTAATACTGATTGTCTCATTTAAAAGTGAATTTTTATGCTAATGTAATATATTTCAGTAACTGAACTATAATGATTCATTAAAGGAAAAATGGCTGAAATTAAATTTTATTTTACACTTACCAAATATCTGTCTTACATTGCTTCATTTTGGCTTGCTGGCAAAATCAGTGCTTCGGTCTGCTCAGGGAGATGTTCTTCCCCTTCCCCACTCAAAGCAGCATTACAAAAATTACCAACTGACAGACATATGACAGACATACAGATGCAACTACAAAACCTCAGTGCTTCACAGAATTTTTTCCTTCATATAGTAAATAAAGAAGAAAGTTCCTTTGGGAGAAAAAAGGCTGAATTTGGCCAAAATGAAAGCAAAAGCCCCTCATTACCCTAATAATATACAACTCAGAAAACTATTATATATAACACACATCTTTGGTGAATCTATAGTATACAGCTTTGAACCTGAAAGAAAAGAGACTTGGCAATTCCCACCCAAACTCATAATGTAGCACTACCTCTGTTCATTGCTGTATGAAGATTAATTCATGCTCTAACAAGCTCCTTCACATTTTACCTCCACTTTGATGCTAGGAACTTATCTATTAATGCTCAATACTTGTAGTGAGAAATTTTAATACTCTGCCAGAGTAGAAAAAAGACTTGCCATGCTAGCATCCTAATTTTCTCAATAGTTACTGTCACTGCAACCCTTAATTTAGAGTGCAGAAATGGCACAATGGTAAATTACTGCACTCCTCAAAAGCTTCACCTTCCAACCCCAGTGCTGTGATTGTGTCAGAATTTGAAAGAAGAAGAAGAAGAGTTTATTTCTCAGTGAGTGTGATGTCACATTGAGCAAGAAGAGGTTCATGAAGTGAGGAGATTTGCAATGCCAGTGTACTAGTTCAGAGCTCATCACTGACATGAATTTCTGGAGCATTGTTCTTGGTAATTTTTAAAACTTGCCACTTCAAAACTTCTTGAGAACAGCTAATAAGGGTGTTGCAATCTTGAATATCATTTAGATGTAGATATATTTGCTTTTCCTATTTAGACATCATCTGTGGTTATTTGAAAACAAACAAACAAAACCAAACCAAAACAACAACAACAACAAAAAAGGAGGTATCAAAGAAAGAATATTGCATACAGAAGAGCAGTAAGAAGGGATTTTCTTCTTAACTGCTAGGAGATTTATTCTCAACTGACATTATTTGGATGGTGATGGCTATTCATGCCATGGGTAAAGATACGGAAGGTAGGTCAGAGATGAAGCTATGTAAAAACTACAAGATGTTTTTCAAAGACAAAGGTAAAAATTGTTAAACAGGGACATTGTTTGATCAGTTCCAGAACAAGTTCCAGAAATATTAAAAATCCACTCTGGGGCTATATAAAGGCAGTCACAGAGGCAAGAAAGCGTGATATATTATCCCAGAGGATGGCATCGTTTGTATGTTCCCTGTGGACCTGAAAGGTCTTGTAACCTCCAGCATGAAAATGTTTAATTAATTAACCTACCTGAATTCCTCTCAGCTAGAGCCAAGGCTTTAATATACAGCCAGTGAGTGACACAGACTATGTTAAAGCAAGGAAATTCAGAAGAAAGTACCCTAGGCTGTCTTCTGACCAAGACGTACCAGCACCTTTCTGCTTCTTGGACCCCATGAACACAGAAAGGGGATTCATTGCTCTCTCAGAGAAAGAAAAACATGCCAGGATGAGTGGGGAGGATCAGGGCTTTGGCATGCACAGCAGCACATTTCTGCAAATGGACTGTGACTGTCTCACAGAACTACCTTTTTTCCTGGCCTATCAAGGGTCAGGACAGTGTTTTGGTCCACCTGGCAGCTGGGGGACAAGAGGGTGGCAGGGGAACAGGCCAGATGGGTCTCCCAATCAATCAGCATTTACATAACTCAGTTCATCTGGCAGAAGAGCCCATGTTCCTCCCAGCCCAGTTTGTGGATCAGAGAGCAAACTGGAGAAAGGAGGGGAGTAAGTGTCTCTGGAGTACTGCAAGAGCAAAGAAGGTAAAAAGCATTGAAGTGGAAGAAGACAGGGATATTTGGGAGATATTTTGTTGGCATGGGGTGACTCAGGGTGCTAAGATAAGTGAGACTTAAAAGTTTGGAGGGAACCAGGGAACAAAAGGCCCAGCAAAATGCCGGTTGAGCAGCTGGAGTAGAGGGAGCAGACAAACCGAACCATTTACCAGCTCAGTTTAAAGCATGTGCTGCTTCTAGGACTAATACCATTTTAACAACTCTGATACAAATTTTAAACAAAAAACTTGTTTGCAGACAAAAGTATTGTTTCTGGGAAAGTAGCTGTAATATCTTCCAAGCTGAGGAATTAATTTCTTCTTATTTTCAACATCGAAATGCTGAATGGAACTACCTCTGATCAGAAGCATCATCTGAATGAGGAATGGTACAGTCAATATTTTTTAAAAAAACTGATACAACCAAGGCAACAAAGACAAGGGAAAAGCTGAGTCAAATCAAATGTTTAAGTATTCATGGAAGATAAATAAATGAAGAATAAAAATTGTACCTTGAGGAATTTGCTACAATATGGTAATTTGTACATTGAAAACCCTTCTACTGCAAACTGGAACATCCTTCATCTCACTTGTGAGGCTTGTTGCAGTAATTTTATTTAATTCTTTCTTCATTAATTCAGTTCAGCATTTGTAAGTACTGCAGAAAACTGTCTTGTTGCATAATAAAATAAGTATGACAGTTCTAAAATCATAAAGAACGGTAATATTTGTTTTCTTCATGGTAGATAGCAAAAAAAATCTTGCTAAAATATTCTGTATGTAAGAGTAAAAACCTATTATCATTCTTGATGCTTCTAACCCAGTGGAATTCATGTTTTATAAATGAAATGTTAGTTCTTATTTCTTTATTGACTGGCAAAAGCCAGGTAAATCCCAGAAGAATACCTACAGTAGATCTTTTCTGACATGGGGCAATTGGCTGTTTCATTACAGGGAAATCAAACCAGATGTAACTTGATTCTTTATTACCTTCTTGTAGGGCAGAAATGGATCAATCTTTGGAAACTAGTATGGACAATAATTTAGATGATAACTTGAAGAAAGCATATTTTAGTGTTTAAGGCCAGACAAAATCAGGAAATTTTGCTTTAGAACATTTAAAACTTAGTGAAAAGCATTGCTGCACTTAAAATATAGAGACATTTTGTCAATACTTGTAAAATAAATTTTAAGGACAATTTATTTCATTATTACTTTTAAAACACTTTGTGGTATGAGGGCTGGAAAATATTTGAAGTTATATACAGGACTGTTATCTAATGGGTAAATCCATGTGTATTTCATCCATGTTAGGTAAGAATGACAATAGCCCCAGATCCCCTCATTCAGAGTGACTGCTTCTCATTTCTCTGTAGCTGACAAATACTGCTTATTCAAATTCCATCCGTAGTCAGTCGGGAACAATAGGATTTCCAGATAGTGAATCAATATATGTGTTTTAGAGGTATTTCTATGGATGGAATGAAACCTTCTTTGAAGAGCTTTGTTTTCTCTAATACTTCCTCAGGTAGACTTACCAAAGTTTATAATTAAGCTTGAAAAGTGGACTGTATAGAGAAAAAGGAATCAATTAATTTAAGTGAGAAATAGACCAGCTTTTGCTGATTCACTTCTAATTGCAGAAATATGTAGAGAAAATACATGAAGTGATATTTACTGTGTACTGACTGATAAAACACTCAGCAGTATACAAAATAAAATGTGACATATCAGTAGTTGGATTAGGTGCTTAAGCTTAACCATTAGAAAAGTATAATAAACTTTGCTAAAAGGAATATCAAGAAGTTCAACAAAAGGGTATACAAATTCTTACACTGAGAAAACCATCTGGAGTGATGGAGTTGGTACTGGGTTCTCCTAAGCCCGGAGCATGAACTTACTGAAGTGCAGGAGGTGAAGGGAACAAGAATTTATTTTTTTTTTACTGAAGTGGAAGTCAAACACTAAGAGGTTGCCCAAAGAGGCCATGGAGCCTCCATCCTTGGATAAAATAAAAACTTGACTGTACACAATCCTGGACATCTGCTCTAGCCCACCCTACTTGGGTAGGCTGGACTAGATGATCTTCAGAGCTGTCTTCCAACCTCAGCCATTCCTCAATTCTGTGCTATAAAACCTGAGTCTATTCGTTCATGATTTTCCCTGACCCCCAAAGCTGTGAATAAGAACCAAATCATATCAAAAATCAGAAAGGAGCACTGTGTCTCACTGGTGGCCTGATCTCTATATGTGATAACCTAGGCAAAAATACACAGCCATTATCAAATATATATCTTACACATTATTGTCAAAGCTCCTCTATGTCCCAAGCAGTAAAGTAAAAAAGATGGCATCCATTAGATAAACCTCTTCAGCAGGGTATTTGGCAACAATTCACTAAACAAAATTATTAACAATTACCAAAAAGTCACAAAGCATATGCTTTCTAACCAAATAATTGTGACAAAATAAACTTATTCTGACTGGAAAGTGCAATTACATACAGAACAAGAATAAGTTAGGATTTAGTCTAGACCTTTCTTTTCCTCTGAGGCTTGGTCAAGACCATATCTGCCAGGGTCTATTTAATTTGTTCTTTAAAATATCCAGGTAACAGGATTCTAGAACACCCATGTCTTATCTGTTTCAAAGAGTTTTGCTAGCTTCAGGAGTGGGGAAACTTTTCCTTATGCCAAAGTTCATCTCAATAACTCTTTACAGTATTCTTATATACTGGCAAACAATGATAGATATAGCCATTCATTAATCTCTGTCTTAAAGAAACAAACATCCCCAAACACCCAACCATTTTCCGTAATGAATTTTTTTTTTCCCCAGAGCTGTCGTCAAGTAATCTTCTGGAGGTCTATAACATCCCAAAAATCATGCACATATGACTTAAATATTACAATGAGAAGGAGAGAGAATAGAGAAATGACTGCTAAGCCACAGAAAGGGACATAGATGCATTAGGCTGCAATGTAAAAGACTTAGAGAATTGGCACATGTGGAGAGTGGGGGAAGAACAAAATTTACTGAAAGCAGTTGCAACTTGCAGGTAGTTTTTAATGTGCATCTTGTCTTGATAACAGCAAATGCAAGATCTAGAAACTGGCACAGTACTTTCTCAACCTTTCATAGCTGTGGTGCATTAAGGTATTTACTATACATTTTCTAATAGCTAAAGGTCATCCAAGATTTATGCTTGCCAAAATAAAAAACTGGGCTGTAAAAACTAGCAGTAGCTAATGTAGCCACTCTCGCTATGCCTGTTTATTTTCAGTTCATTTAACAGAAGTCATGAATCCCATCTAAAATGAGCAAAACAAACAGAAAGAATGTATTTTTATGGAACATTAAAAGCATATTGCACTCCAATATTTGAAACCTGAATTTTGCAGTAAAGTTCGTAACAGATTCTTCAGCCTTTTGTGAATGGCAGATTTTCATTTAAAATTAAGATGTAGGCATACATTCTACCTCTGAATTAGTATATATCTGAATAGTTTGTTTAAGAATAGACTTGGGTACTTCCAGTTTGTTGTTGGTTTTTGTTTGCTTTTTGTTTGTTTGGTTGGTTTTTTGTGGTTTTTTTGTGGTTTTTTTTTGTTTGTTTGTTTTTTACAAAAAACCCACAATATGAATGAAGTCAACATTTTGCTAATTGTCGCAAACACAAATAGCAGAGTTATTTCTCTATGATATTTTTCTGATTTCTCTGTCAGTATGTAAACCCTCCATGTGATATTGAATTAAGAACTACCTTTTGACAGCCATCTGTGTGGGATATCTGAACACCTTTTCACCATCACAGGTACAATACATGCCTGAGATCTCTGCTTGAAGAAGGTGGAAAAGTTGATGCATACCTTTATCATGTCTAGGTTGGAATACTGAAATTTATTATTTCAAGTCAAGCTAAAATGCCTGTTAAAATGCATCTCCAATTTTGTTAAAACATCAATTGCTACAAATCTACCCAAACTCAATATTGTTCATCAACCCAGTTCTATAAGTGGTTCCATTTACTTCTGGTGAAATATCACATTTATTTTAAAGGAAAGATTTCATCTGAAGAATCATACTAGTCTTGCTAATTTGTGTGTTTATTTAATAGAATACATTTTGAAAGAAGCTTTCAAATATGTAGTCATAAGCATTCACACATGTAAGTAATGGAGTTTATACTTGCAAAACTCATTTTGACAAAAGGGATTCGCTCTGGGTAATTCTATCCCGTGTGTAGGTAAGTGCTAGATTCATCATCATATGCAGGCAGGGATGACAATGTTTTAAAATATATAAACAAACAGGAAAAAAAGTTTTCAGTATACCCATGGAGTATACTGAGTTTCAAAATTTGTGTTAGAGTGGATTTGCTGTGGAAGAATGCACTCTCCTGGAGAAATTGACTTCCCATGTCTTGGACGGATGTACTGTTCACTGGGTAAGGAACTGTATGAATGGTTGAGCCTAAAGTAGTAGTGAATGGAATGAAATCCATTCCACTGGCAGCCAGTCACAAGTGGGGATCCAAACAGGGGGATTGAGTGAGCACCCTAAGTAAGTCTGCAGATGACACCAAGCTGAGCAGGAGTGTTGATCTGCCGGAGGGCAGGAAGGCTCTGCAGAAGGATCTGGACACACTGGATTGATCGCCTGAGGCCAACAGTATAAAGTTCAACAGTGCAAAGTGCTGAGTCTTGCACCTGGGTCACAACAACCCCTGGCGGCACGACAGGCTGGGGGCAGAGTAGCTGGAGAGATGCCCAGTGAAAAAGGATCTGGGGATGCTGATCAACAGCTGCTGAACACGAGCCAGCGTGTGCCCTGGTGGCCGAGAACGCCAATGGCATCCTGGCCTGGATCAGCAGCACCAGGCCAGTAGGACCAGGGAAGGGATTTTTTTCCCTGTACTTGGTGCTGGTGAGGTCACACCTCAAATCATGTGTTCAGTTTTGGGCCCCTCATAACAAGAAAAATGTTGAGGTGCTGGAAAAAGTCCAGAGAAGGGCAACAGAGCTGGGAAAGTGTCTGGAGCAAAGTCCCATGAGGAGCAATTGAGGGAGCTGGGGTTATTTCGCCTGAAGGAAAGGAAGCTGGGGAATCTTGTTCTCTCTGGCTACTTGAAAGGAGGCTGTAGCCAGGTGGGAGTTGGAATCTTCTCCCAAGTAGCAAGTGACAGGATGAGACCAAGCGTCCTCAATTTGCCCCAGAGAAGGTTTAGGTTGGATATCAGGGAAAATTTCCTAATTATGAGATCTGCTCAACATCAGAACAGATCACCCAGGACAGTGGTAGAATCCCCATCCCTAGAGATATTTAAAAGATGTGTAGATGTGATGCTTAGGGACATGGCTTAGTGGTGTACTTGGCACTAGCGGGTTAATAGTTGGTCTCAATGAACCTAGAAGTCTTTTCCAATCTAAACAATTCTATGATTCTTTGATTGTTAAAGCAGCAATTTCAGGACAGTACTGTCACAGCTCACTTCCTGTTTTAGTGGTTTTGAGGGAAACAATTTGGTAGTTTGTCTCAATTTTTTTTTTCTCATAACCTTACTTACCATAAATTGCTAAGGACAGAAGTGGAAACTGTGCTAATCTAAACCAATTTTCTGCATGAAAACTGTAGATTTCTTCTCCTTATTTGTGCATACAATCTAATAAAGTGTTATTGAAATAGATTGTTTCTTTTAGAAAGACACCTGACATTGATAAAAGGACTCCAAGTGATGACGAATTTACCATACTCTTCACTAATCCATTGCAAAGCTGATTGCCCTCACTGTTATAAATGTGTATCTTGCATCTACTCTTTCAACTGAAATCCCTTGTGGCTGCACGTTGGTTCAAGTAAGATGCCATGACTTGTGTAAGAGCTTAATACATCAATGACTGCTCCAAGTGCTGACAATACAAAATGACTGAGCTTTCTCCAACCATCAGATCAGATACAATAATCTTGTTACAGAACATTTATGCTTAAATTTAAATTTATAAAGCATTGCACAGGGTTTTAACCATGCTATTTCACTGACCATAATGGAAATTGTCTGACTGCATGCCCTACAAGCTGCTGATAAAATGTATGTGTTAGACACTGAGGGCAAGATAGAGGAAATGAATTGGGTGCTGCTGTGCTGGGATTTGTAATGCCTAAACTTTTAAGCGGCTTGACTTCCTTTTTGCTATCAAGGTCCCAGATTAGATGGCCAAGACTCAGTGGGAATAACAGCATAAATCAGTGGGAGCACATAGCTGCCTCTCAGCAGCCAGCAAGTTCTGTAGGAAGCCTCTTAATTCTATCCACGAAAAAGCTTTAGCTATTGCTAAGGAGGAAATATATATTAAATAACATTTCTTGCCATGGTTTAGCAGCTTGCTCTGCAAATAAAAGGCATTGAAGATACCTTCTGTGCTTCCAGACCATGTGTCCAAGTAGTAAATATATTTATTTCCTTCCGTGTGAGGGGATGAGGCAGAAGAAACAATTCAAGAGAAGGCATTAAGGGTGATAGAGCTTTTACACGGGAGGACCTAAGTGAAGCTTCCTTTGCTGCATGTGTGAAGTTAGAAATCACCTGTTTCCTACCCCTGAAATAATTATATCCCCGCCACCTGATTCATCAAACTATTTACTGAACTGCACTACAAAATTGTATATAGAAATCCACCTTCAAATTAATTTTCAAAGCCAGGTCATCAGCATGATGTTCCTGGCATGACCAGTCTCTAACTTGGCATTCCTAAATAAAGATTTAAATACTACATTCCACATTCCTCTCAGCCTTTCACAGGACCACTAAATGATTGAGGTTGGAAGGGAGCTCTGGAAGTTACCTGATTTAACTTCCATTGCATAAAAAGAGCCACCTAGGACTGGTCGCCCAGGACCATGTCCAAATAGCTTTTGAGGAGGGAGATTGCATAGCTTCTCTGGGCAACCTATGCCAGTGCTCAGCTACCCTCACAGTGAAAGAGTATTTCTAGATGTTCAGAGGAAACATCCTGTGTTTCAGCTTGAGTGTATTGCCTCTGGTCCTGTCACTGGGTACCACTGAAAAAGAGCCTGGCTCCATGCTTTTTTCACACTCCCTGCAGATATTTAGATACATTGACAACTTTCCCCCCAGCCTTCACTTCTCCAAGCCAAATAGTCCCAGTTCTCTCAGCCTTTCCTCATAGGGGAGATACTTCAACCCCTTCATCATCTTCATGGCCCTTTGCTGGATTCTCTCCAGTGTATCTGGAGAAGTGTCCAGTACTGTCTGCTACTCTCCAGAACTAAGTTCAGAATTCAAGAGAGTACTTCAGCAATGAACTCACCTGAGTGCTGAGCAGAGAGAAAGGATCACCTCCCTTGCCCCAGCAGCAACCACATGAATCTATGCAGGATGCCATTGGCCTTCCCTGTAGCAAGGGCACCAACTGCTTCATGTTGAGCTTAGTATCCACCAGGACCCCCAGGTACTATTCTGCAAAGCAGCTTTCCAGGTGGGCAGTCCCCAATGTCTGTCATTGCATTGCAACTCTGCTGTGTCCATACTTTCCATTTCTCAAACTCCTGCATCATATACAAGTTAGAGGTTCTTGGTCCTCCTCATTGCCTGAGGCCCTACTTTTGAACTGCATGTGTTACAGGAAGCAGCAGCAGTACCACAACATCTCAGAGCTATGACCTCCTGTTCCAATGAGATGAGAGGAAGTGGGGAGAAGAAATGGGCAGAGGTAAGAGGTAAGAATAATCATGTACACATTCAGCTGGACTGTTGGACAGGGAGACACAACTTATGCACTTCACATAGTAAGTCACCAGGACTGCAAGTAATTTCAAGCTCTTATGTAAAAGACCATACCAATAAGTGCCACAGTTCTGTTCTGTTTTAACCCCTCCATTTACCATCAAATTTAATGCCAGATTATTTCATGGAAAAAAATTAAAATATACGTCAATTTATTTATGTATTACACAGTAAAGTACTTTTTGTCTTAAAAAATTAAACAATTATGAAACAATGATCATCACTGGAATAAAAATCATGTTTATTCCTTTCACCACAGTTGCCACTTACAAAAAGAGCAAGAAAAAAGAGTGATTGTACCCAAATTTATATTACAAACACTGGGCTGGTGTATAAGAGGATACTTTCAGGCTTGAATCACAAAGAGGTAAATAAACAATTACAGTCCTGAGACAGAGACAGAGTTTTAAGTCCCTTGTCCCATGCCCCAAGTGTCTAATTTATTATTGCATATATAATATTAGTCATACAGTTAAATTGTAATTCAAAAGTGTTATCTAGTTAGGAGCAGCCAGGGCAGAAGTTAGGAGACCTATTTGCTATTTCACATTCCATAATTTCTTTCCAAGTGAGCAAATCCCAAAACATGTTTGTCTCAGGAATAAATTTATGTATATCTATTTTTATTTATTAATAAATGAGATGTTACATGGTCAATAATTTACTAATTATAAATATTGTTGGTATTAACAGGAAACCAAGACATATCCTGACTTCATGATTTACATTTTGTGATAATCCTTTCAATGATATCATTGCACTGAGTGTTTAACAAAAGCGTTCAGAGTGTACTACAATGTTCATGGCTGCAGTTTAGGACCTGCTGACATGAACTGAATAATACTTATCTTATATAATGCTGATCTGAAATATAATTCATGTGCTCTTGAATCACGAGTTTGCAGGCTGCTCTGGCTGGAGACCTAGAAGTTTTACACAAATTTCATTGTCACCTTTGCTGTTAGATGCAGAAACTTATGTTGCTTGCTCTGTTTTGCAGCTAAAAAAAACCCATTAAAATATGAGATGTTAACTTTTCTTGCTGTCATTGTGTCTGGAGTGTGGCTTCCACTCTTGCAAGTAGAGAAGGGGATTCATTCAGTGTTCAACTCTAACTTTACCAAATCTCTTACCTTTTTTAACATGAAAAAACAGTTGTTCCAAGACATTGGAATGTGCTGATGACAGAGAGATACCTTCTGAGGTATGTGGATTGCAGAATTTCTGCTTTTTTTTTTTTGCAGTCTTGAGATTCTAAAAATTCCTCATGGGATATGGCAAAGGTAAAATTGAAGGTTCCTGAAGTAACTCCATAGAAGTACACAAAAATCTTAATAAATCATGTTGATTGTATTATGGCACACCAATACACCTCTAACATACCTGGGGGATGAGGGACCTCAAACAGCATCTCCAATATCTCATAAAGCTTGGCTTCATATCAACATGTTACAAACCAGCTGAGGGAACTCTTTTTCCATTTGTTAGTAATCAAACAAAGCATTTCTATGTCTCTCAGCATTTAACATTCGATTTGTTAAATGTCACAGAAGAAAAATTAAATTAAAAAGACATCAGTTCAGAATGTATTCTTTAAAGTTTCATCATCCCATGACTCCATGTTTCCCCATATTGACCTAATTTGCCATGACAGGAATATGGTCTGTGTTTCAGAATATTCCAGTTGTAGAAATTACTAAATCTTTGTCAGAATTGTATGCTAGTTTAGCAGACAGAGCCATCTTTATTGACATTAATTTCACCATTCATAGTAAAGATATATAATTAGGCAGACATAACTTAGATAAACGTCATTTATTTAAGTACCTAACATTTTAATTGTCACAGTTAGGGGTTAATCCTTCCTCAAGGCACTTTGACATTCTTTTTGCATCAGACCTCAGTGTAGGTCTTTGGTATCTTGCCAGACTAGCTGTAAATTCAGATTTTTGTTAGGACTATCTGACACTCTATACAAATCTGATGATATGAAAGCTTCAACTGGAACTGGACAAGTAAGATAGAAATATAAAATAAATCCATCTATGTCTCTATGTCTCTTATCAATGAAAATCTTTATGCACTGACAGCAGAGGCTGCTGCAGGAATTTCAGGAGAGGGCAGAGACACCCGTAGGAGTTTCAGTCATGGTGGATAGAAGTCCACATCACAAAATCGTAAATACAAGTAGTCTAATCCTGTAGTCTTTAAAGATCTAAAGTGAGAAAAACAGGAGTTGAGCTGATAAAATTAACCTTCTCTTTCACCTTCGAGGCAGTCATCCTAAGACTGAGGCATCCTGTCAGTAAGGTTCTATTTCTATGTTAAATAATTCTGCGAATGCAAAAGGTTCTATAGCAGTCATTGTTATTATGTGGCGACTCAGAAATATGAGAATTCAGAAAATGGAGGGGTAGGATGAGCAAAGTGGTGAAGATTTAGGTTAGGTGTCAGTTTGGAACATTCTGCTGAAATTATTGCAAAATACTTGCTGGCAGAGAATAATAAATCTGACCAGCTACATTTATTAAAAGTATTCTCTATGCATTATTTATTTACAAATAATCACCTTCTAGATATTTAAGTATTAGAGAGACTCTGTTTTTTCCTATAAAATTAATTAATTTACCTATCCCAGTATAACCCCATTTATCCAATTTGCCTACTTTTATATTCTACAAGCTACCCATAATTTGAGCTGTCACATTAATATATAGTGACTCTAGTGCACTTAATCAGGACAACTCTAAAATGAAAAAATGGAGGGAAATGCATAAACATTTACAAGGTCATCTGCAAGCAAATCATTTCATGAGTGAAAGTATCCTATGAGGCACACCTTAACCTTAAAAGACAAGGTCAACATGAGTTTATGTATTTGTTTATTCCTGAATAAACTGGCACCAGTTTCCTTTGTTTAGTTGCAACATAGGGAAACTCCAGGAAAACTAGTGGCATGGCATATCTGAGATATTGACTATGTGCAACTCCCTAATTATCCTTTTTTCCTTTTTTTCTTCCTTTTTTATTTTTTTTTTTCCCCTTCATTTTTTAATTTGAAGTTCAGTTAAGCAAGAAGCAGACCAGTGCATGCATTGATGGCCTCATGGAAAACAGGTGACAGAAGTTAAGAGCAATAATTTAAAATTATTTTAAAAAAATGAAAAAGTGAAAGTATGAAGATACCTATCACCACTATTTATAGAGACTAAAGTTTCCAGCACAAGATTCTTGGTTAGTTTCCAGTTAGATTTTTGGATGTATTCAGCATCAATTTCAGCCGGAAGAGATCTTTTCTTAACATATTCGCATCTTTGCTCTTTAGGACTAAAGCCTTCCTCTAGGAACCCAGGGCTTTATCACTTCCAGGTTTAATCACAGTGTATGATACTACTCAGAACTACCCAAACAAGCAGAATTTGGTGAACCTCCTTATTAAGTAACCTACCTGAAAGAAGAATACGCGCACCTTGGTCGCCTTTGCTGTAAAATGACCAGAGCAAATTTTTGCAGCACTCACTTGGAAGCATAAAATTCCAAATAGACATATTTCTGAGAGACACCTTGTCCTTCACTCTGATATCACTGTGACAAATGTAATCACAAGTGTTTGCACTTACACTGCTGTGCCAATAGCAGCGGCAACATTTTTCACAAGAGTTAATTATGTTTGATTTTTCAAAACTCTCGCTGTATTATCAGTTATTAATTCTAACTAATAGAATATTTGTAACACAGACTTTAGTTCCTCAAATGCTTATACACCGTGGATATTTAGCATTTAGCATTAGGCCACAAACCAGACTTTAGCACCACAAGAAATAAACTTCTCTTTTAGGCAAAGTTTGTAATTGTTTCAGTTAGAAGTTCAGTTGAAAGAGTTCCTTTCTCTCTTGATAAGACAGGATCTTGTTATCTTCAACCATCTACTCTTCCAGGCTTTTTTAAACAGATTGCTCATGGAGCTGTGAGGGTTTTAGAGGAAGTAACAGACATTCTTTTGAGATTAGAAGGATTCACAAGAATTCCTCTTCTCAATCCTTTTATGCATCTTTCTGTAAGATATAGTTTTGAAATTGTGTGTTGAATTTAGAGCATGAGTGCTTATATAGAAAATCCTTTAATATATAAACGAATAGCTTATCCTGTGAAAGCTATGTAATTCCATATCTTGATACAGTAGTTTCACGCTGTGGATGCAGCCCAGCTGGTAAATCAGTTGGAGTGTGAAACTAAAACTGCCATAATCCATAACTACCATTTTTAACCAAGGTATGTTTTTAAATCTCTTTACAGCTATAAACCAAACATTGATATTTACCATGAAGTCTATTCCTGCTATGTTTCAGCCCATCTTGTCAATCAATACCTAATACAGTGTTAGACTAATTAGATACATACAATGTAATTATACATACTATGTAATTATATTGTAAGTAGAAATCCTCCTATTAAACATAACAATGCTTTAGGCATGGGTAGACTAAAGAAACAAAGCTCTACAGAGTTGTGTACAATTATTATTATCTAAACAAAGAGCTGAAATGTCATATGAAGATGGAGCACAATAAAAATGATTGATGTGTCATTTTTTGTATTAGTTAAGACATTGTATGCTGAGTACTTTACAATGCACTCTAGATACAAAAAAGTGTGTCACTATGCTGCTTGAAGACATATATATTTCTTTTATTGATCTAGCCTGTATAAATTACACTATTGTTTTCAAGGAAAGCTTATAATCCTTTTTAGATGAGTGACATGTTTTCTTTTTAGCTTTAGTGCTTTCCAGAAGAAAAGATGAAGCAGAGAGAGCATCAGATCTAGGAAGCACATGCATCAGCTATTATCAGTCACCTCACTCATACTTGTCTCCTTAATGTGGTTTCAGAAGGTCAGACCTGTAGCAGATGTATTACTCAGGTGACAACAGGAACATCAGCACTGATGCATATCACTCACAGAAGTAAAACCTCTCTTCTTGGGCCATTGCTGCCCTATCAGGACACCATTGCAATGGACAAATTGTTACTTAGTGTCATAAATGTATATTAAAAGAACTGCCATCAGTGTACTTCCTTCAGACCTGCAGAATAGATCTCCTCAGATGCAAACAAAAGAGGACTTTTGTAGAGAGAGTGGGAAAAGTGTGTGTATATTCTCCAGGCTGGTGGTACCATATGAGAAGGAGCCTACAAGGCTGGTGAATTTCCGAAGCATGAGTTTGACAACAATGAACACAGTGGATATGAATTCCCAAGACTACTATGTGCATGCCCCAATTTAATTGCCAAAATGTCAGTACCTATAAGTAAATTAAGAGTCTAAGCTCCTGTGGTCGGTTGACTTTGGCTGGACAGGAGGTGCCCATCAAGCTGCTCTATCCTCGCCCTTGTCAAATGGAGAGAAAAAAATAAGATGGAAAAAACCTTGTAGGTTGAGATAAGAGAGGATACTAATGCAAAAATTAAGGGCTGCATGTGCACAAGAAAAGGAAAAAAACCCCAAATGTATTATTCTCTTCTTTCCACCACCAAGTGATACCTATCCACTTCCTGGGACTCAAGGTTTCAGCACATGTAGGGGTTGCTCTGGAAGACCAAGATTGTAAATAACCAGTTCCCCCCTTTCCTGCTCCTTTTCTTACCTTTTATATGCCAGCTGACACCATGTGGTAGGGAACTTTGGTCACTTTGGGCTGGCTGTGTCCCCTCACAGGATTTTGCCCACCCCTCTCCTGCTGGTGAGGGTGAAATGCTGGAGGGAGGGCAGCCATGCAGTGCCAGCACTGCTCAGCAGTGGCCAAAGCACTGGGGTGTTTTCAGCCCTTTTCCAGCTGCCAGTGCAAAGCTCAGCCCTGGGAGGGCTGCCCTGGGGAAATGAGCTCCATCTCAGACAGACAGACCCAATACAGTTCACTTTATGGTCAGCTGAATGTTAGTCAAAACAAACAAGGTAACGTGACTAAATTATCATTAGCTACTTTGGGGTGATTTTAAGAACTCTCACCTTCTATTAATTTTGTTGAGAAGATGAAAGCTTAGGTACCTAGCCCACATTGGTGCTCGCATTTAGAAACCTAAATTTAGATTTTAGAATCCAAAGCTGGTGATCTCTGTGGGTACCTTCCAACCTTGGCCATTCTGTAATCTCATGGCTTCTCAGTTCCACAAGCCTACTGAGCAGAAAATTATGAAACAATAAAACATTTTGAATAACTCATCCTTCTGAAAAATTTGAAATCATAATAATTTCCACATATTACACAAGACTATTTAGAAATTTGTATTGCTACAGAGATTTAGCATAAGCACAGAAACATTTAACCTTGACAAACATAAATCAAAGTTTAAAGCACCAGTGACTTTCATATTCATTCTCTCTTCAAGCTGAGATCACTTCTAGCCCCTGATACACCACTCTCAGATGGGGTGCTATCCTTCTCCTCCACTTCCATTTATATCTTCAGCTCTCTGCTTCACTTGAGGTTATGCAGCTTCTCTTGGATGTGCACCTGGGCCCACCTTGCACAAAACAACTTACACCAAAGTCACCTACTGAGTATGTTCAAGCATTGCTTTGAAAATAAGTGCCTGTATTTTAAAGTGAGGTGAATTTTCATTTACAGCTGAAGCAAGATTTAGAAGAGATCAATGAAGCCTCTCCCAGCTGATACAAAACCAGATTTTTTCGACTTTAGAATAAGCAAAGAGTTAACCTAGTTTCATTCCTTCATGAGTAAAAATCACCGGTAGGCTTTTATTATGTCAATTTTCCAAACTTGCAAAGCAAAAACTCAGTAAACTGAAGGTAACCGAAGAGGCTGTTTGGTAGAGACAGAAATGAACTGTGTCTTTTGAAGTGTTCTAGAGAAAATGTGTTCAGAATATTTAAGTCTCAAGTGAGTTACCAAAGGTTATTCATTCACAAGTGAGATAAATTCATACCTGTCAAATTGTCTGGATCCTCTGTGTGATCACTAGGGCCTCAAATCATTTATTTTTTTTCCCCAGTGAAAGTTCAAGATTTTCACATATCCAAATTTAGTAGCATTTCCTGTGTCTGAAAGTAAATGAATTCATTTTCCTTTCATCTCACTTTCCACTTTTACAAGACTAGTGTGAAGAAAAAAAACTAAACCCAGGTTGGCTGGCATAAATTGTTTTAAAGTACAATTTCACAGTGCAAACAGCCTGCAACCTCCTTACAACAGACACTGTATTTTTAAACAATCCTTTAAAAAAATCCTATGGCTGGCAGTGATTTGAACTGAGTGTTTAAAATATAATTTCAAACCAATTCAAGACCCTCACAGGCTGTGAAGACTTTTCTGTGGCTTAGGCTCTTGAATGTGTGAAAAAAGTGTTTGCTTCTTTTCCACTTTGATACTTGATCCAAAAGGAATTACTAAAATCAGCCTAAACTTGGGTTATTGTAATAACATGAATCACTGTTTCCATCATGCAAAGTGTGGACTGTGTTTGGTATCAGTCCTGTGTATTGATCAAAATTCCACAGAGTGGGTTTAAGGAAGGAACTGGGAAGTCAGCAAGAATAGGAAAAATCCTACATTTTCAATGAAAAAAAGAGATAGCCAGGGCAGGCAACAGAGAAATTCTTTGCTCATGAAGCCAGAGCACTAAAAATGGTGGACAGAAGCATTGACCAGGAGACACATTACTGAAGGACACAAAAAGAGTCAGTGACTGATACTGTGGATGTTCCCTATATTTTCCTAAACTGTTCTTACTAATAATTGAAAATAATAGCACTTCAAAATGTAGGTAGGTTTAAGGTCACACACACTGCATAGTCAAATATTTGTAAAGGAGTATTTATATTTTGCATTTCTGCATGGCAAATCGCTTAATTGTATTTCATGTTAGAAGGAAATAAAATGCAGAAAGAAATCCCGTATTTTTTCACATGCTGTATGCTAGTGAAGTCAGCATTTTAGCTTTAAAAATAAACCAGTTTATAAAGTTTCTGAAATTAAGGATATGTTTTTATATTCTGTAATTTTTACCTTTTTTTTTTTTTTGGTGAAATGTTATATTTCACAGCATTTATTTCCCAATTTCTGCTGCATTTGGCATCTCAGTGCATTGAAATACAAAGAAATTTTAAGGAAGACAGTAGGGCAAAAATCTGGAAAACCTGCCTCCTGCCTAGATAAGCAATTTCAGAATTCTTACTTTTCCACATAGTGTCATTAGATCTCAGAGAGTGTAAAATACCTTAAACAATATATAATTCTATCCAATTTATATATTTCTGGATAAAAAGTTAAAATCTCCCATCCAGTCACACTGTTATGGTTGACATTTATTTCTTTCTTTATTTATTTAAATTCCGTGTATATTTTTTATTTTCAAATCTATGCATTACCCTTTCCTTGGGATATGTTGGTTCTGTAAAATGCAGCCCACATGTTGTCTACTGTTTTGATGATGCCTGATTCACGATGGCGAACAGCTATTTGTGGAGAACTAAAACAATTAAATAGCAAATCAAAGGAAATCTTCAGTCTACTAAAACTGATAAAATTAAGTACCCCATGCTTGTACCTTGGATATTACTATGTTGCTTCTTTGAACAGCATTTTTTACATTTACATAGATAAATTAGAATGTGTGTACTAATGAAATGTAAATATACGTCATTATTATTGTTGTTGTTTTTGTTATCAGAAAGGAACTTCTTTATTTATCATCCATTATATGTATAAAAATTTTCAAAACATTATTTTCAAGGTTCTAATAGCACTTCTATTGTACTAGCTACACTATTTTAATCCACTATTTTAGAACGTACAAAGCTGAACTATTTTGATTGTACCAAGGGGAGAATCTGGCTCAATGGGGTCAGAGGAGAATGTAGCAGCATATGTATATTGTATAAATACAAATAAAATAGATCACAAGGTACTCAGAAAATGACAGATACTTTAATTCTTAAAAGGCTTAGACTTTCAACTCCTTTAGAAATTATGAAATGAAGAATAACAAAAAACAACCCCCCATTATTATCCAAGCAGAAGTGGTATAAGATCATTTATCTTGATGGATGTCACCTTAGAGCACATATTATCCCTATCTCTCAAAGTGTTTTTTCCCCCTTATTTCATCTCTGACATTCATTGTAAATTTAATGATCCACATACGATTTGCTGGTGTCTCAGTCTGGTGTTTTGAATCATGAAACTAGTACTAAATTTATGGTACTGCAGTACCACTTAGTGAATCATTAAGCAGTACAGTGATTTTAACGATTTGGATCATACTGGACCTCATCACTGCATAATGAGGTTCCATTTAGTGTAAATTTTATGTAAAAATTCAATTTGCAAACCAACAACATGAAACTACAACATTTTTTTTAACCTGACATTGCATTTATTTATCGTGATTTCCATCAGTGTTTCACACGGGGAAAGAAAATGCTTCCTCATTATAAAAATAATTTTTTACTGCCTTCACACCACTGAAAATATATATACTTTCAGACTGGTATTTTTGTAGAAATCTATTCTAAAACAAATACCCTCTAGAGGGCTCAGATGTGGTTATAAGAGTATGCTGAATTAGACTGTGGTGTTACTGATGTGGTTGAGCACTTGGAAAAATGATTTTTCAAAGGGCTCCCAAACCCTTCTCTGCTGCCCAAGATGATCCACCAGCACAAAGAGGAACATTCCTTATTGACCAGCTCAACAACACTGGGTCATCCCATTACCTTTTTTTATTATAAACCCTGCTTCTCATATCAAAGACTTTTGATGCTGAATTGCTTCTCTAAAATTTACTGAAGGACTAACTAGCTATGTATAACCAAATACTGATTCCTCATTTTGAAGAGTTTCACTGTAGAAACTGTGCAGTGTACAATGGAACTAATGTACTGTTATAGCAGCTAGCAGCTCCTGCAGAAAGTTTTCCATATGCAAACTATTAATTTTATACACTGTTTTCAGTAAAGTTTGCTTCTCAAGTCAGCTTTCATCAAAAAGCAATCTAAAAGATTAATAGATAATAATTGGGTCATAGTGTCTAAGTCCATTTCACCTACTCTCTTGGAAGTATTAACTAATCTGGTTGGTCCAGAGTCCTAAAACAGAAGAACTTTAATGGGAAGTTCTTGAAAGGAATTATGGGTTTTCAGTTCTTCCAGTCCAGATTATAGGCATTTATGGAACTTCAGATTTAATTAATGAAGTCATTGAAGACTTGCAGTATTTTTGAGGTATTGTAAAACAATGGGGATATACTGAAATCCTTACATTAATTGATTTGCTAGCTCAACAGCACAAGACAGGTCAGACTCTAAGTATTTTAGAGATGCCAAGGGTAACAAAAGACATGGGTAGGATGAGACGGGAGTATTTCCCTCCAAAGGAAAAATCCAAAAAATGCAGCAAATCAAATGCATATATGTGGCAAATAAGAAAAGTAGCACAATGATTCTAAAAAATTCTTAGAAAAGAGTGTGCTACAAAACATCCTAAAATGATGCAGCCACTTTTCTTCATGCCTACCCAACTCAGATGCCCAGTGCTAGAAATAGGACATAGAAACTTTCTTTAAATAACATCAGTGGCTAAAAAAGTATGTGATCCTACTTGCCTGTGCATTTTTAAATGGAGAGTAATATACCAGAGAGAGAAGCTCCTCTCAGCCTTTTAGCTTTCCTTCCCATAGTGCAGTTATAGATGTAATATTTTATGAATCCAGGAACATTCAGTAATCTGACTGGAGCGACAGTAAATCTTGCTGTATTGAGTTGTGTTGTTGCTGGGGAGTTAGAAAGAATAGTAGATGAAATGCAACATAAGATCTCTAGCAAATGAAATGCACATTTTAAAAACTTTGCAATTGAATCCATATTTGTAACAGTGTTTAGGAAATAACAAGACTTGCTTTCATCTAGCTGAAGGAATATCCATGTGCGCTCTCTCACGTATGACAGATTCAATAGCACTCTCATTCACAGTTTAGTGAGTACTAGAGCTAAACAAGCCCAGTTTCCTTCCTATGGATTTGTATGGCACAGCTGATACTCTCTCCTCCTACAGATGCTACATTTCCAGTGGACGTTTCCTGCTCAGAGAAAGCACATCTGCTTTGTGTGGATTCTCTGATATCTAACAATGGTTGAACAGTGGTTGCAATATTTTCTTCAGCTGGGTCACTAATGGGGTCCCTGTTTCCAACTTTGCAATCTACATCACACATTTCTTCTGATCTGTGATCCATGAAACCTATAGTCTACTGTGAAATTTGGTCAAAACTAACTAAAGGGTATTGAAAGAAGGGGTTGAGGAAGATAATTGAACAGATCTAGGCCAAAATAGTATAAATGCAGACCTTTTTCCTTTTTGATCAAAACTAAAAAAAAGCAAAAAACCCAGAAAGCTGGGTTAGCAGTTTCACAAAGCCTGCCTTTTGCTTAAATTAAATGGAATATTTTAGTTTTCTCTTGACATGATCTCAAAACTTTTTAAGATTTTTAACATGATGTATGAACTCACCACAGTCAGAACATTCGAATGAATTGACCCTCAATTTTTCTATAAAGTCCGTGCAACAAAACCACAGGGAGCCTTTGGAATCTCAAAGGGATAAGATTATATGATTATAGCATGAGCCAGAATAAAAAGCTTTTCAAAAAGAAAAAAAACCGAACATGACTTACCAAGTGAGACAGAGCAAACTATGAGGGTTGGCAAAAGCACCCCAACATTCACCTCTGCCTAACATGCTGCACATACGAACTGCTTGTGCTGGTTTCCTAATGAAAAAAAAGAGGTTTGTGAATGAATAAAGGACTACCCATCCATCAGACCTGATCAGCTCCTGGCCATTGACAAAACTCTGATCAATTTTAGCCAAGCTTGATAAAGTAATAGAAGAGCCAAAGATATTTAATCGGTGCAGGTCTTTTGAGAATTAGCAGATGGGCTATGAATGGTCTCCATGGGTAGCCATGACCCTGCTGCCCTAACTCACTTGTGCTGATGGCCTGCTGGCACCTGTTCAGCCTGGAATCAGTGAGCCCTCCGTGGTCACTTGCCCAGCCAGGAGTTCAAGTGTATGGGAGGTGACTGTGGGCACTACAGGAAGAGAAAAGGAACTAATAGGAGGCATGAAAGAGAATTGAAGGTAGTGCAGTAGAAAATTAAATTATTTTATTTATTTAGAAGATTTGCATTCAGGGGTGACAAAAAATCTCCACAACTCAATTAAAACCTATTTCCTCTTTTTTTGATGTCTTACAAAATTAACTTTTCATAGCTAGAAAATAAGTTAGAGTGTACCCTTTGGAAAAGAGGAGCTACAAATTTCTCAAATTACAAATTTCTCAGGTTATTCAGACTACCCAAGGCATCTGGACCACACAAACAGTGTGACCAAAGCAAGCAGTACTTTTGACAAAAAACACCTTGAGCCATTCCTCAGCAGAAGTTAGCTAACCAACAAATTAGTGCGACAGCTTTTTGCTGGTTTCCCGAACAGCTTTGTTCCCATCCACACGAAGCACACAGTTCATCCAACACAGAGATTAGACATCTAAACACACACCAAATAACCCTTCAAGGCAGATGACACTATTGAGAAAAATATTAAATTATTTTTGTAGCATTGGTTTATGACAAGGTAACGGTGTTTAGAAAAAAACCCTTACTACTATTGTCAAAGAAGACTTGTGATTCTGGCCAGCAGCCCAAAACATCTCAAAGATCTCAAAGGTTAATGTATATTTCAAAATATTTCATGTAAAACAGAAATTTTAAAGGCAATTTGAATTATCCATCTCATAAATCACCATTTTTTAAAATGTTGGCTGGAATCTTTCTCCAGTTTGAAATATTTCTCATATGAAGTAAAGATCAGTCAAGTATAGTCTTTATTTTAAGGGTAAAATGAAGATCAAAAAGTTTCAAAAATGCAGTTTCTAAATGTGAAAATATAATTTTGTGGCTGTTATTTGCAAAAAAAAAAGCATCCAAGCTAACCCTGAAAAAAAAAAAGACAAGACACTCTTCCCTACACACACACATCCAAGGTTTGTCACAGAGGAGCTGAGGAAAGAATGCATTTGAATACTTGAAAATCTGTGTTTTTCTTTCAGATAGTTTTTTTTTGCCAATTGGATTTTCAAGCATTCAGAAAAAAACCAAACATGTACAGTTAACTTGTATTGGCATTGCACCCACAATATGACTAGATAAACTTGTATTTGTCTAAGTTTCTAGTCAGTCATTTGTTGTAATAACAAGTAATTATTTGGCTTAAAATTTAAGTTGTATGCTGCTGCATTTTTAAAGTACTGTGTAATGTTTTGCAGCATACTTATCTGGGATTATCTGTATATCAGGGCAGCCAACATCAGTATTTTATTTTAGATCATAATATGCTTGGAAAGATATGATTGATTTATTTATTTATTTTTAATTGGGCATTTAATTCCTGTGTAATAAAAAATCTATATCATAAAACTAAAAAAACTTTCCCATGGGAAGAATTTCCATCTTTTTGATAATTTCTATATTTTCTGCATGTTTCTCTTTTCCACATTCAACAGAACCAATCCCCTTATGTACAGTGCTGCCCTCTTAAAACACAATCCTAATTTTATGTTTTGGCAGCAACTAATCCTATAAAAACAAGTAACAAACAAAAAATTGACAATGGCATGACTAATATAGCAAGAAATCCCATATGAAAATGACAATGAAAAGCAGGATCCTGCTAAAGGATATCACCATCAGCCTAGCAAATCATGGAGGTGTTTAGCTAAAGCAAGATATTTAAAGGTCTTATTTTTGTGGATTGCAAAAGACATATTAACCTTACTCATTCTTAGGCAATAAATGAAGTCCCTGTACTTAAAGGCCTCATATTTTTCCATTTACAGATATTTGGTTTTTACAATGCTTTTAGTTCAGGTACTTCTGCTCCCTTCTACCTCTGTGCAACCCTCCATGATATTAATGGAAAGTAGCAATATAGACATATATTGTGTGGTTTTGGCACACATACTTGCATTTAGTCTATTATATTGAAATGGTAATGGTGAAAAACTTCTGGAGATAGTCCAGTTTTTATGAAAATCTCATGGAGCCTTAACCTAATGGACAAGGTAATATAGTTAAAAATTGTTTTTTATATTTTTGCTAATTATTTACTTTGATACTGAATTCTAAAATATTCTTTTTAACATTAAGAAACCTTAGATACAAGATGATTTATTTAAAAACTCTGAAGTTTATTGGTAACCCATTGTTGGTCTTATCATTCAGATTTTATAATATCTGATCAGGGATTTTTTTCTGCTCCAACAGTTTCAATTTTGCAAGCCACTGGACCTTAATGTGAGCTAATCTCTTCACCTATTTTTTAGGGGGAGTGGGAACCCTAAGTAGGCTTTTTTGTTTAAAATAGTGACTTTATGTGCATGCACAGCAATTACTGACATTTCATAAAGTTCATATGGCCTATCTGTACATCTCAAATGTCTGTATTGGGGCTGTATCAAGGGAAGAAAACACTTTGAAACACAGCCTGAAATTAGATGCTAAAGTAATACAGGAGTCCGTTTTAATACCACAGTTTCTGCTTTATTGCATTGTGTTTTGAACATGATTGTTTTCCATTTTCCTCCTCTTTTATACTAATAGTCTGTATCACAGTTTAACCACAGCCAGCAACCGAGCCCCACACAACCATTCACTCCCCCATCAGTGAAATAAGGGAGAGGATCAGAAGGGGAAAAAGTGAGAAAACTCATGGGTTGAGATAAAGACATTTTATTAGGGAAAGAAAAAGTCAGGCAAGCAGAACAAAACAAGGAATTAATTTACCACTTCCCATGGGCTGGCAGGGGTTCAGCCATCTCCAGGAGATCAGGGCCCCATCACACCTAACGGTGACTTGGGAAGACAAATACCAATACTCTGAACACCATCCGTCCCTTCCCTCTTCTTTCCCTCACCTTTATATCCTGAGCATGATGCCATGTGATCTGGAATATCCCTCTGGCCAGTTGGGGTCACCTGTCCTGGCTGTGTCTCCTCCCAACCTCCCGTGCACCCCCAACTTCCTCACCAGTGTGTCAGTATAAAAAGCAGAAAAGGCCTTGGCTCTGTGCAAGCCCTGCTCAGCAATAACAAAACCAGCTCTGTATTATTAACCCTGTATTCTGCACAAAACCTAAACACACCCTCATACCAGCCACTGTGAAGAAAACTAACTCTACTCCCACTGAAAGCAGCACACTATGCTAAAGATATTCTGCCATGGAAAGTAAACCTCCTTTCTTGTACTATGTGCAGAAACTATAGGAAGGGTTGCAGCAGCAGAGAAGAGTGATATGTGTCCAAAGAATTCTTAAAATAACAGAAAGATAAGTGGACTTATGCCTAAAAAGCCGTTATAAAACAGAGAAAAGTGAAAGTAGCAAGTGTAGAAATATTACAGAAAATAGTGATGGTCTTAATGTGCGAGATGATTTATATATGTATAGTATCAGACTGTATCTTGAGTTTCTATTGAATTCTGACTTCTACACAGTTCAATATGTTTTTGAGAGTTTCAGTTGAATCTTATGCACTCATTAACTATAGGTTAGTTCACATTATCCATACTTTGCACCATAAAGGACTGCATTGGTTTCCATGGTTTAACATTGTCTACTCAGAGTTAAATGAGGAACCAAAATCTATTGAGTGGACATAAAGTGAGAATTTTGAAACTACGAAATAAGAGTAAATTTTAAAAATATGAAAAAGTGCTGCAAAATAATAATTATAATAGCAACTGTAATCATGGTAAACTCTGAGCTTCTCTTTCATGGGATCTGCAAAGCTTGAAATCAGAATTTGAAATGTCGTCTCAAAATACTTCTGATGTATTCTAACTGTGTATCAGAAAGGGGAATGTTCAACTATTTATAAATGCAATTAACCTACCTGCACTTTATCCACCTTCATGATTTTGCAAATTTCAGCTGTATCACCTTTAACTTTCTCCTCTAAAAACTGAACGTCTCCTCATAAATCTGCTACTCCACCTCCTAATTCCCTATACTCCTAACCCTCTTTATATCCATCCATGGAGGGGCCCAACTCAAGACGTTAACCTAACGAAGTCTTAAACTTTAAGAAAATGAGAGATTCTGTTTTTCTCTTCCTTTCCTTCTTTGGGATGACCAGCATTCTGAAGGCTTCTTTGGACTTCCCTGGCCATGTTTTGGCTGGCTGACTCAGATTCTTAAAGTAATTCTGAAGTTCCTTGTCATCAGTGTAACATTTTACTGAAATCATCTACAAACTAAGAGATTTATTGGTCTAGTCCCTTTTCTGGGTTGTTAATTAAGATTTCAATAAAACTAATCCAACCAACTCTCTGTGTAGTACTTCAGCATGGATTTATCTCTGTTCCAAAAAGGGGCTAGTAAGATCTGTTGTTTGTTTAATATCCTTTAATCAGCTTTCATAAAGCAACCTTTCTTCCTATCCTGTGTCAACTCAGTTTCTTTAAATGGTGAAAAGACTAATCAGAAATGTGTGAATATAGAAAACTTTCAAGACTTCTTTAACAAAGCTGATATATATTTAATATAGATGGCTATTGCAGATTCCAGAGGTCCGAGGGTGTTTTTTAAATAATTTTTGTCAAAAACTATAATCTTGGAAATTTTCCCAGGAGACCAAAAGACAGACCAAAGTTTCCTACATTAGAAACTGTTGCCACAAATAAAAGGATTGAGTAGAGTGTCATTCTTTTATTTTAAATGCACCACATGTTGTCTAATACCTATGCACAATAGGGTGCAAGTTTAATGACTTGCTTATTGTGCCCCTGTTGTAATTAGATATTAGAGGACATATGGCATGGTGAAGACTTAGCAGTGAATTTTCTTGTTTTGATTGTTTTCTGCTACAGGCATAACATTACTTCAGTGATGATATTGTTGAACAAATTAATTCACATGTTGACTTCTCGGTTTATAAACTAAAATTCCTTCCAGATTATACAAATACCAAATATGTAACTAATATCAACAAGTGAATGATCATTAAAAAGGGTTATAATCACTTCAAAGGGCATAATTTTAGACATCATTGTGAATGCTGCATTTATCTTTTAAATTATGCTCAGAGTTCAGAATTCATTGATGAAGGAGTGGCTTCTCTTTCCCTTTCAGTATCTTTTCCTTTTACATATATATATGCTCCCCAAATGAGCATCCAGCCTCACATCGCTCTTCCTCAGTTCTCCCTTACTCAAGCCCCTGAGTTCTGTCAGCTTTGGTATCTCTTGTCTTTATTCAGTGAGTCTGACTGGTCACAGGCATTTTTCATTTTTAGTACAGAAATTTGTGGTTAACCTTTTTCTGGTACAGGGATGATACAATCCTTTAAAAGAAAGCATTATTTTTGTAGATATAAGCACACTATATATGGATAAGACATTAAAAATATGAAAAAAGGAATTTCAACATTATAAAAATGCACAAAAACTATTGGAATAAATGAAGTCAGACTGTTCTATGCATATTCTAAAAGCTGTTCTATACCTTATTGCTGTAATGTAATTCTTAACTGATTCTATAAAATTTATTACTAAAGATGGCACGTAAGCGTGGTGGGGGGATTGCTTGGGTTTTTTTAGTATGCCTGGTATCAGACTACACAACCAAGTGCTTTTTAGTTGCACTTCTTCTGGCAAGATAAATTTGCCATGTGTTTTAGAGGACATATGGTATCTCAGTAATTCATACTGCACTAACCTCCTAAACACATTAAAACATTTCTTCTTGCATGACAAAAGCTGACATTCTGTTTCCTCAGCTGGGAATCTGGGGGACATTACCAACACCCAGCAGTAGGAAACTATCAGCAGCACGTGGTATTTCAGCACACACACAACAGGCACCAGTTTTGCCAAGAGTCATGTTTTTATCATGAATCTCACAATAGTTAATTTTTTACCCGAAGTACTCACTCTTGAACAGTGTAAATAAATTAGAATCTTGGCTTGTGTGTATTTTATGAATATGTCGATATCTTTTCCAGGGGCACTGAGAACAAGTTCTTAATGCCTCTGAAGAGCCCAACACGCAGAGAGGAATGGAGAAACACTTTTTTTTTTTTTTAGTATTATTTTGTGTTATTCACTGTAGTTTACTATCTGTGGAAGGAATGATACAAAATCTTTTCATATGGGGATTGGCATCATTGTGATGAATCACAGTACTGCAAACCAATATGATCTTAAAATTTTTTAAAAAAAGCATTAAATTACTTCAAAATTACCATGATATACCAAAAATATCATGGGAAAAGTCAAGGAAGAGAGAGCAAACACTGAAATCTATAATGTATTGCCATTGCTTCTTTTGATTGACAACTGTTTCGAGAGTGGCAGTAATGTTTTTACCCATCTTTTCAATTTTCCTTTTAGAGAGAGTTCTGCAAATAACTATCCTAAGGGGTACAGAAATGTTAGAAAATTTACATTAAAAACTCTATACAAGTGTCCTACATTTGATATTGAATTTGTCAGGTAGACACTGCAGAATCGTTAGGTCAGCATTACATTTCTTCACTAAGAGATTATCTCATCACTGAGAACTTCTACAAGTCCCCATTCTTAGTAGCACTCACAGTTGCTTGCCCCTGTCCCAGTGAGCACTGGGAGCAGATCACAGTGCAGTGAGCCTCCCAAATGAGCCATGAAGATTGATAAAATACAATCTCAAGTAGCTGCTGGCACCTCCCTGTCAAGCTTACTAATGAGTGCTGTGTTACTGCTCGAGTCAACTGTCACATTATCTCCAGGCTAATAAACGGATCCAGTGACAAACAATACACAAACAAAAAGGAGCTGATAGAGGATCTTTCCTTTTAATTCCTTCTCTGCATGTCCCTAGGACACAATCAAATTGTTGGCAGAGGTGATTTTCATGTTGCAGAAGGAAGTTTTTCATTGTTCACTGCTTTATGCATTTATTTATTTTTAGTTATGAGCAGCAGAAGCCAGGTAAGTAGAAACATTGTGGGTCTTTGTTTAAAAGCTAAATCCAGTGAATATGCAATACTTAGAAAGTCAACTATTTCACAAACCAATTTTTATGGTTCCCACTGTTTCCTGTTTGTAGTGAGAGCTGGAAAGAGATATGCCAAATCTCAGGATGAAAATCTTAGCTGAGGTATTCCCTGCACTAGAGAAAACAACAGAAAGGATAATTACCTGCAAAAATTGGGTCACAGAAAAAAAAATCCATTTCTGAATACTCATATCAGATTTAAGGAATGGCAAAGCACCTGCATAACCTTAATTCAACACCTTAGTGAGGGCCATTAAAATAGTTTGAACATTAGCAATTCCCTAAGTTCTCCTCCTGATGCTACCCACCAATCAATGGACTTTCGTAACATCAAATATTAGAGGAAAGCAAATTTCTAAGCAGCTGTTGATGTCACTTGAAAAGCTCTGGAACTTAGCAGTGTTAATTTTGGAAGTTACTATATCTGAGAAAATTCTATTATGTATTTCTTTCTGCATAGATTGTACACTAAAGAAATTTATCACAAAATTTTTACTGCCTAAGTATGCAATTTCCCAGTTAAGCAAAAAATGAAACAAGAAAAACAAAGGAAGAAAAAGAAGAAAGAATAACTAATGAGCAATGTCAGAAAACACACTATAAAAGCCACAAAAGTGAAAACAAATTCTACTTCCTTGTGACCTACACTCCAGTGAGGTCACAGAGGTCCCTACACTCCAGAGGGAGTAAGGGAGAGGACTCTAAGAGTAAGATGCTTGTTTTCCAGTTGTGCAGGCATGTCCTGTACAACTGAGGGGTGTTGCAACTCAGCTACCCTGTTTAAGGCTCTGGAGAGAAGTGGCTGTTAGTGCTTGCAAGGGTTCCTTCCCCATCCTCTGTAATGTCCAGGCACAGCTCATGTCCTGCTTTGCCCACGCCAGTCCTTTCTCTCTTTTTTTGCTATTAATCTCTTCTTCCTTCGTCCACCTCTGAGCAGGTTCCCTACAGTCTGCTCTCCTATAGTTCTCATTCCCTCTCTTCTGCAGTGATTCAGACCACTTCCAAAATTTGAAAATGTCAGTGCATTTGCCAAGGAACTGATGTGACCTTCCAGAAGATTAACTTTGTGCTAAATACAAGTTAAAAAGACTGGCACTTTTTGTTACACATACCAGGAGTGGTCCCACATTCACTTAAGCATGAGAACTAATGATGCTCTTTTTAATCCAAGAGACATCAGTTTCTTTCCTATAGATGTATTTAAAAGCAATGCTTTTGGGTACACATCACATGGAATACTGAATTGTCTGAAGATCTTTTAGAATTTACACCAAGCAAGAAATAGAGTAATGTTGGTTTCTTTAGTTTCCATTGTCATGTGACACCTACTGGAGTGACTATTTTAGGAAATTAAATTCTGCCATTTTATTGCAATTGTCATGCATGATTTTTTGGTAGAGTTTTACTCTTCTTCAAATCACTTCAACATCTCATACAGCATAAAAGAAGAATTTGAACAACAAGGGATTTCAACAAAGGTACCAAAGATGTAAAAGAATTTTTGCTGCTGACATCCCTTTATATTTATTGCAGGCAGAAAAGGTTAATATAGAAGAATAAATCAAATTGCCTTGCCCTTGAATTCACATCTTGCCAATCTGAACAGAAACTCAAAATACACTTTAAACTTACAAAACAGTATGTTGTGTAAGTGACACTACATAAGCAATATTATTACCAGAGATGCTTTAATGTATGTATATCAGTTCGTGAACACTTGTGTACCTACAGGTGGCTGCCTTCCAAAGCCAGGCCCTCTTCTCTACAAAAAGCCTACTGAACTGTTTTAAAACTAAAGTGGACTAATGAATGGAATAATGTGATAGTTGAGTTATTCATGTAATAATATTGCACTTAATTCTATGTACTTATACTCAGTGTTAGTGGAAATCTCTTATGAAAGGGCCGAGTTTTACTGACACTTTCTTTAATTCTTAAAAGCACACCATTCCTTTCATACCTCTCCTATTTCTGCTGTAATCACAAATATCAGAGATAAAATACCAAAAGAAAATTCTGCTGTTTATGCTGTCATGTAATTCTTCACATTGATTACAGCAGAGACAAAATTCTTACAGTACAGATAAACGAAAGTTATTCTACATAGTAATCAATACAATTTTGTGTTTCTTCAGCCTTAAATGCTATAATTTCAGCCTATTTGTATAGATTACCTATAGATTTATGGACTTAAATAAATTTGTCTAAGCATACTTGCATTTTGCCAGGGGTATAAGTCAGTGGGTGCCTGTTACAAACCTCCATCTGCAAGTTACCACTACACATCTGTTTCCAAGCTGTAATTCCTGAAAGTAAGTTTTTCTCCAACAATTTGCAGATATCCATGTTAGCTGCTCAATTCAGTTCAATATGTGTTAGATCTCAATTCAGTTCCTACCAGCTATGTGAGAAAAGAGGTTGTCAGCATGGCTCATTTTTAAATATTTGCTGGAAGTTTCAGCATGATAAAACTTGGAAAAGAAAAAGTCACAGTTTTAGTCCCCTGAAAAACATTGTCCAAAATTGCAGTCAGACACATTTTGCAACACAGTGGGAAACAGTAGCATTGTTCTAGAAATCATTCCAAAACTTCAATGTTCAATGATTTTATGTTTCTCAAAAATAATACTTATTTACTATAAGCAAATGAATAGGTATGTACCTAAATATTTGTGAACAGCAAATTAGAGCTTCATCTGTTTTCTCTCTGGTGAGCTTGCTTTTGTTTTATTAAAAAAAAAAAAACAACCAAAAAAACCCCCAAAAAACACCAAAAAAAACCAACCCATGAAAGCCAGGCTGCTTCTGTAAATATAATGCCACAACAAATAGTACTGTTGGCTATCTCTGCTTTGGTCTTATGTCCTGCAGAGAGTGACATCTGTGTGCAAATTAACAACAGATTTGTGTAAGCTAGCTCTGAATGCAATATTTGTGGGGAAAAAAGATGAAGATTACCTATAAAACAATAAATGTAAAAATAATGTGATATCATTTACTTTCAAAACACTGTTGTTACCTTCTCAGTGTGTACATTGTTAAAAAATCAAAGTGCTAATTACTAACTTCAGGTTTTATACTTGGGTTTTTACTCTCTAAGGACACCCTTTCTTTGACCTGCACACAATGTCTTTGGAGCTAAATGGCTGCTGCTAAGGACCTGACATACACAGTAATGTTTAGGGGGAAATTCACAGAACTTCTAATCTGGTCCACAAGATGAACATAAATTAGCAGCAGGAACTCCTTTGCTGGCTCCTAGATGACATTTTTTGTGCTAATTTCATCCCAAAGGGAATCCAGTTCATGGACTCTTAAATTTGCTCTGCAATACCAACCACAACATGGAAAGTGGGAACAATTTGATTACTGATCTTAAAAGCATATTCCTGATCTGAAATGAAACAATGTAGTCACATCCACTAAAGTCAGTCATCTCAAAACGCAGTCCACTCCCAGACACAGAAAAAATTTCTTCAAAAAATAAGACTATGGATATATTCTTCCCAAAAACACTAACAAGATTTGCATGAGCATTTTTATAAGTCCTGAAAGGCTACAAATATAAGCTATTTCCATGAGGGTGTCTAATCCTAAATGATGTGTGGAGCAGAGGCTGGGAAATAATCCCGCTCTTTTGTCCAGTTAAGGTGCTGCCCATGACATCAGGAAATATTGTTCCCTCTTCTGCTTAGTGAAAAATTCATCATTTATTTAATGCAGAACTTCATCTAGAGAGCTTGTGTCACCTCTACAAAGCCCATCATCTCACTCAATCAAGAGCAACCAAAAGCTAGGAATCTTTTTTGGGATTCAGCATTTTAAGGCTTTCAGAGGCATACAGGACTAGCATGAGTAGCATAAGAAGGGACAGCAGCTTTGCTGTAGTTTTGGTAGAGACTGACCTTCACCTGTTAAAAATGTCCACCAGTGCAACTCCCCTTGGAGAATATGGAGAGAGGGAGGTTCAATTTATTGATCCAAACAGAACTTAAATATGAAACAAATAAAAGACAACCCATCCTGACAAAAGTGAGGCAGCCAGAATTTGAGTTGGAAGCATCAGCATGTCTCTCCTGAGGCACAAAAGTACTTCTTCAAGACTCAGACATGGCAGAAGGCAGATATGAGTAGGATCAGGAGAATTAAAGTTTCTGGTTGAACTGACTATCTTTCTCATGCTCCCTTTTTTAGCTTTCCAAACTTTATCTTTCCCTTGTTTGCTGCCAATAACACTAGAAGTGTGTGCAGGACAGTGGTAGATAACCCTCAGGCAAAGCATGGCTCCCAGATTTCATCTTTACTAAGACCTCTACCCCTAGATTTATATATTATCCTGAGGGTAACTTGCTCACCTCTCCTGTTGTGCTTCTTAAATATCTTCTCATTATTTTCCCTTTTATGATTAGTTGTGAAATAATAATTTAGAGGTGAGTTCTTTCTTAAAATGTACCTTCCACTTAAAATACCTAAACCTTTGATAATTATGAATGCACACACAGGAGTAAAGGGATGCTTATTCATGATGGCATGGTACAGCTACTAATGATACTCAAAGCACTGAAAATTACCATTTCAGATGTGTCCAGAGCAGTAAACTGGTAAACAAGTCTGCAGTTAGTGCTACGGATGGTTTGAATCAACAAGGGTGAAAAGATTTGGTTACTCTGTGTATTAGTGTTAATAGGAATAGATTATAGAGGAATATTTGTGATGTGACCTTCTGTGCACTAATTGAAATAGTATTCAGAGTCAGCAGTGGAGTAATCAAGTTAAACACTGAATCATAAATCATCATGAAAAGTGCTGTCACAACTTAGCCATTAATGCCCTGTATTGCTGGGCAGCCTTACGAAAATATCTGCTATGCCGATCTTTAGGTTAATAGGAACAGAAATGGCATTTAAAGACTATTTGGATCAAATCTGCTCTGAGGTTGAAAGTGTTACTCTGTTAATTTACTGGTAATTTGAAGTGATGTAGTTGGGGTTAGAAGCAACACAGCTGAGCCCCACACAGCTAAACAAAGAGTAGTGGGAGTTTGTCTAATATTTATTTAATTGATGTAGAATGTAACACACAACTTCAATATATGTACAAATGTGTACCTTCCCTTTGTCCATCAGTTAGCATTTGGTACAGAGGTCAAAATCAAAACACATAAAAGCTTATCTTCATGATAAATGTTACTAAAGCAAGGATAGACTTCTATGTATTTTATAAATAGATGGAAATACCTGGTTTTACTGTTATTGTGAAAGCTGAGGGCCTTTTAACAAAGGATTTTGTAAAACAAAATACTTTGCATTATTTCTGAAATATAGAGTTCTTTTAATCTCGTATTTGCGGGAAGGAGAAATAAAGCTTAGCCTCCAGAATCAGAGATAAATAGTTTCCAAAGGCAGTAAATTTCTTTAGAGTAATTTTGTGGTTCAAGTTTGATCAAAATAATAAGCATAAGAAATATCACAGCTGGAATGATGTATACTTTTTCTAATAAAGACCTATGTCTAAACACTGGCAAAGCTTGTGCTAATTTGATTACCTAGACAACTAGATGCATAATGTTTTGGGGGGCATCTATTTATCATTATTTGCTTCAAATATTGTTAATTAACATTAACATAAATTACACCAGGCATCTGGTACAAAGTAACTCATTTTAAACAATGAGCAAAGCCAGCCCTTAAAAAACTTAATAAATTTCTGTTTCAAGAAAGCATCAAAAATGTACATTTATATAAATATTTGCCAAATGCTGCTATGATGTACTGAAATCTGGAAGCAAGAGTATTCTATACACAATTTTTTCGCACAAGATCAGCAAGTATGGCTTTTTATAAAATGTATCTATTAATGAACAATGAAGAACAGTGGACAAAGTTTAAGTTTAATAATAGACTGTAAAATGAACCCAAGTGTTTGACTAACTGCAGTTCATTTTCATGCATTTCGTTTTTGCTGGCCTGTGCCTATAGTTGTTCATATTATCGAGATTAAATTCTGTTCTCCAGTTTACTGTTGTAAATTAGATTCATGTTATCCCAGAAATTCCCTGAGTAAACTGACAACAATATTAGGCCATAAAGTTCTAGGAGTTTGTCTTTTTAGTGATAGTGATAAGTGGTAAAAAAAGGGAGTTAATATGACAGCTACAAATGAATAAAAACCATACAGTGCATTTCTAAACAAGTTGACTGGAAACACCTGCTAAATAAAGCTGCCACAAAAATCTGAGTTGCAAGACCCTGACATTGTTTTGTGCACAGCTCAAGGAGATTTCGACAACCGATTTATTCTTCAGCTTCACATGGTATTGGAATTTGGTGTATTTCCAACATTTGCTTGAACATTTTCATTCTTTTCAAGTTCAGATCTTAGATACAGTAAAATAACAGATAGGTGTGTTATGGGAGGATATCCCAAATGTCTGCATCATCCTGGGCCAGGAGTTGAGGTACTGATGTGATGAGCTCTAGGAATGGCATCTGGAGGTGAAGGAGGTACCACATGGAATCTCACATGATGTTAGACTCCTCTGAGTAAGCAACTGAACCATACCCCTTCTCTGGTGTGATGCATTTCACAAAGAAGTTTGAAATAGGTTTCCTGCAAACAGGTGTGACAGCATACTACTGGGAGAATTACATTAAATTAGAATTGTTAGGAGGGTAAAAGGTACTCTTTCTACTAGCAAAGCAATGAAATTTGGGTAAGCCAAGTACTGGCTCACTAGTCAAAATTCAATCTTAAATTGGCCAAAATTGTAAGTGAAGATCAATTATCTTGTATTCTTTCACTACATTACTCTTTGCTTTGCTCTATTATTTCAATATTTTGTAACTTTTTAACACATATTAGCATCTTTTTAAGTACCTGGCCATGTGATGTGAAAAAACAGAATGTTTATATTTTGCCTCATTTAATATGACATCTTCCAGAATTTGCCTCCACAAATGTTTATGAAAATTTCCAGGGCATTGTCTAAAAAGCCAAACAGCTGTTCCCAATTTGGATACAGTGTAAGCCTAAATAAAATTACCAGGAAGAGCTTATTGCCTCATAGAAAATAAATTTCAAAGCACTAGCTGTATCTGAAAACCTTCTTGAGATTTTCAGTATATTTTCATTTAGTAGGATGAAGTTTATTTCAGTACTAAATTTTGAGCCCAAAAAGGAAATTAAAAGATCACTGAAATCTAGTCCTTAGGATCAAACTGCTGCAGAGAAGTTTATTTGCCTTATGGTAACAGATCTGGTGGACAATGAGAAATCAAACTTTAGAACAATTCTGCAGGTCTGGGCAACAGAAGCTCAGCCCTTCATTCCTGCAAGTCAGCTCAGCTGGCCAGTGAAACCAAAACTGACTTACCACAACATAAACTTCGAGGAAAACTATCCTCTGTGGCCTTGACTGATCTTAAGGTTATACTGCAAGAGTATTTTTGTTTCAGTATATGATCCCTTCCACCCAGAAAATAATTTCTAGACCCCTTACCATCTGGGTGATACTAACAAATTATACCTGATACAGTAAAAAATAATTTTTTAGAACTTTAAGTAATAGGAGATTTGAAGCAATTTATTTCATGGAGTTTTATGAGAAATTGCAATTTATTACATCTTCTGGATATGTTCATTTTTAGCAGTTATTGCCAAATTCAGCCTCAGTATAAAAGGGTATAATTCTATTGAAGTCAGTGGTGGTATATCAGTGCTGCATATTCCCTAGTTGGACAATGAAGCTGTAAATAACCAAATACATCAAAAATAAAAATTGATTACTCTGTTTTATAGTCTCTTAGACTGAATAAGTTTATGATTTAAAGCTGTGTCATAATAAAACCATGCTGGGAGGAAATCAGAGAGAGAATACAACATAATGGGCCAAATCTAGTGTTCAGCCAGAACAATTACATTAACTTCCATAGAATTGTACTCATTTCAGAGTTTATTTTGATTTAAAAACATGGGGAAAATATATCACTGGTTTGCCTTCTTGTTTGCTTATGAAACAGTATTCTGTATTTTCAATGGTAATCTGTATATGCTTTAAATTTAAACTTCATTCTTAATCAAAATTGATTAATAAAATTATCAAGTTACAACAATAAATAATATATTTCAAGCATTTTGTGGACTTGTAACAATCTGTATATTAGAAGCTCAGACTTACTTTAGGAACACTTTAGAATAATGAGGTCTTTTGGCCACAGAGGAGCCATGGACAAAAAAAAGCCTGTTGTGTTTCCAGCCTAACCAGCAAGATTTCAGAGGTACAGGAAATGGAGCACTGCCATCTACTAAGAGTATATGTCATCTCTAAGTGTCCATGGTGGCTTTTTATTGTTTGATTGAAACTTTTGATGGATATTTTTTTTTACTATTGTTCTCTTTTTCTGAATGTGTAGTATTTTTTTATTCATTATTACATTTATTGTATTTAATAATATTTATCTTCTTTGTGTTTGCCTACTACTCAGTTGCCAGTACAACCTGTACCACCAGTTTGGTTCATTAGAACAAGAGCCAGTGCCTGGCTTCAAAGGCATTGAAAATTGCTCTAAAATATTCACACAGTTCTAACAGGAAGTGATTCATATATATTTATGTACACATAAGTGTGTGTGTTTCTACATATAAATAAAAACAAAATAAACAAAAAGTCAATGCAATATAGATTACAGCTCAATGTTCGGCTTTGCAATAATCTTGTATAAATCTAGCTTGCACAAATTTAGCAGGTGCTTTGAAATTTATATATATAAATGTAAATGGTGCATTATTATGCACACACAAATTACATTTTCACACACTATGCAGTTTACCTCATTTGATGCTGAAAAATATATCATTTCATTCAAGATAATGATAAAGAAAAAGGGAAAGGACATGTATGTTCATTTAAATTGTTAAAGCTGATTTTTTTAAAAGTCTGAATTAAAAATCTACTTTAGTGACCCTGTCTTGCACACTATAATACCCTAAAACTTCTAAGTCACTCAATGATAAGAGGCTGATCTAAATGCTTCCACTGCATTAATCAAATACCAGGTCTAATTAAAAGAGCCATGCACAAAGCTTTTTCAAAATGTTGCTCAGGTATTGCAATAATTTCTGATCACCCAAGCCTGGAAGACAAATAATTAGAGCTGCCAGAGCATTCTGATGAGTGATGTCAGCATCTCCAAGTGACCTTCCCTCCACTAATTAATTTTCATCTTAAGAAAAGAGACCCTGTTGTTGCACATTATTAATTGAGTTCACTAAAAGATGCGCCTGATTAATTTTTGTTGATAATACTTGTCATTCTATGCAGCGGCTGTAATCATTCTATTGGGTTTTATTTTTTTAAGTTGATCTAGGTCTTTTACAATGTGACTGATACAGTATCTTCCATACAGAATATTGTGCGTAAGGGCATAGTCTATAATGTGAGTACACAGGCTTTCACTGTTGCTGAAAGTTTAGGTCAAGTGGAACTTTGTTGTCTAGTTTGCTAACTCATTTTCAGTTGAGTTGATAGAAAATTTTCCCTGCTGCCTTCTGGGATTTCCCTCAGTTTCCCAGTTTAAGGGATTCTTACCTTTTCCCACATACTCTCCATGTCTCCCCCGTTTTGCTGGCCAAAGAGCAGTGTGTGGCTGGCTCAGTGAAAATACCCAGGAACACAGTTGGTCCAGGACAAAAGCAGTGTTCAGAAGGAGGACAGTGAATGGAGCCAGAGTGAATGGCTCAGCCTTATCCACAATGAATCATCCAAATGACAAGTTTGGTCTATCCCAAGCAATGATCCTGTCCATTTTGTGAGGCCATGGACTTCGGTACAAACATGGTCACCGTGGGATTTTGGGTATAGGGGAGAAGTGGGAAACACATATTTCCAGGTGGATAGTAATCATGATGCAACACCAGCTTAATCCATTGATTTAGATGTGGTGGTCTATGGATAGGCTCTCCCAAAATAAGTGAATAACAAAGCTACCTATGCCTAACCAGGTCTTCCATTTCCTCATCTCGATTTCATTGGCTACTCCGAAATTTGGATCTCTCAGACTCCTCTGAAACCCATCCAGTTTACATAATTAAGCATTTGTAGGACTAGGGAGAAAGAAACACAAGGACAACCTGCAATTAACATATTTCTGTCATTTCCTTAGGTCAGACCTCACAAGTTCATGTAATTTCTCACAGTCCAGACCTATGCAGTTCTGCACAGGGAGAAACCCATACACACCCAAAAATGTTGGGGATCTTAAGCCCTTGGGAATTCCACGCCTATAAGGAACACAGCTGAGCATAATGATGTGTAATAATTTGCAGAACATTACCAAGGATTTTTGCAGGAGGTGAAACCGATTTCCTGTTAAATGATCCTAAAATGTATAGGCAATCTAAGCCATGAAAGTATATATATTTTTCCCCTACTTTGAAGAGTATTTTAATCATGTTTTAATCAAGATAGCCGTGATTACCAATTTATCAAATACCAATTTAACAACAAAGATTATGGAAATTTTCCCCCAGCCACTGAACAAAATATGATTAAAAGAGTTCTTCACAGCACTGTGATGAAAATATGCATAATTCTATTCTTCAGCTATGTTCTAGCACATGAAGGGACCAACATATTGTAAAAGCAGTAGGCTATCTAGTTATATAAAAACAAGGAGAGTTATAAGTTGTGTCAAAATAATTATTTTACAACAGATTTGAAGGTGTCTTTTCTTAGACATTCAGGCTTGGATTGCATGTTCTGCACTTCAGACTGTGATGAAAGCAACACTATACCTTTATTTATCCTTGCAAACATTCTTTATGAGCAGTGTGGTTCCAAATTTTGATTGACATGTGAGTAATAAAATTATCTGTATCGGAGGAAATATTTATTATCCTGGGAATTTTTACATCCCGAAGTAGTAGTAGTAGTCCCCAATAGCACCAGATTTTAAATCTGTGATTTTTCTTCCAAAAAACTTCTCCAAAAATGGATACTGATTTCTTTTTGTCCTTTTGTCCCTCCAAAAAGCACTATTACTACAGCTGCAATAGCAGCTTTGATTTTTCATTAAAGAAGATATTGATACATAAGCAAAGACATTAGCAGAGAGCTATTGGCTTCATCTAATTTCCTTTGGCTTTTTTTACTTTCTTTGGTTGGATACACAAACACGGATCCCAATGATTAGATCCCTTTTGCTACATCAAATAGCTTTTCATTTATTCAGGATTCCTTTGATATTTTCTTCAAACAGATTCACAAAACATTTAAAAGACAAAATAAGCATCTTAACATAACTAAGAGACTTGCCCCAAGACCTGGAAGGAAGATGGGGAAAAAAAAAATGTTTTGTTGTTTGTATTCTTAAATGCTTTGCCAGAATGAGAATGAGATCAAATACAGAAAAGACATCTTTACAGAGTGGATTGAAAATACCCTTAAACCACTAAAAATTATTTTCTATTATATTAAATATTTACTTGAAGTTTAAAATTGTTAATTAAAAAAATACATTTGTTTTAAAGCATTTCTCTTCATAATACACATTTCTGATGATACCATGATCACCAGGAAAGAGTTGTGGGTTCAAGCATTTCTATATTGATTCTGAAGTGTGCACACACACACACACACTAGTTTACTTAACAACCTGTGGAGAAATACGTATCTTCCTTATCATCCCCAGGAGGAGTGCTTCCATCACAACACATATTGACAGTGTATAAAATAAAGAACAAATCTGGTAAAACATAACTACATATAAGCAATAGATTTGCCTAGGTGTTATAAGTTGTATAAGTTGCTTTCCCTCTGTTCCAACGTCTTTAGGCCAATGCTAGCATTAAAATTATGCCAAATAAGTCCAACAAGCTGAAGAGAAGTCTTCAGTTTCTTTTTCCTTCTTTTGGTTCACCTGGGTGAGCAGGTGGCTGCAAGATGAGTTGATTCACTGCATGGTGTTCAAGTGCAAAACTAACTCTGAAAATACTTTTTTTTTTTTTTTTTTTTTTTTTTTAATTCAGGGTTTTGTCCTCCCAGTCAGCTGAAATAATTCATCTTGCTGATACAGACATTTGATTCACTGAGAATAAAAAGGAGAAGTCCATGGCACGGTGAGGGCAAAAGAACAAGGACTGCCCCTCTCAGAAGCAGCTTGACATTGCATTACTCACAGCAGATCACATCCTCAGTTTTATCGTAAATTTTGCCCATGTAAATATCATTGAGTGATGTTTCTTTGACAATCACACTACACTCACTTCCTGCTTTGGACTCTGTAACTTGAAAATTTCCAACCCTGCTCCTAGCTCCAAGAAAATCAGTTTTCTGTAAAGAGATACCTGAGGTGGAAATCAGGTCCCACCTGTAGCCCCCTAAATTAGGCATTGACATGTGAACTAGATGTCAAAACTCCAAATATATTCAGTGGAGGACAAGGATTTATTCATTTCCTCCAAGAAAGGTGTTTGGAGACACCATGCAAAGCTCAATACGACTGTTGGGATTGGCAGATGCAACATAGGACTTATGAGAGACTTATACACTTGTGAGACAGCCAAGGACTGGTGAAATATCTTGAAGTGAAATATCTCAAAAAACATTAGATATCCCTGTAGAGGTCACTGACTGTAGTGATAGTTTGGTTTACTAGGAGCTTAAACATCTCACTCCTCTTTGACTACATTTAGGTATCAAGTTGTGAGCTGAAATCAACACCACTTTGTCAGCTCTAAAGCGATAAATTTCTCCAAAAACTTTTCTTGAAGCTACTTTTCAAGAAAATGTACTACTGGCATCCTCTCTAATCAGAACACCAGGTTAGCATGGTGTAAGCAGGTTATATAATGCTGATGCCATCTAGTTTAATTTTTATATTTTACACCTTAGGGTCTTAGGAGTTACTGCTGGTTCCATTTTGTTGTTTCTCACCATCTTTAGCTACAGTACTACTCCAGCTTCTGTCATCACACCAGCTATTAAATATTTTTGCCTTTCACAATAGTTAGGCCAGTCAAGAGAATTTCAGCAGATAGTATTTAGCTGTGGTTACTTCATTTTAATAAGCAGAAAAACCTGCCACTGTGAAGAGTTAAACTGACCTATGAGAAACTGACCCGATTCCCTCAAAACCAGGTAGCCCAATACACTGATCTCCCTCTCTGTTTGCCTTATCTCCCCAGAATTATATCTGGGGTGTAAATACCAGCAGTCTTCTTTGGAGGACTTAAAAGAAAATACCTCACCAGCTTGCAGACCCATTTATCAGCCTGAGCTGTACATTTTCTTACTCCTGTACATTTTCTTACTTCTGTACATTTTCTCCATTTTCTTACTCATGTACAAAATTACATGGGTTAGTTGAAGCCACCAAACCTCACCATTACTTCCCCCTGAGAGTAAACAGTTCCCTCCATAGCTTTCCCCTTGAATTAAATGACAGGAAAAACCACACTTACAGACCACAGAAAGCCTTTACAAAATCGAGAGAAGTTCAATTTCTCCCATGATGTTTTGGCAGCCTTGCAAAATAGGCAGTTTTCATTCCAATGTTAAGAAAGCCAGTCTATTTAAACTGTGTATCAACGTGAGTCTTCACTACCTGGGCCCCTAGAAGTTTGAAGCCACTGAAAGTCTCAACCAAATATGATCTGGTAAGATCCTCAAGTTTACATTCAGGTGGAAAAGAGTCAGCATTGGTGTCTGCATTCAAGATAATTTTATGAAAGACTATTCACCTCCATTAAAAATTAGAGACAACACACTGGAGACACCTGCAAGGACTGCTCCAGCCACAAGTAAAGCAGCTCCTAAATTGCTGGATTCCAAAGTATCTAGGCTGGAGCCATTGATTTGCAAAAAGTTGACTTCACAGGGTTTTTCCTGGCTGCAGCTGTGGATGCCGTGCCTCAGCTGCTTTATTTGCATGGTCCCTCTGAGTCTGGTAAGATTATCCACATCCTTAGTGGGTGAGACCAGCAAGGTCTTGTTGGTGGTGGGGGGTTTTTTTGTGTGACCAAAAAACATCATCAACTCGTTGTATGCTATCACAGACTTGTGCCAAGTGATGATTTTTTGCCGCAGCTGACCTGAGCTGATTGAAGCTATGAGTTATGGATGAGAGACTTTGCTGTCTATTACAGATCCCCAGAGTTTCTCAGTCCTTCAAATAATGTCCAACATTAACACTAGGCCAATGACACACAATGTTAATCTTTTATTGCTATTGTAGACTCTTCCAATTTAGAGTATTCTCAGAGTCATCTTCATGTGTAACTTTATGCCAGCTGTGCATGTACGTCCACACTATATGTGTAATTGTTTTGGATGATATAAGATTCCATCAGAAAGAAGATGAGCTGAAATTACCAAATGTGTTTTTGTCAATGACCTCCTATTAGGCTCAAGAGTCACTGGGTTAAATGTCAATGATCTGATATCTATCCTGTAGCAGAGTCATCTCTTTATTCACAGAATATCTACTATTACACCAAGTACAAATCAGAGCAACTGTTTTCCCATTTAGGAGATTTATACAGCCATTTAAAGAATTTTTTCTCATGAAATCACTGATAATATCATCTCAATAGTAAAGTGAATGGTTTGAATCAAATTTCTTCCAAGCAAGTTTTGTGTGTCAGCAGGAACTTTCAGAACATGCTGGCTTATAGAAATGAAGATAAATATTGGCATATTAAACCTGTCTTTTTCCAAAGAATGATTCAAACTTCCTATCAAGTTTTCATGTTACCTTGGAGGAGGGAGAGGGTAAAACAATGCCAACACCACATCCGTACACACACACACACAGAAAAGCCAACCAATAAAAATCCTCCAAAAAACAAACACCCCAAAACCCCAACCTAAAGCAGTCCCAGCAGAACTGAAGAAAAACTCTTTGTCCAGTTTTCTTTTTTTTTTTTTTTTTTTTAAACTATTCTTACAAAGTCCTCAAGATGAAAGAGAAGGCCAGACCTCCCAACAAACTGTGAAATAGTTTGACTGTCCAGCTGATGATTCCCATTTCATCCAGAGCTGGTTCCATCCTCCTGCTGATCACTGCCTCACAACTATGAGACTCCTGCTGCTCATCTCTTCTACCCTCCTATTTAGAAATAGAAAAATGTGCCCTGCCAATGGCCTTTTGCACTTCTGCCTTTGCTTGTCTTCTTGCTGTGGCGTGTGCAGTGGTCTTTGTGACCCCTACTCTTTTTTTGTTTTCCTTTACCTCTCTCTCAAAGATGTTATGAAAAACAGAGAACACAACATGTGTCTGACATCCTGAACTACTTCTGCTTCTCTACCTTTAGGGATCACATTGTCAAGTCAACAATGGCTCTGTTGGCCTCTCTTTTACTCCCTGGGATACAGACCTATTTGAATTTTTTGCATTCATGAGCTTCCTATTCCTTGCTCTACAGAGTTCATCACATACAAAACTCTTCCTATTCTCACTCTGGGAGATATTAATCTTGTTTCCCAGAGTAAGAGAGTTCACCCATTACCATATAATGTATTCCCTCTCCTGGGCACAATAGATAAATATTCTGAACATTTCTTTTAAAACTGACAATGAAAATATGTTTAGAGCAGAGTCAACTAACACTTGATAGCAATCTCATTAAGGTCTCAGAGTGGAGATGGAAAAGAAGAGTAGGGACAAAGAACATTAAAAAAACTCCAGATACTAATAAATAAATGTTCCAGACAAGTGCCTCGTGCCATACAATGCTTTGTCACTCATTATGTTACAATCACGTGTGTGAGGAGTATGTCTACACATACTGGGATTACAGTCATGAGAAGATGAGGACTTTAATTAATTTCACTTCTAACTTTCAACTGTTGCCCTTATAATAATAGAAGGACTCTATCTATCTGGTATAAAATTGTATCTCCTCCTCCACACCTTCTAGTTCTATGCAGCACACTGGGTACTCACACTGCTGGGGTTTTGCTGTTTGTTTGGGGTTTCTTTCCAGTCTTATTTCCCACTTGATTTCCATTTGTTTAATTTTCTTTTTGATGTATCAGAAATCATCAATCACATAATTAAAAAGGAGCTGAAGAATCATGATTAATTACTATCTAGAGAAAAAGAACGTTAAATCCCCGCAACAATTGAGTTATGTTCTGTAAAGAGCTGAATACCTCTCCAAGAATCCAGCTTAACTGGTTATACCAGCTTCACCTATTTTGGAGGCAATCTTTAGAGGGATGGGGGTTTTTTGTCATAAATTTTACTTTAGAGTTGTAAAGAGAAATCATCAAAAGTCAAGGAATTAGTAATGAAAAAAGTAATTGTGTGTTTTGGCATCCTTGTTTTAATTAGTCATTTATTAGACAATTGCACAATATATTTCCGTAGCAAAAATCACCATATTTTGTCTACAAGATGGACAAGGTTCCAAGACAGCTGTTCTGTGTTTTCTGCTAGCATCATATTTCAGCATACAGTCCCATACCTCTTTTACCAACCATCCGAGCCCCACTTGAAAAATAAGTATCATTTTCCTTGATAGGATTTGGTTTTATAACACATCTAAAAGGTGTCAGAAAACCTCACAAACATTAATAGATGCATGTATATTTACAATACTTTGGGAGGCAGGAATGCCTCTGCATTTTCAGTGGTTTGCTCCATCAATACACAGTGTCTGCATTATTTCAGGTGGTCCTTTCAAGAGCAAATGCAAGGAAGAGCCTCCCCTCACAATGCTGCAGCTGCATTTTTCATGTCTGCACATTTTTCAGTAGTCAAAGATGTAGCAGAACTTACAAACTTCCTCAGATTCCGCACATGTTTACTAACAAAGCACTTGTAGTAAAAAGCAAGAAATACGTTTTGAAGATACTAAAAAGCCACAAAGCATGACTTGATCCTTTCTAAATATCAGCTGCTCATAATCACTTGCTAACAGAAGACATCAGTCTCCAGATACTGTAAGACTTTATCCCAGATGAATTGTTAAACTACTATAAATAGTCCCCCCACACACACTGTCTGGGTATTTTAAGATATCTGAGCTTTTTCTGTTTGGCATCCCAGAAAAACTCACACCTGGGCAAAGAGCAGCCCAGCAAACTCAGGCCTGGTATAATAAAATCAACTGAAAATTGTAACTTAGAATTAGACAAAATGAAAGTAGAAACAATAAGATTTGCTAGAATGAAGCTTAGAATGGGTTTAGTGATGCCCATAAATAACAACTTTGTCCAGGGAAAATTAGATGCCTCTGCAAGGCATTTAATCACCACAGAAGTATGTGAAAATATTCTCTGAACAGACTAATTCAAATTTAACTAAACTCTGTCAGAAATGTTGATCCAGTTACATTAAAATACAAAATGTCCAGAACTGAACTAAGTGGCACAGCCAGGACATAATGAATCTTGCCTCATCCCACAGACCACGATGAGACATTAATTAGCATTTTCAGTCCACTGCTCATGGCTATGTTAATTTTACAGGCTTTTGAGTAACTCCTCTGCATCAGTTCTGGGTGGTAATGTATCTCTTGGAGAGACACAGAGTCAAGAATGCTTTCTTAACCTAGAGTTCTCAGAAGAACCCAGCTCAGAAGACCAGTTACCTTTTCAGTTTACAAATACTGGATGCAAAAACACAGAACTAAAATTACTGAAACTGTGCCAAAGCAAATACTGATGTTTAAGTCTGCATTTAAGACACTTTTGTACCTTGGAGATACAAAAGGAGCACCTATTTCAAACATGTGAAAGATGGTAAATGGACTTAACTTCCAAGAGAATTACAGAGATGGTTATGAGAAAGGAAAACCAGTGAAAGGGTGTTTGACTAGCATGCTAAAAAGTGTTGCTATGGTTCCAGACATCCAGTTCCATAATTCGGTGTTGATTTTTATATTTCCCCATAAACAGACAAGTACAACATTTGTGAGTTAGCTTCCTCGGATATCCGCAACCACTCTTTTAAACTCAACTTACGGTTAGTATATAAAATATTGCCCTGAAATATTCCCTAAATAATACATCTTTAAATCTATTAGCACTACCTGAGCAGTGCTGTTCAAACTCACAAAATTAACTCTGTGTGAAAACTGTCAAACAATCTTCTACAGTTGATTGTTGTCCAGAGAAATTTTATCAGATCTGAAGTTACCAATTTGAACACATCATTTTACTTACCATCTCCTTATCCAGACAATCTCAGCCACCTTCAAGGGTTTTCTATATTGAATGCTTTGTATATTTTGATTTTGTTGGATTCCTTGTTTGTAAATACAAATTGGCAACATTTCACATTTTTTGAGTATTACATTGTGTGCACAACTAGAAGAAACAACACACAAGGAAGCTTCAACACAAATAATTCCTGAAAACATTGTACATTAGCTTTCTTGCAGTTGTACTATAGACATGGATAATAGAAGAGGTCTGCACATCCCTAAATTATATTTTTTTCAGAATTTCTTATATTTTCAATCTAATTTTTATGTTTGTATGGGTATTTTTAAGTTAATACTTAAAATCAGATGCCAGGTAATAATTTGAATTTTTTACAAGCAAGTCTTAAAAAATGGTGTGAAATTTAATGTCTTCTGCACATTTCTAACTGTGACCTAAATGAATAATTGTATAATTAAATTTACATCATTTGATTTATATAATGACCTCTACTATTTTCTACTGTTAAGCATTTACAGTAAGACTGTAGGATATTGTATTAACCTACTAATGTGATATTCTTTTTTTTCTTTTTTTCTTTTTTTTTTTTTTTTTTTTTTTTTTTTTCTTTTTGACCTTTGTGGACTGTATTAAAATCTGTCTGTTAAAGGGTAGAGTGTGATTACAGTTACGGTGTTGTAAATTTGGGACAATCATTTGAGTGACAGTGAAGTTTAACTGTTAAACTGAGTACCCGGTATCACTGTAAGGAAAAAAAGCCCAATTACAGTAATAGGGCATACAATATAACTAAAGCATGGCAAAAGCTGAGACAAGCCCAGCTGCTTAAAGCTCATTTCTCTTCTCATGCAAGCAGATCATTAGAGAAGTCCTAGCCAGTGCCACAATTTTATCTCACACATCAGCTCTGTGATTAAAACATGTATATGGGCTTTGGCATCCGACTCAAACAAAGCTATTCTTGCACTCTCCTAGAGAGAGCACAGGCACCATAGGGGTGAATATACAAGAGAGAATGAGAAATGCCATGATCCATCAATGCAGGCGAATAGGGCAAGGATGTGTAGCCTAAAATGAAAGGGTCACACTAACTCCAAAAGTCCTATGTGGACTCTCTATGAGAGAAGAGACATCTTATATGCCATTTGCTAGGGCGCCATTTGAAAGAATGCGCTGCACAGGGTTCCTCATTATTCATTAGGGCTGAATCCTCATTCATTCTCCTTTATATGCCATCCTGAATCTGCCCTACAGAGTCTTTTACAGGGAAATAACAATAAACTCTCTTATCAACAGCTTGTTGTAGCAGATACAATACATGGGGTACTGAGATCAAAAAGAGCATGAAAAGCATTTCTGCCAACATCGTACAAAATATTGAACATCTGCTATATCTGGGATCCTGGGAGTTGTAATTATAATTTTTGAAATCTGCACACAAGAGTTATAAATATTAGAACTGTAGCCTGTGAAAGCTATGAAATATTTAAGTTGTTTGGCAGGCTTAAGAAAAACTCATAAACTTAATTTAAGCAGCCAAACACTGTATTTTTACAGGTTTTACATCTTTCATGTCATTAGTCATATAAATTAAAGCAACCACAGAACAGCACAGAAGTTGCAGCAGCAAGTGCTGCGGGTGAAAAAAAAAAGGTCAGCTTGAGATTTAAGACTTTCACCAACACTTTACACTTACCCTGTATTTCAATTCTTGTATTGAATTTGTCACAGGTATTTTTAACGCATCCTTTATTTTATTGTCTGTTAATTCTTAGTAGTGTGCCTGATGCTGACTGTGTGCATAAACACAGTGGGTCAGATTCACTGGTTACTTGGCATCAGTCTAGCAATGAAAAATACTGTTTAACCCACCCTCTTTATCCTTTCCAGCAAGGTTAATGTCTCCTCTAAGCTAGTGGTGAGATGCTCAGGGTCTTGTCCACCCTCCTTGCCCTAAAGAAGCTGGAGACAGGGCAAGTACCTGGCATCCAAATGGTGATCAAGCCTTAAGGAGAGGCAGGTAGCTTATACAAATCAGTGATGAAAGGCATTGAGGAAGGAGCCTAGACAGGAGACAAGCTTCACTGGAGACAATGAAAAGGTACTGCCATGCCTAAAAGGGTTTCATGAACCAGAACAACATGATAGTAGAGAGGGAGGAGTAGGAAGAAGAGGAAGAATCATAAAGTTGTGCATAGTTTGTAACAATCTTTTAAACTTGTTCAGACACATAAGAAATGTGCTGGATTAAGATGAGTAAAAAAAATTCCCAAGTTTAAAATAGCAAATTAGTAAAAAATGCAACAGCCAGATTCACAGAAGCTTAAGTATGAAAAGACCCAAAGGCAAATTCTCATTTGTACAGTGTCTGCTCCACCTGTTAGATAGCCATATGCTACTAGAGAAAATGGAGCTCTGCAGAAGGATTCAGGGATGGCCAACTGTGCCATCAAAAATGAAGCAAGAAGTTCACTGGAAAAGAAGTAAAGCAGAAAATGTGAGAATGAGCACCCCAAATTTTGCTCTCCATAAATTCAGTGCTCAACAGAGAACACTGCTGTACAAGAAAGTCATCTGACATCAGAGTTACAATGGATCAGTGTAGGGGAAACAAAAGAGAATGTGTCTCAAGGGGCACAAATATATACAACACATTCCCAGAAATTCTTTGAACTACTGAACTGTGAGTAAACAGAAAAACACATCCCCATTCTTGACTTATCTAATAAAACATGTATCTAAGTCCCAGATGCCATGAGACTATGAGATGTTAGGGTGGCTATTAGTTAATTTAATGAACCTAATTATGATCTCACTTGTACATATTTTACACCAGCCTAAGACCATTTGATCCATTCAGGAAAGCCATTCATGAACTGCACCTTTGTGCGGCACTTGTCAGCAGATTCCCTATTCAAAGGTGCTGTAACCAGACTGAGGTACACCATAATTAGGGAGGGATCACTGTGATTTAGAGGCTTTCATCTGAACTCTTTTCCTGGCTACCATTTTAAGATTAGAGGGAAAAGGTTTGCTTTCAATATTCCCCATGATACAAAGATGATGCTTCTTCCATATAGACAGGGTCTAAGAGGTTTTCTCATGTTGCACAGGGGTATAGCTACTGTGGCCAAGGAAAATAGTGAAAGACTCTTCAGTGCCTACCTTCTTTCACTGAAAATAAGGTCTGAATAAGGTTTAGAATTTAGTGAAGCTTTGCTGATTTTCCTCTGAAGGGTAGCCCATGTAGTCACAGTGTGTCTGTGAATCTGAAAGTACTGAAAGTACTCCACAAAGAAAGTATTTTACAAGAATCTTCTTAAAACCAATTAGTTTGAAACACATAATTTCAAAAAATGTCATTATCTGTCCCATTTTTTTATACACTCATTAACAACAATATTTGTGTTACAGACTAGAGCACAAAGAGCTTTCACTCCTCATTTTCACATGAAACACTGAAAAGAGATTTCCTGTTATTCTCAGCACAGACAGTTGTAAGTATAATCATACTCCTGGTGTTTTAGGGAAGCAGTCATGTCTCATTTCTCAAACACACACATGCATACCTCCATCCAAAGATGAATACATCAGCAAGGAGTCACCCACTCTGTTGTTATCATCTTCATTCTCTCTTCCTAAGTCCTTCCTCCAACAGCTGGGGTTTTTTTCCCCATCTCATAGGTGTGCCATTGAAGACAAGCTGAGAGAACACCAGCAAGGAGTTGATGAGTTCTTATTTTCTACTTCTTCCTTCAATTTTTTTGGCATCTACAGGAAAGAAGAATAAAAAGCCAGGAAAGCTAGTGCCTCTCAGAATAGAAAACCTACAGAAGACCCTAAAAGGCCTTAAGAGACCTGGAGATAGTAACAAGGTCTCTGCATCTCTGAATTTTCTAAGCTACACACTCATCTGAGGCCAAGCTCTCTATCCAGTCTCTGGCAGAGAGACAAAGCCAGTGTTCTTCAATAATAGGCCAGTACTAAATTCCCACCTCCACTTTAAGGCTGAAAAATTTCTTTAACAATGTTTTGATTAAAAGTTAAGGTCAAGTGAAAATAAAAATTCGTAAGATAAAAGGTATCATATTTCTAAGAGAAGGAATAGAATGTAATTCAAAATAAGAAACGAATCCTTCTGTTTTCCTGCCTAAAAGTGTACAAGAAGTTGGAAACACCACTGTGAGGCTTTTCAGACAGCAGTAGAGTGTTTCATTTCAAATGGCTGTATTTCTAGGAAATTTATTTCTCAGATTTGCCACAGATATTAGTAGGATGATAACTATGGTGTCTGCATGAGTCACATCTGAATCTTATTAACTCTTATTTTTGCCTACATTTCTACAGCATTGCCACAAGGTGTTTGCAAATACCAATGATAAATATGTTAGTACTACCTAGCAACATCCCTAGGAATTCAGGCTAGCTTCTATTGACCTTAAATGGACCAGAGGTTCTAGTAAAAATATATAAACAAACACACACATGCATACCTCCATCCAAAGATGAATACATCAGCAAGGAGTCACCCGCTCTGTTGTTATCATCTTCATTCTCTCTTCCTAAGTCCTTCCTCCAACAACACAACTGTATTGTGTTGACAGATAATACATATTTTTTAAAAAAATTAAAACTAAAAGGAGATAATTCATAGTCACTTTGATGTGACAGTGTTACTTGGCTCAAAAATTAACCCAAAATGTACTGAATACAGTATGAGGCCTACATGGACTCTGATTTCACCACTGGCCACACCTGCCACATTTTAAATAGTTGGTATTTCTCCATTGTTATCTATTCTAAAATGAAGAGAAAAAAAAATCCCATCCCCAAAGGATAGATTTTTCTATGTTAATAGCAATGTTGAGTGGACTGGACTGTCAGGTGTGTTGAAAATCAGCTGTGCTGCCATGCCCAAAGGGGTAGTGATCAATGATTCAACATATGGCTGCTATCCAGTAACAAGCACAGTACCCCAGGGGTCAGTACTGGGGCTCATATTTTCCAACATCTTCATTAACAACATGGATGATGACACAGATTGTATCCTCAGCAAATCTGCAGACAATACAGAATTTAAAGAGGGTGGCTGACACAAATGAATGGCTGAGCTCTGATCCAGAGGCACTTTGAGAAATTTGAGGACTGGACCAACAAGAAGCTCATGAAGATCAGCAAGGAAACTGTGAAGTTGTGTATCCAGGTGAGTAACCCCGTGTGCCTGTGTACACTGGGATGCAACAGCCCTCTGGACAGCTCCACAGGTGTGTGATGCTCAGTTTGCTCCCAGGAGACACCACTAACACTAGGCAGCAGCCCGTTCAGCACGAGTCAGGCTGTGAGGAGGAGCGTGCCCTGCACCGTTCAGCTACTGAGGAATGTCAGTTACCATGGAACAGAAAACTTTCACTCACACTGACATATCCACAGGACTTATGGAGCAAGTTTTTTCTGTCCTCTGTATCAATAACCTGGCATCTCTGCAGGGACCACGGGCACACAGTACACATGCTCAGCATGTATGTGCATCTAAGGTCTCATGTAATACTCTTAGTCACAACCAAGCCATTGGAGTTCAAATTTAACAACCCAGTTGCAACAGTAAGGACAGAAGCAGCAAACTGGCAAAGGCAGAAAACCCTGTACACACTGCAAGGCTTTAGAAAAAGCTTCATAGCACATAGGAGGCAGGCAAACACAGACGTGCACACAAAAATTCACTTCTGAGAAGGTTAGATTGAATGAGAGTAATCATTTTAAGTGCCCAAACTGCTGCCTGACACTACATGGTGCTATCAAAAGCATTTCCATTTTTATCCAAATCAATGTCACCATTTTTCTGTAAAAGTCAATGTGAAAAATAGAAGCAGGGATAGAGGAAGATGCAGTTTCTGAGCCCAGTGGAAGCCACCACATGGCAAGGTGACTGTAGGAACTCAAGACAGTTGACTTTAGCAGCTGAGGAATGTCCAGCAACTTCTGATCAGGCATACTAAACAGCTAGAGAGAAATTCTGGGTTTGTAGATGGATTAGGAAAACTGGTGGGGTTTTTTTTTATTATTTTTGCTGTTATAATCTCTCTTTCCCCCAATTTCATATCTAAAAGCATAACTGTGAGTCTTCTGAACAGCTTTCCTTCATATTCCCCTAATTTATATTAGACAAAAAAGCAACTCTAAGTGAAAATTCAGTTAAGTGTGTGTCTTATAATGCATGTAAGCAACAGAAAAATGGGAGTATACTTGGTGCCAGTGTGCAGACTTGCTGTGAGAGCACATGCTCTGAAATTCTAGGGAGGATGTACCCTTCAGCCTGTGTCCCTGCCTGTTAAAAGAAAAAACTGAGGCCCTCTCTGCAGTCTCACAGTGTGACATATGGAAACTCTGAAAATACATTAAGAAATTACCTTTCCAAATATGTTTGTTGCAAACCTGGCCTTCTAACATAAGGAAAACCTCTAGGGTATCTTTTCAAAGTCCCTATGTTTTCCATCTTGATTTTCTCAGAAAATAATTTTAATATTTCCCTTTTTGGAGAAGAAATGCACATCAACTCACCTTTATTGAGTTCTTCCCTTCTAATTTTCAGCAGGACCTTTTAGTAGGACAAACAGAGACTTGTCAGGAGAAATCAGGAATATCTAGACTTCTCCCATAAGTCCCAGCTGGACCCCTGGACCCCATCACACAGTCACTTTCCAGCTGCACGAGAGCTATAACCGAATGGGAGCCATTGTAAATCCTTAAAAAAATCACTTTGACTTAATCAAAAGCCAGATTTCTCTTCCCCTCAGCAGTATATCCTCATGGCATTTTTTGACATGTTTCAAAGAAAAACTGACATTGAATACACAGCAAAATATCCAAATCATAAGAAATTTTCCTGTCACAACCCAGTGATTCTTAATTAGAATACTGATGTGATTTTGGGTTAAAATACATGGGAGTACGTGCAAACAATACTCCACCACCATTGTCTTGCAGGTAGATCAGAATATCCTGCTGCAATTTAGCTAATGTCAGGCTTCTCAGATGAACAATCTAAATTCTCCAGATATCTTCCCCGTTAGGGGATTGGTGTTGCAAATCCATGTAACTGAATAAGGTTATTCAAGGAGCACCACGTTTTGATAACAAAATCCTTTGTGATGATTACCTAATAGCCAGCATTTGCTCAAACACTTTTAATAGACCCTTTTTATCACATGCAAAAAGAATTTCAGTTCAGTCTCCTGTTTCATTCTGTCATGAATCACTTCTTAGAGACATTTAGAAGTCAATAATCCACTGTAGCTTTGATGACAGGTGATTAATTTCTACATTTTAGAGACATAATAAGATTTAGCAATAAAAAGGCCTTGAAGTAACCTACCAAACAGCTTTAATCTCAGCCTTGGGACTGTTGCTAAATACGAATGCTTGTACACAAATGCAGATGATTTAAGTTAGGAGGTTTTATTGCAGACTTCTTGCCTCTTGTATTAATCTTGCTTTACAATCAGGCTATCTATACAGTCACTTTATACTGAATATTGTTTCTAATGCAGTACTTGAGGAAGGAAAGTATGATTATTTACCCACAAGGGCTATATTCTACCTAAAAACTGGTTTTACATGCTTTCCATTATGTGGCTTACCAACACTGTTTGTGTGGCAAGGTTGGATGGTTAAAAAAAACTTAGCAGACACACAACTAGTCAGTAAGGGCCTGCACAACCATGCAGAGCCCTCGGGGCTCAATCCATCACTCAGAGAAACTGGTGGGAGTATTTTGTTAACGTCAGTTGGCAGATCACTGTAACAGACAGACTTGAATTAAGGACCAAATTCCAAACTCTCCAGACATGTGCTGGTAGTAAATACAGAATACCTATGTAGGTCCTGATTTGGCTTTTCTGAGCTCTCCCAAACACTGCCTGGATTCTTACCTTTCAAAAGTGATTTTCTGCTGAAAACAGTATCTGAGAAAACTGAAAAATTGTTCTTTTAAATTCCCAGTCTCCTATGTTTTCTTTATGCCTATTCAGGAATGCTTCATTTTTCTACTCAAAGTACTTCAGTCTGAAACCTTTGTCTATAAAACACTAAAATTCCTTCAGCCAGGGATCTCAAGATAAATTCACAAAATGGTTCTATGGGCTACTTCCCTTGAGGAGAAGAAAAGACACTGCAGTAGAAACTGCCTTAGAAAACCCATTTGCTAATGCCAAATTGAGAAGACTTTCTTAAATTAAATGGGGGCCTAAGGTGTCTAGCTTAAGTTACTATTTGTTAGTGATCACATGCTTTCCTGTGTAAAAGTAGATTAACAAAAATCACAAACAGCTCTGGTAGCTGGGGAGACAAAGCAAGTCAATGAACTCCTTTCTTCTTCTTGCAGTGTCTAAATTTTGTAGTCATCAGCCTTTGGGAGAAAAGGTAACAGAGGAACTGAATTTCTCACATCTGAGGACAGCATTAAAATTCTGAAGAACATTAAATGTATTGTGCTGCTCCTGCTCTGTGTTTTGTGAAGGGCAAAGCATTAGCAGAGAAGGGATGGGCTCTACTTTTCTGTCTCTCAACACCTTTGGGGATGGATGAAGCAGAAGGACAGAACTTCCACTGCTGGAGAAGTGACACCCTCAAATATCATCCAAGCAAGTCCTAAAGATGGGAAAACTAAAAAGAAAAAGGCAAAACAAAACACATGTGACAGGATCAAAGACAGCAGTAACACCTCCTTCCTGTCAGCAGACTTTGGGGAGGAGGAACAGAGGCTTTAGCAATAATGACAAATGGTGTTTTATCAAAGACAAATGGTGGCAATATTGCATTTCACTAGCATCTATTAAGAAGCCATTTGAATTTTAAACTCATTTGAAGTAAAGGAGATTTCAATGTCAGGAGATGTGGATGAAGATGTTTAGGACAAGGGCTAGGTGTGGGGGTAATTGGAAGGTGGGGAGGCATGGCTGACACAGTGACGGTGGTGGTGAGGATGACAACAAGAAATTCTATTTGAGCGTATAGGTGTTCACCTTTGGCTAAGTATAAAGTGGAATCTGTGAGAAGTCTATCTCCTAGCCATATTCCAAACCTATATGAAGGCAAGGCATGAGTGTACACGTTTTTCTCCTTTCTTTTCCAGTGGACTTAGGTTTCTGCTGGAAGAAGTCCTAGGCAGCTTTGTTGCAATATGGTCTGAGTAGACTATTCCATTCTAGAGGATGAGGAACAAGGACACCTCAGTCTAAATATATCTCTCAACTCTCCTTACAAACTTCAGGAATATACCTTCTTTATGTTGAAAATTTCAGTTTTGATCCAGATACCTAAGTGCTGAAATTTACTCTTTTACTTTCTTCATTTTTCTTGTTAAGTAACAGGAATGAAAATGCAGTTCCTCTCATAAGAGCTTGAATATAGGAACCTGATGGTTAAGAAGTCTTGATTACCACAAAAGTTGTACTAAAAAGAAAATAAACATTTTTCAGACCTATAAAGGAAACAATATTTGCAACAGCAAAAGTGGATAATGAGAGAAACAGAAGGAAAACAAGCATATGCAAGTAGAATCTGAAGGCAAAGAAAACTTAGTCCATGATTGAAGCCAATGTTGAGACATGATATAAAACTGTAAGGAAAAATGAAAATCATAGATATGCAAACAGGACAAAGTAAACAGAAGCCCCCTATGCATCTATGCTGCGTAAAATCCTAACTGTTCTCACAAGTACAGAATACACTGATTAATTTCAGTAGTTCAGAATATAACTTTTGTACTTCAGACTTTCCAATATTTGTATCTCAGTAGGGGAAAGAGCTGCTTCTACATGTAAAGTAGCAAAATTGTGTGTGAGGACAAACACATATTGAGGAAATGAATCATAGCAAGAGACTGGACAGTTGAGGCAGATTAGATATATCAGACAGCAAACGGCAGAGTGAGGTACCACGGTGGAGCTGCCTCCGCTGCAGAGCACAGGAAGAGTTATGACATTTATGCATTTTCATTTCTACAGGTGGGGACCTCAAATCATTCCATGAGTTAGGCTCCCGGTATCTCTAATATGGTCCTGCTGTGGCACACAGTTGATATACTTCTGACTTGTCAAAAAAACGCACAAGACACACTTAAATCTCTTCATGGCCCCTAGCATGAGACATTAAGTTTCAGCTGCTTGTGAATCCAGTAGTTATTTCAGGATGTTATGTCCCAAGCAACACATTAAATTTTCACTTTCAAAACTTAATTTCTCTTTATAGGCTGTGATCTTTAATTCCTATTTATGTTTCTTATTTAGACCTTCTGTATGAAGCAGATTATTTGAACTACTCTGCAAAGGCATTTCTTGTCAATTAGTCTGCTGAATCAAATTATTTATGACAAAAATTGACCAAACATTATTTTTTTTTTAGATCTAAGGGATTAAATCCTTATTCTATTCAGGTAAAAGAAGATATAAAATAGCTTTTTTAGCTGTTAAAAAATTCGTATTTAATAATTTTGGGATCTCTCCTTTTTCTCAAAGAAAATTACTAATCACAGAAAGCAACCCAAAACTTGGTGGATAAGTAATTTTACAAGGAACTGAAATTCTAATCTGCACCTTAACCCTGTGATCTTCTTTGACAGAGGGACATCCCACCTGTCATTAGCTGAGAATCTCTTTCACAAAAGTTTTCTGCAGTCAGTTCTGCAGTTTCAGTTTCAGTGTCAGAGTGGACACTTTAGAAAGAACGGCAATGGCTCAAGCCCTTTTACAAAAACAAGCAGTCAGAGAATACATTTCAGTGAGTTCTGTAACTTTGTTAGGTATCCATGCCATTTTCCATAGCTATTTCCACTGCATATGATCACTACTAGCTATTCCTGCTTGCTGAACTCAACACAACTGTTCTAGACTACACCTGCTGCAGGCTGCTGGACCACCACTGTCCTTCTGGTATGGGGACTATGATGTAAATGCAGTTTTGCTACAAACAACTATTTTTTTTTTAACAGAAAAAAATTGCAAAAAAAAAAATATTCACTCAATTCTTCCACAGCCCGAGGATGTAAGCAACCTGTTAATATATGTTCTAGTCATGACCGACAGTGCTGGTTTGCCTGTATTCTCTCCAACATGACTGCAAATATCACTGTGTTTCTATGTCTATAGTCTAGTTATTTTTTAGTAGAATACATCACAAAACAATTTAAGACATAGGTGAAAATAAAGGAATAAAGGTTATTTAGATCTCCCCATTTCACCTTTCTAGTTTTGTCTCTGCCCATCAAAATAAGATGAAAACACTTTTCCTGTCTTAGAATCATACCAGGCCTTTATCCCTCTTAAATATCTTGGAAAAACAAAACCAAAAATTTAGGAAAATTTCCAGTCCTCTGTATTAATGGATACAGTTCCTGCTTTGAGAATGGTACAAGTAAGTATAACTTTGAGGTTGTGCTTCTTTCATGGCACTATGAATAGTAAAAAATGTCTGGATGGCCAGGCCCAGGGTGCTGTGAATGCAGTCACATCCAGCTGGCAACTGGTGTTACACTAGGGGTGTTCCCCAAGGCTCAGTACTGGGGCCAGTCCTGCTTAATAACTTTATCTGTTGTCTGGATGAGGGGACAGAGTGTAAATTCAGTCAGTTTTCAAGCAACACCTGGTTGGGTGGGAGTGCTGACCTTCTGTGGATAGAAACAAACCCCAGTCCTCCATCAGGAAAAGCACTTTTTGACAAAGCAAATCACACAGCAGACTGGTATCGACTCCAAAATACACTGCAAGCGTTTGATAGGAAGGTGTGTGCAGGCCTCCTCACACTACTGTGCTCAGCATCTCCAAACTAACTCCAGTGTCACCCATGACTCTGTGAATCAGAAATAAGTGCATGTTCAAAATGAATGATGTGGCTGAACAGGAGCTAAAACAATGAGATATCAACTCCAGAATATGCTTTTTTGGATTGGATTCTTTAACACGGATGTTTACGCATCCAACATACCAACTTGCATATAAAAGCAAAATTTTTCAAACGATTTCATACTTAATTTATTGCCATCTACCATCCCTTGATTTCCTTGCATATTATTTGCCAAGGGCTAAGTATCAGCTGAGTTGATTAAATGGCAAAGCTCCCACAGAATTCAGCATTCTCTAAAATTTTATCTGAACTGTCTTCTTATCCATGCACTCTAGATTATTTCTTTTTATATTTCAAAATATTTTTTTAAGATTAATTTAATTTTATTTCCTGCTGATACTTGAACCACTATAACACTCTTTATCATCCGTATCACTCTGATTTTCACATGCTATCTCAATTCAATGTTATCTGTGAAATCTATGTCTTTCCATGCCTTTAGAAGTATCAGAAGTCAAAGGTAAAAACAGGCATTGTTGTAATGATATAATATTGTAAGTATCATATCAGTAGTAAATTACTAACGAGCAACTAGACTGTCAAAAACGACACTTCTAGAATTAAGTCCATTCTAGTCCACAGTAAAATAATTTAAATTTTCAGTTAGATGTGATAGCAGGCTGAGCCTGTCACTGGAACAAGCAGGCAAATAGAATTTTGGTAAGCTGAGAAATTGCTGTATGAAGACATTTAATATATACATCTGCTGCTGAAGCAAATGATGGTGGCTTCTCTGCAGGCCAAGTCTAGAAAAGCTAATGTTAGCAAGATGTGCAAGACTAAATAACAGGCATCAGGGTCACACATCTTATTAAAATCAGTATTTTAAAAACTGCTTGCTTTAAACATTTACCTTGACATTGTAGATTATCTTTAATACCAAGCCAGCTCTTCTTCAGTTGACCTCTATTTGAAGCAGCTAAATCCCAGATATATGATTGATTTTTGGTCTTCTCTATTCAAAGAAAAATATGAAGCAAAAATAAAGCTTCAATATATTTAAAATTTATGCTTGCAGAGACAGACTCTGGTGAAATTCTTCCAGCTTCATTTTGTGCTGAACAAGATAAGAAGATTGGACAAGATACATTTTGAGAGGACCTTTACCAACAGATAACCTAGATGGTTATAATTAACAATTTAGCCATTTCAAATATTTAGTGCAACATGTTCAGTACAATTCACAGTTTCAGGGTTCTTTTTGACTTGGTGGTGCTATTTAAACTGCTGATGTTCTCTGCAATACCCACCTTTGAGGTAATGCTATCTTCTTTGTCATTGTTGTTAAAGTTGACATGAAAAGAGAAACAGGATTCATGCAGAAATCTGTTTATTTAGTGATCAGAATTACATAAAGATACTTCAATTTCAGCTCATTAATTGTCCAGTACTGTAACATTTCCCTGCACCCAGAATTTGGACACACTGGGAAACTAAAAGAAAAGCACAAAAATTGTATACCTCTTTTAAAAGGGTGGTTGTCCAAAACCTGAAGTTTCTCTAGATATCAGGTAGCAGTACAACAAAATTTTTATTCAAAAGATAAATCACAACAGAAGAAAAATTGTCAGCCATGAGTCCATTGTCTTCGTTTTCCAGTCAGTTCAAATGATTCAAGCAGAAAAACTGCCAGGAGAGCAAAAGTGAGCAACCTAAAAATTTCAGCATAATATTTTAAAAAAGTTTACTTTTTTGTCTTTTGGTTACTATTGAGCTCTTGATGCTTACTAATAAAACTTCAGTAATATCAGCACTAAAGTTTCGTTTTACCTGTCAGCAGATAAGTAATAGTTTAGCAATGCCTCAGGGTGATTGATGGCAAAGTAGCAAAAAAATAGCTAGTACTATAAACCCTATTTACAACATGTGAGAAGAACCTTGAAAAGATAATACAATGGATTACCTTTGTGTTATTTTCTCTACTTGTTATAAAATTTGTCACGGGTTCTTTAATTGTCTCATTTTCCATTTTTTATGGTCTTTGTCATGACAATAAGTTTTCACATAACTCACTGTCTGCTAGATTGCTTCAAACTATGCAGCAGAAGTCTGAATGCATTGGAGATGCTGAAGCATGATCATCCAGCTCTTCAACCCTTGTTCACCTAGTTATAAAATTTGTGAATGAAGAACGATAGAAAATTTTATGCCGTCCAAATGAGCAGCCATTCCCTACCTGTCATTTTCACAACTTTATTCCTTCTCTTTCCCTGCACTGTCCACTCAAGGAATAGCTAATTTGACCACAGAGGAGTCAGACATGTGCAGGCTGCTTTGTAGTGCCAGTGAACCCCAAATTTTTCACTACGGGATCCAGAACTCTGGGGTTTTCTCATGAACCCATATTATCATAAAATAATCGAATTCTTCATTTTCTTTTGATGAGATCCAGCACCCTTGAAAAAAGCTAATGGACTGGGAATCATGATACAAGCTAGAAGCTCAGTTAGATCCATAAACCCCATTTCCCCTTCCCCTCCTCTCCCTGCCCCCCGCCCCCCCCACCGCCATGTATTATAATTTTAAAGTCCATTCCAAGTTGTTTTGGGGCATTATTCATTATTTTTTAAATGCCCATGGTTGGCAGTGAAGATGATTATCGATAAGGGTTGATGGAAGACACCAAAAATCTTATATTCTAGCAAATACATTGATGGCTCCCAGTGCAGCCTGAGGAAAGCTTCCTTAGAGCCCGTTTGGCAAAGCTCGTGGAAAATGCTTTCTTTCCTCTCCAGCTGGCCCAATGACTCCGTTTTTCCCTAGAAAAATTGTAGCTTGGCCTCAATTATTCACATTTCTCACATTTTGCCATCATGCTGCTTTAAAGCAACATAGTATTTGTGCATAAAGACTTCAAAACCTAAGTCCAAAAGGTGTGTAACCACACATTACATGTTACTTACATTACATGGGTAATTGCAAACACATTTTATTTTTCTGCTGCTCCCTACTATATTGTTCAGATTTAGGTGCATTAAAATAACAAGTAAAGCAAAAGGATTATGATAGTTTTCTTCTTTGGCACAACTGAATGTTCAAACTTCCTTAAACATAAGTAGAACTTTGTTTTTCAGAAGATTTTTGGGTGGTTCCAGTATCATGAAACTGCATCCACAGAGAGAAGAATGAGCAAAATTTAACAGTCTTCAGTCAAATGTGAGGGCAGAAATCATGTGCAGAGATGGCAAGGCAGCAATGTAGTCATTGTTTTGGGAGGTGGAACAGACACTGACCAAAAACATAGGCTGCACCAGCAAGAAAAAATGCTTTACTTTCTGTGGCCAATGCAGTTATTAGCTTTTAAGAGAATTATAGTTCCAGAACTTCCACTTGTGAGAAAAAAATGCAAATATAATAGAGAAGCAGCATTTGTATCTCCAGCCATCAAGCTCTTTAATGCTCAGTGCAAAAACATCAGCTTAAGTAGAAAATAATAATAATAATAATAATAATAATATTCTATAAAAAAGGACAGATTAGTGGTGATCGCTAACCCTTGCTGCATGTTTACACAGGAAGGCAAGGAACCAATGTCATCCCTTCATCTCCTGTGTTGGCTAGTATGATAAGTATTTAGATCAGTAATGAGAAAGGAGGTGAGATGGAGTGAATTGAAATTAGACATTTAACAGCAAGTCTTATATCTCATTGCCAGTATTTTTATCAATGTAGAGTTACATTTTAAGGGACTTATAAAACAGCAGAATGATATTTAAACAATAGATCTTATGTTCTAAATTACAATAAAAAGTGAGCTTTCAAAAGTGTCATGGATACTGAGCAGAGTCTGAGGAAATGGGATACGTGTAAGTATGAATACAGGTACCATGGCTGTTGCCTTGTGCCCCCTGTTCAACACCTGGAGTGGGGCCTGTGCTAAATGGAATTGTTGCCCTGGGTTTTTTCTGTTCTCCTCTGTTTTTTTCTAAAGTTTTTCTAAAGTTCTATTTCCACCTTCTGTATTTACATTTTGCAATGGAGTCTCTCATGATTTTCACATGAACAACCTATTGTTGTAACTGTCCCTTCATGTTTACCTTCTTCTCATAAGGAGGAGACTGTTGATGGACTGAGTTGAGTTGACCAGTGTGGTTGGAGAGGAAGACTTTCTTCCTCCAATCCACGATCACTGTTGGAATTCTATAAATATTGAGGTCTGTAAATAAACTTCCCTTTTTTGCCTTGGACATCTCAGTGTGTGAGTGTCTTTTCTCTTGTGTCGTATTGCAATATGACGGAATGATGAAGCTGCACAGCCTGCGGCTCTGCCCAGCCCTGGAGTCCAGATCCTTCTGGTGACACAAGCAGGGAAGTGACCTATTCGGGAACATCTCCAGCTGGGTTCCTTTGGCCAAATAAAGCAGAAATGTCAAGGTCTTAAATCACCTCTGCTAAAATGTAACTGTGAAGGAATTTGTGGGCTGGAATGGCAAATGAAAGAAGATAAACAATATTTGGGTGCCAAGAGAAGATCAGGGAACTCTTTCAAAAGGAGGAAGGAAAAAAAGCTCCTCAGCTTTTACCCTAACCCTACAACTCCCAAGATTTGCATATTGAAGCTGGATGTTACAAAGGAGACAGAAATCCTTAGCACGACAAGAAGTAATTTACATAAATTTGATCTCCCAAGAGCTGGTTTTGAGAAAATATTGCCACATCTATTTCTCATCTGTGTTCACTGTAGAAACTGCACTCAGTGTTCCCAGATAAAAAGAAGCAATCCAGGACCATAATAAAGGGGAGAGAGGGAAAGGGGGGAAGAAAACAAAGGCCCTTAGATAATAAAGTATGAACTCATATATTTCATTCTTGAATATTCAAAAGCACATTGGAAATATATATTTATCTTTTGTTTTAATTTATATTTAGCACTGTTAGGTTTTATTTGGCAGGGTATATTTGGCAAAAGTTTATCAAGCCAGTTACTCAACAAGCAAATCCCTTATCTTGAACACAGACTCAACTTCTTACTTCATTATTTTGTTCCCAGCAAGAGGATGGGGGTTTAAATTTGTTGTACACTTCATATTAACCAAACGGTAATAGGTCCATTTAACAGAGGGGGAAAAACCACAAGAAAAATGTATTTAAAATGATACAATGAAGCATTGTTCCCTTGGTGTCATTGAACAGGGCCCAATGATATCATTCTGGGATAAATACAGAGCTCTGACATTTAATTCTGATATTACAGACCAATGTTTTTGAAGAGTCACATGCTCAGTAACTGCAGCACATTTGCAATTGTCTTTGAAGTTTTAATCTCGGTTCATGCTACTAAAGCACCATGAAGGTTTATTTTTAACTTGTTATATAAAATGTCTTTTTTAAAAAATAATTCAAGGAAACATCTCCAAGTATGAAATATGTCAAACTGAAAGCTGGTAATTGTGTAATTTCAGTATAGTGTGTTTTTTTAAAAGTTGGGGGTTTTTTGTTGGTTTTTTTTTATGCAAGAGAAGAAGTGCTTCTTGGTTTATAGCAGTTTTTAGATTTTATTTTTAAGTTGTAGGGGAAGTAAGAATTTTGAATCTGTAGTGAAATATAAATAAGACTGGAACAGATGATTCCAGTAAGCCTAATTTTCTCAATAAAACTCTGAAAAAAAATGTAGTGAAACTATAAAGAGAAAGGATAATGTACTATTACTGAATTGCTAACACATTCCAGTATTTCAGTATTTGATTTAGGAAACCCATTTTGCCTAACATCCTATACACCTCAGACAAATAAATTTCAGTTCAGTTTGCTGTGGGATCAGGGTCTGAGCAGACCAAAGCCAGTTGCAGCCTGCTGTGACAAGAATTACTGTGTGTTGCTACCCAAACATGCCTACATCTAACGCTTCCATTGAGCTTCTGTAAAGTGTAGTCACCACTGCTGAAACTTCTCACACCCTCTGCCTCCCACTCACCCCTGCCTGCCATCACTCTTCCCCTTCATCTCTAATCTCACCAAAAAGTGTGTTTACAGTCAGTATTGAGAATTTTCTTTCAAATCCATGCTATATCTCTAGAACTGCCCTCTGCTGAAACTCCTTTCCCTCTTGCCTCAGTTTCCTCACTGGCAAAGTTCACATTCAATTTTTGTTTACTCCTCAAACATCTTCAAATCAAGTCTTCCCATGATCATCCAGTTTGCTGTCCCAGTCCTTCGGTTGTCTTTCTGTTTGTTTATTTGTTTGGCTGGTTTTTGTTTGCTTGTTTGCTTGTTTGCTTGTTTGGGGGACTTGTGGGAGGGTTTGTGTTTGTTTTTTGAGTTTCTTAATTTTTTTTTGGAGTCTCATTCAGCCTCTAACTTTGGGAGTGGAGGATGGTTATGAAGACATATGGGCCCCTGCTACCCTAACTTTAAGAAAATCTCATGCACAAATGAAAATTCAGTGATGAGATTTATGGAGTTAAGTCCTAGCCATTGCATCTGGCAAGCAACTCTGACCAGTAGAACTGGTTTTCTTCTTTTAAACACCACTTTCTAAGTTTCTAGTCAGCAGGGCTAACACATCCTTGTCCTTTCTTTGCTATTCCTTTTCAGCTTCTCTGGATGGTACTTTAGTATACCTGCCAAATATCATGCCTATCACTCTGGTAGAAGTAATTCAATTCTGTAGATTTTCTATGTGTATCTTCTTAAAGACACAGCCTCTTATATGTGTTCAAACAATTAGAAATTTTTGCCTAGTGTTTCATCCTCTTGGTCTTTGATTATGGCAACATTTCATGACAAAGGCAAGCCTTTCATTTTCCTAGACTGTTGTTTAGATCATATAATCCTTTTTCAGATATCTTTCCTGTAACTACATCTTTTACCACCCAGGTCCTTCATGGTTTTGCTCCCACACTATTTTTTCCCTCTGTATTTCAGTGTCATCTCCCAATACCAGCCAGTGAACAATGCCCATGCCCATGACTCATTTGTTGCACCCTCAAGCACTTTCTTTCGTGCTACCCTTCATTCTTGGGAGCTTTCCATAAACATCCACCTTCAAACCCATTTGCTGCAAGGCCTCTGAAAGGCCTGGCAGCAGTTAGGTTGGTAGTGTTGGCAACACTTCTCATTACACTGGCTTACAGTTTCCTGCTACTCCCTCATCTGTCTATAATTTGCTGTGTTTTTATATTTTGAAATTCAAAACGTGGTATATCCATCACCGACTTTATGTTCTGATTTTTTCCATTTTTTCTAGGACAACTGGCAGTGGTTTATAGCAATTCAAATAATTGGAACACAGACTTTCACATCTCTGAGAACAAGTTTAAGTTCTATTTCATACATTGCCTATGAGATTATAAGCATACTATTTTCAGGTTACAGAGCACACATACTAACATCTCCAGGCATGGGGAACAGGCTTCTGGCTCTCAATCCAGCTTTGTATCTCGATAAACCATCCTACTTGTTAAATTTGTAGGACTGTTTCTGAAAGTTGTAAGGTACCAAATGGTGCTGATTGAGATGAATGAGTGTATCAGTCACTGAGGGATGGTCTCAAAGATCTCCATCTCTGAAGGGTTATTAAGTAACATTGTGCTCTATGTCTATGATAAAAACTGTTGAACAGCATTTTGGTAGTAAAACACACGCTACAGAAGTAAGATGTCTCTGAGATAGGCTTTGTTCAAGAGAACCACCTAAAGTAGAATCATCAGATTTATTTTACAGTTGATTAGATCACATTCTCTCAATGGATGATTTTGCAGGTCAAAATGAAACTTAAAGTTTTGACCTTTTGTTTCTTTTCACCATTTTGAAACACAAAGTCTCATGAAGAGGTGGGTAGCTTTAAGTATTACATGAGTGACAGAAGAGAGAGCAGCAAATAGAGTACAACAGTTATTTCTAACAAGTGAAATACTTCCTTGTTACAAAGAGATTCAGCAAGATTAAAGTTAATTGCAGTTTCCCAAACACTTTGATCCAAGCTGCAGCATTCACTTACTGTCTTCCTCCTTTTTTCCTAAAAAACTATTAGTATTTTGCTACTTAACTATATACATGAACAAAGTTAATTGCATTATTAAGTCTTATTAACATGCAATTTACTCTGAAATTTGAGGATATGAAGGTTTAGCTTTAATTTTCATATCCTAAGAATATGAAATAAAATGGAACATTTGTGTGGACAGGCATTTTCCGTTTGAGTTTTGTAGGTAAGAAATACAACTGTGTCAGGCAAGGAAATGGGTTAAAAACATACTCATGGCACAGTATTTTCATTCAGGAGTTTGTATCCCTTAGAAAGGTAGACCTAAATAACGTAAATCTGATGAAGAAGTTACTTATGAGGAAAAGGGGCCAAAAAGTTAGTAGGAGAAGAAGAAATATCATTTATTTGACAACAATGGCTACCAGAAACAGCTTGCAAATCATGGAACTATGCAGGGACAAGAAGTTGACTCTGAATTATGGTGAGACTGGTTCTCTCTAAATCACTAAGGATCAAAATTATTTCAGTAGACCTTTAATTTTCAGTTATTGAAAATCAACATCATGGCAAATAGCTACAATGTTTTACAGCAGACCATAATGAAAGTATTTTATTTTTCACTTCCCAAAAAAGTATGAATTTCTCAAACTCAGGTGAAAATCAATCATCTCACCAATCATACAAAAAGCAGCTCACTTCCCAAGTGAGGTATGGATTCATAGAGTAATGAATGAGGTGCTCAAAGTCACCTGCTCGGAATATGTTGCACTCATAGTGCCTTTATCCAAGGACTCCCAAGTGCTCTACCAGTCACAAAGATGTTTTACTTTAGTAAAGCCAGCAGCAGAACAATAAGGAAGGAATATTCATTAAAAAGAACAACCCCTTTCATGCCTTACCTCCCCCTCTCCACCCCTTCCCCCCCATCCCACTCCAATGTCACTTTCTGAGTACAGAATTTCATTCTTGGTCAGTTAACTGTGGGGTCCTGCACCAAAATAATCAATAGCAACCTGATAAAATTTTTGCAGTACCACATGGCACAAAATTCCTTCTGATTTTCACCTCCCTCCAGATATACAGAATCCTACCTAGAACTATGTCTCTAGTCCCCAGAACAATAATAAAAACTAAGTATGAAGGTAAGAATAATGTTTTGCTCCCTACCACAGCATAGAAAAGAGTCTCAGATCTGTGAGCATTGGCTGTTTGGAGCCCAAACTCTTTCCTGAGAACAGGGCCCTATCTTTGCAAAATTTCCCTTATGTATACAACCAGTGAAAAAGCTGAAGACAGGAATGTTGTCCACTTTCAAGATTCAGCTTTGACCCAGAGAGAGGGGATTTACTCTGCTAGTGAATATAATGGAGCAAACACAAAAGCTCAAAAAATTTCCCATAATTTTTCAGATTGTCTGTTGCCATATACTCTGGCTCCCGGATTCTGACTAGATTGGTCTCAAGGATAATACACAGGAAAGCATTTACAAGCAAGCATTTCCAATATTATTTTGGCTGTGGTCATCCTTTCTTAGAGGCAGAGAAGAAAGAATATTCCAAATTACTTTAGCCTTTTGAGGCATTTGGAATGCTACTAGCAGTAAATGACAGAATTAGGAGCTGAATCTTGCATGTCTTAGTCATGTTAACCTGCCAAAATGTCCCTGGATTGCTCTAGAACAACCTCTCAAGCCAAGCCAAAAGCTAAGCCTTTGTATTTGCTTAGTCCTTGACCAGATTGGTTGGCCAGATTGGCATGACAATGCCAACAGAGTGTTTTGGAGACATATATACTGTCCAGATTGGGAAAAAGTGACCTTCAGATATCTTTGACCAGCTTCAATGTGGAAGCAATTCCTAGTTGCTATGAGATATGACTCAGTTTTGACTTGTAACTAGAGCTATGCAAATAACTTTGGCTCAATAGGTTCAAGCTCCAATTTTTTATCCTCTTAGATCTCTCTTTCTTAAATATTCTTTCATTTTTCTTTTTTAATAGAAACAATTCATATCCTAAAGGTTTGATGTAAAATTGAGAGAGAATTTAAAAAAACTAAGTTTTTTTGGGTTTTTTTGGTTGCTGTTTCAGTTTCATTCACCAAATTAGAAAAAAGTCTTTCCTTTTCTCAGAGAATTTATTATTGCCTGAAATTATTCTGTTTGAATTTTGCATATTTCCAAAGATAATGTCCCCTTATTTTCCTGAATTCTCCATTGTTTTCAGAAGAGGGCATGTGTTGTATTAGGAGAGATGATACAGCAAAAAACAAAAGGTCTGCTGGGAATTCTCAGGCATTGGCAATGCCGTGAGCATGATTTCTTTATGTTACTACTCTTAGTGACACCATCTTCACATTTATATACTTACATACAACCCACAAATATTCAAGTAATACAGACTATTTGGACAGCAATATAGAGAAGGAAAAATTAAATATCTGTTTTCAGAAAAGTAAGACTGTGCACAAAAACTCAAGAGAGGCCCAGAAATACGCAAAAAACTTGCTATCTGAACACAGAAATGGCCATTCTTCTTCAAAATATACATTGGGACCTCAAGGCAGAAGAACTTGTTTTCACGATCCATAATATATTTCTAGGATAGCCATGTACATTAAATGGCACAGGATGATCTTTTGCACTGTTTTAACTCCAAGTCCAGGCATTCCAAAGCTGCTGGGTTTTTTGTTGGGTTTTTTGTTTGTTTGTTTGCTGATTGATTAATTTTTGGAATCTGAGGGTTTGTGGGGGTTTTTTGGGTTTGTTTTATTTTTTTTTTTTAATGAAAGCCCAAAAAATGCACAAAAGAAATTTTGTGAACAAAAAGAAGAAAAAAAAATCCTAGGATGTCCAAAATAATAGGCCAATGCTGGCAATTATTATTGCAATCTACCAATGCACGTCTCTTAACGGAACCTTTACAGTGTTTTAGTTCCCTCCCTACTTTATGTAAAAATATGAAGAAGGAATGGCCCTAACTAGATCACACTCTTCAAGACTTTAAATCTCCCTACTGGATATAAGGACCCTTCAAAGAGGATAACCATAATGCAAAATGAGGTTACTCTGGATCCAGTTCAAGAGAATGAGCCAAGCATGATTAGCACCATAAGGCTGCATCTACAGAACATCTTGTACAAACAGTATTAGAAATATTAAGTCAGGAGGACACAATGTGTACAAGAAAATACAAGCACAGTGATTTTAGGGAAGCTGACATTGATGGGAATTAAGTACTACAGAACATATTGATTCAAATTTCATAACAGTGTTACAGATATGCATAATAAAATTCCACAGGTCAAATCTACTTCCCCAGATTTGGAAATGCCTAAAAAAGCAACAACAACAGCAACAAGCCAGGAGAGGAAAATTAGTGACCAATTATGCTGAAAGGACAGAGGTTCTCAGCCTCTTTCTTCACTCTGTCTTTACCAGAGCTGTTGGGCCCTTGGCCCTTAGAACAAAAACTCAGGTTGATGCAAACACAAATCCACTGTCAGTGAAGGAAGAGTTGGTTTGTGAACTGTCACAGGAGCTTGACCCCTAGAAGAAAAGATGGAGACTCCCTGTTTACAAGGAAACACGTGGAAAAGATGAGGCTTAATGGATAAAAGTTACTCCTGGGGAGATTCTGATTGGATACAAGAGAAAAATTTTTCACAATGTGAGTAATCCATTGGAATAATTTCTCCAGCAAACTGGTGGATTCTCCAACATTGGACATTTTTAAGAGTCAGCTGGACAGGATGTGGAGTCAACATGTCTGTGGTTTTGCCAAGCAAGTTTGGACCAGATGATCCTTGAGGTTCCTCCCAGCCTGGTGTTCTCTAAATCTATTTAAAAATACTTAAAAAGTAAAAAAACCCAGAAAATATTAGATAGGATTTAAGAGAAATATTGCCATTTGCCAGATGCCATAGTTGAAGAGCTTGCCATTTGTTTTAGTACACTGTGAAGTTCACTGTGTTTGAAGGCAAAGAACATTGCAAAACTTATCTAGTAGGAAACAGATCTTTTAACTAAACTTATTTTTAAATACTTGATAATTAAAACCAATTTCATATTGCTGGCAATTAAAACAACAATGTGGAGTTACTGACAAAAAGCAAAACTTCAAGGGAAGTTGAAATATTATGTGCTGCATGCCAATCACAGAAGAGGCTTGGTGTGACATAGATATAAAAAAACAACCATTAGTGAGTGACCTGTTGATAGAGCTGATCTCCCAGGAACTGGTGGTTGAACACACCCCTCAAAAACGGGTAGGAATGTACTTCTTCATGAGCATGAGACGCCTACACCAACATGTATTTTGGGAAGGATACTTCTCACCTAGCTTCAGAAACTGGACACATAGTATCAACTGGTCATTAGTGAAAAAGCTCCAGAGAGAAATGCATCTTCTGCTCGAACACCTACAACATATGGACAGACATTCCTCCAAGTTCTCTCCAAGGACTGTGGAGGGAGTCAACATGACCTGCTTAGGCTGGGCAGGTCAGCTGGGTCAGTCTCAGACTCTGTCAGCTCTGCTTTATAACTTATATGTCCTTTCCTCTCTGCCCTCTGGCTAGAAAGGTTACCCACACACAGCTTGCAGCCACACTTACCTTTCTTACCTTCTACCAGAGTTCTGGCCTCTACCAGTAACACATGCAAGTAACAATCTTTACACAGAAGCTACCAGAACCTCAACTTTCATCTGTCTTACTCCACTTTGTACAAAATTATGCTATGTCAACATATATATTTCAGTGAAGCAAACCTATTAAAAATTAACATTGTTTTATCTATTGAATGAAAATATTTCTTACATTAAATGTTTAAATAGCCAGTGAAATTAAGTTCAACATTTATACTAAGATGTTTTTAAAGCTTCAAACACAAACAATCATAATAAAAAATGTTCTTGTTTAATCTACAAAATAAGTACATTTGATTTTAATTATCTAGATAATGACCAAGCAAGTACATCAAGCACATCTCTTCCAAGATTTAATGAAAGGAACAGAGGAGCAAACAATATCCTTGAGAATAGACCAACACACTCTATAGATGACTCCAGTAATGAAAATCTGTCTGCTGAAAATGACTCATCTTCTGAGGACTGCACTGAAGATGTTGAAATTCAGGATGATGCATGTGAAAATAAAATTATCAATGTGAAGATGAGGAACAGCAGTGTATCACTGAAGAGCTATTTGATAATAATGAAATTGAGGAAACAGCTAGCTGTACAGAAACAAATGAAAGCAGAGGAAATGTCAGTGATTATAGTGAATCAGTAACCATTTCTTTAAATGCAAGAGGAAGAGATAGAAGACAGTGCGGAAATAAACTAGACAACAATGTTCCTGACTGAGTAATGAACTGGAAGGACTAAAAATGTTAGATTAGAAATAAAGAAATAAAGAAATAAATACAAACCCAATGGAAAACCTTGTTGATGAACAAAGACTGTTAGCACACTGCATCCAGGACTGCACAGCAATGTAGTGACATTACTATTGTACCCAGATCCTGAGAGGGTCTGAAAAGAATGAATCAATGGCCCAATGAACCAATGGTAGACGCTTAAGCCCTCTTGGGGTTTGACTCTTCATTTTCACTGAAATCAAGACTCATATTGACTATACAAGGAAATAATTTTCTTGTTAATTTTCACATTGGCTGATGGTACTAGTAGCAGTACTGATGAAAATGTACCTGATGCAACACCACCACAAGAAACTAACAATCATAATGAATCCCCTTCTGCTGCTGAGGGACAAAGATAGAACATACATCTGTTTAAAAATAAAACCAAACAACAAACAAACAAAAACTAAAAGCAGATTTTTTAATACGAACATGTATTTTTATTAGCAGTGTCTTCCTGCTTTATACGTTTACTTGTGGTCCTTCTTCTTCCCTCTTCAAATACATTTTTCATAAATAACCTTTAAAAATATTAATCTGTTTCTATCCCTCATTGTCATACCTCCATAGAGATTTCCAAAGAACTTCCCTTTCTACTATCTCTGCCTAATTGTCATTGTGTGATGGCTGATTAATCTCTTGCTTTCTTTTACATCTAATCAGTGGTTAACTGGTATAAAATATCAGTTCCTGGAGCTGTTAACGCTCTGTCAGACTTATTTTTAGAAGTTTTTATCTTGACCATAAATGATCACCTTCGTCTGATTTTTACCTAGAATTATTATTTACAGTATTCTGTTAGAGAATTTTAAGATGCAAAATAACACAAAGTACTTACTGAACTTTTAAGAAAATATGTCCTTCATAATACCATAGCAAGTGCTGTTTTTTCTTCTGGGCTTAGTCACTGCTGAAGTGTTGGGCCTTAAATTATTTTTTAGAAAACAGGACAAAAAACAATCATAAAAGGAAATGTTCTTTTTCACAACACACAATTAAATTGTGCAACTCAGATGTTGCAAAAGCCACATCAAAACAAAGCCACATTAGAATGTAATTTGTTTTAAAGCAATTACATGTAAAAATGGGGGGGAAAGGGGTTTAGAAGTTTTCAACATTAATGTTTTTGTTGCAAACAAAACCAGCAACAGAAGACCCAACACATGCATGGGACTCTGTGCTAATGGTATCTAATGAAAGGCATTCAAAGTGTGCAAATACCAAGGAGAATTTGTTCTTGTAAAGCAAGGAATTTATCTACAGATGGAAAGAAGTAGGTTGGGTTTGGGTTTTTTTTGAAAGGAAAGAGAAGCTTTAGACTTTTTAGACATTAACATGTTTTAGATATGAAAGTTAAGGTTTTGACTCAGCATAAGTAATGAACTAACATTTAAAAGGTCAAGAAAGGCCAGAAAGTTGAACATGTAATTGAGGATGTGTATAACGGTGATTGAAGCAGCAAGGACAACTCAGGGTGTAGAACCAACTTAAAAGCCAAACCTATGGAGACAGTCAAAAAAGTGGAAATAAACATAGGTTACTGCAGGTGTAAACATTGTCACTGGACATAAATGAAAGACGGCATGAGTAGAGAAATGAAGAGTCACAGCAGTCATAAATGTGGCATTCAACACATGGGTTTATATGGGGAGAAGGGAGATAAATGTTTGCTGAGACATGTGTACAGGTAGCTGATTTTAGAAAATGTTACTTCTACCCTAAAATGAGGAGATTAGAAAATAATAAAAATGGATAGAAACCACATGGAGATTTCAAGAAGATGCTGATAATCTATGGATGACGACAGATCCGTGAGGTCAAGACTGAAGAGCTTATAAACCGGGAATTAGAACAGACCATAAAATAAGACAGAGAATAGATAAGAAATGTCAACAGAAGGCAAGGAAAACTAAAACGAAAGGAGAGCCTGGCATGCACCTTTTTTTTTTTCTTTTTTTTTTTTTGGTAGGCTACTGTAGAAGCAGATTGATGTGACACTAAAAGTTTAAGGATGAAATATCAAGGCTATGATTAACAAAACTGATTGCTTTGATACATTTCCTCTTCCCAAATAATGAAAATATTCATAAGGTACTGCCAACTTCTTTACACTGTTGTCTGAAGTTCTGGGGGAGAAAACAAGTATTAAATTTTCCCTTTTCCTTAAAAATATCAACAAGCAAAAAAGAGCAAATTGAGAGGATGGAACTCTCAATTTTTCAAAATCACATGAGAATGCAAAAAAATTACAGATTCTCTGTTTCTGGACAACTCAAAAATTAGAGGGAAAAAAAGGATAGAGACTGGCACATTTGTATAGCAAAAGCACTGATGTAAATTGATGCTGCCTGGTTACTGTGTGGGGAAGCATATTGTATTTCAGAGTATTATCTGTATCATAATTCAGGTCAAAGAACACATTTAAGGTATCTTTTGTGATTCTTGGGCAAACTTAGATGAATAAAGAATGAGCTGAGTAGTTTTTGATACTACAGGTGTGTAAAAATCAAAGGAAAAGATCTTCCATTCACTCCTTTGAGCTTTTAGAATGCCTTTAGGTCTTTCCATTAGAAGACAGGAGTCCCTTAGAAGGATCAGAAAACAATATTCCATTGGGAGCAATTTGATATCTGTAATACAGTTGGTCTTTAAAAAAAAACTCCCAAAGTTTACTGATGAACAAATTTAATGCAAAAATGCTTATGATAAAAAAAGCATTTTAGATCTCTTAACTTTGCAAAGTCAAGCATACAAGTATGTTTTATTTGAAATAATGCAAATTATCTTACATTATCTAACCATCTTGGCTATGTAACCAAGCACTCCAAGGGCTTGTCTGACTATTATAGACATAGGAATAGAACAGAAAAATTGATAATGCTACCCCACAATTTTACAGAATGCAAGCAAATGAAAGATATTCATGACACTGTTGAACAGTGCCATTTTAACTAAGTCCTCTTTAGTATACAGAGGACTCATGCAAAGGTTGTAAATCAATCCACACTTAGCATGTTTAAACATAACCAATATGCATAGCAGGAAAGAGGCATCAGTTCAGTAGTGTTGAGGCAGCTACCTGGTTTTGGGAACTCAGGACTAGAAGGGACAAGGGAGGTCCTAGTCCCAGGGGCCGACAGGTGTGAGCAGTAGACTCTGGGTTCAAGGAGGTCTGCTGAACATCCACGCCAAAACCACCACACCCAAGGGGGACAGAGCAATTCTCCTCCCTGTGTCATAAACTGTAAAGTAAAATGCAACCCAAGCTATAATGTGTCCAAGATGGAGGGTGAGATTCCCCAGAATTCTGGGCCTCTCCAGAAAACCAGGGATGCAGCCAACTTAACTGCCTACATGCTTGTAGATATTTAGCTGCAAAACTTGTGCAGAGAGGTACAAAATAACCCATCTCTCCATGGAATGTTGTTCCTGGGAGAAAAAAAAAAAATCAGTTGTTTTTCTTAAACTCAGCAGTACATTTAGCCCTAAATATTTTAAAGATGCAGAGAGTCCAAGTACAGAAGATATTTTAAACACCTTACAAGAGCAAGCAGATTTTGCTCTACAGCTGTGATAGAGTTTTAGATTGCATAAAATTTTAAATTTTAAAGTCTAAAATTTTAAAATACCCTTCCTGAATGACACTGTTATTGCTTAGCACCTGCTTTGCAGGTGTAAAAGAGGATGACTGTCTTCAGGAAAAAGAAGAAGGACCCTGCTAAAGTTTCTCAACAGAGATATTACACTGTTACTACTGTCTCAGTTTTGTCTTTACTTTCCTTTGTTTCCTCCACAATAGTTAGGATAGTTTTTCTGTCCTGAAATGTAAAAACAAGGGACCTTTTGAAAGCACTTTGCTGAGAACAGCTGATTCGACATTGCAGTTTTGTATCTTCAGGCTTGGTACTCTTGAAAGGATTTAGCTCAGCTAACTTCAGCTATTTAAAAAATTAAATCTCTCACCTGAGATGGTGAGAGATCCAGACATTCTCATTAACTACAGCACATTCATAGGGTAAGCTACACTAAAATAAATGCATAGCGTAAGTAAAAAAGGAGACTCTTTCAGAACAATCTTTAGGAGGGCAAAATTTTTGGCCATCTGCTGAGTAGTGCTGGATGCCAGGGTCTTTCAGGGCATTTCCTAATTTGAAGGGGGTAATTGGGGAAAGGGGGTAATTCAATGTTTCCCTCTTTCATATTGTTTTATTCAGACATGCACACACACAAATGTAGATGCAAACACAGGATAGATAATTGCTCTCATCAAAAACAAGACTGCAAATGACTTTGACCATAATTGTTCAGCAATACATTACTGCCAGAAGATAAGGAGAATTGCTGTAACTGAATTTAAATGTACTTAACACCTGACTTTTGAACACCAATGAAACACTGAGCAGCCTTCTGAATATTGATGAGGCACCATTTACCATGAGGTGTAAAGTTTCCTCTTCCTCTACCCCTCACAGATAAAGCTGTGCTTTATCTCCTCTCGGAGCCTAAGACCAGTTGTTGAAAAAAACAGGTAATCTAAGCAATTCCAACTCCAGTAGTGAGTGTTGGAAGGGAACCAGAGTGATGGTGAGTGCTGTTCTGGGATGGGTGCCTGTACAGAGCAATAACAAACATCTTGCTCTTCCCCCTTTTTTTTTTTCTTTTCCTCTTTTTTTTTTTCTTTTTCTCTTTTTTTTTTTCTTTTTCTCTTTTTTTTTCTTTTTTTTTCTTTTTTCCTTTTTTTTTTTCCTTTTTCTTTTTCTTTTTTTTCGTTTTTCTTTTTCCTTCTCTCTCTCTCTCTCCCCGTCCCTGTACCCACTGGGAGTTTGGCATCAAATGGCTGAGAAGCCAAGTCTGTAAACCTTAGTGCTGCTCTCTATTTAACTACTGCCGTCAAGACCACTGAAGTAGAATAGGAAGGGAAACAGGAATTTCCCCTTCGAAGCCTTGCTTTAGTGATCCTGCCATGACAGCACTTCAAAGAGAAGCTGTTCCTTCCCCTCCCAGGCCAGCTTCCACCCTCAGCAACTCTACAGAGCAGCTGGGCTCATTAAAGCCCTAACAGCACAGGAAATGGCACAAAGAACTAAATGAAGTTAAGCACTTAATTTATTTATTTTGATGTATGAATTAAACAACATTGTCATAAATCTCATACCAAATCCTGGCCACATCAGAAAAAGAAGCCAGCAAACATTTCCGAGGGAAAATTGAAAGTCCCTTTAGTTCTTCAGATAAGAGTTTTTATTTGTCAGTCTCCATCCCAAAATCTGCTTTACAACAGGCTGATTTAGATCAAGGCAAAACTACAAAGAGGAAAACCCCTACGGAGAAGAGCCCAGATCCTTTTTAAAACAACTGGGTTCCAAAGCCAGACAATAGGCTAACAAAAGGATGCTAGCTCTTTAAATAGGAGTTTTAACTCATCCCTTTCTAATTATTCATGTAAATTAAATTCTACAAGTGAAGAAAAATTCATAAAAGTCGTACTTATTCATCTCAGAGGGAGATCTGGCATATGAATAGTGCCCATAACCTCGGAAGGTGAAATGTAGAAAATATCACAGGCAACTCCCACCTCAAGTTAACTGAACCAAAAAAAAGAGAGAATCTTGATGTGAAGGAGACTTGAAGGAGATCCTCCCTAATCGCTTCTTAATAGACTCACAGTCCTGACACAGGAAACAAATCAGAAATTCTGAGGACATGTAATTGTTAATCACTAGCATTCACTATCAAATTCAGTCAGAACTTAGAAGACAATGAACATTATCACACTGAAAAATAAGACTTATTGCTAAGGGTATTCACAGACTTCTATAGTGTACTAAAGCAAAAGCTCCAGTCATGACAATGCCATTGTACTTCCATAGTTATTTATTTGCCTCCAGTGAAGAGAGGGTGGAAAAATCATTATCAGTTGTAATCAATATATTTCATAAGCAATTTTTTTCTGTAGGATTTAGCAATACTAGATTTATAGTTCTAACCTGTTCAAAATACTTATTAGACTTTCAAAGGATAAAACAGACTGAGCTTCCTTGGGAAACAAAAAAAAAGACCAGGAGAAAGATATTGAATTAATAGCTCTTACCACACCACCACACTCTGTATTAATGAACATTGTGTCATAATGACATTGCAACTTGGAAAACTGAAATTCAATTTTTATTTTTTTTTCATATTTCACCTCCTAGAAAAAGAACAGTGGGGTTTGCAAATAGGGTTTTAGAAATCATCTAGAGTGTCTGTGGAATAAGCCGTGTAATTTGACACAAAAATGGTTAAAAGCATAAGAGGAAACTATATTAAGGATAATTAGGCACGTGTTTATTCAGTGCCAAACCAACAGACCCATACATGCCTCCTTTTCATTAAACCTTCCTATCCAGAGGCATGAAAAAATCCCACACTGAGGTTTTCTCTGCCCAGAAAAGCTACACTAGCAGAAGTGGTGTAACCCCCGGTGAGGTTTCCAGATCATGTATGTTTTGTTGTTTTATTCCACTAAGCCTTCTCAGTATAAATAGAGCTTACTCTGACAAAAGAGTACTTTACTTGCTAAAACTTCCTAAGCCGGGTCTTCAAACAGGAACTCTATTAGTGAATGCAGGGTTTTTTCCTTTGGTGTTGTCACTGCCTCTGCTCTTCACCTTCTGTCAAAATTGAAATAACTGTGAAAAGTAAAATTCCATGCTGGACAGCAGAAAACACAAGCCAAAATTGCTAGTATAGCCTTCACCCCAGTGTGAATACAGTCAGAATATATATCCACATGTATGTGTATACCAGAAGGGCTTCACTCTTACAGAATGCAGATTACTCTTGTACAGAACTTACATATCTGTACCTGTCTCTGTCTAACTATTCCATACACATATACATGTAAACATACACATATACATGTAAACATACACATTTACCATACAGGGATATGTAACTGTATCCATACCTAAACTGCATCTATGTATTAACACAAAATACAGGTTACCCCTCCACCAGGGAACAGCACAAGACAGATTCTGAGTGCAAGCAGAGCCTAACGCTATACCAGAATTACAATGGTAGTCGGAGATCAAAGTTCCCAGAAACATCTTTCCCTTTAATTGGGCCAGTTACTGGTTCCCCTTCAGTGAGTTTCCTGACAGGAGGCCCTATCCTCAGAAGGTTTGCTGCTTACAATTGCCTGCTTCAGCCTCTCCTTGCATCTAATTGCCAGCTTTCTTGTGTTGTAGACAGAAAGACTGATTGCCAGGTGTGAGGGATGGGATGGATTTTTCCTGTACCAACAAACTTCTCTGTGTATTTTGTTTGTTTGGTTCATTGCTTTTTTGTTTGGTTGGGTGGGGGCTTGTTTGTTTGTTTGGTTTTTTGGGGAGTTTGGGAGGTTTTTTATTGTTTTTTTTTTTGGGGGGGGAGATTTTGTTGTTTTTTGGTTTTGGGGTTTTTTTTATCTTCTAGTAGTCTGGTTTTTTTGGTATTTAAATGAGCATTCCTGCAACCTTGGGTAGCTCTGCTGTGTGAGGAGGCTGGAAGGGTCCAAAGGGCTCTGCATCCCAGTAAGACACCAGCAGGTGGGTGTTTGTATGTATGTACATATATCAGGACAAGAAGTGTGTTTCTGCACCTTGGCTGGTTCATGTCTCACTGTGTCTTCTGCCCCTGTGGAGTCTCTTGTGGTGGATCAGAAGTATGGCTGCTACTAGATACCACATTAGAACTTACTATTCCCAAGTGAGATCCAGCTTTGCCAGCAGCATTAGCTGGTTTTACTACAGGGAGATTAACAGCTGTTAAATACACCTATAGCATCCTGATTTAGCCAAGAACCAAGTCTCTTACCAGGTACAGGCTCTGCTCACACAAATACAACTTCATAATACATTTCATTTGGAATTTCAGGGGATATTGAAGATTTTTCTGTGACACTGTTATTCTAAACTCATTTCTGGAAGATTTATTTAGCACTTCAGTTCCACAGAGCTGTGAAGTATAACTCTATACAAAGACAGGCAGGTCATGCAGGAGAATAACCCAACCTCTGGAGTCTGGGTGCTTGCTGTCCTTGGAGTCTTGCAGAAACTTGTACAAAATCCTCTAAAGATTGCTAGTGAAATGCTGAAATTCCCCTCCCTATGCTTGATAGATTTAATAGGCTCTCCAAAACTCAGTCAGAACTGGCTAAACCTATCCAACAGTAACAACATTAATGTGACATACTTTCCCAGCACAGAGATAAGCAACATTTCTGAGAGGTCAAAAAGGTAGAAAAAAATTTCTAACACTAAAATACTAAATGTTGCAACAGCCACAAAACTTGACAAAATTTTTCCAACCATACCATATAATTTAAGTTTCTGTTGCAGGGATTTATTCCAGTATAGTTAGATGAGAGATCAAAACTGGCCTTACAGCTCAAAGCTAGTTACAAACTTAACTATGAAGACACTAGTGTGCTTCCATAATTAGCCCATCAAACAGGGAATGTACTTGTCAGCCTGTGAATGCATATACAATTATTCAGCAATGTTTAAAGGAGCAAAGGAATAAACATGATCAAAGAGCATCCAAGAATTAGGGATATATCATTTTAATCTCTGAAAATTGCACTACACATCAAATGCATGACAAATAGAATAAATAACAGACAAATCTGATTTATAAAGTTTGAATACCACCTAGGGGTTATGGTGACATCATGCAACTAATAAAAGAAACTGAATTTAGGATTAAATTTCACCTTCAAACTTCACCAATTTTTGTTTTCTTTACATTGAAATGGATCTCAAAACTATGTCTCTCACACCCCTCCAGCTCCTTTGTATGTTTTCATTAACTGTTCATATCCCTCACTCTGGGTTTCCAAGTTCTTGAAGGAAGCCATAACCTATTGTGGTAAATACAATTATTTGGTTGCCTCCACACTCTTTGATGCATATTTTTAATTGATTACAGAACTATAGTTACTTTTCCTTATCATTGAAACTTAGCTACATTTAGCAGAATTCCTTCCAGACTTTTCAGGTACGTGTAAAACACGGTAAATATATGAGTAATTTCTATTCTGTTTGATCATACTGGGTAAGCAGCTCTCAAACCTCACAACACTCCTCTGCTCCAAGAGCTCATACCTCTGCACAGGTGAGATAAGCTGGCACAGTCTCTGCGGGTCCATTTCCTTGCAACTGCACTGGTTCCTGGCTCGTGCCACATGGTATCAGCCTCTAGCATCTACACAGATATGAAAGACTCACACAACAACTCTCCTTGTTATCAGGTGTTTGGATCTTGAGCTGTTCGATTGAATTACATCAACCTTGGTGTATTTACACCAGTCGGATACCAAGGCATTTGGGTATTTTTTTGAGTCACAGAAATGTAGGAAGAACAAAGAGGGCAACCCTCAATGCAGCCCAGCTCAAAAGCAAAAAACACTGGCATGCTCTTTATGTTTGTTATGCATGTCAAAGCAAAACAACCAGCAGGCAAAAAACATGTCTAGATTTTGCCTCAATTTTCTATTTCATGCTGATTAAGATGTGGCTGTCGCTTGTCCCTCCTACTCTTGCCTTATACAGGATGAACCAGTTCAAAATCTGGTTTGTACTCTACATCTCCAGGTGGGGAAGGAGAGCCATGCAGCCAGAAAGGACAGTCTAGATGAAACAAGAGGATAGGACAAGAGGAGTGTAGCTTCTGTACAGTGCCATCAACAGAGTTTTACATATAATGCTATTTATGGACCCAAAGACTTGCCCTTGTGAAGCTTCTGTGCAGCAAGACTGAACATGAACATCCACATAAATAGAAGTCTACAATTAAAGCAAAAAGAGGCTGACATGCCATGGTATAATGGATATCTTCCCCTCCTAACTAATACAGCCCTGATACAGGACCCCAGCTCACCCAGAGTCTTTCAGCTGAATCTTCATAAGCCCTTCACTTTCACAAAAAAACCCCAAACAAAACAAAAATAAAAACAAAAATTAAAATGCAAAAACAAAACAAACAAAAAAATCCACCGAACAAAAACCCAATTCCAAACACAAACTCTCTGGGTTTTTTGAAATAAACTCACTGAAAATGACAGAGAATAGAAATTAAAGAGTTAATAAAACACTGTCCTCCTTGCCCACTGGTGAGATGTGCTATTTTCTTCAGGCTTGTACTTTGGCCAACAGCTTTTCTATTGCAGCAAGTTTTGTGTGTCTTCCCAGGTCCTTGGGAGAAGCTGTGAGAATTTCCTCACTTCAGTGCTCTGGCTGCTTGTCAGCTTTCTGCTTTCCCTGGGCAGCCACCATCCCAAACATCCCACAGGTTCCATCCCTGTGGTGCTTCTCACTCCCTCCCTGCCAACAGCCTAACACCTGGGAGAATTCTCCCAGAATTTGCTCCCAGGGATGAGCCAAGGTCTCCCTGTTCTTTAAACTGTATCCTACAACTCCCGTGCATCCACCAAAATAAAGGAAAGAAATGCCCTCTTCTAGGCTGCCCTTCTTGGCTACCTCTTTAAAAGGAAGATGACATACATTGATGAAAAACTAGCCAGAAAACACATCAACCAGGTGCCATCTATCACAGGTCTCCCTATCCTCAAGTAACTGACAATTCAGCTTTATTCCCTCTCCTGCCCTGTAGCTCACCATGTGCCTCAAAGCTCTCTGAAAACAGGTATTGATCCAAGATGCTGCAAGGATAGAGCCTTTTGAGCAGCTCTGTGCCATCATTTTTCCTGAGGAGCTGAAAATACAGAAAGGCTGGGTCAGCTCAGACTGAGCCTGGGCTTAACCTGGGCAGGTGCAGGAGTGGCAGTGTCTGCCCCAGCTGCATACACCCAGGACAGTTTCTCTGAAGACTTACTGGCATGAAACATTTGCTCTCTGCAAAGGTGTGTTTTTATTGCTCAGCCACTCTCAACTAGATTAAGGTTTTTTTATTATCTTCGTCAGCTTAGTAGTATCTGTCACTTTCAATTTTACTGACTCATATTTAAGAATAATGTTAATTATTTTAATGTGTTTGCTGTAAATCTAGCCTATGCTAAAAGCTATAATGCAAATCATTTGCAACCTGAATCTTGAATTATAATTAAAAACAAATGCTTTTTATTGTTTGTATTTCCATAGTGTTCACAAACCACTGAGGGTTGGGATGTGACTGCAGAAGAATTATATCAAACACATAAGAATACTGGCTTCCTATCTCTAATTAAAACAAAAACAATATTAACAAAGGGATTGAAACTATGACAGGTCCTGAATTGTTGTTTCAGACATCTCTTATATCAGACATGCAACATTAAACAAGAAAAAGGAAAACCATCAACATAAAACAGTTAATATAGATAATTTTCCTGGTGGTTTGGGTTTTTTCCCAAATAAATATATATAATATAAAACTAACAAGTCTTAGCATCTACTCACTTTTGGAGTGCAGGGGCACAGGCAGCAGACATTTCATAAACATTTCAGAAAAAGAAAAGCTCTTGAATTTAGGAAAAAAAAAATTCAATTCTCTTCAGACTTTCCACAGTATTTAATCTAGGCTTACATTTTTCACCTTCGAAGTTTCAAATATAAAATATTACTCCCTGGGTTAAAAAGAGATAAAGTGACTAAAATCTGCCTTCTAAAGAAAAAGATATTGCAGCCAATTTGTAGAGAGATTAATAGTGTGTGCAGTTACACCAGATTCTCAGAATAAGGCAAACTAAGAACTAAACATATATCATTTACTTACAAGCTGGAAAGTACCAGCTTAGTAATACCATGTTAGAATGAGATACCAGTGACACCAAGTCACAAAATGGCCATAAGACAAAATATTTCCAAAATTTCCAAAATTTCCAAAATTTTAGGGGCTGTGTTGCAGAAATGAACAGTTGGAAAAACAGTCTATAAAATGTTAAGCCAGTAAGAAAGAGTAGTCAAGAATAAATTGGGAGCTATGGGTAGGATTTTGCCATCTGCTGAGGAATTAAATACAAGGAACCGATAGCACACAAGTCCTGCTTTCCCTACTTGTGGTGTCATCCAGCTGAGAACCTCACAACTATGGCTTGGTCAGAGCTCTGGTGCTTGCTGTTATCATTTCTTTCTACTTTAAATCAAATCCAAAATTTGATTTAAAGACCAATTTTCAGTGGTGCACAGGGAATCACAATTGGGCCTTTCTCTTCCACAGCTGCTTGTGACGTCGTTCAACCTCTTAGACTAGAGAGAAGTGACCTGACCTACTGTCTTGCAGTAAGTTTATGTTTTGACATAAGAAATCAAAACAAAGACCCTGATCCTCATCATTTGTACCAGGAAAATAGAAAGTAAGTAGCACTTCGATATGTGGAGCTATAAAAGAGTGGTTTTCTATTTGTCACCTTTACCAAGGGACATATTTTTAGGCTGGACATGTATCTGTACCGCTATCACCCAAGCCTGTGTGATCTGTTGAGTTGGGAGCCATATAACAGGGAATTTTGTGTTTTGTTGTTCTTAGAATTTTTTTTAAATTTTCCTCTATACAGAGACAGCTATATATGTGACACCATGCACAGATGTGCATCTCAAGAAGCTCTAATCTCTAGACTTTTATAGTCTGAGAAAGTCATCAACTCCTTACTCATAAATCACATTATGTTTGGCGAAAAGTTGCTTGAAAATATTTTAATCTTATTTTGAAACTAGTGTAGAGTTTAATTTTCCGTCCTGCAGGTACAGCCCTAAATCTGGAAAACAATTCCTACCTCACTTTTAAATATCTTGGAAAAAAAAAATCAAAAAAATGCCTGTGTCAGTGTCCCCAGAAACAGAGAGGTTCTGGGAGCAAGTCACTTGATCCAGAATTCCAGACAATGGGACCTCAGAGGCAAGCTCACTGGCTGAAGGGTGAAGGGGAAGAATAGGCAGGATATCCTGTCAAAATAATTCTGTGGGTTTGGTGCCAGATTTATTATATTGGTGTGGTCCAAAGTGTTTTTCCATGCCAGGCTGGTAACAATGTCAGTGTTCACTTTCACAAATATAGAAGTTTCAGGTGGATAGCAATAGAGGTTACTGTTGGTAAATCCTGTTTGAAGTGGGTATTGACATCAAATACTTTCTTGTCATCCTGATAAAGATGGGGGGTGCCTGAGGTGCAAGCCTGAATTTCCCAAATTCAGGCTAACTAGCACATTAACTTGCCTTGTACAGCCCTACCACAGGGGAGAAGTGTTTTTTGACAAGGTATCCCGAGCAAGTTTGCTATTCCTTGTGGCTAAAAACTGCAGTGGCCTCACCAAATCTGCTGTCTTGTCTAACCAATCTCACACTGCAGAGCAGTCAAGGTCAGTCGCTGTGTTCTCGATGAAGCCTTAGAAGAGAAGAAGCAATAACCTCTCTTTCCTCATTCCTTCCTGCTCTATTCCCTTTTTTGTTTCCACTCCTCTTCAGTAAGGGGGTATACATGATTTGTTACTTCCACTGTACAGCACATTCTCCTTTTGTTTCTTTATCCCACAATCAATCAGCCTGTGAAAATAATTCTGCTTCTACACCAACACAAAATTACTAGAGTAATTAATCTTGTTTCAAATTCTGGCCATCTGTACAGAATCTCAAAAGACAGGTGCTTAAAATTATCTTTGAGAATACCTGTGGAAAAAATACTGATCATCCAGCTATTTGCATACCTACCACATTAAACACAGAGAGGGGGAGCTTTGAAAATTCTGGCATAGATTTCAATGCTCTCTGCAATAATCTTAGATAAATTGCATTCTGCCTGTGCTTCAAAACCCCACTTCAAACACTTGTGCCAGCAAAATGCTGCCATTTTAATTCTGAGCAAACAGTGGATCACCTGCTGAGTCCAATGTTAGGTCTAAAGTTTTCTGTCATTTAAAAGCAGCCTTCTGACTTAAATATAAAATCAGTGGCTTACACAGTGAATCATTATAAATCTCTTGCAAGCTTTTAAATCAATCAGTCAAGCTTAGAAAGCAGTGATTTGGAGAATCATAGCTCTGAGGCTTTGGGGCCTTTTTGTATGAGAGTAATAAAAGTAAACCATTTTGTAGCTTTTACGTATAGTGGTTAGTTTGCTTTTTACTTCCCAAGAACTACCCAGGTTTGACCAAGTAGGTTTACTGCAGTACTTGGGGAAAAAAATCCATTATTTAATATTTTTAAACCATAAAAGAGAGGCTAACATACATAAAAATCTTTTTTTTGTTCTGTTTAAACATAAAACTTGATCTAAAATGACCCTTTATGCAGAAGATATTTTCTGGCTGATCTTCAAGACTGAAAGTCCTAAATGCTTTTCAGTTCAAGGCTAGACAAATAAATATTATGCTGGTGACAAAAGTACTGTCACCTAGAGTTAAGGAAGCTTAAGACTTTCCATAAATACATAAAGCTGTTTCCAGCTGCTCTAAACTTTGAAAAAGCTGAATTATGAAGTTGTAATTTTCTACACCTCTGCCTGGCTATAGCGTGTTTGTCAGAGAAAAGCAAAAATTCAGCAAAGGAATTTGGGAATTTTTCAGAATAAGAGGAGAGAAATTTTTTTATTCATGAAAAATGAATATTTTAATGAATAAAATATTCCACTTCATACAGCTTCCACAAATTTTCCCATTTGTCTAAGGACCATTGGACACTAATTTTGCTTTTTAGTTACCATCATAACTCCTAAGTGTTGGATGAAAAATGTATCTTTGTGACAAGAGGTACAATGTTTGATTTGCTCTGTCTCTTCTTAATTTTGTGTGTGCGTAAACATATATATTTATGTGTGTCTACATTATTTATGTATATGTGTATGTATAGGCAAATACATACACAAATAATATCTGTGCATTTGTATGTATTTATTTTTCTTTTATATTGCTATGAAAGTTGTACCTAACCATTAGAAAGGAAGGGTGCCTGTTCATTTACTTCTGTCATTTCTACTCTGACAGAGGTGAACCTTCTGAAAAGAGAGGGCTTCATCTTTCCTGAGAACGAAATTTCTTTCCAGGGAAAGTTTTGGAAGCAATTTAAGGTGGGAAGACAGAGGTATATACAGAGTGGGCTGGAAGGCTAAGGAGCAAAAGGAGCTGGTTGCAATGGGAGGGTGAGAGAAGCCACATCCAAACTTTAGGGCTGGCAGAAAGCAGGATATTTTTCATGACCAGAGGAGTGGCATGGAGTGCAGCTTTATGGGGAAAATAATCTTGCCATTCTGGAAAGCCACTCTCTGACGGAGAAAACTAAGAATCAACCCAGAAAGAGATAGCATGGAGAGTTATTTATTTTACTTTAAATGGTGCTACTGAACATACTTACTGAGGACAGATTTATTTTGGAGGCTGTTGTTATCTATTTTAACTAAACCAAGTTTTACTGACTAGAAACCCAAAGGTGCATCCAGGCACACTTGCTGTGCTGCAGCCTCTCCACAAAGATTCAGGTGATCCAGGTTTTGTTGACCTTCACATCCAAAGGCTGGAGATTTTGCTGTGGTCTGGGATCTGCATCTGTCCCTCAGCTGCTGGCAGAGTTTCTCAATTTAGGTGCCCAGCTGGTTCTCTGTAATACAAAAGAAGGAAGAGAGAGACTTTAGGGAATCTATGAGTCATTTTCCTCCTCTCAGCAACACAAAGCGCCTTTGGCTGTGGACCTGGAGTTTATGCTCTGTGCCATATCCCTCACGGATCTGTCTCAGGAGGGAAAGAGGAACCAGGAACAAAAAATCACAGATAATTGTTTGATATTTGCAGTGATTTTTCCTGATGTGGTGTTTGTGATGATGTGAGGAAACCACTACAGTGCAGGAGATGCCACAAACAATCAGAGCAGTATTCCATCCATTTGAGTCATCTGCCTTTGACAACATCTACCACTGGTTAAATCAAGACATAAACTCAATAAAAGAAAGTAACAAAATTTCCTCTGGCAAAGATGTTTTTCCACCATCTCTGATGACTTGGATATTTTTAAACTATAAAATGGATATAAAACAGACACTATTTTATCAAACTCAACGGTGCACATAGTCGTTTTGTGCAACTATGTTTTTAAGTTATATTCCTTCAACAAATACCAGGTGCTTGGCTCCTGCCTACTCTTAAGATAATGTGTTTCACATATTGATTATGCCTTGTATAAAGCAACATTTCGTTTGATCCATTTTGCTCTTCAACTGCATGTAGAGCTGCTTTGTCCTTGTGCAGTGCAAGGTAGAGGAGCAGCCAGCCTCTCATCTGGACTTTTCCTGGCTTCAGTGAGACTGAGAAGTGCTCAGCCTCCTTGAAAACAAGAAGGCTAATTATGTGACTTCTTGTGGATTTCAGAGCCCAAAGTTACACATTCTATTTTAAAACAATTCTGCAATTAAGCATAACCCATGATTTTCTTTTGCAATTACTGGGCCCCTCCTGCTTTCACATCACAGCCAGGAGCTATTCTTGCTATTGTTACAATATTGCTTAAGTTATGCATGAAATTTATCATGCAAACAATATAAAATTTATTTTTTTTACATAATGGCGTATAATGTGTATAATTCATTGAAAGAATATCTCTACATTTGGTGATCTTCAGATCAGGCCTAATGTTCATTTTTTTCCTAACATACACTTTGTTCCAGCAAATTTTGCTTGTAATTCCCTGAGCTTTGTGCCTTTCTGCATATGGTGCTGCATTAACATACTTTTATTGAATTATATTTCTCATTCATGTTAACCGAAAAAAATTAAGAGCTTGCAGCAAACTAAATTCAGGTAGATATAACATCATAGGAGCAGTGTTTGAATAGAAACATGAATCAGGTAATAAATAGCTCTCTTTGATCATTGTTTTTAAAATCTCTTGAACCATACTTTGATTAGTTCTATTTAATATTTAACATCTGGTTAGTCAATTTCAATCTGCAACGAGCGCTGCTGGAAAAATTCTATGCTGACTAAATACATTTATAATACTACAAAGCTGACATGTAATTGATTTTAGTTCCCATAAAAGGATTATGTTAACATTTCTTAATCCATATATTAGGGTTTCGTGAAGTCCAGTGAATTCACACTAGGGGTACTAAGTGTTTATTCCTTATCAATATTTTATGTAAAAATGATAGGACTATATTTTAGCCTAAGTACTGCTTGCTTGCTTTTCCTCTGGAAAAGAGCTAAAATGCAGAAAATTGCTGCTGTAGCATTGGTGCAGTGACGGACTATTTGGTGTTTTCTGGTTTTATATTAGTACAACAAAATCCTGCTGAATGGAAATGTACCATAGCAGTAAACTACCAAAGATTGTTTCTCCTTCTGCTAAAGGAGTATGATGGATATTTGGGGTTTTTTAAATTTTCATGAATGAACAAAAAGTATGAAATTCTTATCTAGGCTTTTGATTTAGCAAACATTTCAGGTTAATGTAAGTTTAGGAAGCCATGAAAATTGCCAGTAGCTGCTGCTGGTTGTACCCAGTTGCCCAAGTTAACTCAAGCAATTTGGTAATTGTATTTATCTCCAGTCTAACAGAATAAGTACTATATTAAAATTCTTATGTGTCTCCAAAAATGCGGAATTCTTAAATAAAAAATTGAAGGTCTTTGCCTGTCCAAGGAGAGTTTATTTTATAAAAACTTCCCTGTTTATCTGATAAAGATTGTGTGCATTGCTGTTCAAAACCATAACTAGAAGTATGAGATCAGGCAGTGTGAGTTGCTGACTACATCTTTTGCTACGATATCCTTAATCTAGAATTGTAAATCAGAAAGAGCTTAATCCAAATATTGGTTCTAAAGTGAGGACCACTTATCCCACTACATAATATTGGGTCAGGAATCAATATTTTGTTCAAAGCCAATGCCAGGGACCATTTAATGTTCCCCCCTTCACAAGAAATTATCTTAGAGAGAGGTAGTTGATATGGTCTAATTTGATATGATCTGATTTAGGGACAACAGTAGCATCCACACTGTTTTCAAGACTGATGCTCATTTATCATTCTCTTACATGAAATTCACATTTTCTTCCCCTGCAATACTAAATAAATTACAGCAGCTTAGAATCACTGATAAAAATTAAAAACACTTTTTGCCATTTCCAGGAAAAAAATGGACCTGCACACAGTGTTTTTCTCCTTACACCAGCTGTATTGCAGTGAATCTGGATTTTCATTTCTCATAAAGTATTCTGTTATACTTTGCTAGCTATTCCTTTAGATTAAGACTAGCTTACACAAAGGAGCGTTATAAATTGTGAGGGATTTGGTGAAGAGAAAACAGAAAATGTTAATTATGAATCCCTAAGTTATGAACCGAGATCTCAGTTCAGGCAAGGAGGTAGCTTTGGCCCTCAGAAGCAAGGATGCCTAGATAACTTTAGAAGCATCTAGACATAAACTTCCAAGCACTAGATAGTGGTCCTGTGCCTCCTTCTCTAGGATTTAAATGCCTGCTTTCCACCAGAGCCCTTCAAAAGTCAATAGATTTTTATTTTAACCTTGCACCTTGCCCTGTGTGTTCTTCACAGGGAAAACACCAGGCATCTGCTTGCAATCAAGAAATGAATTTCTGAGGCAGAAAATTACTAAGCAATAAGGACAATCCAGAAATTAGTGCTTCCTACAATCATAGATCCTATTTTATATTTCCATAAATTATTTTGCTCTGTCCTTTTATCTTCACAAGAATACAGATTTACAGCTTAATAGTAATATTTATATGAACTAGTAGGCAACTGCACTTTAAACCACATGTTGAAGTAAGTCTTTACCTCAAACTACTCACACTAACAAAAAAAAAGCCAAGGCTTTCCCTTTGTCCAGGGCATCCAGATAGTCCCTCTGCTTAACACATAAGCAACAATTTACATGTTTGGGCCATACATATAAATGAGTATTGCACAGAGAAAAGACCAAAATGTCCATTCCATTACGCTATTGGCTGTAACCCAACATAAGAGCTATTACGTATGATACACAAAATGTACGTTATTTGCACTATTAACAACACTTGAGTAACACTGAGGCATTTGTTTTGGAACTAGGACCCTTCAGCCCTGAAAAGGATAGTTAATAATGGAAAGAGTTTATTCCTTAGCAGCAATACTACATTGCTAGCTCTGAACACTCCTTTTTCGAAGTTAGCATATGGCATATAAATGATATATGACTTCGGGGTGTATTTCCTTGGAAAAAAAACCAACTATTCCAGCCTTTGTTCTACCTTGAAACATCATCCCATTATAAATTTAGAGAATTGAAATATAAATATATGATTAAATGTCTCTGTACATTGTTCTCTCACTAGTGTTACCCTTTCAAGTCCTTAGTATAAGATATGGACAAATTTCTACTGTTTTTATTTAACTCCTCCAAATAGCCAGCCTGAACAGATCCACTGTGGTTGCCGTGTAAGGTACCCAAGCTCAGTGCAGAAAGTCCTTCACCCACTTGTGCAGAAAAGAGCCCCTGAATATCCCTAGGAGGGATATTTAAATCCTAAGTAAGTGGTCAGGTAAGTGTCTGCAGAAGCGAGAGGACAGATAGCATATTTGGTATGCTAATAGAAACCTATTTACTGGAGGAAGTGACAAAAACATCAATCAAATCAGAAAGGGCTATTAAGAACCGTTAACTCCCTTTCATATGAGCAATGATTTCCATTGGGAAGTAAATAAATATTCATGACAGGGAACAGTGACAGAAATTTCACCAAAATTACACTCTGGCAAGGTTTCCACACTAGACAAATCTTTAGGAGAGGCAGTTGGCCTGCATGTTGGAAGGGGATTGAGTATATAAAGAACCCCACACAAGTCCCAGGAAATCTATTTCTGTATTTTCTTTTCCTGCCTTGGAAATCTGCTGTAGATATTGTATTTCAATATTGCCCAGTAATTCATCCAAATCTGAGATTTTTAAGGATTTAAAGACCACTTTAAAATCATTAGAAGCCCCCATATACTCATACTTGTTTTGGTACCTTCTCAAAAATATCGTTTTATTTTTCCAAACATCAAAAATCTTGCAGAAACTGACAGTAGACTGTTAGCTCACACCGTTTGAAAACAACGTTTGAGCCAAAATCCATTTGAAAACAAGGTTTCCATCAGTTCAGGAGCTTTTTTATGGAGATAGTTCTGTCTACAGAGCTCTAAATTTATCAACAATGCAAAGTAATAAAAGGTTATTATTCATTTACAATATCCCATAACCAGACTGGAAAACAAACACCTGCTGGCTTTTCCTATATTTCTGTAAGAAAGAAATACATCTTCTACTCTTATTTCCTCCTTTTTAGGCTGGCACACGGGAAAGCAAATTCTAGCTTGGTATATTCCTTTTCCACCCGTACAGAAAAGGAATACTTTTGTCCTTTTCTTAAAAAAAAAAAAAAAAATCAATGCAAGTTAATAAATATAACAGCTCACGTTGCATTAGTGCATTAGTAATGTAGCCTGAAATGAAATAACCTACTTACAAATATGGCAGCCTTCCATGCCAAGTTTCAGCCTGGAGCAAATTTTTATGGTTAAGTTATGAACCTCTAAAATGATGACATGTCCTTAATACACAATCCTAAATGTCTCCATCTTTACAATTTACTCTTTTTTTTTTTTTGTATCAATTAAGGGATATTTTTCAGAGGTCTTTGCAGATTGGTTTCTTGCAGGGAGTTATCTGGTAAGAATAAATGCTTATGCCTTGTCTCAGTGCATGGAAGAGATTTTTGCATAGAAAAGTGGAATATTTTGCCTGAGTTCTTAAGTGGAAAGAGGAAAAGGATACCCTGGCTCATTTTCTTAAAAGCCATCTCCTTCTTTATCAAGATTGCATGTCAAAATCACAGGAGGAGAAGATTTCTTCACTTCCTTCTCCTGAGAGAGCTAGCAATTTGAGGAATAAAGATTTTTTTTTTCTGTAAAGATTCTCTGATCTTGTAAAAGGGTCTGGAGGATCTTTAATTTTGTGCTTTTTTCCTTTCTAGATGCATTGCAGGAGTTCAGATGTAAATGTCTAAGACTAGACTTTTCACCTAAAAGGTGAAAATATTTCTAAAACTTACCTGTAGAATTTCATTTCAGCTTGTTGCTGGTGTCTAAAAAAGGTCAGGGACTCGAAGAGGGCAAAAGTAAGATTAGGAAAAAAGGTGATGATTTTTATAGGCTAAAGGAAAAAAAGTTTAACACCAAGGGTCCAACACCATTTAGTCATTCAAGTTAGGCACCAAGAGTCACCTGAGATGCCACTTAGAAAGCTTACAGAAGTGAGAGGTATGACAAAAAAAATTATGGAAAGCTCAAGCGTCATTTACAGTTGGAGGCGAAGAAGAAAACCCAGGCTACCTCATGTGGCAGCAGTCTCATGCTGAAGCAGCTATATTTTGCTTGCAGGGTCGGATTCAGTTGGAGATCAGATCTTCCATATGTCAGTGGCTATGTTTAGGATCTCCACCTAAGTGAGGAGCGTGATTCAGCTCAGTCTAAATGTCAATATCCTGTACCATTTGAACAGTCTCTGTGTTGGAACAACCAGATGCCCTTCCAGAGGTGCTCATGTCTCCCTTGGGTCCCATGTCACATCTGACAGCTCCGTGTGCATACCAAGGATTGCATAAATGGCATGAGATGAGCTCTCTGTAGAGTCAGTATAGGTGCCTAGAAACTGGGGAGCTATTTCGTTTACTCTAAAATAGACAGGCTAGGTGAAATCCAGTTACCTAAAGAAAGGCACTTCTTTAGGTTCTCATGGATCAGAGATATCCTCAAGGGCTGCTAGACATGACACACAACTTTTGGGAGACCCAGGGCAGCAACTAGAATTTGATGAAATACCTCACAGTATCTAATACAACAGTATAAACCTACTTTAGGCATGAATCTCATCATAAGCCTTTGAGCCAGTGCCAGCCTAGACCCCATACCCTATGGACACCACAGGCTTAGCTGCTCACTCACAGGCACCTTTTTGAGGTGTCCTTGGCAAGCTGAACATCGACATAGGGTGACAGAAATTACACAGAATCTGCAGGAAACCCATATCCCTCTTCCACAGCTGCTTGAGTCCAAGTTCTCAGGTAAATGCTGGGGTATCTCATGTAAATCCACACCCCTGTGTGGGCATCTGATCCTGATCCTAAATCTCTGGCTGTTGAGGGTGTCAGGAGGGAAGGTCTGGGGGTTTTGTGTGTTTGTTTCTTTGTTGGTATTAGTTATTTTTTTTTACTATCGACAAGAATGAAATCAAGGCAAGAGTGGAGGAACTGAATCTTAGTAACAAGAATCTCCCTGAACACTGATTATATGCTAGGGAGTAGGCAGGCTGTATAAAGGGAGTTCAAGAAAACCTCTGCCTCTGGGATGTGGAGGTGAAGAGACATTAACTGCTGCACACTCAGTGAATTTGAAAATTACTATAAGTGCATCTACCCATTTTAAAACTTCAGCCTCAAGCATCTGCTTTATTTTTTGTGTTCATCCTAGACAGCAGTTGGTATTTGCATGGGGTATATAGCCCAGTTCAACTGTGGCAGCTGCACAAAACACTGCAAATCTGATTTGGATGACACTCTTAACACCGATTGTGCTGTGGTTCCAACACAACATCATCACACCCCAGTGAAAAACTGCGCCGTGCATGCAAGTACTTAAAGGTGTGAACCAAAGCACATGAGTTTGCAAACAGTGGTATCATCAGCTCTGCCCCTAAAGCTGGCATTATTTCCAACTCGATCCTCACTTTGCTGGCCATTAGCAGCATTGCAGTCACAGCATGGTTACCAAATATATAATGTACCTGTATGTAATTGTGTTATTGCAGTCTATCTTACCCTAATGGACAAAAGGGCAGATTCAAGTGCTACCACCTGATCTCCTTTGTGTCCCCTTCTCTTTTGTAAGAGGATGTTGTCTCACACACTGTGTAACTGATAAATCATTACTTGGAGGAAGGCACCTAGTCTCATGTCTGTTTATTGTCCTTATCAATATGCACTTTCAGGCAAGGGATGGAGTTACTTGATGTCAGCTAAACATCAATACCATGTCACTAAACAGCACTTCTAATTGTGGCGCTGCATTAAACTAGTATTGAAAGTCCCATGGTTTTCTTTGAATAATATTTTGTGAAAGCTCTCAAATTTAAAGTGGTATTTTATGAGATCACCAGTTACCTAAAATTTCTTAATTCTAAACCCAGTAATATGTGGGCTTCAGAGAATGACAGCCAATGCTGATGTGTGACTCTGAAGTTTGTGCCTAATGATTGTGGTTGCCAAGTACCCCTGTTCCTTCCACAGTGACAGTCTATATCAAGACAAGAGCTGACTCACTAGTCAATGTCAGCCACATTTGCCTTTTGACCACTGTTCAGTTCAGCCTTTTTTGTTATGGAAGCTGTGAGATGAGATTAGATTGTTGCTTCTCAAAACATAAATAAATAATATACAGCTATCAAATGTATCAGCTTTATCTTCAAAGGTCGGAAAAATATTATAGTTACTGTAAGGTTTTCATAATGTAGATTTTTGCACCCTTTCTTTACAAATACCTACCTTTGAAAATACAAATAAGTGTAGACCAGTATATCAGGGTTGAAGTTTATCTCAGTTTTTACAGACATGACAATGGACATATGAATTGTAGGTACTCTTAAGGATTAGTATTCTTAGGATCATTGGAAATGAAAGAAAAGAGAGTGACTGGAGTGAAACTGTAAAAGCAGCTGCCAGAACTAAAGATATATAATTAAATCTATGATTTTGTAACTAGAACAAAAGGGACCAATCTGGTCAGAAAACAAAACAAAACAAAACAAATAAATCAGTAATACTTATCTATCTGATCATATTCAAATATAAAAATAGTGTATAATAAATAGTGTATAAATATATATATATAAAATAGCGTATAAATATATATATATAAAATAGTGTATAAAAAATAGGAGATTCAGTTGCATAGATGAGTCAATCAATAAATACTTCTTCCATCCCTGAGTGCTGCCTCAGAATATTATCCATGTAAAAACCACTTAAGTACACACCAGATGAGGATTTTTGACCATATTACATGGCTGGAAACTATTTGGTTTTACAACCAAAGATATTATTCCCTGGCTGGATTTGGCCCAACCCAGGACAAGTTTAATATTTTTAATGGTCTGGTTATCAGAAATTATATTTCCAATATAACTTCAAGCACCATTTCATGATTTCTTTTTGTTGGCTTACAGGAACATTTTCTATGCAAGTGTTTACTCACCAATTTTGATACCTGAAAAATTAACCACATTTTAGTCAAAACACAGGGTGAAGATAATTTCTGCAAATTTGGAGTACCTAGCTGTCCAAACTGTAGTGACTACAGCCCCTTTATGAGCTTCTTTAGGAACCTAGTAGAACACTGTTGTTTAGATCACTGGGTGTAGCTGTAGTCATTCTTGTCCCCTCTGGGTTGTAGACCCAAGACTCAGTCTCATGTTTCTGAGCAGGAATGTGTGGGCACCACTGGAGGTCAGCTTTCCCACATGGCTCAACATCTCTGCTCCTGCCATAAGACAAAATCAGGCTGATTTTTATTAGACTGAAATATCCTACAGGAGGGACTGGGTGACCTTCACTTCTGGAATACAAGAAATGGGCTGAAATGGATTACTGTAAAAAATGGAAGGTCACAAAACTAAGAACTAGTAACAAGAACTTGGATTCTGAGATGGGAGCTTACAAATTAGAAATGACAGAGGAGAAAGAACAGGCTGTGTCTGTCAGTCACAGAATACTTATGTGGGCCTGTGTGTTTTATCTGCAAAGAGCCAGCTCCTAGAGCTCATCACAGAATTTACAAAGACGTTGAAGAGCACAGGGCTGAGGGTGGAGCCCTGTGGAACCCCACCAGTGACAGGTCTCCAGTCTGATGTCACCTCGTTCACTGTAACCCTTTGTGCCTGACCCATAAGCCAGTTGCTGACCTGTCACATGATGTGGGCTGGACATTTTGTCCAGGAGGATCCTGTGAAGGGACAGTATCAAAAGTTTTACTGAAATCCAAAAAGATTACATCATCTGGCTTCTATTGATCAGGGTGGGTTACCCTGTCATGAAAAGGAATCAGGTTTGATAAGCAGGACTTTCCCCTCATGAAGCCAAGCTGGCTGTGACTAATGACTGCGTTGTCTTTCAGGGGTTTTTCAATGCCTCCGGAATAATCTTTTACATAACTTTACCAGGCACTGAAGTGAGACAGAAAGGTCTGTAGTTTCTGGGGTCCTCCTTCTTGCCCTCTTGAAAACTGGGATGTTGTCCAGATTGCAGTTGGGACCTCTCCAGATTCTCAAGACTGCTCAAAAATCATTGAGAGAAGTTTTGCGATGACATCAACCAGTCTTTGAGGATTCTTGGATGAATCCCAAAAGGCCCCATAGATATGTAGGAATCCAGCTGGAGCAGCAGATCCAGCACAATGTGAGGGTCAACTGTGGATTGATCATTATCCCAGTCACAGTCCTCCAGCTCAGGGCACTAGGCCTTCCTTGGTCTGTCATCCATGTTGAAGACAGAGGCAAGGAATGTGTTAAACACCTCTGCCTTGTGTCTCTCCCTGTTTGTGAGGTAACCATCCTCATCCTCTAATGGGCTGATGTTATTTTTGCACTGCCTTTTGCCATCTATACATCCTGGCAGCAGTGGCAAGCAGCATCTCTGTATTTTTCTCCTAACCTCTCTTCTACTGGGCATACACCTTCCTTTTTTTTGCCTTAATTCCAACAGAAGATTCTGTTCAACCAAGCCTGCCTTCTGCCTCACCTGCTTCATTTCCAAAATTTGGGAATTGGATAAATAACAGGGAAGTTATATCCATCAAATATAGGAAAATATTAATGTAATCACACACAATTCAAGTATTTCACCTGGAATACTATGTGTGGCTCTGCTTATTCAGGAAGGATGAATTTAGATGGGGCAAAAAAAAATCTAGAAAAAGGCTAGTCAGGGGAATGAGAAGGAGAGAGCAGAAAGGAGACTAAAGCTGTGGTCACATGTCAGTTCAGCCAGCAGCAATCCAGCCATGTGCTGCTCCTAATTGCATATCTCTGCCCACCCCTGCCAGGGAACCTGGACCCCCAGCCATGCCAGCTTATCTCCTTGGAATTCAATCAGGGAAAAGAACGATGTCAGGAACTCTAACATTAAATCTGTACATGATAAGATTTGGGAGGAAGTGGAAAGATCTCTCCTGTCCCTCTGAGTACTGAGCTTTTGGAGTTGTCTTTTTATGGAAGAAGTGGGGGCAAAATTTTTACTAGATTTCAAGGCAGCTATGGGAGGATAACAATTAATATTACATGGCACAGTCTCCTTAAAAGCACGGAGATGGACAGAAGACTGCTGCTGTGCCTTTCAGTCCCATGTTCTTTTACCAGTCCCATACTTGTTTCTATGTATATGAAAGATTTCAGAGATGTATGTCATTTTTTATCTTTACTGCATTAAAAAAAAAGTAATAGCACAGATCTAGAAGAGAAATATTCCTCCAAAGGAAGAAGAATGGATTCATAAAGCTTGGCAAATTACAGTCATTGACAAATTAACTCTCTCACTGAGAGATCAATATCAAGATTGTGCTGTGACTTGGGCTTCATTCCATGTGTCCCACAAAAGGGTAAAACTCCTGCTAAACCATTCCCTTTTATTGTCACTTTAAATAAATGAATGACAATTTTATCATTCAGAGGACCTAGGAGTGGCTAATTGGTATTTAGGTCTCTCCTTTTGTATCTCACACTGAACACATAAATGTGTGCACACATGGGGTTTTGTGTGTGTGAATAAACATGTATGAAGTTGAACTAGTATTTATTGTCTTGTGAGAATAATTCCCCATGGTACACAATTGCTATTCTCCAAAAAGCCAACTGCTGTGTACTAGTTTATTTAAGGAAATTCGGTGACCATATTTATGAAAGCAATGTAGAAAACCCCCAATATTTAAAGGAGAAAGTGGAAAGAGATTGAGTAATAGTGCACTGATTTGTACCAGGATTTGGCCCAGTACATCTCCACTGTTTTTTCAGACAAACCTCAATTTGCCAGAAGATGTCACATTCTTGTCCACATCAGTGTTTCCTCCTAGCATATACACCTATGTATTTTTGCACCAATGTCATTCCTATCTTTCACTTTGCCAAAATATTCATCCAATATTGGAATAATATCTATCATTAAACATGCAAAATTATGCATAGATCCCACCCCCTGAAGAGAAAAATCATCAGTCATCCTTTCAGCAAATGGATAGAAAAAGAACAGCCATATTTGATAGCAGCCTTCAGATGCTTTCAATGGCTGATATTTTAAGTCAGTCATAAACTCAGCCTCACTGGCTTGTTAAAGAGGAATATGGCTGCTTTGCAACACCAAAGCAGTGCAAAATGGATAGAGCACATCAGCGGAAATGGTCCCAGATGTCTTAAATAATAAAATAATATACTAAATGCTTTGCCGTGCTAATGTGCCTTGCGCACACAGATCTCAAGGCACCTTACAGACATTAATGAATTAAGCCCTGTAAAGTGGGTAAGTATTATCCATATTATGCCCAAGGGGAAACTGAGAAACAAAGATGTAAGATGATGGTCCAGGAAGCCTGTGACAGACGTGGGAATAGAACCCAGGTCTCCTGGTCCCCACTCCAGGGCCGGAGCAACAAAACGCTCTCTGAATTTATCTGTCAGTTATTTTTTTAAGTAAATTTAGTCCTTATGAAATTGACAGCCTCAAAGAGCGAAGTGCTCAGTTAAACCACAGGGCAGGTACATCACCAGCACTGGCTGAGCACATCTTTCCCACGCTGTCTCAATAATAAGCATCAACTGCACTTGTTTGGAGACTGTGGGCTGCTCCTTTTGCATCCTGCCCATTCAGCTCTCAGGTTTCTCAGTAGAGTTTATTAAACTGCATAAAAGGTGGAGCTCATTCCATGAGAGCTGGTAATAATAGCTGGTGACAAATATTATTTCTCATTCAAACTAAGGACTGTGAGTGATTCACCACCACTTTTGTAAGCTATCTAGCCCATGTTTAGTAGGCTAGACTTTTGCTCAGAAACATGAAAATCATACGTCAAATGCATCAAAACTCAGTAATACTATTAAGAAACTGGACTGTGGGGTTTTCTTCTCTCATCAAAGCTTTGAACTCTCTCACAACTGGCAGCTAAATTAATGCCAGCTTTACCAGCACTATCATAGGATCATTCAGGCATGAAGACACTACAGGATGTCTACAGCACTACAGCAGTCCAAGCAACTGCTCAGAGCAGAGGTAGCTCTGGCCAGGTTTCTCAGGACTTTATGTAGTCAAGACTCAAAAATTTCCAAAGTTAGAGACTGGATGGCCTCTCAGAGCAACTTGATCAAATGCTTGGCTCTCCTCAGAGTGCAATTTCTTTCCACACATCTAAATGGAATTTTGTCTGCTTCAGTTTATGCCCTTTCCCCACTGTATTCCTCTGTGAAGGGTCTGGCTCCATCCCTTCCAAAAATACCCATAGGCACTGCTGTGCTGTTAGGTGCCCCTGCAATTGCCTCTTTCCCAGGTTGAATAAATCCTGGTCCATCAGTTTCACCTTTGAAAGGCCAACAACCTTGGTGGCCCTCCATGGAATTCACCTCAGCTTATCAATATCTTTCCTGTACTGAGCAGCCAAACCCGGCTGCATCATTCTGGATACATGTTAATGATTACTGAGAAGTCAGAGATTAATAATTTCCCTTTATCAGCTGTCTCCAGTCCCGGTGCTACTGCTTAGGATGCTGCTAGCCTCCATCACTGCCAGGGTACAACACTGGCTCAGCAGAAACTGCAGCAATGGGGTACAAGGTGGTAGAAGCTCTACTCAATGTCCTTGGCCAGTTTCAAATCCATAGTTTTTCTGCAAAATGTTTCTGTGTTCTTATTTGCACTCTGTCCTCCATGAACCTTGCCTTTGTACTGCCTTTTGCGCTGAATTCAGTTATGAGTTCCAGGTTCAGCCAAGCTGGTCTGCTGACACATCCGCCAGCTTACCTGAGCATCAGAGAGGCCCATTCTTGGGCTTGAATATGGTTTGTCTGAAAGACCTGCCAGCTTTCCTAATCTCCTTTTCCCTTAATTGCTGCTTCCCACAAGACCTCACCCATCACTTTCCTGAAGAAACCAGAGTCTGAGCATTCTGAGCCTCTGGGCTGTGCTCTGCTACTTGCTTTCCTCACTCTCTTTAGGGCGTTGTAGAGCACTGTTTAACAGTAGCTACACCCAAGAGTACCACTGACTGGCACACCCCCAACCAGTTTGTCCAGCAGGGCAGCACATCACTTAGCATTTTTGCTGTCTCCAGAAATGTTCTGGATTGCTTCTTTCCTACTTGTAAGTTTCTACAAGTGAAGTGACTAAGGTTTCTGATACAGGATTTTCCAGCAGGCATTTTATAGACATGTTGGATTGTCCCAGACGAACAGTACAGACCAAAGGAGGTGAGTTTGTGATTTGGGACTTGCACTTATAACCCTCCTTCTCAAAACCAATTTTAATTAGAAATATGGTGTTTTCCAAAATGAGATTAATTAATAGTACCATTTCTTCAGAGATGTTGCTGACACGCTATCATTTGAAAGTTTTACATTTAAATTAGATACTTTCTGAAAAAATCATTAGCTATGAAAACCTTATAAGTTTGATGTAAAAGCCACTTGGAAAAAAATTAAAACACCTAATGTGTCAGACAAACATGCTTCAAATTAGAAGTTTATGCTTATAAGTATGTCTCACTGTCTGGAAAACCCACTCAACTTACACATAAACCAATGGCACTCCTAAGAAAAATTAGTCTTTGCTGAGCTGGTTTGGATTAAAATCAGTGACCTATAGATAGAAGGCTTTGTACATCATTAGTGATTCCCCAGGGCAGCCTGGTAAACACTAATGTTATGCCTTCTAGAATGAAGCTTGTTTTCTGGAAAGATAAGCTTATTAATTCATTTTTTGACCTTTACTGAGCACTCAGGCAAGGTTGTCCACCCGCTGGACACAAAGGTAATATCTGTTGCATATATTGCTCTCAATGCCATACACGTTCTACAATTAAATATTTCAACCTCTTCCTAAGGAATCCACTTCCATTAGGTAGTAAACAAGCATTACAAAACAATATTATCCTAGATTACTTCCTGAATGTGTATTGCAAGTTAAAAGTTCAATCAATTTTGCAAGGAATTTGTATTAATTTCTGGGGAGGTCGTACACAGGCACACCAAAACATTCTGTTAGTCATAGAAGATTTTACTTTTTCAAACATGAGAGGCAGTGTAACTGCGTGGAGGAAGGAGAGCAGCAGTCACCTCTGCTTTCTCGGGAATCATTGCTTCCTAGAAATATTCAGAGACTCTGGATCTTGGTTCTTCATGTTGCTGAACCATCAGAAAAGTTTTTTCTGTGGTTTTGGCCCAGGCCAAACAACCTTCTTCCAGACATTCCTGAGCATTATTTAGGAGCCAGCAAAAACCAAGGACCATGATTAAGTGGTAGCAATTTACATGTGGCTACCCTGGAGGGTAAGGATTTTAACAACATAGATGTCAGCCATTCCATGTCAATTAGTCTTGGTGCCAGAGAGAAGTCCCAAAAATATTTAAAGTTTACCCTTTTAGATCTGGTCTTTTGAAGGCATAACACAGACCTCTCTTTTAAGATTGCTAGAGTATTTAAAAGACAGCAGAATTAATTTAAAAAGCAAAGACATTTTTGTTTTATTTTGGAAGCAAATAAAGGGCTAGGGATTGCGGACTGAACAGGCAAGCTTGATCATCTGTAAAAAGAAAAACCTTGAAGATCTGGATTTAAAACCATAAGTATTCATGGTGTTTTTTTGCTATACACAATGTGGAACAATACTAACAAAAGGCTATGCAAAGAGCCTAGTTTCTCAGCTTATGTTGTTTCAAGGTAAAGGATGGAATAGGGTGAAGATCTGAAGATCTGTGAGCTGCAAAAGAACATTATTTGGTTTATTTCATTTTATATTGATTGCAGTACAGTCAATGGCATTGAGATCTTCTATACTACAAGGCATATTCTGTTTATAGATTTAATTCAGTGACATTGTCAAACTGTTATTTTTCTTATTTTTCAAATGTGTGAGCAATAGTTACCTAGAAAGATATCTAATAATAAAGATTATGGAGGGTATAGAATTGAGTAAAATGCTCTTGGCCTGGAGCTCAGTGCAAGTCAACCTTGTGTGCAAATTAAGGGATCAGAAAGAGGCATTTTCATCCAGAATCAATTATCACAAATGATCCCACAGTCATGGCCAAAATCACATTACTCACAATAAATTAAAAATAGCTGGCAATTCATTTTAAGTGCCTATAGTTTTAGATATAGAAAAAAAAAAAAAAAAGAAAAAAGAAAAAAAAAGAAAAAAAAAAAGAAAAAAGATTTCATCTTATTGTGGCCTCTACTGTGCCCTACTTTTTTCCAGTCAGAGCCTCAGCCTGCTGTATCCATGTCCCATAGCACCCTCCATGCCCATTTTGGTGCCTCTGTTTCTTAAATGTTTCTTTCCTTCACTCTTCAGCACTCCTGTTTTCCCTTGCCATTTCTCTACATCCTTTTTTTCTGTCAACCCTCCTCATACTTCAGTTCAACAGATCTTCATCCTATTTCTTCTTTTACCTTGAAACAACTTGCATTGATTTATACAAGCTAAGAAACTAGGCTAAGAACTTTAAAATTGTTCCTCTAATTTTTTTCTCTAAAATTATGTCTAACACACGGCATGTAAATTCCAGAGAGACTGGCTGGTACTGGCCAACATGAGGTGTAGGCAGTGAAACTGATCCATAGCTGGGTCCAGAAGCAAAGGTCAGAAAAATAATTCTGTGACCATATGTAAAATTACATATAGCTTAAACAGACTTAATAGGCACATATACTTCTTGTATGTTCATGGAAAGTAAACATGAGTTAAGAAGACTAATGCCAGCTTGTTTGTGTTAATGCTTGAGGAAGAAGAGGTTTAAGCTTATGTTAAGGATGCAACACATCTAAAACCCACAGTTTATTCTCTACAGTTACTGCGTCAGGTGCCATAGGCTGGTAAATGCAGAATTAGTAAACTGGTAAATGGAATACATTGATTGCTTCTACATAACATGATACAGGTTAAAGTAAATGGTCAGTGTCCTCATAAATCTTTGCTAGTGCTTTTCCACAAAGACAATTAAATAATATAATAGCACCCTTCACTGCTACAAGTGTGCAGTCACGAGCAATGCTTTTGTGATGAAAGAACATCACATTTTAATTCTTCACACAGACACTAATTTTTAGTGGTCTACTTTCATGTAAGAATGACTCTTTGAACAAGATAGTAGCAAGACCAAAAATGGAAAGTTTCTGAAGTTTTTAGTCTTGCATACTTGATGACAGATTCAAAATCCTACTGTTATTGTCAAGCCATCCTTTTGTATCTAGGACACAGGAACCAAGAGAAGGAAATACTGCCACATGAACTACATGATCAGTCTCTGCCATAAAACACAATTTGATTTTAGGCCTGAACTTGCCAAAAACCTTTCCTAGTCAATTCAATAAGGCCTTTCAAGCCACAAAGAATATTAAACAAGTTGAAAAATGTAACTTTGAAGAAACTAATGTAAATATTCCAGAAGAAAATGAAGAAATATCTACAAATAAAATGATTTGCTGAAAAATCACTTGCTTAATTCTAATTAACACTGTTTCTGCTAGCTCATATATAGCTGGGTAAGGAGAGAATAATATTACTGCAGACAGGAGTCCTGCTTTCAGTAAGAAAGTACTCCTGTACCATCTTGCTTAGCTAGATAAAATAAAAAGAGACCTGCTTTTGTTTAGTTACGGTTATTTCTCCATGAGAAATACACTGGAGAAAGGAAAGTTGTTTTTAGAACAGCACTGAAGCAGAAAGAATGGGAAAATGTAAGGCAACTGTTCTCTGATCTTCATGTACATCAATTGCATGCAATAAATTCCCTGCTGTTTGAGCACGGACAGAATCTCAAATGCACATATACTTTTGCTATTAGAAAGTATAAACCAAATAGTGATAAACAGTGACTATTTGTTGTCTAGATTTATTTTCTGAGTAATATAACTGGGTAAAAAAAAAAAAAAGAAAAAACAACCTAGTATTGAAGGATGTATCATTTTTAATCTCAGTGCTTTGGCTACTGCCAACATCAGATAGAGTGTCGTATTGCAATAATTCAAGGATCTCTCTATTAGTTTCTCTAAGCCTTTAAAGCAAGGAAAGATGTTACAGCGGGAAATGTTAGGTACGTTCTCTAATTCTCCTCAGGTCTGGGACTTAAATTTATTTTAAGGAGAAATTCAAGGTAAGCTGTATTTTACGTAAATGCATTAATCTTTTTAACTGTTATTGTTTGATACAACATCCAGTTGTGGGTTGTTTTTTTTTTTCTTTTCAAAGCCTGCAATAAAAATTGCTTTTGCTCCCTTCTGCAGTTCAACTGTATTAGCAGTAGCATATTAGGGCTCTGAGCTACTGCCTAACATCACCAACTTTGGGAAGTGATATTCTCTAATTGCTCACGTCCAGCACTTACATGTGTGTGGCACTCAAAAAGGGTTAAGCATCTGAATCCTCTGGAGCAGTGTCTCCTAAGGAACAATAGAAAAATCATTAGTGTGTTAACTGAAACAATACCATACTTTTCTCTCTATTGTTTAACCTTTCATCCACATTACAAATATCTCAGTGTAGTTCTTATCTTTGACCTTGAGGGACTGTAGCTTTATCAGTGCTTCCGTTTAGATCACAGATGACCTTCAGCTGATATCATTGAGCCCTGACCTGCCTCAGTGATCTGCTCGCACAGAATACATATGCTGAACAGTGCTGGTGTGTGCAGTAGGGGTAAGTGAATTATTTACAAAAATTTGAGTTGACACCTTTTATCAAATGTGGAAAGATGAAGACAAAACAGCTGCTATTGCTGTCGTAAGCAATCTGCTGGTGATTGAATAAAAGTGTCAAGAAAATGGCTGCTTGATGGCCTTTTGTTCTCTCTCATCCAGCTTGATGTTAGTTTGAGCTGTCAGTTAGGAATCACGGCACAGTGATTTATCAATAGGCTGAGTGACCTTCCCGTGCAGCCGGCGCTACCGCGGGCAGACAGCACCCTCTGCTGCGGGCAGGCTCCGCTTCCCAGCGGGAACGGCGATCCCAAGCAGCAGTCGACTTTTCTTCTCCTACCCTTTTTTGGGTTTTGTTTTGTTAGGTGTTGGGGTTTTTTTATTATTATTTTTTTTTCCTTAATTTTCTGCCTTTGTTTTGGTTGTTTTTTTGGTTTTTTTTTTCTCAAATTTCGAAAGCTTAGCTGTGAATGCTAAAAACAGTAATAATAAAAACAAGGAGTGCTATAAACTGCAGTGCGTATTTCCAGGCTTTCTTCTAAGCAAAGGGAAAGTACCGAGTGAATCAGTGGCTGCTGTTGCTGCAGTTAGACCGCGGGACGGGGGCAGGCCGCGGCTGCCAGAGGCGGCTCTCGGTGAGGCGGGTTCCAGCCGTGTGGCTTTGCTGGCACCACGCACCTCCCGCGTTTGTTCCAAAGCTCCCGGGTTTGCAGCTCGCAAACACTGTCACCAATGAAGTACTGACTCCCACGCAGTCACACTGCTTTGTTGAACTTCTGCGGCCAACGGAGAGCTCGGGGTGTTCCACTCCGTACACACTCCTCTGCAGGAACCTGGTTCTCTTCCCACTCTGGGTGCAGGAGCATCTCGCTGCTCTCGCCGACTTCCCGGTGGCAGCCGATCCCAGCGGGGCTCCTGAACTCTTCGCACGCCAGCCTGTGCCGGGGGTTCCCCCTCCGTGTCCCCCGCAGCCCCAGAGGCCGGCCCGCAGGCTGGGGAGCGCTGCGGGTCGGGCACGGGCAGCCCCAGCCCAGCGCCGCCGCCGCCGCGGCTGCTGCTGCTCACAGAGCCCTCGGTACCTGCAGCCAGGCGATGCACTGCACCCACGCCTCTTGGTACCTAATAATGATTATTAGAGGCTTTCGAAGACATTCGCATGATAAATGTCTTCCTGGACCAATTCTCCTTCTTCGAGATTCTTTTCACGTGTTTTTGTTAAGATTAAATTTTGTTCAGTTTTCTTTCACAGATTCACAGATTTCTAGAATATTCTGACTTGGAAGGGACACTCTAAATGACCTCTTTTTTTCCCCAGAGTTTGTGGGACCAATATTCCCGCACTGGGACTAATATAGTCTAAGGTCCATCTTCTGTTTGTACAGATGGGATTTTTGCTGCAATTATCAGGTAAAACAACAATTGTCTATACTTTTAATTCTTTCTCTTTTTTTTTTCTTTTTTTTTATTAAAGCTAAATTAATGAGTGATTTTCTTTTCAGAGGACTCTGCTTTTCATATACACATGTATGCATACACAACATCCAGATTGCCTTTGCTTTTTCCTAGAAGTGGATTTAAAAGGGAACTAGTGACTTGGAAGGACTAGTTCATTTTCTCTATACATGTTGAGTTGAAAAGCAATTCTGTGAAAAAAGTTTTCCTTTAAAACTGCTATAATAAAACAACAATTAAATATCCCAGCAGCTGTCACTGCTCATAAACAAGTTTCTAATTTTTCCTCTCTTTTGTTAGCTTTTCACTGCAGTTTCTTCTATTATTTATTCTATTATTTTTATTATCTTCTATTATATAATAATACATAAAGAAGAATAAATAAATTATTTTATTTGTTTATTTATTTATTTGCTTCCTTTTAGGACTCAATAGTTAAGCGTGCTCATAGTCAAGGTGTCAAGTTCAGCTGAAGTTTAGTGAAGGTTTGTGATTTTTGTGCATATTCATCCAGGTCAGATCCTGTGGTTAAGTCCACGGCAGCAAGGAATTTCCACTGATACCAGGATCCAGATTCCAGGGCAGGCACCAAAGAAATTTAACTTGATCAAGCAGAGAGATCCTCTTGGTGGCATTCTGGTGAGGAGAATACAGTTCGAATGCTATGCTTGGAAATCCATTTAGTATCCTAAACTGATGGAGTGCTAAGAAGACAAGAAATACTTTACTTACAAAAGGACATGAATTTCCACATATCTGTCCAAGGCAAGTGTAGTCAGTGGCTGAATGAGGTGTTCACACTCACGTAATTTCTTCAATCCTCTTCTGAAAAAAGCAACCCTTTTTCCTATTTATTTTTCATTGCAGTTTCACTCATCTTCCCTGCCTTGGTTTCATGGTATGATTTCCTTTCTGTCACTATCGTGTTAGAGCCAACCCTCTGGAATAGTACAGTTATGCCAGTGCTAATCTGACAGAAGTGAAATCAAAATAATGGCCAACATTTTCTAGGAGCAGAGTTGAAGCAGTCTTTGTGCTCACAGCATGGCTACCATGCTGAGAAACACCTTGCTGGCTTGGATGAAGGTTACTGAACTGCAAGTTGTGCATGGGTCTTAAAAACAAAGTTCTTTGGATCATGAGGGCCTGTAATGGGACATAAATGGACATTTCATCTATAAAATGCCTGCTCATACACTGTCCTCACACCATAGCTAATGCATCAAAATCTGAAATGGGTTCTGTGTGACAATTTATTCCCCTGGTTACAGAAAATAGTGCCTTGTAATATCAGTAGATTTTCTGTAGTACTTATGCGTTCTATTAAGATGTCTTGCCAGCTTGTAGCTCACAAGCTCACAAGCTTTATTATCAGTTTATATTATTTCAATAAAACCTGTTATTTTAGTTTGTATTTTTCTGTGTTCAAATGTTTATTCATTTAATTTTCTTGTTGCTTAGGTGCTCATTTTATTTTTCTCAGACTTAATAGCTGGGGGAAAAAAAAGTGTGTTGTATGCTCTAGTTGCAAAGATCAGCAAAAGTATAAAGAGCACGTCTTTGGTGTTTGGGGTCATTTTCATAGGGATAGTGTTTATGTTTTTAAGGAAGGTATCAGTTATTTGCATAAAGTCTATGTGGTATCTTTCATTGAAGGATCAGCAAGAATTTTGAAGCCATTGAATGAGCACAGCTTCCTGAGGAGATGAGGACTTTCTAGATGGTATGGCACTACAATCTGTTAAGAAGGCTACCCAGAACTTCTCCAACTGTTTTGCTTGCAAGAATTTTTAGGGTGAACATTTTGGTACTAAGCATCCTTTTCTTACCCTTGCTGTGTTTTGTCTCTTGCTTTTTTGGCTCACACCTTCCACATGTAGCAGCACAGCTCTGGAGACTATAAGGAAACTGTCCCATGTCGTTGTCATATGACATAGATGTTCTCCAAGAACGTCAGAAATGCATTTCTGCACAGGACAGGGGAACTATCTCTTAAATAAGTGAAACTTATCTCTTGCAGACTGAGGCTGTTGTTTGGGACTGTAAGACACAGCCTGCAGGGACATAGTATAGCAGTCTTGAGGTGGGGTGAAGGGAGGACTGTTTCAAGCACACTCCCAACCAGACATTTCTGGGAGTATTTACAGAGCAATTAAAGTCCTATTTATCATTGCAGTGGGGATTTTCACCTTCAGTAAGCCTACCTCAAATTTGAGTGTATTTCAAATCTCTGAAGCTATGTAAAATGTGCTTATAAGTGACTAAGATTTACCAGATTAATTCCTGAGAGATTCTATCCATGTCAGGCATGCCCCATCACAGCTGTAAATGGCTTTTCTTGCAACTGGAACTGAAATTCAGGTTATCTAAATGTAGGTATCTACACTTCAACTATTCCTGTGTGAGTGAGTGTGCTGGAAAAGGAAACATGGAGACAAATGGGATATGGACTATGTGAAAAAGTATTTGGAGGTGGACTGAGTAGATCTCAGGATAAGGATGCTGGGCAGGCATTTTGGGAGAAGAATTTGGACAAGAAGCTGTATGGTGGAAAAATGGGGTTTATGCATCTGTTGTTGAAAACCCTGAGGGAATGAGACTTAGCATGATTTGTGGAGAAAATGGACAGCTGGTGTTAAAATTTTGTAGAAAAGTATAACTTGGAGGAAGAAGGTGACCTAAGTCCAAAGTGGGAAGCTATGCATAGTTTGTGCCCAGAAGGAAACCCAAAACTCCTTGGTCTGATGAGAGCCAGTGTCTATGAAAACCACTATATTTTCCACACAAGGATTCTGCACCATGAAATTCTCTTTATTAGTATGCCCCGCATAACTCATGATGTATTCAGTGAAGAGCATGAACCTGCTGCGCTAACAAGACAAACACAGTAATCTGGTATTCCTACCCATTAACTCAAGTGGCTAATGTTTTTTGTGATTGATGTCCACCATCCAGAAAGCGCTACTGATGGCTGCTCATATGACATAAAGTGACAGTTCTGGGTGGGACTTCTTTTCAGTTTATTGTCTTAGAAATAAACCAAAATGTGGTAAAAGAACTTCATGAGATTCTGTCAGTCAAAGACTGTGAAATCAAAATTAAGGTTACCTCTGAGAACTTTAATTTGCTCCTGCATCTGCATTTTAAGAACTCTGAAATTGGCATCATCACATTCTATCTTTTCCCCTTGCTTCATTGAATTCATGTTAAGGCCAAGGCTTAGTTAACAAACAGGTTTTCAATATTGTTGCCTCCTCACTGTTCAGCATATGAACCAGGGTCTTGCTGCACACAATTCAAATCCTGCTCTGAACACAGAATTACTTGTTTCTCCAAGGGCTTCTTTGTAAAACTTTCCTAGCACCTCTGGGAGACGAATGTCATTATTCCCATTTTACAGTTGGGAATAATGGTACAAAGAATTTGGGCCCCAAAGTATTCACCAGTTTGCGATGTTCAGTTTAAGAACAACAACACCAAGTATTTATGAGCATGTAGCATTCTACAGTAAAATTACAATTTACTTCAATTTCAGTTGTGAATGCTTATTGCTTCTGTAAATCAGACTCCAGACACCCATAACACAAGAAATACACAATTATTGACCACCTGTTCAGTGGCTTGCCAAGCATCCCACAGGAATTCCCTGACAGATGCACAGATAGAGTAAAATTCCCTATGGTTGCATTCAGCTCCCTTGAACACGACACCTTCTCTCCTTTTTTTGCAATCTCTTATGTTGGCCACTACACGTGGGATTATTTCATCAAGTCTGAGCCACCTAGAAGTTAGCCCCAAGCTGGTCATCATGTCTCTCTCTTGACAAAAGGGAGATTGGTGAACCAGTAAACCTCTGTAGGCATAAATTGGATGGGAGAGTCTGTCCTTACCCACTGGCTACAGAAAGATTCAGGACTAGCTTAATAAGTGGCACCCAGCATCTAGAAGGCTAACTTATGGTAAAATAAGTCCTTCCCAATATTACTTTATTATCTGTAAGAAAATAAGTAGACAGCATCAATTCTTCACAAAATAAATGCCCAGTGCTCAGGTTAACTTTTTAAAATAAATACAGCAACATTTATGCAGGTGGAGCATATAAATAAAAATAGTCTCATAATGCATATGTCTAGTCAGGGTAAATTAAACCATAATTATGTTCAGCCTTAACTACCCAACTTTATATCAGTCTATACAGCTTCTGAAGGTCGTTTAGTCACATCCTTGCAAAATTGGCTTTGCAAGTAAAACCGTGCTTAACTCAGGCAGGACATGTCCTTGTCTCAGTCTTCTTTTTCATCTGTTATGCACATTACTGCCTGTATTATCACATTTTGTGATAACAATAAAGAGCCCATGTTCCGTATCCTAACAGAGGGTGGAATTTTCAATCCATGATCCATTCAGATTCGAAGCCCAGGTCCAAGTCTTTGCTGAGGGCTATGTGATCAGCAACTCTTAGATAAAACAGGGTAACTGAGCTTGAAGCCAAATTTTGGGGAGTCTAGCAAATCAGTTCTATCATAAGTGACTGTGTTCTCTGTCTAGCTAAAGGAGATCAATAGATTGTTTTCAAGACCCTCAGAAAGGAACTTTAATCTACCTAAATCTAGGCATCTGGAACTTACCCCTGGAGTCTGACTCCAAGAACAACAAAAAGCAAAGTGATCCAGTCTTGATCCACTTTTCTCCAAGTGAAAATCATATTAAGCCTATGATCTTGACACAACATTGAAATCTGTCAGTAAATTCTGATGTTTTGGAAAAGGCTGCTTCAAGATGCCATAGAGTGCCAACAAAGTAACACAGATCAGTAGAGAAGCCAGCACAGCCTTTATAAGAGCTAATGTTTGGAATGGAAGAGCCATCCAGGACCAACAAAAGTCAATGTGTACTGCTTATTTCTCCTTAACACTCCTCTTACGCAGATTCCGAAGCTTGGACTATTTACAGTTGCTGTATCAAGTGTCTTAGCCAACCCCATGTATTACCTTTGTGCTTTTACTGGTATGAAATTATAGGGTGCTCTCCAAGAGCAAGGTCTTGGAGCAGTGGCACAAATGCAGCAGAACAGCTGCTGGCGTGAACACCGGGTGCATCTCCAGATATCCACAACTGACTGCACAACAACCAGGTGCACAATATCAGCTGCACACCTGAGGTGTATCAGTTATAGAGAGTGGTACACTGCAGCTGCTGCTATCTGCTGTGGCAAAGAATGCACATTCATACCTTCCAAACAAGAATAAGTAAGCAGAGAAAAAAAAGGTAAAACAGCTGGTACAGTGTTCAGAGTGGGTTCCAGCTGAGTATGTGCAAACACAATGCACAGAAATACTCATCAATTTCTCACTGATGAAATGCCCCAGCCTGAGTCTTCATATATCATATCAGTGCAAAACTTCATCAAACACAGGAACAGAGACAGGTAGGTCTTGTCAGGATTTACAAAAGACACAGGAATACAGCTAATATCCAATACAGCATTGTCTCTGTGTGCTCCATTTATTTTTTCTAAGATGTTGTTCAAAAAGGTACAGCCAGAGTCATCTATTTCATGGATTAAAAAAGTGAATCTTTTCTAAACTGCAATATTTTTTATTTCACATTGTCTTCAATCTCTAGTCTTCAATGTGCAGGGATAGTTGTCTGCCCTAAATCTCATGTACGTATGCATCATGACTTCTTCATAAAAGGACAGTAGAATGGTGAATAATATGTAAATTTTATGTTGTAATGAATTGGGTCCTAACATCTTTAAAGGTCAGACACCTGATATAATACATCATGTTCTTTAATATCAACTACAAAATAACTGTAATAAATTTTGCCAGTACCATATCCTCACACGCTGTTACCCACAAAGAAGCACCAAAGGAAATGTGTCATTTGTCAAAACATGTAGGGAAGGTGATGTGTGTACAAGTAATTTTAAAAGTATTGCTAAGGTTAGGCATAGTTATACAAGTTACAAGGTTGACTTTTCAGGGAAGTAGCACATTGTCAACAACCCTGTTGCTTAAAATTCCCTAGAAGATTCATAAAGCCACAAGGCTACTTCTTTTACAGTGAATTATTCTAATGAAATGTCTGTGAATTAAAATTAGCTAGCAAAAGCCAGACACATGGCAAATCAAAATTATTGCTGTTGATGTAGAGCTAACAAAACATTAGTTTTGTTTTTAACTTAAAAACCAATTTACTTTGTCACAAATTCAGTAAAGCCTATTAGAGCACTCTTTAGGCCCAAAAGTTAAACATGTTTAAATACCTAATTGAAAAAGAAAATCATAGACTTATGTTTCAATTTAAGACCTCCTTAAATGTTTAATGTAAGAGGTACCGAGCAGTTAAGTTCAGTAGGCATTTCCTCAGCACACTATATCCTGGCAATACTGATGCTAACAGGAGGACAGATAGACAAAAATGTGACATATACACAGATTTTGCTTACTGTGATGAGTGTATCCAAGATTCCTTGGGCACATCAGAGTGTAAAAACGATAGGGCAAGCACACAAAAAAAGTATGTAGGTCTCTGATAAACTTTGACAAAGATAATATGTGGTATGCTTAATATCCAGCATGAACAGAACAGACAATTGGGGATACAAGCACCATAAAGTCACCCCAGGACAGCCAAATTACTGCTTCTTCACAGTCTGCACAGGTAGGCAGCAAAGACAAGCAGTACACATACTCACCACTTACTTCTCTGCCTCAATTTGTGCCTACTGTTCCTGTCTTTGAAATGTGAAGACAGCGAACCAGTTACAACCTATGTGAGTGGCCAAATCACCAAGCTGTACTTTACAGAAATAATAAAAAAATATGAAGTGTCCCTGACCTCCTAAAAGATAGCAAAAGGAAACTCAGGGTCATGTTAGCACAAGAAAAGATGTGTCCAACCATAGCTAATGTCACTGACAAAATTTTGACACTTAACTAAAGGGAACTTCTACTCAGGTCAATAAATGGTTTGTTGCTGTAGTATGTTCCTCATCACAGTTCTAACAATATGGCACTCGATCCTGGTATTCCAGTATGCTCCTCCTCGTACGGCTGCTCTTTATCCCACAGACACAGGGTAGGATTGAGACTGTGCTTCACATTCACTCATTTAGATTTATCCACATCCCATACAGTAGCTACTTGAGAATTAGGTGTCCGAGTTCCAGTCATAGCCAACAGAAAGGTCTGGGCCTTGATTTCTTTGCATGTGTGGCAGCTTCTGGTACTGCCTGAGTCACTCCGAAGTACCCAGTGAACTGCATGCTGCTGCTTCCAAAAGTCTCACCTAGCACAGAATTGGGCATGTATGCATGGAGCATGAATGGTGCAGCTGACCACCCTGTGAGCTTAAACAGCCAGCTGGTGAAATGTAGGCCTAGACATTTTGATAAGAGAGCTTTGAGGTGCTCCTACACTTACTGTTTTTCTTCGATAAGACTTACTTAGCCAAGATCAAACTGTCCACCACTTACAAATAATGGCCTTCAGAGAGATTGTCTGTTGCTGGGAGCATCTAAAACTCTGAATGCCAGGTGGGAGTGGTGAATGAATAGGCTTCATTTCAGCCCTTATGAACAACTACTTTCTCATTAACCATAACATGGAGCCCCGACAAGAAGATCTTCAACAACTAAACCTCACAGGAATGAATGTGATGCTATTTTTATGCATTTCCTTGTTGCTACTCACAATGTATTGTTATAGTTCATATTATTTCTCTGTTCTATGGAGTTATAGGAATGGTCAATGGCAGAAAAATACATTTCCAAACAGGAAATGTAGAAGGGAGGTTCCCTTTTGGCCCCCTTGCAGCACAAACAGATAGACCCGAACAGAAACAGCATGAGAAACAGGGAATAATCAATGAGATTTCAGTCTATATATTTGGCAGTCTATGTATTTACCTTACAAAAGTCTTTGAAAAATTACTGCTTAAGCCTGTGCAGCATTTTACAGGGGATGAAATGTGCAAATTATTACTTTTATACATATTTCCTAAGATACATTCTTCCTTTGATACCAGCACATAACCATCATGTATTAAGGAAATAAGATATTTCCCCATTAGTGTAAAACAGATGTATATTATAGGATTAGCACCTGAAGAACATAATTTTAATTTTGCCATTTCATAAAGAAGCCTTAATTCATAAATGTTAATGACACTGGGGAGTAACAGTCTTTTCCCTGGAGAAAGATTAGACCTTATATCATATTGTATATTATTGGACGGAGTTTCAACTTGGATTTTATTGTCGTGTGCATTTGATGATTTTTTTTACAGTTTATTCCATTATGTAAAATATTTTCACTTACATGAAAATTTTAGATTTGAATATAAATGACAAACATAATTTTTTAACCACTTAAACCACTTAAATTTCTGTTAAGGCATTGCAGTTCACTCTTGAGGAATGTGTCTATAGAACGCACTTTTTACTTACTGGTGTTGTTTACCACAATGTGTGATGCACAATCTTCTAAAACTCTTTCCTACATTTTAAATTAATTCTAATATAGGTTTATCAGTTCCTTGTTATGGTGCAGAACTTATATTAAATTCTGTGATCCATAAAACCTTTTTTTGAATGACACATAGTTTAGTTTTTCATTTAGAGGCTATAAAAGTGTTCACAAAAGTTATGTTGGAAAAAAAATGATTGAAAGTGCTAAAACACTGTACAGAATATAAAATCCTTTCATAGACTTTTTATGACACATGAAACATGAGTCTTAAAGGTTTAATGTTACTGACTTTTATACAAGGCTTTTTAATTCTTGATTCCAGTTATGGTTCTGCAAATGAACTGTGACATTAAAAAGAATCAGGCTGGAACTGCCTTAGCTTTCTCTCTAGATGAGTTTCTCCTGGCCATGAAGGGTTCACATAATCTGCCCCACCCTGCCCACGTCTGGTTAGCAGTAACTCGCTATAGCAGCAGCCAAGTGTAAATCCTGCACTGCATTAAATCTGCCTAACACAACACATCCTACTCAAATTTGTCATTTAGGTTAGGTGGGCTTATAAATTGTTAAGAAGGGTGAAGTGTTACTTAATTTCCCTTTCTCTTAATATTTAATAGTGTGCTACAACAATTGGGCACGTGATTTAATTGACTGAATACAGAACCAGCACTGATATACACTCAAATAGAGACAAAGCCAGTTACTGCATTATTTGCATAGGGGTGAAGAAGCTCATGCAATTGGGAGCAGTGGAGGAACAGGTTCTTACACCTTCTAACAGCTAAAGGAAGCCACATAGTCACACAGGCACCACTCTCCCAGCTCAGCAGGTTTCTAGGACTCTCCAAAGGAGTAGTGTCACACACTCTCTGGGTGCTTCTGTGTGGGGGGTCTGTCTCTAGATCACAATTGTACTGATGTGTTCTCAGCCAAACGTAGCCATGCGCAGCTGGAGGGCTTTCCCAGCACACCAAATGACCTGCAGTACATACACCACATCAGGAACTACTCATGGGGGAAGGAATTGCAGTCTTCCTGCTCTCCCAGAACACAACTCGGCACCTTGGATAATCCCATTTTGCATGAAAAGCAGATTGGCTCCTTTGCCTCAAGGATTTTGGGAGGCCTGAGAATGACTGAACCTGGTTTTTCTTTGACCTGGACATTTGCAGCTGCCTGCTTCAACTGGTTTATCTGAGCAAGTTATCGGACTGGTTTAGGGCAAATTTGGGAGGAAACCTCTGAATGGGGTCCCTCTGGAAAGCAAACCCAAACGACCCATCCCTCAACTGGTCTGGGAAAAAAATCTCCTTAGAGAAAAGTGGAAAAAACAGTTTACTCAATGAAAAAAGTGCCCACAAGCACAAAAAATGAATAACATGAAACAACAAAACCTCTCGCTGCTCTGATGGCAAACTCAGAAAGGTCCTTGCCATGGGTAGCTTGGCTGGCTCAGTCTCCCAGCAGTCCCTCCAGCACTGGAAAATGCCGAGCTCCAGGCCCCGGTGAGCTGCAGCGCTCCCCTGGGCCTTCAGTCCAGAGCAGGCTAAAACAGTCCCAAGGAACAAAACAAAACAAAACAAAACAAAACAAAACAAAACAAAACAACAACAACAACAACAACAACAACAAATCACGAAACAAACCAGTTCAGGGAGCTTCTCTGCCTCAGCTAACCAAAACCTGAAAGCACAGGACACCTCTGTCCTGCTGTCTGTCCATGCTGCAGACAGCACAGTCCAGGAGCAGAATGTGTAGGAGGGAGTGCAGTTTCTGCAAACAAACTGCACGCTTCTCTTTCTCCCCCTTTGCTCTAGGAACCAGTCTGAAAGGTACAGAACACAATATCTAACATAAACAGAACAGACCACTGGGGATACAAGCATCATGAAGTCACCCTAGGATAAGCAAGTTTTCTATACAATCAACAGAAAGAAAAAGGATGTGACTAACCCCATCTTGAAATAAGTATCTTACACCATTAGAAATGTCTATTTCTCTCTATAAAAGCAGCTAGGATGACTAAGTCAGGTGTAGATTTACTTACTGGATCTCAGCCTTTGAGTCACCAACAGCAGTCAGTCGAGAAAACACTGCAGTAGCCAACTGTGCCATGCAAGGGCTGTGTCTTGCAATTATTCACTACTGTTTGCATCTATACAACTAAAATTCCTTTATCTCCAAACACAATAGCCCTGTCTCTACCTCTTACTGAGAAGAGTCCTCAGCTCATGCAGAATTCTGCCCAGCTATCGTTAAAGATACACATAGGAGCCCAAGATGTTGTGGCTCCTTATTTGCCACAACTTATTTGGACAAGATGGGTGATTCTGGACTGTGCTTAAGGCCAGGCCCCAAACCTATTTAATTGTTTACTTGTAAAGGTACAGGGAAAAACTGAAGGTGGAGAGAGCCTTTAGCTTGCTAGCAGATGCAAATGTAATATTATCAGTAGATGAGATGATTATACCAATAAGTACCAATTGACTTTGGGGCTTGATGGAATCAAAATATTTGCTGTAGGTTCTTGTTCATGCTTGCTCTATATTTCATTACAAAATTATTATAGCTGCAGCATGCACACCTAACAAATTTCAGAGTATGCCATATTATAAATTATTGAATGGGAACTTCACTATTCTCTACAGGGTTCAAAAACCTCAATAAAAGTTTTCTGGCTTTCTTTTTTTCTTTTTAAATCCAATTACGAAGTGGCAAAAACACACTTACAGCAGAAGTTAATAGTGCATGATTGTGAAGCAACAATCTAGTTCATGAGCACTCTGTCCAGCAAATGTTATGAGCAGTGTGATTCAGCTGCTGATGAAGAAAAATTCAATGCTCTTACCACAGTACATTGATCTATTCTGAACTAATTTCATAATTCCAAGGTTTGCATTGGTTGCTTTTGAAGAGCTGACAAGCATATTAAGGGCAGACAGAAAAAAAAAAAAGTATTTTGTACATTGACATTAGCATCCAAACTTTGTTTTCATTTTACTTGTTTAAGGTTTTTTATTTTATCTGAAGAACGTTTGAGTTGCGTTTGTTGGAAGACATATTATCTTTACAGTGTGAAGGAGAAGAAAAGAAAAATAAAGCTGTAAAGTGCCATGAAAAGCTGTCTGCTACAAGAGCAGTATTTCTCTCCTGACAGAAAAGCTCCATGTTCTTTTTCCAAAACCCCTCACTAAACTCAGAAACATTGATCCAGACATTTCTATTGCTTTCTTGCTCCACAGGTTGATTACACACCTCACAAAAACTCAGAGCCGTTGTAAATTTTCACAGAAGAGAAAGCATACCACTTATCCACACCCCAGTAGGATGGCATTTTCACTTTCCTTGTAGCTTCCCCACCCACCATTTCCATTCAGTCTCAGGACAGACTAAACAATTAAGTTAAGCTGTAATGTAATGTAAATACAAATTAGAAGTAAGGTCTTGCTCTCAAATACCTGTAAAAGCAATCCTGTAATTAGAAGAGTCCCTTTTCATGATATAGCTAAAAAAAGAAAAAATTGTGCTGATAGAACCAAGGTCAAAATCTCCATTTTTTTAGGTTTTTTATTTCCTTCAGTCAGTGCTTGGATAAATGTTCCAGTGCCCAATTTCAAGTGGAGGTATACTGGGGGAGGGGGTAATTTCCTTAAAGTGGGTCATCTTGGAGTCTCAGGTCTCTCTTTTCTCCTTGCTCTTCTTTCAGGACTTCCCCACTTCAATACAGCCTTTTGGAGTTTTTCTCTGTAAACCATCCATTTCGTCAGAACGAACCCATACTCAGAGCTTTCTTTTTCCTTGTTCTCAATGTTGTTCTAACATATGACTTCTGAGGTGAGAAAAGCTATTTTCTCAAGTATTTTGAAGAAGGGGAGGTTAAAAATGAAAATAGCATCTAGACAAGCATCATCTCTTGGGCAAATGTCTTTACAAAGGAGACAAGGCATTTTTTTCTTCAAAAAATCCAAAATATCTGAATCAAAATAATTGTTAACTACAGTGAAAAATGTTGAAAGCAATTGTAACCAACTGGAGTATATGAGAGAGGCTGGAGTGAGACAAAAGAAGACATTTTCTTAAGCTATTTAATTAAGGTAGTGATATGGCATAGGAGGAAGAGTGAAAAGATGAAGAATTACAAGATAGCAAAGAAATTTTTATAGGAAAACATGAGTTAACTCCTTGCCAAAATTCAGTAAAGGTACCTAACCTGGATGAATGCTGAAAATAAACACAGAAGTGCCACATGGATGCAAAACAGAGCAGGAGAGAAACAACATTAAAGTAGGAATAACAGCCCTAGTAAAGAAAGCAGAGCTAGAAGAAATGACATGAGTTGTTAAGTATAGTTTTTTGGCTATATCAGTGTAGGTGCTTGCTACTGCCTCCCATGCTTTCAGAATTCACTTTCATTCTGTGTTTGTTTCCTTGAAAATTTCTTTTACCTCTCATTTACATTTTCTGCTTTTCCCTAAAATTCTTTTCAAAATAGATAATCTATTCTGTTGCATTGGTTTGTTTTTCTAGATGTTGCCTCGCTTTCTTTGCATAGAACCTCCAGTTTATGCAGTTAATACAGTTTTAACTACAGGATTTATACAGTTTTAACAAAAGATTTGACTATCTAAATCCACATGTAGGTGACTTCATTACCTTACTTGAAATAATTCATTATTTTTAATGATTATTAAGATATCCAGCTACAGATATATTCAACTTATCTTTCCATTGAATTCAATTTGAACCAAGTTATGATTGCTTGATCCAAGACCAGCTCTTTTATTTTTATCTGAAAGAAAGTCTAAACCAGCACTGTCTCCTAGTTCAGGAAGAGTTGGGTGAAAGTGTGCTGGATGTGTATCATTGCATGTAGATTTCTAGGCACTTGCTGTTGTCTCTGTTGGGACTGGGCTAATGGGAATTCTGTTTGAGTGTGATAAAGTCATTCTTATATTGCTATTAGCACCACTTAATCTAGTACAGCCTAGCTTTCCTCTGCAATAGGAAAAAATCCTAACTCATACTGACTGAACTTCTAAGAGTTTGCTTCTCTCTTACTGCAATAAAGGATTGCAGACAACTCAAAACAGAAGAGACATGTTTATAGCTGAGTCCTAGTCCCAGTCCTAGACCAGGACTTCCTTTGGTTTTTTATGATTCTGGGTCAGATTCTTTCTTTTCCCTGGAAGCACTCTCTCCTGCAAAGACGTATGCTTCATGTGGGAGGCTGGACCAGGAGGGTCACAGCTGTGGGAACCAGCTAACAGAGACCAATGATTTCTTTGCCTGGACTGTGTACCATTCACTCTGCCACCTCAATATGGATGTTTTTCTAGATGGTATTTTAACCTACATGGATAATTTTAAATGCTTTAAAAAACCCCACAAATATATTATTAAATATAGAGCCTGTGAAAAGCTGCCCTTGGCTGGTAGGATTTGAATCTTGTCCATGGTGTTGATCTATTCTGCCTGAAGAGGGAATTAAATTAATGTCAAAGTCTCCTGGCCAATACATATCTACATCCACAAAATGGAAAGCATCTTGATTCTTGCAATAGTGGCACTGAGCTGACTAAAATAATATCCTTTTCACTGCCATTATACTAACACAATATAATTGGGGAATTGCTAGTGTCCCTATATTTAATTTTAGTGCCTCGGCAAATGATCCTAATAGCCTAATGGCTAGATGCTGCTGTTGCTAATGCTGTTCAATTGACTAGGTTTCAAAGTGTATCAATGAGTCTTTTAAGTATCCACTAGAGCTGTAAGGTTTCAGATTACAGCTCTTAAACTATATGTGATCTCTAATGAAAAAAGGGGAAAAGAAGGAATTGATAAAGCAAGCTAAGGCAGCAAAGTCAGCAAAAATTGTGCAGGCGATCTAACTTCACTCTATAACCGGGTGAGCACAGAAATTACATTTGGTCACTAAATAATGCACCTGGGAAAGTAAGAAACAATGCAAATAATAATCCATTTTTTAAAAATTAAATCTTAGCTAGGTCACAATGATGTTTTTTTTTCATAGACTATAAGTATAATCAGGGGATTTGTAAACAAAAAAAATTGCCTTGTAACTTTTTATGAAAATTATTCGCATATCTAGTATTGATCCTGATTTGTGCATGTTAAAACAAATCTCCTCGGGTAAAATATTCCTAAAGTCAATAATATCCTGTAATCCCATGTGACACTAATAAAATAACACAGATGACAATTCATTTTTGTTTACTTGTCTCCTCTTTAATGGATTGATAAATTTTGTTAAAAAAAACCAACAGCAACTAGATCTTGGTGCATAGTAGGCATATTTCTAAAACAGTTCTGATTGATTTTTTTGAGTCATTTTTGAAGAAACAATCAATCTTGAGAATTCTTTCCTCAAACATATTTTAATGGCTGTTGATATATGTTGTGCATTTCACAAACACCAAAAATGCTGTCCTGAAGGTCTCAATCCAGCAAAGACTTTACATTTGCCTCCCCCAAGCATTTGATTTCTCCAAACATACAAGCAGCTCCAGCGAGGCACAGCTGATTTCACAGATTTCAAGTTAAACATATTTGTTTGCAGATTCTAGCCTAAAAGAAGCTGAGATGTCACAGAAAACAATTCTGTCATAATCAGAGTTTATCTGTCTGCAATGCCAGCTGTATTTATTTCAGATTACCCCAAATTAAAATTGCAGCTATTAATATTCCTCCAGAAGCTGTATTTTGCAGCTTCTTGGAAAGAGAATAAGAAAAGGTGAAAGTGCAGTCACAATAGTCCTACATTATGTCACAAGTATTCACATAGACAAAACGAGAAAACGTGAAATTATTCTTCTGCCAAAGAGAATATTCAATATCCTCAGTTATGGGAGAGAGCAAGAAAAATAAGCTTATTTACTCCACCTGTACAAACTGCTACAAGGAAGCAGGGTGTCAAGGTGTTGTGATGCCTTTGAATTTTGTAGATATGGGCAAATATTTTCACAGGAGTAATCTTAGTAGTCTCAGCTGATATTTTGATGTTCACGTAACAGAGCTGAGAGCTCACTAAATGGCAGAAAAACAAAGCCTGAATGGGGAAATGCCACCAACCTATCTTTTCAGAGTGGAGGCGGATTTGGAAGAGTGTTCACTGGACCAGAATGCAAAGTGCAGTTGGGTCCAGTAGAAACATTCACAGATCCAATCTATGAATAAACTTGCTGCCTTTTTGCATTGACAACTCCAGACACTTAGTTTCATATGACTGTGTGTTTACTCCCCAGTTACAGAGATTCAGGTGTGACTATAGCACTGAAATGAAAATGAGCTAAAGAAAACCAAACTGTTTCCTCTTTTAAACAGAAAATCTCTGCCTTAAAGATTTTCTGGACCAGAAAGGATATTGTCAATGCTTGGTAATTTTTTAATAAAAAAGCAGGAAATGCTGCAAATAAACAATAAATTAATTACAAAATCAGAGTCCTGCCATTTATTTTAATTTATTGCTTATGAAGTAATCTAAGAAATTCTTCCTTGTGAACAAAACCAAAGAAAAAATTTTTGTATGTAAGCCATATCAATTTAACAAATTACATATCCTGAAAATTCTGGTTTAAACCAGCTAAATTCTCTGGCTAAATTTTCAGTGTTGCTACTCTGTTGTGTAAAGATCTACTCCAGAGACAGGTTAACCTTTATGCTTTCTGCTATCTGTAGGTATGCATTGACTGAAATACCTTTGACCTCTTCCTGATTCAATTTAAGGAAACAGATTACTTGAATTACGTTACCTATTAAGTTCTTTGCTTTGCTTTTGCCATAAACAGCCCCACTTCTAGTCCTAAGCTCCTAGAAATTTCATCCGGCCCCCCACTGCTCCTTAAAACAAACACTGCCTCTTTTATTATTTGCAGTCCTGCCATCTCTCTGCTGAAACAAAAGGGTAGATTGTCTACTGCAGGAGACACCTGGAAAGTGCACAAAGTACAAAGGCCAGAATTCAAAGGAGTTCCCAGTGTATTCAACAAGCAATTACTTCTGCTTCTGATGGGAGACTGTCATCTTCAAACACGAGGCATTCTTTGGAAAGATTAGTCCAAATTACATTTTATTACATTGGCCTTCTTGGACGGGCTAAACTTCATCTCGTTCTTATTCTAATGGAATTCAATCAAGGGTATTAATATATTGTTTATGACATGTTTGGAGTTCTTGTGTTATCAGCACACATTCATGAGAGGAGCTTCAAACAGTATCAGATAACAGTGAGCTGGATGTTGGATGTTGTACAGCACAGGGGATTTTATCATCTTGTTGAACCAGTGGCAGTGATTAAATTAAACTGTCTGAACAAAGCTTTTGCATGTCAGGCTGTTGAATGGCAAAATGAAAGAGTGACACACTTCAAAGATCAAGGAGAGAGAGAGCTGAAAAATCATACTTACGTAACTTCTTATTTAATATACTGATTAACTGAACCATTGGCTGCCTGAGCTTTTACTAAACAATAACCAGAACAAAATATTTTATGCATACAAGCATCAACACACTACATGTGAATGCCAAGGTGCATACAAAGTTTTCGTGTTGTTGTTCTTTTGTCTCTGTCAGCACCAGACTGAATCTTACCAGTTTTTCCCTGCCATACTTTCAAAAAATTTCCAGAAAATATGATTTACACATTACAGCTTACTTTTCATATTTGTCAGATCCAAAGACAAAATTCTTACATCTTCTCTAAGTGTGTAATACCAATATGAATAATTTCATAGACATCAGTAGGACTGTTTGTGGGCCTAAAAAAGTATTCAATAAAGTAAGGGCTAAAATATCCAGACCCTAGGCTCTTGAAATGCAGAATGCTAAATAACTTATGTCCTGTTTTCATACCCTTTAGAAGAAAAAGAAGAAAGAAGAAAGAAAAAAGAAAAAGTGCTAATATGGAAAGACTGATTGAAAGAGAAGTGAAAAAAAAATTATGGACTTACTATTGTCCCAGGCTGTCTAGTTTCTGAATGACTTTAGACAAATTTTGTTTGCATATGTGAGAGCTTTTAATGTGTGCAGCATGATTTACAGTTTAGCATACAGATTGCTGATATTTTTGGTATGAGCTGAGATATCTTCCTTCTGCCAAATCTTATGTAAAAAAACCCTGCCGGCATTTCATCTATTACACTGCAATCTCCATAAAAAATGGCTTTCTTCTGAAATCCCAAATAAGAGTCCTAGATTCAAAATAAATAGCCTGAACCAATAGGCAATTTCTGTTGCAAGGTTTAGCTGAATCTTCACTGAGGATGGATTATTGGTTAGATATTCATTTTTTTAAATATTCATTACTAGCATAAGTCAAATTTTAAGAAACATCAGAATGATTTTCTTTCAATTATCTGAGAACCTAGAATAAGCCTTGACCTTGTGCACAGTGTTAACATAATAGGAATTATCATTTCTTATCAATATTAATTTCATCTGATTACTTTACTTTGCACATTTGAACAAGCTTTAGTACGTTTTCTGCATAAATAAATAAATTTCCTTTGTTTATACAGCAAGATTAATTTGTTTTCATGGGCAAAAAGGAAAGTATCCTTATTTTTGTCAGAGCTGTGGCTTAAAAAACACCTTCTTCAAAACTTCCAGTGTTTTTATTTGATAGTAATGTTCTTCCTTCTTGTAGAGCCATAGTGCAATGACATCCATTAACATTCAAAACTAGAGAACACTTTCAAATTCAAATCCACTTAAGATGGTACAGTAACAGAAATGGAGCCTGAGGGAAACAATTTTGAGAATAAACAGAGGACCAACCCATTAGAATATTCCACTGTGTATATCAGTTTTTATAATTGGTGGTACATACGTATGTATACATGTTTGTATTTCATTGCAGCTCTATGAATAAATCAAGATTTAATATTTACGGCAAACAGGCTAAATATTAGATGTTTCCGTGCACTACAGTGTTTATGCAATAGTACAAAGACACCTAATTATCTGGTGTAGATTTAAATATATGTGTATGTATGTATGTATGAACGTGTGTGTGTGTGTGTACTTCTTTAAGAAAAAAACCCACAGTAACTTTCCAGAGATACTTGTTTATGTTAGGCATTTGAGGAATTACAACCTATGATTTACTACAGGTAGAATTCTATTTTTTTTTTCTTTCTCTTTCTCTTCTTTCTCCTTCTCTTTTTCTTTCTCTTTTATATAACACTGTATATGAAAAAGCTTAATAGCCAAGTAGCATAAAAAGTTCTACTTGGCAAGCACGATTGCTTAATTTTCTTTGCAAAAAGTAAATATTACATATTAGTGACTTTGAGGCATGGACAATGTAACTAAAATAATTGAAGCTATTTTGCTAAATAGGAAGTCTGTTTTACTTTTTTCCCAATATTTTGAATTTTTTTTTTTACAAATAATTATGCTTAAAATGCCTGTATATCTAAAATGTCTATAAAAATGCTGGCTTTAGTATCATGCAAGTGCCTACCTAACATTGCTGAGATGAGAAGCATTATAGTAGAAGGCATCAAGGAAGCTCTTTTGTTTAATTTCAGTTCTGCTACTAGAAAAGGCGAAAAAAAATGAGTCTCATTATTCATGTGCATATTCATGTTAAGACAAGGAGAGTGGGACCCAGGCTGTACACCAAGTTACTACATCCCTCTGTTGCAGGTTTTTTCAATCTACAAATAGAATAAAAAAAATTGTAGTAGAATATAGGTGACATAGCTTTCATGTGTCTAAACATCTATACATATATATATAGTGCCTTGAGGGGTTTTATTCTTTTGCTTGCCTAATATAGGTGTAACTCACTCATAAGGAGGATGAAAGCACTGAATAATTGTCAGATTATAACAATAGTTTTGAATTTTCCCTGGTGTCTTTTAGTTACTATGTGTTTTACTGAGACTTTTCAAATTAGACAACTTTCAGATATTTGCAGTATAAGGCCCTCAGCCTGTAGACATTTATTCATACAACCAGTTGCACTGCACTCAGCTAAAATACCATATGACTAATGGTAGTTGTGTCTCCAAGAATGAAATTCATCTGATCGATAATAAAAGGCTGTGTCTAATTTAATCTAGATAATTAGCAAATTAATATAATTTGATTTATCCACAAAACAAGTCAGACTGTGCCCCAAAATTGCATCTCTCCATCAACAAACAACATGCCTAAGGCAACCAGCTCAGCGGTAGACCTCATTATGGCAAATGTGAAGTTAGACAAGGTGAATCTTCAATCTAAATATCTGCAGTCAGGTTATAGCATGTGGAAAGCAGGTCTCCATCACAAACTATTCAAGTGCATGGGAATTCTATTGTAGCTTGTAAAGAAATTATAAATATATTCAATATGGGATTGCAACCCAAAGCAGAAAAAAGGTGAGTGTTTTCATGAGCTACATTGGTATGAAAGAGTACAGTAACACTGAGACATTTGTTCTTTTTCATCAACTTTTCTTCAATAGGTGCATTTCAAATAACTGTATGTTTTTTCAAATTTTGTTGTCAACAGGAAAATTCAAACTGTGCTCCTAGATCTAAAATAGAACAATGATGTGCTTTGGTGGTATTATTCCCCATGGAAATATGTCAGGAAAAATGACATCTAGTCTTCATTTCCTGTATTGCTAAAGACTTCCAAACCCTGGATAGAGTCTGGGGAAAGCTGCTTGTGAATTCCTTTTCTTACCATGCTATTCCCTACAAAGTCACGCAGACACAGGCTTGAACAATTCCATATTCCATATTGAAAGTGAAACCAGCAAAGTGTGGAGTCCTGTTTGTCCAGTAAAAGCCTCACTTAGAAAAGAACTTTACAGCATGACTTTCTGCAGCTGAAGGACACATTATTTCAGCTAGAATGCCTGAGGAGTCCATTCCCATTCCTAATGCCTAGGAGTATATTAATTATTCTTAAGCATGGCTATTAGAAGTGTTAGCACATCAACATAAAGCAAAGAAAAAGGTGGTTTATAGTGTGCAAAAGGTGCAAGGCAATATTTTGCTGTCTAAACTATATGCTTGCATTCATATTTGTGGTCAGAATCCATCATCACGCATCAATGCATGCCAGGTCGTGTAGGAAGGAAGCACTGCTCTGACTGGCAGCTGTAGCATGGATCAAAAGACCAGAGTGATATGCTAATTTGGTTTAAGATGAATAAGCATGTCAGCCACAGCATTTTATGTAAAACAGAACTTGTGAAGTTTTGCAATCAGGTAGACACCAGAGAGGAATTACAATAATCCACATGGATGTGACAGAAGCACTGCATGGATTAACATTTCAGTTGTGGCCTGAGAAAATATTATCCCCAACCCAGCGGCAGCAGTCACATAAGTGAGTAAAAGGTGCAGTGAGGATGGCACGTAAATGACCGCTGAAGAACACAGAGAGTAAAGTGACTATGATTATCTTTGGCAAGGGATACGGGGAAAAAATATAAAAAATGTGTCTACAGACAACTCAAGGAATCCACTGAAGTATTTCCATGAGTCTCTTATCTCCATATTACGTGAAACACCTTCATACCTTTATCTGGAGGCTCTTACTCATCAATGCATTTAAACTGGTAATTTGAGATACATCCAGGAGAGCTGGAAAACTCCAGCCAGTGCCTGGTAAAAGAGAGGATAACCCCTACTTACATGCAGCACAGGGCTGCAAAAGGTGTTATTTCCTGAAATGTCCCCCTCCTCTCCCGAGGGGAATTTTCTTTTTCATCTATGGTTTAATACGGGGTTCTAATAACAGTTCTTACTGCTTTGCAGAAAGATTACCATCAACTAAAGGAGATGCAACAAAATCACTGGTGTGCAACACTGCTGCCTAATTAGAAATGGAAAGTCACAGTGAGAGTGTGGTAAGCCAGTGAACATGGATTGAAGTGGCTATGAATAACCTTATAGAAATGATTAAAATATTTGTTTAACATTCCACCTTAAATGTTTGTGCTCGAGGAAACACTTGTACAAGACTGGCAGCTCTGGTTAGGCCTCCCACCTTCCAGTGAGAGAAATGGTACTCTGGGCTGCTTAAAGGGCATATATTTTGGGCTTGGCTTTAAAACACAAAGCTTATGTTAAATCTATATACTGATGTTCCTGTGCTTCACTTTGTATGAACAAGGATTTGCTGACTGTCAATAAATCAAATTATATTTCCCCAGTGAATTACTGTCCACACTGGACATGGTGTGAGTATACTTTAAAACATAAAGACATATATATATGTCTATATATAATGCAAGGTTTATACATTTTGATAAATATGGCTATAATTTCTTTTTGCTCAGCTGGGATAGGTTGCACCTGGACAAGTGTTTTATGGGGACATTCCCCATTAAGCTGGTTATCTTTATTCTACTGAGTGCAACCAGGTATTTTAATTGAGAAAAGTATTGCACATTCAGTGTCAAGTAGTTTAGTGGTGTTTAACCAGATAAATAAGTATCAAATATGAGGCTTCACACTTTGAATATGTACATTGCAAACTAAAAATTAAGCATGTACATGTACATTCACTTGTACATAACCAGACATAATCCTTGTACTGAGAAGCAAATAGACATATAAGACTTAAATAGGACCTAAAAATGTGAGCTGGATTCAGAGCTTTAGATGAAAATAATTTTATGGGAAATATGCAATCCAAACCCATCAAAGTAGCATGTATATCTGCAAAGGTATTCAATATATTCCTGCAAGGTTTGGTTTTTTATGAATTTACTACAATTAGTACTTTCATAAGTAAATGAGTGTAGGAGATGTATGAGCTTCATTACACAGCCTCATAATTTGTTGTCACTGTGATTGTCAGTCCTCTGTCTTGCTACTCTTCTCTGGGTGTCAGATTTGAAACTGGCTTATGAAGTTTTACAGAACTTCATCAGAAGCTGCATTACATTTAAATAAGTTTATCACTCCCTTGTTTCTTCTTGACTTTGGTAACAAAACATTATAAATGCCCCTACCATTCTGTCTGACTCAGAGAAGCAGATAACAGAAAGTTTTCCTTTCACAGTTTTGTGGCTTGGGACACTTTAAATGTTGCAAGGCTGTGTAGGAGCTGCTTAAGCTTCTCACTCTCCAAAGGATGACTCCAACTTTCAAAAAACATTGTGGAAAATTGAAGAACGTCATAGTCTTGACCACCACTTAGGCCACTTGTGAGGTTTGTAGTCTGTATTATATGTTTAGCTTGTTCTTAGGCAAAACCTTTAAGCTATCACAAAGCCTGTGAAAAAATACTTAGCTTGTGCTAGATTTCGGCTGGACTACTGGAAGGGAAAAATAAACAAATAACAACTAAGTATATCTTTCAAGGCCTATTTGTGCTTAGTCTCCTCTAAGACAAAAGAATCATCAAGACACTTGCAACAGTGCCATCTGGTGACTCCCATACAGTTAGCCCCAAAACAGGATTCATTTGCAACAGCTACAAGTTTGCAGCAAAAAGATACCCACAGTAATCAGCCATGCCTTAATTTTCATTTTAACCAGTAAAAACAAAATGAATTTCCATACTTGGACACTGTCTGTGGTCAGAGAAGTGCATTGTCTACTTTCTATATTTACAAACAGCAGCTAAAAGAGTAAGGCATAGAAAATCGTAGAACACAGAAATATTAAAATAATACATCATAGATAAATGTACTCATGTTTGGAGCTACAAAGGAGCTAGTTATGCACAGTTAAGGAAAATAGTGGGATTAAGGAAAAAAGCAAAATATCTTGAATCTAATGCTCTGTATTTAAAACTCTGGAGAAAATGAGATAATTCTTGAGTTAGTGCTTACATTGTACCATTCTTTTGAAAGGGAAACTGTGATGACCCAGGTAACTTAAAACCAGTAAGCATCACATAAAAGCCAGGGAAAATTAATGGAAAAGCTAATAAGATGATGTGGGATTCAATTAATACAAAATTGAAGGAATGAATGTAATTAATGATGGTCAACATGGTTTTGTAGAAAATAGGTCTTGTTAAATAAAACTTATTTCATTCTTTGATGGGATTATTAATTTGGTTTATAATCAAGTCACTACTCTATCTGTAATTGCATGCTTTTGCACTTTCTTGGGAGTTGGAACTTCAGAAAACATGACAGCCTTTTATTTTTTTAATGGCTTACACAGTCCCAATAAAAACTCCTTTCATGGGCTTCAGGATTGGATAAATCTTCCAAAAATCAGTATTCAAAAACAAAGACAATGTTGAGACTTGATTTTAATAAGGAAAGGGCATAGAAGCAAGCACACTTTGAGGCCATATTATATAATTCAAGATCACACACAAGCAGGAGCAACCACCCTGATTTTTGCAGGGTGCTACAAGGTTCTATAGCTGAGCTGACGCTTTGTCATGGATAACCTGGAACTAAGTTACAAGATTTTGGCTGATATGATTTGTAGTTTACATAAAAGCTATCAGAGTGGTAAATGTAAAGACAAGGCAGACAAAAAGTGGTTTTGAACTGTTCAGTAAGGTGGCTCAATTCAAATATAAGGTATTTTAATGAAGATATATGAAAAGCTAAGGAACTGGCAACAAGTTAGACCATCCTTGAAAAGTGGAGGACCAACTTCTGGGAAACAGTAACTCCAGAAAGGACTTAAGGGGTTGCTGAGGAAGCATTAAGGAAAAGGAATTGTGAGTGTGATATTAGAGCAAATCGGATCGATCTTATCTCCACACACCACAGGTGAGATTGCTATCAGACTGAAGGGAGGGGGAAAACCCCACAGGTTGCAAAGAAGACCAGAATGAGAGAAAAAGAAAAATGTTTTACAGAACGAAAAAATCCTTTCAATTTATCAAAAAGAATATAGAGTGGTGACTTGATTATAATAGCTCCCTCAGGAGAAAATCCCACACATTAGAGGGTTCTTTAGTTAAGAAGGAAAGAACACAACAAGCAGCTGTGTACTGAGCTTGAGCCAGATAAATTAAAACAAGAAATAAGGCACACAAAGTTTAACAGAGGAGATGATTAACTGTGGAACAAACCAACAAAGGAATCAGTGGATACACTATCTCTATTAATGTCTTCAACTAAAGAATAAATGTCTTGTTGGATATGCTTTATCTAAACACAAGTTATTGAACTCAGTGGAGAGGTTGCTGGGTGAAATTCAAAGGCTTGTGAAATACAGGAAGTCAGAGTAGGTGATCTAATGGGAATATTTGCAAAGACTAATCTTAGCCTCAGGACACTAGTCTCCTTGGGTTACCTTTTCAGTCAATAGAGAGTTTCCTTTAGAGAGCAATTCAGAATAACTTTAGTGCTCTCTTTGCCCCTCTCCACTGAGAGCTTCCCTCTCTCCACTGACTGCAGAGAAAAACAATGGTTAAAGGATAGTTGAAATAATCTGGGGTTTGTTTTTCTACAAAAATACCACCACCATAAAGCATAAAATTGCAATTTTATTAAATATCTGGGAAAGGGCTTAGTGGGTGTGGGGAGTACTGGGACTGAGATGGGGACAGCTCTCTTTTCACTCATTAACCCTTGATAAGTTAATCGGTTATACCAGGAGCTACATCTTGCCCCTGAAAGATTATCATCTATGGAGAGAGGCTGAAGATTAATATGGTACTTCTATCCTATCTCTTTAAATATCCTACTTTAGGAAATCTCCATCCTACCTCCATTCCCCTCTCATGAGGGCATTCCCCTGTCATGAGGACAAAGAGAAGAAAGAGATTCAGAATCATTTGGTGGACAGAAACTACCTCCTCACCGGAGGGCAGGTGGGAATATTCATCTTGCTTCTATCTTCTATTTTCACTGCTGGAAATGGTAGGAGTTGTCTTAATTCTTATGTAATCTACCATATCTAATAAACTTGACTATTTATTTGGTGCTTATTTTAAACTGTGATGATGGGTAGGGGTACATCCACGGGTATATCCTCAGTAGGGGAGGTATATCTTCCTACACTAGTTACTATGTGGCACCTTACAGTGATTGTGCCTTCTTGTCTTAAACACTGCAGATTGCTGTTTAACTGCCAGAAAGTATTTAAACACAAAAAACAAGAAAAGCCAAAGTGGCTACAAACTACAGCGGGTGACAGAACTTCCTTCAAGTGCAGTTTCTAAGACAGTTTGTGTAAATTCTACTACTCTGAATGAAAGGGAAAAGATGCCAATACCCATTTGCCATGCTGAAAACTCCCTCTTCTGTGGCCATCTTACTACTGCTCTATCACTTCTTAGTAAAATTTAAATACAAAAAAATACAAAATGTTAAGTTCTCAAACCTGTCTTCTCTCTCCTGTGAGCCAAAGTCATGCAATCAATAGCACAATACTTATATTCTTCCTTTTACTATTTAAACTGTTTTTAAAATAAATCAAAAGGTTAAATTGCACCAGTTCTTCATTAAACTGGAAATTGATCCTAAAATAGTCTTTATTAGAATCCATACAAAACTAATAGAGGGATATTTTACAACGCTGCAGCAGTGGTTACAAATGTTTGCCTGCCATCTAGTGGATTATGCAACAGTTCCCAGTAATACTTCTATTTATTCTCCTACTTTGTCTTTTACAAATATTTGGAAGGGCTTAAAAAAAATTACTGACATAAACACGAAGAAAATGTATGATAATGGTACCCTCTTAATAAAATTATTAAGAAGCAAGCTTTAATTGTTTCACAGACAAAATAATCATTTCTGTGGACATCAAGGTATGTAACAAATTCGGTTCTGTCTGCTGATCATCCCAAAAGTTGGGACAGATAAAGCCAAGTAAATTGAAATTAGGGCAAAGCACTGTCTGTGGTTTTTTCCCCTAGAGATTTTTTGCTAAAACAAAAACAGGTGCCAAATGTGATTTGGACACATCACAGGACAATAACAGCAAAACACAAATAAAAGATGTATTTTAGAAGAATCAAGGATATCTCCGTGATCTCTCTACAAACAACACTAGCATATATCTACCAATGCATTGGATACCTACACTGCACAATATAACATTCTGAAAGTATTTTGGGAACGCCTAAATAAAGAAATTTTTGCCCCAGGACACAGAGCTGATTTGAGCATGTACGATATTGCACAACCCCACTTTCTCTGATAGTTGTGCTCATATGATGACCAATCAAAACAGTTCTATCAAAATCATTTCCAGCAGAAAAGTCAGTCTCCAAGAGAACTACTATTGAGTAGTGCCTGGTTATCTTGAGGAAATATTGTAGAAATGACTGCTGAGAAATTGGAAAACATTGAAGCCTGACCCTCTCTAATGAGAGAATTAAAATTGAGGGGAGAGGAGAGAGGAAAATAATGAATTGTGGCAGATGTAGTTGTCAGAAAACCCAACACACAGAAGACAAATGGAAGCACAGGATATAGAATGACAAATTATAAAACTACACTGAAGGGAAACTTTGGAGTTTTAGTAAAATTATTTTCCTTTTTATTTTAATTACTGTTATTTTTTAATATTTAGATTAAGGAAAACAACCTATTTTAACTAGAGCATTCTCCCATGTGAAAACTAAAGGATTTTCCCCAACAAAATCATGTCTTTATTTCCCCCATCCAGCCACAGTTAAAATTAAAAAAGTCCATATTCCCTGCCAATTTATGTGCTCTATTGCTATTTTCACCAACTTTCGTAAAACTTCACAGGGTCAACGCTGAATCTGGCCCAACATGTCTAAAAATGGAACAGCTGCTGTGAAGTCATTTAATGAGAGCAGACAGTCAGGCATTGATGGACAAAGACTGGTGGCTTTATTACTGATATCATGCTTACCAGTGAAATGCATAGCCTGAAATACCATGCTAAAAGTGCAGGCCAGATTATCAGTCTGTGTATGCACCAGTTATTTTTCTGCCTTCAATGAGTGCCATCATCATGGCACGTAAGAATAAATAGCTGTGCATGTACCTTGAGTTGTTCCTGTGCCTGTGACAGGTTTTACCTGAAGTGAAGCTAAACAAAACATTCCTTTTTGAATTAGAAAAGCATTTGCTCTGAAAAGAGCCTGAGATTTTGTTCAGTCTGTATCTCTATATAGCAAGGCTCCTCTTTACATGTCCCAGGAAATGATTGCCCAGATATTTTTACATCTTTACTTCAAAATGTGCAAGACCAGTGTACTATTCTTCTTTAAATCCCTCACTGAATCTTATACCAGAGCACCGTATTTGCAAATTTTAAATATTTTTCCTTAACACTGATCTTGCAGAACTTATGAACCATTTAGTCTCAGTACTTATGTGCATATTATTTTAACATGCTGGGGTTTTCACAGATGTGAATCACAAACAGTAAATAACTACCTGCTGCTTACTATAAGCTTTGAATTCCATGTAAGTTCGCTGGTCACAGGAATGAGACTATTTCTCTGTCCCCTCACAAAATTATAATTAATCCTGTTTACACCCACATGCCCCTATAAACTGGCTTGGGAGCAAAACCAGGGTGTGTACTGAGCAGCCTTCTAAGAATGCAAGATGAAATGTCATGAGGAGCTCTTCCAGTAGCCCAGGAAAGTGGGACGGAGTGAGAGCTGATAACTCGGCTCCTTCCAGTCACATCCTCACCAGCTACAACAAGCAGCAATGCAAGAGGGGTTGGCAGCCTTATTGTCTTACCAGCTTCAAGGCCAAATGCCAAGGCAATGTGATCACTTAAGTCTCTCTTTCCTCTATCTCCTGTCCATTAAATAGGAAAATAACTGTTGGTATCTTCAAATATACTAATTTTGGATCTGGTGTACAAATAAAATAATCATAAATAAATTCAAACTGGGATGTCCCTCAGTCTCTTCACCCTCCTGAGGCCTCCTTCCCTATTATGGGGTCCTCCTGGGGGCTTCCTTGGATAACCACAGTACAGCCTGGCATCATCATCTTCACTCCTTCACTTTCCATCTGCTTCACTGAAAGTCAAATTTCAGCATTAAACTCCCACTCGCCTACATAATGACACCACTGAGCTCTTTCAGAGATCCATTTTCATGAGCTGGTCTCTTCTAACATGTAAAAATTGGAGGTGAAAAAATAAGAATATTTATAAAGTGATAATAAAAGTGCCTAGACTGAATATATTCCAGATTTCCAGTTCAGATAATTAATAGTTGTGGTGTCTCGGTGTTTTTGATCAGGTAACATTTAAATATCTTGGAAACCAGGCTTCCATTTATCTTACTGACAGAAACAACACTGATAGTCATCCTAAATATTCCTAATTTTCTTCACATTACTTAGAGCTGTTTTACACTGCCCTTCACAGACTCTGCAATCAAAAGGAACTGCTACAGCCAGCCTCTCTGACACCCTGCAGAGAGGCATTATAGACTTTGCCTCAGAGACTGGATTAAAACGTGTCTTTTAGAAGTATTTTTAATTTCATTTTAACAACATCAAGCAGTAGCCAGTTGTCATTTCCTTAATATGCCATGTCAAAGTTTACTTACTTTCATTCCTGGGAAGTTGTGCCTTACTTTTAAGGTTTGATTTCTCCAATAACACCTACTGAATCTGATTTTCTCTGTAAGGTTAAAAAATGCACCCACAAGACTTCCTTTATGTTCAATACTTGTTCAAGGGCACAACCAGGGTCATTATGTCTCTCCTCAACTTCTCTTTGATAACCTGCACACCCCCTGAGCACTTTGAAACCTCTTCAGACTTTCTCTCTCATCCCAAAAGAGTTTTATTGCTTCATTTAAATTATCCTCATGCCTTCTTGAAGTATAAACCATGGGTCTGGAAGCAGTAAATAGACAGCATTATGGTCTTACTTCACTATTTCTACTTGATGAAGCAATTTTCTGTAAATAAGCATCCTGTAATAGCCATTTCCTCTCATTCTGTCTCTTGTTACTTGACTTGTTTTATTTTTCATTCTCTGCTGATAAAACCCCAGATTTACCAGTTGGAGGTAAATTTGCTGCTATGTAAGGTGACTGGTCTGCAACTCTCTGTCCTTGCCCTCGCTCTTTCTACAGGTTGAAATTACTCTGACATACCTTTCATTCTTTGAAACTCTGTTTTCAAACTTTAATTAAACATTGATATTTGTGACTCATAGTTGAATCTTCAATGTAAATTAACCTGCCAAAGTCCCTAGCTCAGATCACACATAGCAATGTAAAGCCCCTCTGTTCAGCATTAGATCTCTTTAAAGCAGGTTGCTACATCACTCCTGGGTCTTGGGTTATTGTAATTTTTCGTGCCTTTTAAGTTACAGTATATTAAAATAATAAGGACTGCAAAGTTTCTATAGTATGAAATTATGAGCATGTAAAAGCAGATGGGATGTTTGAAGGTGGAAAGTGTTGGGGAAGAACAGAAGGCTCTGGTACGCAGCCTGCTGGGAGCAGTCCCTGGAATAATAAAGTGTGCCTGCAACAGCACACAAGTTAAACTCAGAAGGAACTAGTTGATTGAATCAAAAAGCAAATAGGATTGAACCAGTTATTTGCTCACCTAGAGAGCAGCAGCTGGGAGAGAAAATTGGGGATCCTGATAGTTATCAAGCATGCCATGCTCTCTGCAGGGCTGGATTCACAACTGTGCTTAAACTCTCACAGTGAGAGTTGCTGTATGTGACACTGAAGTCATGTGGTGTAAGAATGATGCATTTTATTCACTGAAAAGGAATGAAAATAAATGGTCAGCTCCTGCCCTAGGTCTTTGATACATTGCAGTCTTTGATACATAGTGTGTTGCATGACTTGCTTATAATTAACCTCAAAAAATCAATAAAGCAACAAAATTTCCCAATGATAAAATTAGTGATGGTAGCACGACTACAACCAAACTGTGATGAGCTGGAGAAACACATGGAAGATTGATTAGGAAAAAGTGGCAGATGCAATTCAGCACATACAAATTATACATGTGGACATAAATAACCATAGTTTCCACATAGGAAAAAATAACCTCTGAGCTTATCACTCTACTAAAGAGTGAGATCCTGCAGTTACCATAGATAATGCCATGAAAACAGCTCAACATTCAGATCAAATTAAAAAAGCAAGTCAAATATTAGGAAATACTGGAAAATGAATAAAGAACAAGTAATCAAGCAGGCCAGTACTTAGCTGCACGGCTAATGTGTGAAGTTTTGCTTCCCTTCTCAGAAAATAATATACGAGACCCATAGAAGTTTCAAAGGACAGTAAATATAGGAGCTATTCCACACTTTTGGTCACTCAAATGCTAATGCATTTCAGTTTAGAAGACAAAATTTAAAGGTGACTTACATATCTACAGAACATGGCATGGTAGAAAAGTTTACTGTGCAAGGGACATTAAACTAGACTAGTGAAAATCAGGCTAAAAATGAACAAGAATGAACAATTCTTTATGCGACAGATATCAATTGATAAAGGCTGCTGTTATTCAGGAAGCAAATATAGTCCAAAGGAAACTAGACAACTACTGGAAAAAATAGCATTGAAAATTACTAAATAGACAAACCATATGATGTTCAGGAAAGCCTGGAATAGAAGACATTTAGAAGCCAGGAGAACATAGAAGAAAAGCAACCAAATGTGCTTGCATTGTTCTTATCCTTCCTCAGACAGCTGCCTTTGACTACAAAGGAAGCTATTGTGTTAGAAAAAACGACTTTGGTCAGGACCTGTATAGACATTCCTATGTTTATAGTCTCTGGAGTTCCAAGAGCACAGAGGAAAAGCACGTGCTGTTTGCTCAGCTTCTTGGTTAAATGTGGTAGAAGGTGATGTGTGTTACAAATGCAGCCAAGACTTCTCAGTCACCAGTGCCAAGCCTCTGCACTCATGTTCACATAGTGGGGATGCTATTAAAGCGATAGACTTACCTTATGGCACAAATATTTCCAGTATGAAACTTCCTACTAGCAGGATTTTCCTTTTTATCTCCCACCAGGAAGAAGAAAAAAACACTAACTGTATTTTTTATGGACAGACCCCCAAACCAAAAGCAGCCACGAGTTCTCTTACACCACTTTAACAAAATACATGTTCTCCCTTTGGTACATTAAGTAACCAGCGTTACCATTTAGTTTCACATAATAATGAAAATAATGCACTTTTAGATTTATAGACATCAAATTGGGGTTTTGAATGTCAGAGACATGTCTTTCCTCTGCAATTCTGCCAGACAAATGGTCTACCAGAAAATGTTTAAATAAATAAAAGCTGTAAGCTTACCAATGGTGAAATGGTAGATGCAATTTACTGGACAATTCCAGAATTGTACACAATTTTATAAATTATGTATAAATTGTCATATTGCAGTTGCAAGCTGATTTTAAGCATTTCAAGGACATTGAACCCAAACCAAAATCAAGCTACCAAATCAGAAAAAAACCCCTCAAAATACATAAAACTAATCAATAGAGTGATATTCAAGGGAAGTCATCAGACTTCCTGTATTACTAAAAAGATTTGGCTGTGGAGGAAAAGGAAATGCAGTAGCAGAAACATATATTCTAATGAAGTTTCATTATTATTTTGGGTACATTTGATATAGTTTACAGAAAATTTTCAGAGTTTAAGTTACACAAGGGAAATTTCATAGGCTGAGATGTGACTCCTGAGACCAGTAAGAATGCTTCCCAAGTCTTTTCTCATTTTTGACACGTAGTACTGAATCTAGAGAAAATTACGAGAGCTAGCTGCTCATTTGTGCAATCTGACCTGGACTTTTCATGATATTTTGCTGAATTTTCAGATTTTCTAGGATAAACTTCATTGTTGGTACCTTTTCATACTGTCAATATTCAGGTTATGAACATTTAAAGTCCTTTTTAAATTGATGCTATGAGTGTGCAAAATGAAACCACTTAAAAATTCCCCAGTTTGATTATTTACAGCATCTTCATTGACATTTTGGCCAGGCTAACTAGAAATAAAGGTAAGTGATTCAGTGCAATAAAATACTTTTCTATTCTCTTTGTCAGCAATATGACATATTTAGCTTCCTTTATTGCTTTTTGTAGAGATATGATCTGGAGTGTATGTGATGTAAACTCTTCAAGTGAAAAGAACTTTTTATCTCTGCACAAATATAACATCTCTGCACAAATATAACATTTGGCTTAACTAAGATTCCAGGTTCATTTCCAAATGTGCTTTGCCCTGTTAACCCTGCAGGTTGCTTTTGGTCCCATTAGTGCTACACTTTGAAAACAGCATATAAAGATAAAAAAACCTTTAACCAAACCACCCGCCCCCCCCAACTTACACAGCAGGACATGAAGAACACACAAGAAACCATTTTTTTACAAAGTAGAATTCTTGGGTGCACAGATACTTACTGGACATTAACACTTGTTTTGGCATCAGTGAAGGTTTCCAGTGCTAAATGAGAAGACATTTACCAAGACAGCTGTACCACGCAGCTGTTTAAGACTTACTGATACTCATCAATCAAATCAGATGCTTCTCATGTATGCACTGACTATTGTATTGCAGTAACAATACAGCCTTAATATTTTTAGATCATGCAGTCAGAACAGGTGTTAACAAATGTAGCATCTCCTATCTGTGAAACATTCCACATCACACATATCTATATGGACAGCTGAAGAACTTTTGTTATCTAAGTTAAACACTTTTCCCAGCAATTTGAATTGAAATCAAAAGCACAGTTCATTACACATATTATTTTAAAAAAAGCTTTATTTATTACTTTCAACTTGAGACTTAAGTTACTTCCCTTACTCTAAAATAAAGTCACTATGGGCTTCATTCCTATCTGGACCATAAAGCAAGACTAAAATTGCACATGAAGCTTTTCATCAAAGCAGAAGATAAAACCCATGATATACTACCACTTCTAAAGGATGCATTAACGAAACTGCACTCATTGTAACAAGATTTGTTGGCACACACTAGTAAATTCAACAAATGTATAATATCTGGCATGATTTTAGTTGTATAGGATGCCAAACAAGAGCAACTGCACTACATTCACGAACAGTTCACAAAAATACCAAGTAATAATATTACTAGTGAATTTTTTTAAAAGTTTTCAAAGTTATTAAATACACCATTCTTTTGAAAAATATTACAGAAGTACTCCAAAACCCTGACATACACTGATTTCATTTTCTTTTTCTTAATAGTGGTGATGCTTAGAGCTCCTGGTAAGTTAACTTGGCACTCTTCTCATGCAGAGATCTCCCATGTCAGCCTGTCATATTTTCAGCAGCCTAGAAACAGAAAAAAAAATTATTACAAGTCACTAAAAGAGACATCATGTAGATTAAATTTAATCTTTTCTTGTAACTTTTTAAATTTACCTAGAGAACTTAAGGGTCTAAAAAAAAAATACAAAACTACTTAGGATTTTTTTTCTAATGAACACTACCATTTTCTAAAAAATAATGCTGTCAACTACTATTACCCTTTACTAAAAGAGCCACTGTTGTTTCCTTGTGTTTCATCCTGTACCTGAGCAGCTTTTATCTTGTACATTTTACCCTAATAGTTTCAAGAAAGGCTCAAATGCATAAATACAGTTACCTTTGGAGTTTACTTCACATAATTTATGAGAATTATTACCCCATCCATACAGATAAATTATTGACAAAAAACTCAGAAGAATGACACTGATCAAAACTACATAAATCATGCTACCAATTATTTGATTAAGAATATGAGTATTTTTATTATTGAACAACTCCAGTCCACAAGGCTGTTGTTGAAGACTGACATTGGTAGATTTTAAATCAGTTATGGGACAAACAGGCAAAGGAGAGCAATGGGAATGGGAAACCAGTGAAAGCAATGGAAGAAGTGAAACAGCCCTTAATTATTTGTATACACAGTTAAATCCATATGTAAGCACACATTTAAGCACAGACAGAAATACAAAATATGCATGAGCATAGAAAAATGTTAAGTTAAAAAGAAAGTATGCAGTCTTCCAGAATAGAAGCAAGATATAGGTTTCCCGTTTCACTTCTCAAAAATAACCAAATATAAGATGCAGTAGTAAAAAACCCTGACTGTGATGTTTAGGTAGAGAGTAGAGAATGAAAATTCCTCAAAAGGCAAGCGAGATTTTTTTTTTTTACACCATGGTTACCCTCTATTATTAGTTAAACAGATAAATACACACATATGAAAAGCCATATGTATACACACATCACAAATCCCCTCTTTCTGATCTTTGGAAAGGTTCAAAGCACAGGTTAAGGGGGTAAAAGCAATATGTTAAGATAATGTTAGCAAGCTGCAACGTACCTGTTTACAAGTACTGCTGCATACTGTTAGATCTGAGGTTATAGAAATGAGGTGATATTGGTTAAAGGAGACATCTGTGGTATTATGCAAGTAACAAATGGTGACTATAATAAAAATCTGTGAGTTTTGGTTGTGGTTTTTTTTCCTTCAGAAGAGTTAGTCTAATTATTTTATTTCTACGAAATATGTCATTTGTACATTTCCTGTTCCATGCTGAATTCAGCTGTATTCCTTGCCTTCTCTATTGAACAGTTAATTTCCTTGATTTAAAAATGAGTCATAACAAAGTACAATTTACAAACTGAAGTATAGCAAGTTGCATGTACATCTGACTCTTGAAAACAAATTTATAAGCTTTTTAAACTAGAGCGTTACCTTTAGAGCTTCTGTAGCCTTACGCAGTTCTTTAATAACTGAAGATAATGCTTCTGGATTTATCCCTTGTTCACAAAGCCGCACACAAATGGACAATGTCTCCATATCCAAGCCAGTGTTTAGTATTCTTGAAATCTCAAACAGGACTGCAACAGAAAAAAATGAAAGCATTTTAGTCCCTACAGATGATGAAATTTCAATGATCAAGATTATTCTTCACCAAAATTTAGACTCTACAGTGTGAACATGGCAGATGTCCATTGCTGTTTGAACTTCAACAATATTTACATTCAATTTTCCATCAAAAGCTAAAAGCTACAGCTTGTAACATAAATCCCATGCTTTCCTGGTTCAGGAAATTTAATAATGGATAATGGGTTTTGAAAAAGTAAAAAAGAGAGAGAGAGAGAGAAGAATTCAACAAATAACATGCCTAATTACCAAATTAGGTAAAAGGTAGGCTATAGAACACTCTGTACTTTTGGACTCCAGATACTGATGAAGTGATGAAGTCCTTTCTTGAGGTGTTGAGGCAGTGTCTTCGGCAGAAAGACGTAGCAGTTTCTCCACAACAATTCTGAGCTCTTAACAACTTTGCAGACAGCAACTGCTAAATGTCTATATACTAAATAAAATACATGCATAGTTACACAGGAAGCCTGGACTCCTAAATTTGAGGATTAGTGTACTTATCTGTTCTCAAGAGCCTTACATTGTCTTTAAATCTGCCTGCTGCAGAAGTGGAAAGAGGGAAGTTGTCAGGTAAAGTTACCAGAACTTAGATTCTTTGTCCTTCCCAAAGAAGTGTCTCTCTATCTGCACAAAATGATTTTACCCTCTTGCAGCAGCAGAGGAGCCATAACGATCCTGCTAGTCCTGCCTTGCCTCCAGCAGCAGGTCAGAGCACAGAGATCAGTGGCTGAAATGCTGCTTTTTACACCAGCCCAACTCATGAAGGTCTGTACCAAAAAACCCTTTTGTAACAGCAGTCTGAACTTCAAGAAAAGAGAAAATGCTGACAAAATAAATTCATAGCACTATCCCTTGAACATAGCCTAGCCTCTACTTCCTCATTAGGGCATTTTCAGAGAAAGGCTTCACATTTAACAACCCTCAACAGACTGCTTGGCTGCTTTCCACCCTGCATAAGCTTTTGGTACAGGCATTTTGTGGAATTCCAGAGTTTCACTCTACACTGAGAAACAACTCCAAAACATGCCAGCTTTGATTCCTCGTAGTCAGGCTGAAAGTGAGCACCTGAACTCCAGTCACCTGCTCACATTTCTCATGGCTTATCAATCTCCAAAGTATTTCCCAGCATTCCCAATACCCCTTCTCTCACATTCCTCATCCCACCACAGTACCTGGGTTTGATTTCTTTTTTCCATATCAGAATCTATTTTAGTTCTGCAACCCTGACTACTGTCCTCAAAACTTTTTCACTATATTCACTATATTGTAGTTTGGGCTGGAATTTTTTTTTTTTTGGGGGGGGGACGTGTTTGGGGTTTTGTTTGTTTGTTTTTGTTTGGTCGTTTGGGGGTTTTTTTAATTCACTTTGGTTTTCTGACAGGAGTCACGAACAAGAACAGAATATTGGGGTTCAGTTCAGCTCAGGTGCTGCCGCCGACACCGTCACAGGGCCGGTCCTTCCTCTCTGCCGCGCACTTCCAGCCTCCTGGATTAAATCCAAGACGCACGGAGCCAGGTCGCGTCATTTACATTAGCCGTAACAAATAATGAGAAACAAGGGCAAACATATATACACGCATATATAAATATATACTGATACTAAAAAGCCCCCAGTATTCCATGTTAAATACTTGAAAAAAAAAAAAAAAAAAAAAGCGCCACATCAGGTCCATATTTCGGCATATTTCGGCAGCCGCAACCCGCGCCCCTCTTCCCAAGACAGGCGCCCGTGTGCACGGCCCGCGGCGGGGCCAGGCGTTCCCTCTCCCCTGCAGCCTGCGCGTCCCTGCCCCGCGGCTGTCACGCACCGTCCATGGTCTCCCTCACGGCGTTCAGGCTGGCGGCGTTGCTCGCCATGGCGACCCCGGCGCGCCCGGAACCGGAACGCCCCGCGCACGCCCGGGCCCGCCGCCCCACGTGACGGCCCGGCACAGCGCCAGCGCGCCGGGGGCGGGCTTTCTTTGAATTCGTGCGGCGGCGCCGCTGGCGATTGGCCCGTTCGAGACAGGGGCCGCCCTGCCATTGGCCCGGCGGCGCACAGCGCGCTCCGTGATTGGTGTGAGTCCTCAGGCGGGGCGGGGCTGGTTAAAGGGCCGCCCGGCGCGGCGGGGGCGGGAGCGGTGCGGCGGCGGCGGCGGCCAGATAACGGCGGCAGGTGGCTGTGTCTCCATCCTCGGCATTCCCGGCTCACCCGGCATTCCCGGCATCGCCTCCTCGGCGGCGGGGCTTGGGAGAGCGGCGAGCGGCTCGGCGCGGTGGCACCGTCCCGGGGAGAAGTGTGAGAAGGGGCTCAGCGGGGTCGCTTCCCCCGGCGCTCCCGTTCCCTTTGCGGCCGGAGGCGCGGGAGCGGCCGGGGCCCGGGAGGTGCCCTCCTGCCGGAGCCCCGCGAGGGCTGGGGCTGCCCCCGGCCCGTTGAGGCGGAGGGCGGGCGGTTTTAGCGCCCGGGCGGAGCGGGACGTGCCCGGGGCGTTATTGCTGCCCTTGCCGCTCGGGCAGCACCGCGCGTCCCCCCGCCCGCAGCCGGGCCAGCCCTGTGTGCAGGCAGCACGGCCGTTTGGTCTCTTCTGCTGCTTAGTTAGGGGTTTTATGTTTGTTCGTTGCATTTTTGTCCTGTTTGTTTGTCGTTTTGCCCTTGTTTGGGTGTTTGGGGGTTTTTTTCTCAATCACCCTTTTCTTGTTCTTTCTTAATTTGTTTTCGTAGTTTCTGTTTGCAATTGTTTGTACCAGCCTTATTTATCGGCTCTATGTCGTTAGGTCCAGGCCATAGCTAACTTCGTTTTTGAAGTGGTGCTGGTGCCTTGAAATGATTAATTCTCTCTTCCCCAAAGCCTTCAGAGTGGCCCTGAAATGTCAAAAGTGTGATTTCACTGTTTCCCTTAATTTTGCTCTCTCTCTTTTTCAGGTATAGCTTAGTGTTATGGGTGATACAGAAGAAGCTAAAATGCAGATAACACCAGAAACTCCAGGACGAGTCACAATCCTGAATCCTTTTGAGAGTCCCAGTGATTACTATACTCTTCAGGAGCAGATTGTTTCTAGTCCTTTGATCTTTAAGTCAACGAAGTCCTCATCTGTAAGATCTAGTCGTTAGTTGTGTAACTGTACAGATAGAGTGCTAATATTTTCAAGTGCATTAAAAAGGGTATTTCATTTGGTGTACTTCAACAAACATACCGAGCTAAAGAACTTGGGAGTTTCTTCTCTTTACAGAACTATGTTGCTTTTAAATACTGTTATTGCTACTTAGTCTTCCTCCCTTCCTAAATTCATTTTGTCTTTAGTTACTAGCAATTAAGTGCTAAAACCAGGAGAAAGTAGATAAAGACCAGTTGTTGGATGTGGTACTCCAGTCCTAGTTAAGGTGGAGAAAACCGGTTTCTACATAGATGCGAAGTAGGCTGGTTGCAAATACAACTTAATTGCACTTACCTTGTGAGCTCCTTGTGTATTCAAGTAAATGATTTTGTGTATCTGTGACTTTTTTTTTAGTTGCAAATTGCATGCTGGTTTGCAGTTGAAATTATTTTCTGATAGGCCGTAGAGATGAAACTGCTAATGAAACTAAAAAGACTCACTTGGTAGATAATTTTCCAAATATATTTGAACAGTACTTTGTAATTGTTAAAGGGGTGAGGCTGCTTTATTTCTGAATTGGTTTTGTTGTGCCCTATGTATGGCATTTATGAGGCAAACATTGCAGGATGCTCATGGTCTTGCAGCTCTGGTCTTCTTAGAAATGGGAAGGGAAAGGAAGACTGCTCTATTATTTGGATAACTTGGGTTAGGATACTGGGTTTTCATGGAACCACAATCTGGATCGTGGCAATCAAGGAGCAATATAAGTTCATCCCAAGTTATGTATCTTTAGTACATGTGTCCTTAGAAATTGAGAAGAAAGTGACACCTCAGTTTGTAAATACCTCAACTGTAACCTTCCACTTAAGATTATGTTGTAAATCATTGTGATACCTCTACCAGCAGGATAAGAAGTCCGACTGACTTACTTTTTCTTAGAGTAGATCATTTAAATAGAAGCACTTTTGATTGTTTTTGACAGAAACTATACAGAAGCTGTGATTGTATTGGTCTGTTGAGATTTGTCCTGTGGTTTTACTTTTATCCTTATAGAAAAGCAAGCATTAAGATGCCCTTTTCTTATTTTAGACACCAGGAAAATTTAGATGGTCTATTGATCAGCTTGCTCTAATAAATCCTGTGGAAATAGACTCGGAAGACATTCGACGCCAAGGAATGTATTTGAGCCATGCTAGGTAACTTACAATCTATTTTTAGCTAACTAGCTAACTTAGCTTTAATACTAGAACACTTGTTCTTTTGTTTTATTAATATTTCAGCCTAAAATTAAAGACTATTAAATTAAAAAAAATTAGAGATTATTCAAATCTTTTAACACAATTTTTTTTACATGATGTGTATATAATATTTAGATGAGGCTATCTCTGCGTTGCTTCCTTTTAATATTAAGAGCTGCTGATCCACTCTGATTGCAGTTAGGAAGAAGCCAGATAAAAGCAGTTAGCGGAAGCAAGAAAATGTCTTGCCAGTGGTCATTACCAGGCTATCTCTTCTGCTCCTTGTTACAACACAGTTTATCTTCTCAGAATGCTCCATAGTGAGGGTTCTTTGTGCTCAGGGACTCCTGCAGAAGGGCAGACCAGGGAACACGAGCTGGGGAAGCCCCAGTGCTCCCTTTCAAAGGTGTAGATGAGGCTTCATGTGAAGGAGGGGGCACCAGTGCTAGTTACTTGAAGTAGTTTGGGAATCTTTCCTCAACTTTTTTTCCTTTTTCTGAAAATAACTTCCATGAGGAAAACAGGTGGGTAAAACAGTCTGGGTATTTGGAACTTATCTTGAGGGATAATTTTACACGTGGGTGGTAGAGGATGATATGCCAAGTGAAAGTAGCCAAGGGGAGGCCTTAATGGAGAATCCTGTAGACTCTCCTGTACATTACTCAGATACAAACTTGCACGAAGAACTGCTCCTCATGGCATGATGCACTGCAAGAATAGAATAGTAAACCAGTCCTGTCTAGATCAGATTGCTCAGTCCCATCCACCTTGATCTTGAATGTTTCCAGGGATGGGGCATCTACACCTTTCCAAGCAACCTGTTCCAATGTTTCAACACCCTCATCATAAAAAATATTGTGAAGTAACTTATTGTTTTTAGTGTCTGACTGAACCTACATCTCTCTTTTTGAATAATGAAAGCTGTAGGACTATAACTGTCCCCAGCTGTATCTGAATCACCAGGTCTTAATGTTTTCTGTCCTTCCTCTAGTAGCCAGTAGGTTTCAGACTAGTGCTTTTTATACATTTTAAAGCCTTAAGCCTTATATTTTTAGGGAGTTAATGACATTGTTTCTGGAACATTATTCAGACAAACTAGCTTTAATGGAGATGACTTGGGTGACAGTTCCAGTGACGATAGGTCATATAGATATAAAGATGCATTGTCTCAGTGGGTCTTTTCAGTCTGTCCTACTGTTTTGTAATCACCATGGTTCGTATTTTTTAATCATCTGCTGTGACTAGAAAGAGGCTAGTTTGATGAGCCTCTTTGTGTAGATTTGCTGTGTTCATGCTTGCATGTTTCAGTGCATACATATATATAAATAGTGATTATATACTTGTTTTTTTGGTACAGTAACTCTGCAAGTGTCTCCATAGATCTGTCACTTTAGCATCATCCAGGCAGATGTAATTGAAGGTGGCATGTCCAAACATTGCAGATACATTCGAAGTCTGATAAGCATAAAAGAGCTGTGAGAGTTTCTGTATGTGGTACATCCATGTATGCTTGTGTATCTAATAATATCTTGTTATCTGACTGATTTCTAACATTGTTCAAGGGTAGATCAGGTATATGAACTGTGAATGAAAGTATTGGGTGGTTCAGCTAAGACAACGATGAACATTTTAAGCTTCAAAAGTTTTAAAATAAATTACATTGTAGTAACTGAAAGTCAGTCTGTGAGGTGACCGTTAGAGGAAATATAAATATAGAATCTCACACATCATGAAGTGACTGAAGCAACTACAATACTTTTTTAAAAACAAAGTTAAAAGCCGCATAAGGAAATATATTCATTGTTAGAAACTGAAATATGATACTGAAAAAAGTGTGGCAGACTGGGTATTTGATTAGGGAGAACTCTGTGCTGGGAAAGTGGGCTGTGTCAGGTATTTGTGCAAATTCCAGGAGTGTTTTCAGTTGCCCTTTAATTCCTTACAGCTCAGTTTTTCAGTTTGCTTGGTTTTATAGTGAAAGTCTAATCTCATGTTAACTTTAATAGTTAAAAATATTCATATGACATTATTTTGGAAGATCAGTTATGATTCAATTTTTGTCCAGACACGCTGAGTAAACAGAATATTCGCTATTATGTACTTTTAAATGGTACAAATCTTTTTCAAATCAACTGAATTGAGAAGTGCTTTTAAATTTATAGTATAAGATTATTGCATGTAAAAGTATCATAAGATTTATTGTTTATTGCAATTTAATTTTTAAAGTTTCTCTTGAACATCTATTATTATCTAGCTCGACTTTACATCGTATTTTCCTGTTTACTTGATGGTTTTGATAATTGAGTTGTTTTTCATTTGTTACTTAGAACTGATAAGGAGACAGAAGACAGAAGGCAAAAAGCTATTGAGGAGGTAATAGAACTTTGTGCTATCAAATATTGATCTGTGTACAGAAAAGATCCACGTCTTTTACAGGATTTTGAAACCCAGAAGCCTATTATATTTCAGTAAGAAAGTGATTTTGCACCTTCATCCCTTGCAGTTGTAGTTGGAATCCACACACTTCTTTTCTTCCCCTCTTCTTTCAGACACATGTAGGTCAAAAAACCAGATTTTTTCCTTTTTTCTTGGCTAGTGGTAATGTATCTGTAATACAACTCTTGTAGTTAACTTCAGCTTAAAAACTGATTTAGAATTTGGGGGTTTACAGTAACTGTTGGGGTGATACTGCATTTTTTGAAATATTGGAGAATTTTTGTGATTTTTTTTTTTTATTTCTTCCAAAGTCTGCTTAGTTGGATGGAAGACTTTATTCTGGTAGCTTGTATTTTTCCATCCATTTTTCATTTTATTTTTCACTATTCATTTGGCTAGCAGACAAGGAAAAGTGAAGTGTTTAAAATACTCACTACAGAAATCTTCAATGTTATTTCAAGTAAAAAAATAGATTAGTCTCTGTTAGGCAAGTCTATCAGTTTCTGTCTCTATGAACAAAAATAATGTTTTATGATTCCATAAAAGGAGCTGTGTAGTTGACCTGCAGCTAAGATGCTCTGTTGTTCTAAATTTGCAGTAAAAGGGGTATTTCCTCTTTGTGAGATATAACCTAATGGATTATGCAGTTGAACAGCTTGAAATCCTGTCTCTGGTAAAAATTATACTTTTAATAGTTGCGTGTTTCAAGCTGAATTTTTTCATTTACTTTGAGTCTTGCACTTATTTGAGAACAGGATTTGCCATGTGTTTCTTAAAGCTTTGTCAGCATCAGGGTGTTTCTGAGTGCAACTGCGACAACAGACGGTTTCTGAGTCACAGAAAAAGACTGAAGTGCCAGTAGTCAAAAGTGTTCTACCACTAACCAATTTAGCCAAATACACTAATAATAAGAGTGTTGCCAAAAAGCCTTGGTTTATCACTTTTACTGGTTCTGCAGTGTCTGTCACTTCTGTGAAATAGCTCAATTGTCAAAATAAAACTTAACAAATGGAAAATTTAAAAATAATTATTTTTAAATTACTATACAAGAGGCATGGTAGTGACAATTCAATTTGTAAAATGAGTAATTGTTGTTAAATGAAACTTGTATAGCTTTCACTCTGCAGACTTGAAAGATCTCAGATGCTATGTGTCATAAAGAACATAGGGGTCTTCAAACCAAATTTTTTTTCTTTAATCTCTTTGGGCCTAAAATAATGAAATGTTCAAATTTTTATTTTTTTTTCTTGTTCAGGGTACTAGTCTAAATTTAAGTTGAAAATTTTAAAAAGTGCTGAGATGGTTTGTTTTTATTCTACTCCAGTTTTTCACAAAAAAACTCATAGTTCCTTCTCCTTGGACTGAACATGAAGGCAAGCAAGTTTCTCAATTTAATTCAACTAAATGTAAGTTGCTTTTGTGTCCACCCAAAATAATATAGCTTTCGGAGAAATTAACAAGCATATTTTTTTTTTTCCAACCTCAATTTAAAGTTTAAGAACCAATGGTAAAATATGGCACAACTGATTGATTTTCAGCTGTGGTCTCCAAGTGCTTTCTTTGTTTAAAAATTATTTATTAATTGCAAGTCTAATACGTTTTTCCCTTTTTGTTATTCTTGGTCTTTGTTCTTAAATTTTTCTACTTTAATAATCTGTCTGCAATAATTTTAATTTACACAGCTGTCATGGGTTGACATAGTTTGGATTTTATTGGAAAGGACAGACTTATCAGGAGTCAGTTTTTTAATTGGCAGGTGGTTTGACTACTAACTTTGTATCTATAACTATCAACTGTGTTGATACTGGTAATAGCCAAGTCTTCTTCTTCACTTTTTTTTCTTCAGATATTTGCACATCCCCTTAATCCAGCTGCTTTCCTCACCATACAAGCATATTGGAAATGGAATTCTGTATTCTTTTACCCTTACTAGCAGCATACATTTGTTATCCTGCTAGCTCACTGCCACTAGTCATGGCTTTTCTAAGTTTGTTTAAGTTATGCCACTGTTGGATTTTGTTTGCCACTGTTGGATTTTGTTCTTAATGTTCTTATTGAAGTTTATATATAACCAGCAGAATACAGAACAAATGGATTACAGGATGGAAAATGTGAGCTATAAAGTATTGTTTGCATGCCCTGTTGTTTGGTATGAAAATCTTAAATAAGTAGGGATTTTTGCAAGATTTGGAAAAGGCTAAGCTGTTAATTTTTTTTTATCAAGGAGATGTAGCTTGTGGATAGTGTATTTTTGTCAGTTGTAAGATGGTCACTTTAAGGGCAGAGAACATAAGGCATAATCCGAAATCTGGTCAAGTAAATGGTGAAAGAAAATGGTCTAATGTGTTCTTCAACTGCATAAAAAAGTTTAAATGTATCTTACACCTTTCTCCAGTCCAGACTGAATGATTTTCGGGAAGAGTGTTTTGCTTGAGCACAGCCTGTTTAGCGAAGCTTGAACTAATTTGTTTTAAATCTCTGTCATGTAGAGACAGGAGGACACAAAGTTTTGAGCAATGTTGATGCTACTTGATTAAGCTTTTTTTGAATAGAAACATGCTGAAATTCTCTTGATAGCTATAACGGTAACCTTTTCTCAGTATTCCTTTCTAATCTCTTCCAAACATTGATGCAAAAAATTGTTTGGTTGTATTATGTATTCTAACTTAATTTTGCTACATCTCAAAATTATGTGCAGTGCATGTTTAAATTTAAGTTCTATATTTTCCAGCCATAGATATAAATAACATTTCTCCGATTAGAAGACAGCTGAGCTTGCCACCTGGGAAAAGCAATGGTGAGTAAAAGGCAATGCCTAAAATTACAGGCTTTCTCTCAAGAAAAATAATCCATTTTAATGGCTATATAATTTCAGAAGAATATTATTTGTTTGTTAGTGTTACAGTAGAAATAGTTTTTCTTTAACTGTATGGTAGGACTAATTTTAATATCCATTTCTCATGGAATTTAATTCTATTACATTCTGTTGTATTTTTTCAAGTAAAAAAATAAGTCCCCTGTAGACTGTGGAGTGCATTCTTTCCAGCTCAGTGTCTGTACTTTTTCTGGATTAAAAAGTGAATGTGAGCTTCAGATTTAAAGTAAATTACAGTTTTCAAAAACCTTTAATATGTTGGATTGTTTTGGGTTAGTGAATCATGATTATTTTCTATGCCAAATAAATATCAGGAAATCCTAATACATCTTTTAAACTGTATCATTTTAGATAAATAGTTACTGTTTTTCCCCAAGGTATTTTGATTTTTGTGCCACTTCCTTTTGAATTCTTCCTTTATTCAGAGACCTCTCTTCTCAGTTAACATAAAAGCCTCTAGAGAGGCATTCTTAAAACTCTTGGGTTTTTATCTCTAAGCCTGGTGTGCTGCATGTTGTGTTGTCAAATCAGAATTGTACTTTAATTAACACTTTTCCTTATTGCAACTGTAATTTAAATAGCTCAATTGCAGTGCAATTTGAAAGTGAATTTTTGTTTCTACAGCTTTAGTAAAAGGTCACTGTAAGCTAATTTTATTGGTTTTATTTATTGCAGCTGCTTGTCAGACAGTACTGTCTTTGCCAGTGGATTTTAATTTAGAGAAAATACTAGGTATGTCATGCAATATCTAAATTTAATTACGAACGTATAAGTAGAAAACTTGGTTTTATATTGTTGGCTGGGTTTGTCTTGTGAAATGCTGAAAACAAAATGTATGAATGAAAGTTTTAGGTAAGTATTCTGAAGAGACAATTACTGCATGTTGCATGGGACATGTGACTTAAATGATATGAGTGTGGATGTAAAGATAAAAAAGGAGGGAAATGGAGGACAACTGGAAATTGTTCTGCCTGCAGGTGATTGAGGGGTGACCTTATTGTCTTCTACAATTTTCTCATGAGGGGAAGAGAAGGGGCAGGCACTGATCTCTTTTCTCTGGTGACCAGTGACAGGACCTGTGGGAATGGCCTGAAGCTGTGTCAGGGGAGGTTTAGGCTGGATATCACAAAAAGCTTCTTCAGCCAAGAGGGTCTTTGGGCACTGGAACAGGCTCCTCAGGGAAGTGGTCACAGGTCCAGGCTGAGAGAGTTCAAGAGCATTTGGACAGTGCACTCAGGCACATGGTGTGACGCTTGGGAGGTCCTGCGCAGAGCCAGGAGTTGGACTTGACGAGTGGGTCCTGTGGGTCCCTTCCAACTCAGGATGCTCTGTGAGTCTATGAAATTGGTTAACAGTTCTGAATGCCTGAAAGGTAATAAGCAGAAGATAGCCTGTGTCTTTACCAAACAGAGCAGTAATTTGTCTTGGCAGAGCTGTTTGGTTTACAGATGCTGGCCAGGAATCTCAAAGCCCAACCTTGCCTTGAGTAAAGCCGAGCTCTAACTCTGGCTTTAGTGTACCTGAAACCATGGTGGGGACTAGAAGCTGTGTGGTGGCTTCTGAGCCAGGTGACTGCTGAGTGAGGAGACAGGAGCCCAAATTAACTGTCTGATAAGTGGTACATCAAGCATTTACTGCCACCTTCTCAGGCAAGGGGGCTGGAAGGGCCTGATCTTGCAGCTCATAGGTGGGAACAGTGGATACAGCCAGCTCCAGAGCACACTGGCTGCACGCTTCTATCCCAGTAGTGAAATCCAGAACCCTGACTGTGGGCAAACAAAACAGAACCATATTTATTGCCTTTTTTTTTGTCTTAACATATGCTTCCATCATTACATAGTTTGGGAGTTCATGAAAAATTTCTCCTATGGGGAATATTCAACTAGAATAGAGCAAGAGGAAAAAAAAAACAAAACTAAAATAATCTGGTAAATCTGAGCATATTTTAATGGGTTGTAGTTTGTGCTTTCTTTCTGTAAACAGCTAACTAATTGGACTTTCTTCAAGTCTAACCTGGTTTGCCTCTGGATGTATCACGAAGATCATCAAAGTGTATGGGAGACCTGAAAAAGAGTCTATGTTTGCTTGGGTAGTAAAACAATTCCTGTTTGACAGCTCAGATGTGAGCAATATTACAATTTGGTGAAAGATCAATAAGGAGATAGAAGCCAATATTTTTATTTCTTTAAATTCAGATTTTACTATTAAGGGATAATGGGCAGAAGTGGAATGAACCTTAGTAGACAGAGGTGACTTTTTGTAGGGATGACAAGCAGTCCTTTGGGATAGGTGCCTAAACAGATTACTTAGTTGCTGTATATTGGTAAATTAGATTAAATGTATTTTTTTCTGTATTCCTATTGGTAACTATTTTACTCCCACATTTCTAGGTGAATATTTTAGAACTGATGAATTTGAAGATCAGTCTCAGGAAAATCTGAGCTCTTCATCACTCAGAAGAAAGCTGTTTTTAGAAGAAAATGGGAATGTATCTGCATGTTTGTCCCCTTCTCTGCACAGTCCATGTGGTAGTCAGCCACTTGGAGTGCTCTGTTCAATAGAATTATCTCCAGTCCGGTGCAGAAGCCCCCTGGACACATCTAGTTCAGTAAGTAACATGTTTTGTCGGCTGCGTGGGATGTACTTTATGAGAGAGTAGGTGTTAGACTAAAATTTTGGTTTTTCTTATTTGGTTTTTTTTCCCAAACTCAGAAAAAAATATGTGAACAAAAGTCTTGAAACAATATATTACTGCCTTTTTATTATTTCCAATTATTTTGGAAATTCTGCTATTCTTCAGCATTCTAGAAATGCTGCTGTTCTTTTGTATTGGGAATTAAGTTTTAATTTTGTTATGAAAAGGAAGTGGGAATTAAAACATACAAAAGACTTGCTGAAAGCATGTTAAAACCTTTTTTTTATTTTTCATAAAATGTGTCTGCAAGAGTCCTGTTTAAATCCATGAATTGCTGCCTACAATACCAATTGATATGAACATGTGATATATTTCCTTTAAATCTCATAAACTCGTTTATCGTGAAAGAAATAACTTGTGGATCTTTGAAATGCACTGCTAAATATGCCTTTTTTTCCCCACTGGCCAGAGTTTCCAGATGAATAGACATTCATTAGAACACAGAACATACTGTCCATTTTTTAAATTAAACAAGATGAAGCTTATCCCCATGTGGACAGCATAGCTGAAGTGGTTTAGATGATACATTTTCATCTGTTTGGTGGTTTGAAGTGCATGGAAAAAACCTATTTACACTAGGATAGCGTAGCTTAAAAAAAAGGGTAACCTAGTAAAGAATTCCTACAATATTATTATAGTGCCAGAAGTGATGGATGGGTTTTGGTCTGGGGATTTTTTGTTGTTGTTTGATTGGGTTTGTTTGGTTTGCATGATAGTCTTAAGCAAGGTCATACCCTTTTCTTAAAGAGAAACACTTTTGTATCTGCTGCTGAATTAAGTAGATTGGATCACATTAAAATATAAATAGTGGCTGACTTTCATCCACAGTGATATGAGTATGAAATTTAGGTTGAACAGCTGACTAGATACACAGATAGCATTAATTCTCTATTTAGGTTTCTCATAATTCTTAAATACAGTGGATGAAGTAGTCTTGGGTGATATGACAGTTTGTGTCCATTGCTCTTTTCCTCTGTGTGGAGGCGTAAGGTCCAGGTGAAGAGCTGCAATTGGAATATTGAAACTAAACTAGAGATTGTCATTGTAAAGGATTATTCTTTCCCAGTGCTGCCATATTAAGCGTTTTAGTTAGAACAATTTTATATATACATACTAGCCACAGCTTACATTATGAAAATAATGCTCTGTGGGATTGATTTTTATTTTTTTTATTCTAAAGGCTCAGTTTTCATCAAGTCCTATTCAAGGAGGAACAAGAGCTTATAGTCTGGGAAGTATAACCAGTCCGCCGTTTTCAGAGGGGTCTCCTGCACATAATGGTTCTCCTGCTTTTTCACCAATTGCTTTTCACATAAGAAAAACACCACTCTCAGGTATGGTTAAATTGTATATGTATTACTCTATCTTGAGTAATATATTTTTTTATTATAAAAACTTCTAAATTTTTAGTGGAACCTTTTTCTGTTTGGAGACAAGTTCCTGTGCTTGGCAGACCAGCAGTCTCCTATATGAAGCATATTAAATCTGCTGTTCAGCAGTGGAATATGTAAAACAATTAAACGTATATGCTTACAACTGATCAGCTAGGGAAGATACTTTGGAAGAAAGTATTGAGACCCAGTAAGAATTATGACAAGCTAAAAGGGTTAATTTAATATGGGAGGGGTTTTAAAGCCACATGCCTGAACTGAGTCAGGTTACAATTCTAATTTTGCCCAGCTTGAAGCATTTTAATGTCAATGGGCAAAGAATGTTTAGCCTTGAGTTTTCAAATCATGCTATCAAGAAGATTATTTGAAATAAAATGACTAATGAAGAAATCACAAACATTTTGTGTCATCATTGCTCTAGAAAATGTCACTGTTTCATGCTGTGTCCATACCTGGTAAGGCTTAATGCCTTGGTTATATACAATTATACACGTTTGGCATAATTATGCATATTTATACATGACTTACAAATTTTGATTAATGGTATTTTATACCATTATATGTGGAGATTGCACAGATGTTTTCTCACTTATCTTCATTGCTGCCAAAAATTTAAATGCCTACTGATTGCCTATTGATATTTGTTTAGGAAAAATACAACCAGCCTTCACCCATTTTTCTTTGAATACTGTATAGTAATGACATTTGAAAATACAAGGTCTCCAATACAGCGAATCATGTCACAGAGAAGAAATTTGGTGGGATAAAAACTTGCCTTTACTTTGGTAGCTGAAATGTATGGGTGGTGGTTTGGTTTTTGGGGTTGCTTGTTTGGTTGGGTTGGGAGGCAACAGTCAGTGGAATACCCTGTAGTTGGCTATACATTATTCAATGGACTGTAGAGCCTTGAAAATGATGAGTTTTTCTATCAGGTATCAGGTGGAGTTAAACTTTGGTATTTTTTTTCAGACCAAAGGAAATTTACATTTTGTTCTCCAGATATTCCATCTTCCTCAAATAGAATGACACCCCCAAGTACAAGAAGTCCTTACATAGATGGTTGTTCTCCAATTAAAAATTGCTCTCCTATGAGGCTTGGAGCCTGTAGAGGAACTGCCCAATATCAGACTTCTGTCATTAGAATACCAATTGCAGTTGAGAATCATGATGAGGATGAGGAAGACAAGGAAAACACTTCTCCAGCAGAAGCTCGGTTCCCAGAAATGGATAATGGAATAAACTTACACCAGGAAGACAGTGATACTTTTGCACGTGGTACACATCTTGTGGTGACAACTGTGTCTATTGCACCAGATCACTCAGAAGGTTGTCATCAAAGGTTGTCATCATTTCGGGATATAGAAGGCTTAAAGGAAAGTAATACTGTAGACATGGCTGATGCAGCTGAAGTGTCAGAGGAAAATACTTGGATAAAAGAAACAATTGGCAGCAGCAATACTCCAATGACCAGCTTTATGACAGGCATTACTTTCAGTATTGAAAGCTCTCGCATGTGCATGTCACCTCTTGCAGAAAGCAGTGCAATTCCCTGTGACAACAGTAGTATTCAGGTATAAATACTTTTTCTTTGTTTCTCTGTAAAACTGAGCTCAACATAACTTGGAATACATTCCTGATCTGGAAGTAATTATTTTCTCTTATTCAATATGGCATGCAGATTGTATTGTGACTTTTGTCCCTTCCCTCCATCCCCTCTTTCTGTGGAGTTAGCATAGCAATTATAATTATTTTTGTGTTGCTATGTACAGTAGGATATTTAACTTAATCCAAACTAATGCTGATAGACCTGCTTACAATTTTCTTTTGTTATTAACCCATCATAGTTGGTTTGTTGGATTAAGTTCTGTTTATCAAATGCAAATCATATCAGGAATCTGAGGGATTTATTTGTGTTAAATGATAGTACATTTTTCAAGCCCTGCTTTTTTATTTCAGGTGGACAGTGGTTACAATACACAGACTTGTGGAAACAGCATTATGGATACTGCGGGGGCTGAAACCAGTTGCAGAGAAAATGATGTGAATACTGTCATGCTTCAGAATAAATCTCAGCTGCTTAGAACAAAGGTAGGAATTACGGTAAAAAAGTGGATAGGCTTCCCATCTTAAGCATTTGGTTTCAGGGAGCCTGAGGGGAGAGACTGTCAGATGGTAATAAAGATGTTAGTGTAGCATCATTTTAGAGACCATGTTGAATAAATGCAGGGCAAATACCTTAAACTGGCAATAAAATTAACGTTTTATGATAAAAGCAAAGGTTGTTTTGGAGGAAATTGAGGCATATGCATCAATAGTAGTAGTGAGGCTGCTCATGTCTATTGTAGTCTGTCTCTAATTTTTGTTTCTTTTGTTCTTGCTGCGTCATTTATTGCTAAGTTCTAAACATGCCTGTGGGGAAGGACATTTCTGGGGAAAAATTGTCTGCTGCTAATTTTTATAAACTTAGTGTCAAGTGCTAGACCATACCTAGCATGCTGACTTAGTGGGGAACTTTGTGTGGGTACAGTCTTTTGATTACAAGCCCTTTGAGGCCCTATCTGAAAAGCACATTACAAAAGATAATGCATATCTAGCAAATATCCTAACCCCTTAATCTGAAGAGTTCTACTTCCAGAGAACTGGAAGCAAGGCTAGTTTCTTTAGAGAAGAAAGCAAAGATCATCTCTTCTAAGTAATTATGGTCACATGGTGCTACAAACTTAGCTGTTTATGGTCTGTTATGTCTTGAAAGTCCTTCAAGGGGAGACACTACTGACCATTAGTACCAGATTATAAAAAAACCTCAAGTAAACCCATTCAGCCCTGACTTCTCTTCTGGATGTGACATGCTAAAAGCCACTCCTCTGCAAGGAGACAAAGTGCAGACTGATGGTGTCTTACAGACCACTGACATAAAATTTTTAACTCTGTTCATTTAAGACTAGGACAAATGTGCCCTTACAAGAACAATAGATAGATATTTTATCATTAACTTCTAAAAATACTCATCTGAGCTCCTGCCCTGGTGACCCTGTTGGACATGGATTTTATGTGTGCATGTACTTAACAGAATCAATTGTCTGGTATCAAACCCTTCCTAGAGAGACTTGCCAATGTCATGCAGCTGCCTTTTCCCACTGATAGTCTTTGAACTTGATGGGTCCTGACTAAACCAAACTTTGCATTTTAGATTAGGAGTAAAGTGTGAAGGTATTAAGTGCTTCATTCAGATGTTACAACTAAGAATTCCCCAGGGAATGAAAAGAAAAAAGCACAGACACTGCTGGCTGAAAAATTTAAGTCTGGTTCATTCTGACATTCATGTGAAGCTCCATGAAATATGGTAGTTCTTGCAGACAGCACATTTCAAAGATCTGGGTAGAGAAAACATGTTACTTCATTTCTTTCTCATTTCAGAAGGGTAGAGGTAGTACTTAAGGTACTTACTGTACTTGAAATTTTCAGATAGTAAGCTTGGATCTTGTTTGTTTTGGAGAATTTCTGTTAAAATGGTTTTAAAACTATCTTACTAACTTTTTCTTATTCACCTAGGAGTGTTCTGTTTTAAGCCATAAGGACAATCAGTTGCTGAGAACAAAATCTCCAGAGAAGCAATCCTGTTTTCAAAAAGCCAAAACACATAGCACAGCATTTGGTCAAAATGCAACTTGCAACATTTCTGCTTGGAAACATAAAAACGAAAATCAAGTTCAGGGATTTCACAAAAGTGGTATGTAGTTTTTTGATGGAGAACTTAAGCTGTGGTTTCTAATTAATTTTTATACATATGACCTCAATTACCTGGATTATACATACTATTTTGCTCTTCTAATGCAAATGTAATAAACTGTTTGGTATATATTAAGGGAGTTTTTAAATAATGTGGGATTTTTCAGGTCTTATTAAGAAATTTATTAGTGTCATTAAGTGATCCTTTTTGAAAATTAAGGTGTCTAGATTTGGTACAGAGAAACAAGTTTGGTTTTTTTTCAGAATTGTATTCTTTTGATGACTAGGGTGGATTCCATGAGCAGTCTAGGATAACTTGCATAGGAACCAATGTAACTGCAAAATCACCTACCATTTTCAGATTTGTGTCCCTCCATGAGGGACACTCTTCTTTGTGGGGAAGAAAAAGTGAAAGGGGTGTTAGTCTGGTTTTGGATTGCTTTTCTCCAAACAGATATATTGTGTGGCTTCATAAATACTACCACTAGTACCAAGAGTAAGTCACTGGACAGAAGTAAACTGTTTTTGGTGAGATGAGAACAAATGCCAAGTTTAGTTCTCTTAGAAATATAAAATGAGCTTTATGTCAAAAGAAGCTGTTTAGCAATTCTCTGAACAGCTTTTTCCTTGGTTTGACAGAAATCTGATGTCAATTGGGTTTACCAGGTACTTAAGTAAAATGTATTATTGGTTACCTTAAAAGATAGTGTTGTTGCTTTGGTAATTGTATTAGTACTAAACTTGGAGTTGATCACCTGACACTGCCAGTGTCACTGAAGAACTTGTGTCCAAACTGATGCTCTGGTACTCTTTGGAAGAAACCTAAGACGGTGCAATAAGATTCATTGGTCTCAGTACATCGCTAAGAAAATGGTGCGGCCTTTCTTCTAGAAAAGTAAACTGTTACACTTTTACTTCACTTGTACATTAAATTCCTAGTATTACTACGTTGCTTACAGAAATTACCAAAGTATTTAGGTAAGTCCTTAAAAATAAAATTAACCTTTGCATGCCATTTATTACCAAAAGCATTAATATAAGCAAACCTTTGATCCTTTCAAGAAAACCATCAATGAATTAAAATGATGGCGTGGGCGGGGGGGGGGGGGGGTGTGGGGGGTGTGGGTTAGAAGCCCAGAACTCCCTTTGTGTAATCAAGTTAGATTTGGTTGAATTTGCTTGTATTTGTTTAAATAAACCTTCTGGGATTTATAAATGTGAATAGGGGGAAGAAAATCTATATGGTAATGTTGTGGCCCTAGTGACCAAGAGGGAAAGAAGAGATACACTGGTATTTCCGGGCTCTATATCGAGCTCTGGTAACCTTCATTGGATTGATGAAAAAGAGAAGTCCTTTCTAACAAGTGCTGGAGGTGAAGCAGTCTTCCTCTCTTGTCATAGCAAGGATGTCTCAGGATACAGGATGGAAGTTCTGCTTTCTGTTCTATTCCACAACCCATAGAAAAGCTTGTACCAAAGTGACAGACGGTGGTTGATGAGCAGCTATTGGCACACTAGGCCTGAAACCAAATGGTCAATTCTAAATTTGATGGCAAAACAGCATTTAAAAAAATCTCAGAAGGCAAGGTGTGAACAGAATCTTTTGGCATTAAAATTAATGTGTTAGACCTGAGAGTTCTGTGTTGTTTGAATAGAACAGTTATTGAAATACTTTCATTACTAATTTCCTAGTGAAGGCTTTCTGAAAAGCATATTTAACAAAAAAGGGAAATGTCTGTCTGCATCACTTGATTGTAGTTCTCACAATGCAAAAATAAATATTAAAAAATTACTTTAGAAATGAAAACATGATGACCATGAGCAAACATGATGTGCATTTTTACTTCTGTGGCAATTTAATCACTATTTCTCTAATGCATGTGGGATTGACAGTAATAGAATCTAGTCTCATATTAGCTATTTCATGGTCTTCAAACAGCGCCCTACTAGAAGCTGGAAATACACTGAATTGATAACTCTTAAGGGATTATTTTTGTTAAAAGTAGAAAACAAGCTCAGACTTCCGGGAAACAAATTTCATAGAATAAGGCCTTCAAAATGGTCTTAGCTTTAGCTCCTATTGTCACTCAAAAGCAGGACACAACTTGTCTGAGATTTACAAGTTACCTATGACCTGTTTCTCATGATAATTTTAACAACAATCAATTGAAAGGACCATACAAAGGATTTATTTTTGCAATTGTGATTACTAAAATAGTACTGTAAATTTAATGAATGTTAAGCAGGGTGGTCCAAATTATGATCTGTTTCTGAATTTTTCTGAGTTATATGTATAATTAAGATTTGGTTTTACTTTTTAACTAATTTTTTGATTGTTTTTATAATATGTTCAATGATCAGAGGCTTTTGAAGTATTCACAAGTTTAAAAAGCAATCCCAAAAGTATTTAATTTCATCCTGTATTAGTATTTTCTTAAAGATAAGAAAAAAGTAAGAGCAGAAATGGGTGAACGTGAGAAGTGATTAAGGATGCCCCCACCTAGATTTCCTGTAATTTTTGTCCTGTTTTGTAGTCTTCAGTTAGATGGGAAATATTTATTTTATGAAAACGTGCCTATTTTTTTATTATGTTTGTACAACTGGTTTGTAGAAGAAATCTGCTGTGCAAATTACCAGGGAAATCACTTGACCATTCTGTTTCTGTAGTTGTTCTTAATGCATTGGTTGGCACACATTGCACAAAAAGGTCATTGTTTACATTAAATTAGTATCAGTAGTTTTAACAAGAGTCCTTTAACATGTCTAATTGTAAATTGAGTCATGAAACAGAATAAAGACACTTCTTTAATACCTATATTGTTCAATTACTTCTTTCAGTTCTGAGGTGCTAAAGAGAATGCACAGAAGTGCTGGCTTCTATCAGACTCAAACCTTCCTTAAGGCTACTAACAAGAAACTCTACAATAATTTCTTCACTTTGCAGAAGTATTTATTTTCACCCACAGGACAAAGGTGTAGATACACATAATTTTAAAACTTGTTCTGCATTCATTGTCATAAAAAAGTAGCTTTAAAAAATTCTTTACAGATTATTAAAATGTGTATTTAAAAAGTAAACAAAACCTGCTTCTAGCATTTTTTGCCCATAGGGAAAAATATGTAAATGCAAGTACTTGTGATTTCTTCTTAACTTCTATATCCAGCTATTTTTGTAGCTTCTTTTTCTTTTTCTCTGGTTCATCCTTGCTCAGACTTGCAGGCGTATCATTTCCTAATATCTACAGTAAGAAAAGAACAGAAGTCAGAACATTTTTAATCAATTTTTGCTATCCTGGTAGAACTTGAGTTTACTTGTACAGACCTTCTACAAATACTGTGTCAACATCAGAAATCTGTGATTTAGATAATCACCTAAACGAGGGTCTACCATCTTAGAACAATCACAGGTAGAACACTCACCTGAAATAAAAGCTGAAAAAGGCAAAGAGAAGCAGCAGCACCCCTCCTGACAAAGCCAGCAGGTTGTTAGCACCCCAAACAGCAGCTTGCCTTACTTTGCATCTGTTTTCAGTGTCCCTGAGACTGGAGTCCCTACCAATGTTCCTGAGTCATGCCCCACAAGAGAAGCTCTTGACAAGCTAGAGTTGGTAAGCACAAGCAGAGGGCAGCTCAGCATGTGAATGTACAACAGAATGTAAGGGCTCCTCTCTGCTACAGTTTTTATTGTCTACTCCCAGTTTTTGAAATCACAGGGATTCAGTTCAACACAGGCTTGAGGGGTAGACAGATGAGAGCAGCCCTGCTGGGAAGGACTTAGGTGCTGGTGGCTGAGAGGCTGGACATGACCCAGCCATGGGCACTCCCAGCCCAGAGAGCCAAATGTCTCCTGGGCTGCATCCAAAGCAGTGTGGGCAGCAGGGCCAGAGAGGGGATTCTGCCCCTCTGCTCTGCCCTGGTGAGGCCCCACCTGCAGGGCTGCACCCAGCTCTGGGGTCCCAGCACAGGAAGGACACGGACCTGTTCAGGTGAGTCCAGGAGAGGGCCACAAAAATGATCAGAGGGCTGAATGAAACAGCTTTCCTGTTTAGAAAAGCTGATAGAGTTGGGGTTGTTCAGCCTGGAGGAAAGATTCTAGGGTGACCTTTGAGCAGCCTTCCAGGACCTGGAAGGGGGGAGCCTACAAGAAGGCTGAAGAGGGACATTTCACAATGGTATCCAGTGACAGGAAAAGGGGAAATGGCTTCCCCCTGCCCTCACCTGGAATAGGTAAGTTTAGTTTAGGTATTAGGAAAAGATGCTTTATTCTCAGTGATGAGGCACTGGAACAGGTTTCCTAGAGAAGATGTCGATGCTCCATCCCTGGATTGTTCAAGGCCAAAGTTAGATGGGGTTTTGAGCAACCTGATCTCATGAAAGGTGTCCCTGCCATATCAGGGGGGCTGGAACTAGATGATCTTTTAAAGGTCCTTGTGACCCAAACCATTCTATGGTTCAAGCTCATACAACAGCTTGAAGATCAGAATGTATTTACATATGTTTGGAAGCCTGATTTTTCAAGGAAAAAGGTAATCATGTTTGACTGTATGAACAAAAAGAAGCTCTTGCTTATTTTGGGTTGCCTTTTTTCCTCTATGATAAGGAATACTCAACTGCTGCAACTATCTGTTTACCAAAAAAGTTACATGTACCTTACAGTACGAGCATGATTTTGTAATGTCATGCAAAATACTTATCAGGCCTAAAGTGTGAGAGTAAATGAAAATCCCAGTGTCCCAAATCCACAAAGAAGCTAGAACTGAAAAGTCTTGAGACTAGAGACAATTATTAGGACAGCACAGTTGTTCTTATTATTAAGAGAATTTTTACATTGTGGCAGTTGCAAGACAGAACTGCTATTGACACCCAGCGATTACACAGAGCTGAGCCACCCATCACAGTTACACTGTAATTCACTGGAGTAAAGAGAAGATCCTCCTGAATTTTGACAGATTATCAGAGGGATATTTGATTACAGAACTGTGAAATTCAATATGTCAGGAAATCATCATCATTCCCAACAGTGGAAATAACCTGATGGGCCCAGAACGGAAGTTTAATTTAGAAGACTCTCTTCTTTTCAACAGCCAGTGAAGGCAGACCTGTGTTTTATTGAGAGTGGATATGAAGCAATCATTACAAACTGCTGCTAAATTGTGTGTTTTCTTTTGGGTTAAATTCCAATTTTATTACATGATGATTTTTTAACATTACTGAAGGATGATATGGTTCTAAGAATTTTGTGCCTTACCTTGGGTTCTACCAAGACCATCCGCATTTTTTGATGTTGGATGTTAGAATCATCTAACATAATGTTCACTTTGACTTTATCAAATACATGTAATGTTGTGTCTTCCACAGTAAGTGATAGCACCTGAAAGTTCAAATTTTGTATAAATACTCACTATTTGCAACAGCTTATGTTTTTATACAAATAAATATTTTTGTATGAAAATATCACTGTTACATGTAAATAAAAATAACTAAAAATTACTGTAACGACTATTCAGTGTTGTAATATGTAGTACATACATCTGCAGTAATTAATCAGCTGTCAGGACTATCTATTACAGAAACAAATTCTAGGTCAGAACCTACTTATTTAGACTTAGAAAGGCTACAGTGGCATTACTACTAGAGATTAATGAACTTGCATTTAGAAAAGCCTCTCTTACCTTCTAAATGCAACTAGAATAGATTTTAGTCATTCTGCTTGCTTACCAAATAAAAAAATAAAGGTGTTAAAGAACAAACCTTAGGAATAACAGTAAGAACATACCTCACTGTTGTACTCTAGTTTTGGTGTTGGTTTGTCTTTTTCTTCAAAGAAGACTGTTCCTTCTAACCCATACTTGGGAATCAGAACCACAATTGCATTTTTTCTTACAAATAATATATATGCATCTTCATTTACTACTCCCTTGGTTTTGAAGAACAGCTGTAACAAAAGTAGAACACACAAATAAGAAAAAAAAAAAGCACTAGAACATTCTCTTCTGAATGCCAAATACACTCTTTCAGAAAAATAAAACATTCAAATACGCATCTAAGCTTAGTGATAATTACACAGCATATCCTGAAAGCAAATTTTAAACATCACATAAACCATTTAGAACATTACAGTAGCATTAAGCATTCATATTTATAAAAGCACAAAACTAAGAGTCCTTTTTGTCAGAAGCATCCCTCAGCCTTTATCATTTCTGCACTCTTGCTTGGTTTTTGCCCTAGCAGTGTCCATAGTTCAGCGTAACACCTCAGAACTACTTACCTGTGTATGGAATGCCACAGAGGCTCTTTGAGCATATTGTGCCATTTTATGCCGGTAATTGAGATTTTTACACATCTCTGCCAGTTTGTGTTTATCTGTGAGTTCTGGGTAAGTGCTGTCTGCTCCTATGGCCACTGCCAAAAGCCGATGGACTATGATATCAGCGTACCTGCAAAGATGAGGTTAAAATCATCAATGATGTAGCAAGACATAGTTATTCAGAATTAATAAAAAAGCTTCTGAACATAAGTTTGTTTTTGTGAATCTTACAGATTTAAGTTTTTGTAATAATGATGGTCTGCTGGCAACTCCCTCTGTTAATTCAGCATCCATCTCTTTTCTGACCAAGGATGCACTGCAGAGCCAGAATACTGTTATGTTTGCTAAGATAAATTCTTTTTTTGTGCCAGAAAAATAAACAAAGTCGTAGTTTTGGACTAAAGAAGGATGTCTCACCATGGCATTTTAAGCCAACTCTTCTTCCCTTTCCCATGAAATTAGATAAATTTAGTGTAGAATATGCCACAGATCAACGCCATAGATCTGCAAAGCATAATCACATTTGAACTTCTTGTTACATGATTTCTTAGAATTTCAGCAAGGAGCTTTTTAATAAATCTGGTAAGAACTAAAATTTATCATTTGGACTCTTAGAAGTTCCAAAAATTCTCCATATAAATGCATAGAGGTTTTTATCCACATCTAAGAGATTTCACTTAGAAATGCTTCTAAGGAGCATGATAACAATTACTTTCTTCTAAACTCAGTGGTCAGAAGAAAAAACTAACATACTTTTCCAAGAAGTATGATTTCACTGCATGCTAGAGCTGCCAATATCAAGTTCCCAATTACCAGTGTTTTCATATGGAAAATACAGTCTCCTCAAAATTTAAACACAGTCTCCATCTCAAAAATGACTGAGCAAATTCCGCCTCAGTCTCTGGCTAAGACTACTGCTGACTGACCCTAAAGTGCATTTCTGTGCCAGACGTGCATTAAAGATGCATTCCATTATTTCTGTATTTTTGTTTAAATGTTACTAAACCCTAGGAGTTCTGGACAGTAAACCTGGGAGTGTACATGAAGATGGACCACCATGTAAGCCACTGCTGTTTCAACTGAAATCTAACATTGAGCAGAAACACTGAGCAGAAACTTTTTTTTTAATGGACAACACCACAATTTCTTCACAAATAAATCACTTAATTCTTTTCTCTGAAACTTTTGTAAAATACAAATACCTTCTAATAGGTGAGGTAAAATGAGTATAAATAGGTGAGGCTAAACCATAGTGATGAAAATCATTGTCCATTCCTGAGCAGAAATAAACAGCTTGCATCATGCAGCGAGTGGTCAAAATTCGCAACAGCGTATTTAAGTAGGGAAATGTGGGAGATTCAGCTTTGTCTAATGATTCAGCTAAAGCCTTTGCTGAATCTGTCTTAATTTCTAAATTCTGAAAGGAGATAAGAAAAGAAAGAAAAAAGGTCAGGTATCGCTAGCAAATATTAAGAATATAAGCAGATATATAACAGCTACATCTAGGATAATCTTAGCAACTGGCACAGGTGTAACACCTAATAACATGATGGAATGCTACTACTACAAAAGCAAACAAACAAAATCCATCCATGCACAGTCACCCCCTCATTATTACTAGTGTTCTGTGCAAAAAACGAAATGCTGAGTCAGTAGCCTAGGAATTCAGAAAAGACACCCACTCTGAACTAAGAAATACTTTATGCCAATATTAACGGGGGTTTATTTCCTTTGGTTTGATTTTTCTATCCTTTTATTAAATCAGAAAGAATGTAAAAAAAACCCAAACCTATGCCACACAAAGATTCTCATCCAAGCACAAGGTAAATAACTGACTTTATGGTATCTCCTCTGCAAAATTATTATAATGTATACTTGGAAAAGTGAAATGTAAAACTAGTACTGTGTATGACACTTTTTCCATTTGCCAGTGTTCTCTGATAAAAATTCAGGTAGTGTGAAAATACATAATGCATTTTTAATTTCCAGAAACACAAGGTAAATTTCATCACATGATCAGCTGAATGCTCTTTCCATCACATACAGCATTGACAATAAAGTATTATCCAGAGATCAAATTATGCCTGTAGCATGGCAAGAAAATTGCATTTTTATTTAAAAATTATAAGTACAACATATCAATACCTAATTGTGATGGCTGTGTCAAAAGTAGTTAAAAAACCCACTCTGGTTTATTTAAAAGAATGTTTACCTATGCACAGGCATATAGCTTTCCAAATAAAACAGTACTTTAAAAATAATTTTCAGAACACAAAAATGAAATTGTTATCATTACTCCAGTTTTATAGGAGTGGAAAATTAAATGGGCTAGGTTTAGGTTTGTCTATTTATGTCACACTGAGAGAATCTGGGAGTTTCTCTCTTGACCTTAAGAAAAAAAAAAGGGCTTGGGAAAGAGTTGAAGGGAAGGGAAAGGAAATGTGACTGTACATCACAGTAACTACAAAATTACAAGTTTAGCTCAAATAAAATATCCTGAAACTGGAAAAGTAATTTTTTCTGTCCAGACACATTAATTAAATTAGACTTGTTTCAGGCTAAATAAAACTCTGGCTGATCTATGGAGAAGATGGAAACTATAAACACCTTTTCTTACTTCCTGACTTTAAGAGAAACATGTTATTTGATGTGACTGATCAATTTTTAAGTACATCAATAATGTATGTGTTCCAAAGCCAAAAACTGTCTCAAAAACTACATGTGACTTGGAGAAGAGAAACACTCACAGCTCACAAGTGCTACAATGCAAGACTTAAGAGAGTGGTATATTTTCTTTACCTAAGAAAGGTTTTAAAAAGCACATGATTCTTCCTTTCACCTAAAGGTACAATTATCCTTCTACAAATACCAGGGATTTCAAAGTGTAGCTGATACACTTCTAAAATACTGCCATCCAGCCCTTATTCCTAGTTACATGGCCAACCAGAGAGAAAATACAGCTTTTCATAATTAATTCACTTCATTAGCATGGTAAAAACTTGCCTTGGACTTTGCAGCCTTCACAAGGATGTCATAATTTGATGGGGGAGGAGCAGGATGTTTCCGGAGCAAGGCAAACTCTGGGAACTCATCATAAATTTTTTGTGCTACAGAAATATTGGCAAGCAACATGAACTCTTCAACCATGGAATTTGTCTCTCTATCAAGATAAATATTTTATATTGTTAGAAGAGCATTAAGACATTTACTTTGAATGCCTAATGAAGAAACATTACACAATCCTAACAATGTTATATAATATTAACTAAAGTGGTTAAAGTGGTTTTGAACATTTACACAAGTAGGCAAGCAATTTTAAGACTAAGCGATGCTTATTAAGCTCCAAATACTGAGTCAGAAGAAGAAAAAATGGTCTAAAACATCAAATTAAAGAAAAATGGCCATTAAAATGCCTGAAAAGACCAACAGATAAACCTCTTGACTTCCTTCCAAGAAGTTCATATATGAAGCTTACAGTTCAAGACTCGCTAAATCAATACTGCAGTAAAATAGAGGAATTCTCTTTCTAAGGATCAGCTTGACCAAAGAAGTTGTGGATGTTCTATCATTGAAAGTGCTCGAGCTCAGGCTGGATGGAGCTTTGAGCAACCTTGTCTAGTGGGAAGTGCCAGGGCCCATGGAAGGCGGGTTAGAACTGGGTAGGCTTTCAAGGCCCCTTCCACCTCAAGCCATCCTCTAACTCTATGACTGTCCTGCACTATTTACAGGAACTTTGTACACCATTAACTAAATGTTGCTACTTCAACACGTCTTTAGTTCCATCCCTACCCTGAATTAATAAAGAAAATGCATACTTGAGCTCCTTAGTCTGCAGATCAATAGGATCATGAGTTTCACTGTCCATGTGGAAACGAACTTCTGGTGATGCAAGTGTCAAGGCTCTGCAAGACAGTAAGTGGTATTAAAAAATCAGAGTAAAGCAGACAGAGCAGCTGAGCTGCAAGCCTGTAACATCACCTGGGGCTACCATGACACTATAATTTAAAATCAGCAGAAATTAAAAATAAAATAGTGGAATTAATGTTCAAATTTGCAGGAAATGCTATGCAAATACACACCATAGAAGCTCCTAAAATTTCAAACCTCTAGTTGTGCTTTTATAACTCAGTGAGATCCACATTGATTGATTTTGTGAAGAAAAAGTTTATATCCCAAATTTCTGTTATTTGGGAAATAAGGGTAAGCATTCTTATGCAAATCAAAATGGCAAAATACTTCTCTTTCACAAGATTTTCACTAGAAAAATGGACACAGAGCCATAATATATTTTGACAGCAAGAACAATCAGAAAAAAAGGTGGAGGAAAAGGTAACAGGTACCAGCATGGCTTACCCATTATCTATTCTTTTCTTCTTCAGAATTTTTGCTAATTTGTTTAGTCCACGTAGGCTGATAGTAATATCATCATTCATAGCTGCTGAATCGATTCTCATCTGTGCTTCAGCATAGGTAAGAGAAGCCTTGAAGAGATTAAAAAAACCAGACATCATGATACATAATTGAATGCTCTAAAAAAACCCCATAGTTCTGTCTTACAGAACGTGAAGCTTGCTGTCATAACTTGGTTCACAACAATACAAAGCTTTACATTCAATACCTAAATGCCTGTTATTCATAAATAATAATGTACAAACAAGGACAGATCTATGCAAGATATTAAGATATTACAGTGTTTTTTGGTTTTTTTTGCTGATCACGTGTTTATACACTGGAAGTCAAATTTTCAGAGATGCATGGAACATCTACAGAATCCACTGAATATAACTGATTAGCTGGTACAGATCAGCCATGTCCTATATGCATCATATACACAGTAACTGCACACATAAACACTGCAGCCTGAGAGGCTGAGAAGAACACAGAAGAATCAAACATTTTCTTTATTTTTAGTATTTCAGCACCATTTTCTAATTCTAATTAGAAATTAGAATAAAATATAAATCAATAATCGGAAAGAAAATTTTATTATCAAGTCTGTTGATCCTTGTTTTTATAATACAGTTTACACCTTTATATTTCAGAATTATAGTAATATTTACATGACTTACCTTAGAATTAATAATACTCTTTGTAAATCTGGTTTTTAGAATTTCAGCCTTATGGTTCATTTCCCATATGCATGAAAATGCAAGCCTATGAGAGAGAGAGAGAGGAGAGGAAAATCTGTTAAAATCCTTACATAAACAACTGTAGTTTCTTGCCAAGATGGAAGTATGGATCATATACATATACCTGTCCACATTAGATCTCAGGGAGCATAAATTGGAACTAAGTAGCTCTGGAACCATATCAATCCTCTGCAAAGTAAAGAACAAAAATCAGTACTTTAAAAGTTAGTATTTTAACTTCCTGATTTTTAATATAATTAAAGCTTGGAGACAGTAATTTATTTTTTTTTTGCCAAGAAGGCTCAGATTACTGAAAGTAAGCCACTTTAAGAAAATTCATTCCAAGATTCATTTTAGTTATCATCTTTTTAGTAACAGTGATTTCTGAAAAGAAATCATGATCTGGAAGAAATAACCAGGACTAAGCCTACAATGTTAATGAATGCAAAACATAGGAACCTTCAGAGATTTAGCAATAATAAAAAGTGCAAAAACCAATGGAAAAGGCAAAACCAGCCCACTTCTGCTATTTCAGATTGGAATCAAAACAGTATTCCAGTTTCAGAACTACAATGCCAATAATGCTTCAAACCAGAGTTGAATGGAATATTGTCCAGACAGTGGCTTTTAAAAGATAAAACAGAAAATAAAATTGTCTTAGACAAATTGTCTACTTTTTTTTCTCCTTAGTTCAGACAGGAGTTAAAAAATTAATAGAGGAAAGCAAAAAAATCCAACCCCTTAATTATACAAGAAGCAGTAGAAAACAATTACTTTTTCACACAGATACACTGTTGTTCCTCTTTTTACTGATTCCTCATCCAAAGCATTTCCTGGGCGAATAAAATGACTGACATCTGCAATATGTACACCGACCTAAAAAACAGGCATTGCATTATGCACCTCATGAAACAGAAACAGTTCCCAGAGTGAAAGAAACTTCTACAAACCAATTTATCTATTCCCAGTTCCTTTCAACAGCTCCCATATTTCATAATAAGAACAGTAAAAACCTATCATACTGATACTCAAAAAGTGAACAGTTGCAGCAATTATTTAAAAAAAGGGCATTTGTACATTTAGGGGAAAGTTATGTTCACAACCAATGCAACTTTTCTTTGAGGGCCCAAATAACTTCTTTAAATGTTCTTCAAGACTCACTGAAAATTTTTGCTTTTCTGTTTGCTGGACCTTCATTATAGCACACCCTGCTATTACAATTCCAAATTAATTTCTAAAGAAGACAATCTCACTGAATGAGATATAAGGGAATAGAGTGGTGGTGTTAAGCCTGTAGCTTTTTACTGCCTTTTTTTAAAATAAAATAGTAACTCCACGGGCATTACAGCAGTAGCATAGCTTTTTTGTTGTTGCTTTTTTTCATAGTTCCTTATCCTAGCTGTAAATATCCTTGTTTATAATACTTAGCTAAAGCAGTAAATAAAATTTATGGCAAATTCTCATGCCAAATGAAGACAAAGCAGGGTGAATTTCGAAGACACTAAATTCCCACTTTTGACACTGATCTGATGCAAATGAAGTCCCTTTTTTTTTTACCATCTTGCAGCTGTGCAAACACCATTAATTTATTTATAATAGATCTGGAGCTTTGCACGTGTCATTTACCACTACTGAACTGTTTGTAAAATAAAGGAAGAAGTAAATAAATGACTAGATTGATACAATACCTCTAGATTTCCATTTCCTATTTCTCTACAATGTAATGCATCATCAATATCTGTACAACCAGGAGGATCAACACTACAAACATTCAGATGCCTTAAGTCCTCCCTGTGTTTCATATCCTGAAATTTAAAAGAAACAAAAAATTGTTTTCAAGAACACCTTCCTTTTCCAAGTAAAAATGACCATTTGAGAAAGGCACATTACGTAAGGTTTTCCCCAGCAACCAAGTATTTTCAGAAAGTTTATTTTGTTTTGGGCAGTTTGTTCATTTGTTTTATGACAAGATCAAAACAGATACGGAGAGACTACAATGACAGAAAAAATAATACAGTAGATTAAATACCAATCTTTTTTGTTTTACAGAAATGAGGAAGAGAATCAGAACACAACCATTGTTTCATCATGATCTTAGAATTAGCAGGATGAGGAACTGAGATTTTTTTAAGTGAAATTTTGACTGATGCCCAGCTGAATGACTTGTCTTGGATACGACTGCTCTCAAGTCCAGCTTTTTAAGGCTTAGATGTCTATATAATTGAAAGGAACTGCACAGTTTGCAAGTATCTATCCTTGCAAAAAAGCTATCTCTCTCCTTTGCAAAAAAACTTTTTATTCTTTAAAAAGGCTGTAGTATCATCTTTATCTTAAAACATTCATCCCCAACAAATGCAGTTTCAGCCAATATGCAAAAACTTGAGGAAACAAGAGGTCTTGTTTCCATAGGAAATCCAGCTGAAAAATTCCCACTAAGACTAATGGTCCGGGATGACATTTCTTGTCTATTTCCGGTGCATTGGGATATTCAAGAATGTCACAGTTTGCATTGAAGGAGAAGGCACAATAATTTACAAATTATTACCTCTTCTGTAATGCTCCATGGCATTTTTGGTAGGAAACTAAGGACAGCCTGGGAAAAAGCCTGGTGAGGGACATCATGTTCAAGCAGAAGAACTTCTGTCTCTGTCTCTTTATCTCCAGCACTTCCCAAATTCTTTACAAAATGACCCTGAGGAATAATATAGGTACATACACACAATACATATCAAGCAATATCATTTGTCCAAAAATAAGTATTTAAGAACATTAACCTTTATGTTTTTCTTGTATTAAACTACAGAGTAAAAGCAATTTTTTAATTTGGTTAACTTTCTCATCTTTAAGAGAAATTTTATTTTAAACATTTACTCAATTCAGAAAGTCTGAACTGAGTCCATCCAGACTCTTTTCTTAGAATGGCTCTAAATTCTCCACAATTAAGACTCCAAACTTATAAATGTGCAATCATTTTTGCAGGAAGGAAAAACCACTGCTGCAAAAGCAGCAGAACTAATACACTCTCATTTCTCTATGGGTTTGCCTTATGCCACATATCTCACACCCTAAAACCACTGCTGCAAAAGCAGCAGAACTAATACACTCTCATTTCTCTATGGGTTTGCCTTATGCCACATATCTCACACCCTAACACCACATCAACTCTGCCTTCTTCTTCGCTTCTCTGCAGTAATGCTGTCCTTGTCTTAATGCTTCTTCCGTATATTCCATGTTCCCCTCATTTCTCTAAACTAGCAGGAGACACCCATGCTGTGCTTCAATACAAGCTGTGCATTCCCACATGAACCACTGGAAGACTCTTCAAAACCTGGGTAGTGTTCAATACAAATGGAAGGCAGTGTCCTCAGCTTCTTATACAGACTCTGTTATTTACACTGAACTTTTAACTGCTTCTATCCTACTGGCAATCTGATTGCATTGGGTGCATTTGTCAAATATCTGCTAGAACAAGTATCTGCATGAATGAGCAAAATCAGAACAAAAGATTTGCATTTCTAGGAACCCAGACTAAAGTCCCCAGCTAATCTCTACAAACCACCTTAAGTAGCGAACATATATGTTCACTGCAGAACTGGCTAAGTAAGCTTTTTAAGTATGATAACCCCAAAGCTGGTGGTAAGTGCAAATTAAATCATCCAGGGACTTCCTTAATTTGCACCATCAAATGGCAATCAAGGAATTTAAACCTCATCTCAATACTGTTTGCAGTTACTCAGTGTTGCAGGTAATGAATATTTTACCTAAGAAACACAAAAAATCAGACAGTTAAAAGTTCAGAAGAAAATGCCTAAATGCCTAAACTTACATTAGGATACCTGGAATTCCTGGGCCAACCATCAATAGCAACAATTATTCTTTGCCCTTCCAATGTATCTGCTTGTCTGGTTTCTATTCGAATGCGAGGAATTCTGCGATCAGCTGGTGTAAACAAATGGCGCCTTGCCTATGAACAACCAGAAAAAGGAATAAATAATTTCCAAATAAAGAAAAACCCCAACCCTGCACTTAGAATAAGTGGATTATTTCCTCACCTCTTTGATCTGTGACTTGGAAAGCATCCCACAGTACGGCCGCCAGTTTCGTTTTATAATGCCCACTACCCTTCCCGTAGGCCTCAGCATGTCCTTGTTAACAGAAGTCTTCAGCTGGTAGAACACAGGTTAAAAATACAAAACTGTTTGAACTCATGCTCAACTACAGTGGGTAACTTAAAACTTAGTAGCAACATTTTTTAACTCATTATAAGGACATAAATTCTATTATGACTTCATAAATAGAATCTCCTGTGCCTCCTGTGCTTTGCATGACTTCTAGTATTTTCAGTCTATGACATGACTGGAATCACACCAGTATGTGATACGACTCCACAGAAACAGTGGGAGAAGAAGCATTCTGCAATCTTTTTCTGCTGTTCCTCATTTTTCTGAAAGGATGTCCTTTAAGACAACCCAAACAAATAACATTTTCCATGCTATTTTACAAACTATTATTTTAATTTTTTGGAGTCCTTATACGCTGCCTGAAAATTCTCCAGTAATTCTCCACGTATTATTAAGAAACATTCCCATGAAATTCAGCAGAAAGTTAATTTTTGAAGCAATTGTCTTCTTGTACAGGGCATACATTCATGTGTGCTGCATGCACATTAAGTGGAATTCCTGCAAGACCCAAAAATATTTTACAACAGGCTCCAAATGTATGTATTGCCTATAAAAGGTGACTCTTGGCAGGATACAACACCTACTTCAACAAACCCTAATCTTCACATCAGTAAACACAGATTTACATTCTTAGATGACTACCATTCAGTAACTTTCAGATTCATTAAGATTAATAAAGTAATGTGGGAATTTATAGCAAATTCCAACTGAAAATGATCCATTTTATCCAGTTGCACGTATTTAACACAATTGCACAACTACAATTTAGTTTTATAATTTCTGTATTCACATTTTATAAAAGGGAATACATAAACCTAAAGCCTAACACTGTCAAGGTACCACAGATTTAATCTCTTTTGTAACACCACAGTTAAGTAAAATTATTTCTTTCATACAATGTTTTCTTTCTCCTCTTCATTTTCAATGTCCTCTTCATTCTGGCCATCGTCTTGCAAGACCACGGAGGATGGTGCCACCCATTCATCTTTTGCCAACAGCTCCACGGCTACAACATCTTCATGAATTGCTCGGTTTAAATGCTTTAGTCCCTGTACAATTACCTGGATTTTTTTAGAAAACAAAACAGAAATGCAAATATTCATGATGATGAAAACAGAAGACCCAAATCTAGAGCAGTGTAACGTTAAACATGTATGTCAGGCTCTATGTTCCAAAGAACATTTTAAAGTATGTTTGTAACACACTTTTTTCCTTTGCTGAGGTTTCTTACAGTACAGATAATCTTATTTCAAGATTCAAATTGCTTCTATAAGAAATATGTTTTCCCCCTGGTTTTGTTGGTTTTTTTCATTAAGTCAGACAATCCTATTTTTGCAGGATAGGAGATTCCACATACTACTGAGAAAGAGGAAAAAGTGAGACAAGAGAAGTACCTCCAGATGCCACAGATAGGAAGGGAGTAGACAACTGCCACTGCTTGGAAACAGCATCTGAACAACTACACCAACTGAGAATCCAGCAGGCAGACAGATGTATTAACTGGTGAGTGGGAAACAGCCCATCTACCTCTCACCAGGCAGGAAAATAGCAGGGGGAAACAAAGCAGGAGAACCCCACAAGGGCTCATGACTGCTTTTTTTCTGAAGATCCTCCTACACACTTGTTCCTTTGTCTTTCACCATGATTTTAAAAACTGTTTAGAGGTCAATTGAAAAACTATTAACAACCGAGATTTGTCTTTATTTTACGAATTATTTTATCAAACTGTAATTTTAAATACATTATTCTTTTTCCAAAAACAGCATAATCAGCGTTTCAGCAGTCTATATCCATACAAATAACTGAAAACATCAGCACAAACATCAAAAAAAAAACCAGATGAGTAAAAAAATTACTAATATGCTTGATTTTAACAGACATCACCACAAAAGAATTAAATTTTAAGTCATTACAAAGGCCAGGTAAAGTTTACAGCATGGAGGTAAAATTAAAACTCACCTCTTTATTTTCTTCAGCATCTCCATGAACCCAAACTGTAGCTTCAAGATAATTCTCTCTGTTTGCCCTGTAGGTTCCTTGGAGGTAAATACCAGATTTTATTCCCTGCTGCAATTTGCTAAGAGGAATATGTTCTGGGAATATTATTTTTCCACCTTCTATTTCTTTCTTTAGAAGAAGAAAAATAGGAGAGGACATTTTCAGTATTTTATATTCATGTTAATTTCAAAACCAGGAACATGACACACTCAAGCTAACAGACTCCCTAATTGTAACTGTGTGCACAATAATGAAAAAGTATTACTAAGCAATACTTTTTCTAATGAAGCATCAAAAGCATAAAAATGTGGCCGTTCTAGGAACTTTTCCTGTTTTCCTGCCCTTACTTAAAAACATACTGCACAATTTTATGTTGATTTGGATATAGTAACCAAACAAAGATATAGATACTTAACAAAGAAAATACGAGCGTAGTAAAGAGTATGGTACACAGTGTATATAGTGTAAGCTATAGGAAACATTATATATATACACATTATAATGAAAATACATTACTGTGACCAAACTTCGGAGCAGCCAGACAATTGCTTACACCTGAATGATCTACAGTTAACTGCTGAGAATACCTGAGCCCTCCATTTTCTTCCCACTTTTGCATAGAGCTCTATTCTGTTAAAACTAACGCTGATGAAATTAACTTTCCCATTTTTGTGGTGAGTGTTTCTTCAGCGATACCGGCTGTATGTGAACATATAAGTATTGATTCTGATAAACACAAAACACAGGGAAGTAGAAAAGCACGTAACTCATCTTTGAGTTGCAGCGTGTATTTATGTCAACTTATCACCAAATGAAAATGCTTTTGATCAAAAACTTAACATAGATTTTCCAGCAGACCTGAAAAGATCTAAATGGTTTGCAATATATTTTGTTTCCATTTTGTTTCAATTGTTTCTCATTTATACACTTTATTTAACCAACTGTTATTATTCTCATCTCCACAACAGTTATCTAAAGTGACTGGCTTTTTAAAGCTAACAAGATACATACTAACAGGCATATAAGTAGAACTGAAGATGGCTGCAATATTTCCTTTTTACTTTTCAGTTGTCAGAAAGTTAAATTGCCAAAATGGTAATAAGGTTCAGACTGCTTGTATTCTAAACTGATGCCAATACCCTGACATAGAGGATGCAATATTGTACTGCAAGCTATTTGCAATCAATTTCTTTTACAAAAAGAAAATAAACACATACCCCTTCATCAGATACACAAGCAAGACGATCTACAAGCTCAGGATTAGCTGTCAAGCTTTTTATATACTCCTCACCTACAAAAGCACACACATAAATATTTATGCAAGAGATGCACGGGATTTAGGTATAAAGTGACTGCTCAGTTTATTTGAGCAATAAATTAAACATACATACTACTTTACTTACATGTATAAGCAATTATTCCTTCCTCCAGAGCTTTCTCTTTATTAGTTCTGTCATTTGTTAAAAAGATGACTTGAATCTTTTCCTCATCCTCTATTTTCTTCAAGTGTTCATTGTACCATTTCACTGCTACCCGAATGGCTCTGTCATTGCGGTCGTTGGCAGTTTCTCCCCGCTTTTGCTCTATGTACGTTTCTCTAAATAAATTTTAAAAGCAAAGGGAGGTGTTTGACAAACCAAAACAAATCCCAGCTTCTCAGCATCTATCTATACTTAAAATTTTCAGACAAACAAGATCAAGGCTGTTAGGCCAAAAGAATCATTATTGTACCCATATTTATAACATGCAGCACTCATTAGGCCACTGAAGGGCAAGGAGACATGAAGAGACAATTGAAGAGGTTTGCATTTAAGCTGTTAGAACTACGGATTCAAGACTCCTAGAACTATGATTCTGCAGTATTGGAAATTAATTGTGAGCACAAATGAAGGCAAATTAATTGCATCTCCATTTCTTAGAGCTTTCCGTGACTAACTTAATGGATTTTTTCAATTCTGCTATAGAATAAGTTGATGACATTGATAAAGCATTGGAATATTTTTAAAAGGAACATTAAAATGGAGAAATAAGGTACTTAGGTACCTTATTAGTACCTTACCTTACTATATCTCACCTTATCACCTTACTATATCTCAAGATAACAGTGCTGTCTGTAAAGCTGATTCAATATTCTAACCCCCTTTTCATAACATATATAGATCTATACTAACTATAAACAGGAAAGCTCCTGGAACACCAAGTACTTCCCAACAGGATTCCTTAGAAATACACAGTTCTATGACACCAGTCTACTTTTTCTTCCAGTCCACATGTTCCAGTTTTGTTTCCCACTTTCCTTTACTGGATATCAGCACAATTTTGTTATACCCATTCCACCCCTTACCTGTGATGCTCATTGGTGAAAGAATAGAAATGTTTTTCGGGGTTTTGAATCACATCCCTGATTCGCTTGTACACTGGTGCACTCCGATTCCTGACTTCCTGTAGGACTGTCTGCAGCACAATGACATTCTTAATAACAGGATCTTCAAGGATATCAATCTGAGGAAAAAATGAAAATGAATCAGAATTCTTATTTAATTCTATCCAATAACAGGACTTGAAATATTTCCTAGGCTAATATATGAAAAGCTAACATGAATAATAAGTGGCACTCCTTCTGCCTTTTTCCCTCACCACTGGGAAATAGAACAGTGTGTTAAGTTGCTTTCTCCTCCTTGTGGGAAAAAAAGTCAAATAGGATTTTCCAGCCTCTCTGTGACCTGAAGTTAAGGACTTATTCAAAGTGACTTCCAAAAATTCACTCCCAGTGTGTGCAGGATACCAAGCAAATGTAAGGCTGGAAGTGTACATTACAAATTTTGCTTACATAAAATGTGTTTCTATAAAATTTACCCTTAGTAAACAAAATGCAACTATGCACAATCTGACAGAAATCTGACATAATTTGCAGGCTGTCTGCCTTTGTGAGGAATGCAAGCCATAAAATGGTACCCAACTACTCTTACACAGCTGATGTGCCTATACATATGTAGGCTTGAGTTCTCCAGAAACAATCCCACTGTTAAATGGAAATTTTAATTTTCACGGAGTCAAATCAATAGACATTCTGTGAGCTGCTCTTTGTTTTTGAAAGACCTCTTTCTTTTTAAAGGAACTTTGTTAAATTTTTCAGCACTTTTCTTTGCCAACTCTTGACATCAAGACAGTGAAATATACACTAGAAATCCACGTAACCTGTTGGAAGAAAAAGATGGGAGCTTCACTTCCTAACCTTGCAGCAATTAACTGTGCAAACACACCTGCAAAATGAGACAGCAATAAGTCTCTAGAGGGCATAGCTAGAAGAATTAAAAGCAATACCAGACCAAGCTCCTGTGAACCTGGTGTTTACATGACCTGAAAGATTTAGAGCCATCTTCACCAAGGAAGAAATCCAGCATTATCCAGCATAAGCTGAAGCACTAGGCCAAGTCATACTGTGGCAAAACTGTTTCAGTTTCCAGGCAAAACCTTTCCCTACCATTACCAAGACTTCCTAATCCCCACTTCTCCAGTTAACATCAGCATACACTGCCACATTCTCAGAGCATTCTATAGGACACAAATGCAAATTTTACCAACAGTGCATTCACCAAGAAGTGCATTTGTAAGAGGCTTAAAACATTCCCTGACCTGCTGTTCAGGGATGAATATCCTTGCAACTTTTGGGATCTCTGCTAAAACACACAAGTGTTGTGCCAGTTCTCCAGAGTACTTATTCCATGTTAGGATTCATGAATTAGTTACAGTCTCCAATGTGTGCACAGAGCTGTTCTACCTTCTACACATTCCAAAACAATGAAAGAAATAAGTTAAACATCAAGCTTGGGAAATCCTCCCAGCCTCAAAATCTACTGTCTGCCGTGCTCAGACTCAAACCTTTGCACAGCTATTGATGGGCTGCAGAGTAAAGTTGCTCTCGTGCTTCCAGCGTTGTACACGGGATGATTCTGCACCTTGTATTCATTACGTGAAATCAACCTCACCTACACCTCACCTAAACTTACACTCTGAAAAGTAGAACAGGCATTTCAAAAAACTGAGCGATCGCAGAAGATCCAAAAATTCACTGAGGACATGAGGATCCCAATTGCTGCTTCAGAATCCACCAATTTTTTCCGCCTGAATTTTCATACCCGTATCAGACCACAATGAACTAAATAAATAAATACATACTGCTCTTTATTCCTACGATTCGGACAGAAAGAAAAAACAAAACAAAACAAAAACACAAAAACCAAGCCCAACAAAACAACAACAAAAAAGAAACGACAAAACAAACAAACAAAAACCCTCCACACACTCTCCCCCATAAAACTGGAACATAGTCTCAGACCAGACGAGGCTCACTGATGCTGCAGCCTTCTCCTCAGGAGCTGGCAGGAAAAGACAAGAGTACCCAGGCAGGGATCAAGCAACAACAGGAAGCACGGGAGGAGCCAGGAGTGCTGCCAAAACGCGCCCTCCAGCGCGACGCCGGAACCCACACGGAAACTTATACCCACAGGGATTTAACAAGGCCGGCAAAGGGAAGGCTTGAGCCTCCACGTGGAGGCCGGTGGGGCCCAGGCGAAGGCAGCGGCGGGCCCTCCCCAGCGCTGAGGCGGCCACACCACCCGTCCCTCCCTCCCGGAGGCGCTCACCTGGTGCAGGAGCAGGTTGGTGTCGGGCAGGAGGAAGTGCGGCCCGGGACAGAGGCTGCTGGCGGGGCCGCTGGGCCGCGCCTCCAGCCCGGGCGCGCTCCCGCCGGCGGGCGCGGCGGGGGGGCAGAGGCGGCACGCGGCGGCGCCGCACGCGATGTCGTCGCGCAGGTAATGCTCGCGCACCACTTTCACCACCGCGCCCGCCCGCGTGCGCTTCACGAACGTCCGCGAGGTCAGCATGGCGCGTGGGGCCGCGGGGAGCGCGAGGGCGGCGGGAAGCGGCGCGGGAAGCGGGAAGCGGCGCGGGAAGGGCGCAGGAAGCGGCGCCCCGGTCGCCGCGGTGATGGCGTGGCGCGCGGCCCCGCCCCCGACGCGCTGAGGGGAGGCCGAAGCGCGCGCGCGCGTGCGTTGCCGCCGCTGCCCGAGGTGTGTGGGGCAGACCCCAGGAGTGTCCCGACCCGGCCAGGGCTGCTGCCCCAGAGTCCCCGCCGCTGCCGAGCTACCGCTTGGGCAGCTCCGGGCATCCTGCGGGACGAACGGTATCCCCTTTTCCCGAGCTGCCCCCGGCTGCTGTCGGGAAGGAAGGCGGTGGTGGTGTGGTGGTGGCCCCGGAGGGAAGCCCGGGTGTCGCTGGCCCGGCTCCGAGCGCGGCGTCTCTTCTCCCTGCTGGGCTCTGAGCAGCGCCGTCTGTAAGTAGCAGCCGTGGTCTGTGCCAGGTGGTTGCAAAAGTCCGTGTGGCTGCTAGGTTTACCAGCCTGGCAAGAACAGTGCAGCTGCTGCTGCTGAGAAGGCAGAGGCCAGCAAGGTTTGAAAGGAGCTTGTAACCAGGTCGGGGCCGGGCTCTCCTCCCAGGCACCCAGCCACAGGATAAGTGATCAAGCTACACCTGTTTAAGGTTGGACGTTAGGTGAATTTTCTAAACAGAATGGATGATTAAGCATTGGAATGCGGTGCTAGGATGGATGGTGGAGTCACGATCGCTGGAAGTCCTTAAGGAGAGACTGAACGTGGCAGAGTACCACGGTGTAGTTGACAAGGGTGTATTCAGTCATAAGTTGAACACGATGATCTCGGAGGTCTTTTCCAACCTATGTGATACTGTGATCGAAGTATTCCTTTACTGTGTTCTCTAGTAAGTCATGTTATGCCTCTTATAAGACGCTGAACACACCTCATGGGTCTCGGGAGTTTTCGGTGCATGTGCTTTTGACAACATGCGTGTCCTTCTTGAATTGTAGCATCTTACTAGTAAGCTAGATTCGCACTGGTGTTCACACTGGTATTTAGTTTATTGGAGTCAAAACAATGATTGGTAATGATAATGATTGATAATAATTTTTCAGAAAGAGGGTCCTCAGGCAGCAGCTCTCCAGAGCTTCTCAAAGTGTTTTTCTTGGGTGAAAAAAAAAATGTTCATGTGATACTGAGAAGCATTGCTTGCTTAGTGGTCTCGGGTAGTGGTTGGTTTTTCATAATGCCATTTCATTCAATTGTTTTGATTCTTGCAGTTGATTCTTCAGGAGGCTCATCTCAAACTACAGCTTAAACAAGTTTTGCGAATAGTGGAAGAAAATGTCACATAAAAGTTCTAAGGTAATCAAGAAAGTAAATGTTTCTAGCTCCTTGGAATCTGAAGATATCAGCTTGGAAACCACAGTACCAACTGATGATGTTTCTTCCTCTGAAGAGAGAGAAGGTACTGTAAAAATCACGAAGCAGCTGATTGAACGGAAGGAGTTGCTCCATAATCTTCAGTTGCTTAAAATAGAATTATCACAAAAAAACTTGATGATTGACAACTTGAAAGTTGAATATTTGACCAAGGTAAGTAGTGTTTCTCCTTTGATTATATAGTCTTTTTTTGATTATGGTGCTTTTAGAGTACAATAGAAACTTCTGTTCTGAGAAGAATTTCTTTCAGTTACATGATGGAGATCTGCTTAGTTGGTTTGGGGGTTTTCTTGGTGTGTTTTGTTTGTGTTCTTTAATGAGAAAAAGGGGAAACAAAGGTACAGAAAACTCAGCTGACTTGTTCAAGTCGTTTTACTTATAAGTAAGGGAGTATCTAATTAGTTTTTATTTTTCCTAAATACAAAGGAAAAACACCTGTTTTCTTTTAGAAATGGTGAATAATTTTGTCACTCATGTTAGTAAGCGTAACAGGGCTTTGAACGTGAACTTGTGGAGTACTAGAAAAGGTGATGTGAGTACTCTTTAATGCTTTGTTAATGAAGATAGGGATAGAATATACAAGCGTGCTAACAGTAGATTTTGTTGTGTACAGCTTGCACGAAGATGCATGAAATTAAGAAAGGTGTAAAAACATTGCCACATTTGTGTGCGGTTCATTTTTACAACATGTATGCTAACTGGTTTTTATTGGCTTTCTGCTTTAAGTTTTAGCCTAATTTGAAATTAGTTGAACAAACAGCTATCTGTCTGAAAAAGCCCCATTTAAGAATTAAGCCTTTTTTTTATTTTTTGCTCATTGGGACAAAGCCCATCCTGTGAAGCCCTAGTATATTTAGAGGTCTTGTTCGACAGCCATTATTGCGCTGCCCACAGCACTGGGATCTTCATATCTTTATTTCCACTTGATCTTTTTGTAAAATATTTTTTGAAAATTAATATGGTAACTTATTCTGTTTTATACTCACATTCTTTATATTTAGATTGAGGAGCTAGAGGAGAAGCTTAACGATGCAGTCCATCAAAAGCAGCTGTTGTCTTTACGACTGGATAGTCAGTTGGCATTACAGCAAGAAGATGCCAGGTATGATGGAAATAAAATTAAGAACTTCCTCTTTAACAAATTCATGAATTAATTTGAATTGGTGTAAATAAGTTACTAACAGAAACAGATACTTATTAGTTACAGGAATAGGATTTCTTTTGCAGGGTATATTAATGTTTGCATTCTAAAAATTGAATTTACATATTTAATTTACATAAAAGTAAATTTGGATTCAACTCTCACTGGCTAAAGTTTGTTGATTTAGTTTTATGTCACCTAAATTCAAAATTCAGTAGGAAGAGGTAGAAAAAGTGTTTTTAAAACAAGTAAAGGCAAAGGTGACAGAATTTCTGTAATTTTAAACAGAATTTTCAATGTTTTTTGAAACTGCAGCATAGAAGACTTGGGATAAGGTAAGTCCATAATGTTTAGCTTTTCCACTTTGTCCTTCTTATTTGTCAGAAATGCTTTTGGTTGATGATGTAGAAACTGACTTTCCATGTTTTTCTGAGATATTTGGAGTTAACCTGAAAAGTAGACTGGCTAGCAGGCTTCTCCGAACCACTTTGTCAATTGAGTACCTCTACACCTGTGAAGGAAGAGCATTACTTACATAGTGTCATGTTAAAGTAGAGCTTACAGGATGTAAATACTTCCAAGTTCTATCCTGTAGTAAGGCTAGAACAGATTTAGGGATGTGGAGCCAGACCTGAAAGTAGTTCCAGCAAAGTCTTTCAACTGAGAGCAGCTTATTGTCAGAAAAACGTTTGTCACTCTGTGTGCTTAGATGCACCAGAGTGGAAGGAATATTTTTATGCTGGCCATACTTGAGTTATCTAAGGAGTGCTCAGTAAAAATGTACTGATGTGCAGACTGGTTTTAGTAGGCGTAAAAAAAGTTAAACTACTTTTCCCAATCTTTTCATTAGTTTTCTTGTTAGTCTTTTACTTCACTTTTCATACACACCGTGGAATGTGTCCTTGTGTGACTGCTTTGCTGACCTCAGACCTCCTGATACCTGTACCCTGCCTGTGGGGTAGATGTTGCCTTGTAGTACTGGTTAGTACTCTTTGACTCCTTTTTAAGTAATGCAGAAATGACCACATTTTAAAGAGTGATTCGAATATGTTTTCAAGAGTTGCAGATAAAAAATAAAAAAAATAAGTTAGTTGCATTTGATTTAAATAAAATAAATATTTCTTAACGTCATTAACTGATGTGCAGTTTCTCTTGCTGTATAAAACCCTAGCACTGGTGATAAGAGTAGTGATGGTGTTTTAAGGCTGCAGGTAAGGCTGCTTGTTTATTGTAGTAGTGGGAGGTTTGTTGCTGTTTGTTTTAATAAAGGACTCCAGCTTTGTGTGTTCGTGGTTAGTAAATTAAGGGTTGATATGACTGTGCATGTGCTGAAACTTGGTAAGACCCAAGTTCAAGTGATTTACCAGCTCCTTGGGGTTTGTGTGGTAATAGATTTCTGCTTTTCATGATTTTAACCTTTTAATTGGTAAATTAGATTTAGTACATAAATTCAAGTAAGCATATGTGGAGATTGTCTGTTCTCAGATTCAGCTTTGGACTGTCAATGACTATAAAATTCCTGGCTTTTTATATATACTGTATCTGATATGACTGTTTAACCATGGTGGTATACAATCTGGCACTAATTACCTAATCTTTGTAAGTTTTTTTCCCTCTACAAAATGAGCAGAACTCATTTCTTTGCCAGGGTATTGTGAGGCTTTGTTACTTGTGTTACTCACTACCTGCTATCTTCTGTTTTCAAATCCATCTTGAAGGAAACATCAAGCTCTAATGAAGCAAGAAATGGAAACTATTTTATTGAGACAGAAACAACTGGAGGAAACAAATCATCAGTTGAGAGAGAGGGCTGGAGATATCCGTCGTAGCTTGCGAGACTTGGAATTAACAGATGAGTGCTATGAGAAGCTGAAGTCTCTTCCTGAAGATCAGCTTTCTATCCCTGAATATATTTCAGTAAGTATTGGGTTTTGTGCTACTTTAAAATTTAAACTGAATCTTGAGTTTGGTGGGGACAGACTTGAGTTTCCTCATAGCAGTCTGAATCTTGCTGTGCTGGCTAAAACAGTGTTTTGGCTGTTACTGGACAGTGCTTGCACAACATCAAGACTTTCTTTTTTCCGTATTCTGCCTCCCCCTGCCCCAGCAAGCTGTGAATGGTCATGAGATTGACAGGGGACAGAGCTGGAGAGCTGGCCCAAATTGGCCAAAGGAATATTCCATACCATAAAATGTCATACTCAGCAGCATAAATAGGTAGAGGAAGAAAGAGGAGAGGTGGGGGGTGATGGCTGACCAAGGTGGTTATTACTCAGGGACTGGCTGGGTATCAGTTTTGATCAGTTTCCCCAGTTTCTGGGAGGTGATGAATATTTTGCTTTTTTCTTTTTTAGTTTTTGAGCTTACCTCTCCTTCAGTAATTGTTTAGAAAACTTGACGCCTGTGTTTTCTTGCTTTTGTTCATTCTTCTCACTTTCTCCTGCTCCCAGGGGAGGCAGCAAGTGGGTGAGCAGCCATATAGGCTGCTGGGCAGGCTTAATCCATGCCAAACTGTAAATTTTGGTGGGCTGTGGTTTTTTTCATCTTGAACTAGAAATAATGAACCTTCAGAGGCAGATGTGTTTCCAGATCAGCCTGTTATGACTGGGTTCCACTAAAGAGAGGAACCTTTTAATCTCTGATTCTGGTCTCTTGAAAGAGAGTAGAACTGCTGATGTGTTTTAAGGAGGTTAAGCAGATGGGATGTTACAATTAAGATGTGAGCATACACTGATGATATGAAATATAGCAGGCTGAAAAAAGGAATTTGAAATTTGATTTGCCAGAACCACAAGCTGGGATTGCTCTTGCAAACATCCCTTACTTTTCTCTTATGCTTTCCATATGTCCCTTTCCTATTCAGCTAAACGCAGGAGACAAAGTGTACCTTAAACTACACTTTAAGATT